>JAACJA010000006.1:0-1200000 GCA_017140755.1 Calonectria hongkongensis
AATTAGAATAATTAAAATAAATAAATCAATTAACTTACTTTCTTTCTATTTCCTTTTCTTTATCTTTTTCTTTCTTTCCCCCTTACTTTCCTTTCTTTTTCTTCTTCTTCTTCTTTCTAATTAGCCTAGTACCAGTCATCCTATAGTAAACAGTCATTCTATAGCATTGTAGATCCCCCATAGCCCGTGCACTATTTTTTTTAAACCAATCACCTTACCTACTCCAATCATCCTATAGTACTTTTGGGCCATAAAATAACCACCGCCTAGCAATTAGGGTAGTGTAAAAGATAGAGAATAGTAGTATACACCTCTATTACTTCACCCATCCTACTTACCCTACAAAACTTGCCCTATTATATATTCTATATTTCCCCCCTTTTCTTACTCTTACTATTTCCTTTACATTCTTTCCTTTCCCTTTTTTATCCCTTTTTTCTCCCTCTTTTCCTTTTCCCTTTATCTTTTCTTTTTTATTTTCTTTAAATTCCTCTTTATATTCCTTTTTTCTTTTTCTATTCCTTATCTTATTACCTTCTTTTCTCTTTACTATCTATTCCTTTACTATCTATTCTATTTTTACCTCTCCTAGCATGGAATGCCCCTCTTGCAAGGGCTCCTACCAGGACCTTCTAGAACACATCCGGAAGAAACACCCCACACACTGCTATTCAGACCAGCAGCTGACCCCCCTAGGCCTTGTTGCCTGCCCAATATGTCACACTGCCTGCAAAGGCACCCACGGAATCAAAACACACCAGGCCAAGGTCCACGGCATAGCCGGCTCCTCAGCCACCTCAACCCCGGCCAGACCTTCTGCTGTTCCTAGCCCCTCTAGCCAGCCTAGCCCACTGACCCAGCCCCCTACCCTACACAAACCACCGCCCTCCACAGCCCCCCCACACCTGCCCGGCCCGGCCCGCCCCGTCCGCCCTGCCCGCCTGAATCCCTTCCAACCCGACCTGCCCTCCACCGCCCGCCCTGCCTACCCTACACCCGCTAGGAAACGCACCGCTAGGAGCCCCTCGACCGAGCCCCCGAGAGGCAGGACCAGGTACTATTCACCCGTGCCCTCCAACGCCTCTAGCCCGGTCAGGCCCGCCTCCCAGCCGCCGCCGTCGCCTAGAAACAGGGCTATTTCCATCTCTTCAACCTCAAGCCTAGCCTCCGTCCAGGACCTAGGCAGAGTGGATAACCCTAACCCTAGTCACAGCCCTAGTCACAACCCTAGTCACGGCCCTAGTCACGGCCCTAGTCATGACACAAGGCACCGGTCACCTTCCCTGCCCCCGGCTGCAGCTATTACTGCCCAATTCCACCCACCTACCCTGGAGGAGCAACACAATGAAGCTCTTACCCCCCTGCTAGCAGACAAGGCTGTCCAGCAGCTACTAGCCTATTCCAGTATTGAAATACCAGAAAAAAGGCTCCACGCTAGGCATGCTATGCATTTTATACAAGCAGCTGAAAGGATAGCTAAGGATTTTCTAAAGAAGCCTACTGAAAAAGCCCTATTGGATTTCCTATGCCTTCCAAGGGTCCTAGGCCTAGCCTACAAGGAAGGATCCCTTATACCTACCCTAAAGGCTTTTCTTACTACCTATCCAGAACCCCCTATCCCACCTAGCCAAGACTACCAACCCCAAGGCTCCAACTAACCTAGCCCAATCCAGCAAGCAACCAAGTGGCTAGAAAGGGGCTTTATTGGAAGGGCAGCTAGAGCTATATACGACTCAGCACCTCTAGCCCCTAAAAATAAGGAAACGAGGGACCTGCTTAGGGAAAAACACCCTATAGGCCCCAAGGACCCCTTTAAAGGAGCAAATCCAGCAACCAACCAACCAATCAACCAAGAAACCCTCATCAAAGCCCTCAAGACTATCCACAAGGAAAAGGCCCCTGGCCTCTCTGGCTGGACTAGGCCCCTCCTAAGCCTAGCCACCAGAAGCCAGGAGGTCACAGCCTTCCTAACCCTCCTAACCAACATGATTAAATTAGGCATAGCCCCTGGATCTAACCTTCTATGCGCCTCTAGACTAATAGGCCTAGAAAAGAAAGGTGGAGGGGTTAGACCTATAGCTGTGGGAGATATAGTCTATAGGCTAGTTATGAAGGCTATTCTTATGACCTACTTCTTAAATAAAATGCTGCTTTCTAACTAGCTAGGAGTTCAATCTCCTGGAGAGGTAGAACCAGCTATCTTTATTATGGAAGAGGCTATAAGTGGCCTAAATAGAGGGAAATATACCTCTATTACATCCTTAGATGTAGTTAATGTATATAATGATATAGGTAGAATATATATGGCAGCCTCTGCCTTAATATATGCTCCTACCTTATATAGGGCTATAAAATGGGCTTATAACAACCCCTCTTTACTAGTCCTAGGCCAAGGCTACTACCTAGTCTTAGCCCAAGGGGTTAGATAGGGTGACCCTCTTGGCCTCTTGCTATTTTCCTTAGCTATAAGACCTATTTTAAAGCTTCTTTTAGAAAAGCTTCCTATAGCTATTATAGTTGCCTATTTGGATGATATATTTATCCTTAGCAAGGAAGAGGTTGGGAAAGCTCTAGAAACAGCTAAAAAGGTCTTTAAAAATTCACCTTTAAA
Source organism: Calonectria hongkongensis (assembly GCA_017140755.1). NCBI lineage: Eukaryota > Fungi > Ascomycota > Sordariomycetes > Hypocreales > Nectriaceae > Calonectria > Calonectria hongkongensis. The sequence continues at coordinate 2,612 of JAACJA010000006.1, forward strand.
GCTAAACCACCAGAAAAGCAAGGAAACAGCTATAACAACCCTAAGAAAGGAAGGCCTAGCTACCTTAGGAACCTTTATAGGACCCTTGGAAGCTAGAAAGAAGTTCCTAAACGAGAAATCTCTCTTTCTTTAAAAAACAATCTAAGAGCTAGATGGCCTATCTAAGTAAAATGCCCTTCTCTTACTAAGAGGCAGCATTTACCTTCTTTTAAGGCACCTTCTAAGACAGCTAGCCCCAGAAGGCCTAGAAAAGCTATGGCAGGAAATCGATCTAGCTATAGAGAAATCTATCCAAAAGCTTGTACAGAGGAAAAAGCAAGACCCTTTACCTACCCTAAATCCCTATCTAATAGCTATTCCAGCTAGAAGAGGAGGCCTAGGTATTCCTATTCACCAAGATATAGCAAAGGGCCTATATTAAGCAGCCAAGGAAGCTAGCTACCCTATAATTGAAAAGATCATCCCTTTCTTTTCTAAGGGCTCCTTAGAGGACCCCTTCTCAACCTAGCCCTATATAGCCCCGCCCCCTACAGCCCAAGAAGTCCTAGAACTGGATACTTCCTATAGAGTGGAATAGCTAGAGAAAACCCTAGCCCCTAGCTATAAGAAAACCCGCCTGGAAAATGCTAGCTATCTAAGCAGAAAGTGGCTATAGGTCTTGCCTACTCAAAAAACCTATATTTTAGTAGACCAAGAAGTTACTGAATGCCTTAGAAATAGGCTACTGTTGCCCTCTAAGACCCCTGGAAGCCCCTGTAATCACTGTGGGGAAATAGTAGATATAAATTATGAAGATATTTGCAAAGCAGCTATGAAGAAGTGGATCCAATGCCATAACCAGATCAAGCTGGCCTTTAAGAAAGCTCTAGAAAATAACCCCACTTTAGAGGTTGAAATAGAGCCCCTTATTGACCCTAGCCTTAGCCTAAAGGCAGACTTCTCTATCCTTAAAGGCTCTAATTGCTATTACTATGACCTACAAGTTGTAGCTATTAATAGCTAAGAAAAGGAAGCCCAGGAAATCCTAGCTATTGCAGCCAAGGATAAACTAAGGAAATATAAAGCCTTAGACCCCTTCTTCTAACCCCTAATCTTCTCTGCTGGGGGCCTAATGGAGCTAGAAATAGCCAAAAGCTATAGAAAGCTGTAAGATGTAGTAGGGAAAACAGCAGCTAGCTAGCTTGATATCTCTATTGGCCTTATGCTTAGTAAGTTTAGAGCCCAGGCAGCTAGCTCTATAGCTATTAGCCCTACTAAGAACCCGGTTCTTATCCCTAAAGGGCTAAGGGCTAGCCTTTTCAATCAAATCTAACCTCCTTTTTACCCCCTATTTTACCCTCCACCTTACTCTCTATTTTACCCTCTATTTTATCCCCTATCTTGCCCTCTATTCTACTCTCTCTTTATTCTCTCTACTACTCTTTACTTTACTCTCTAATACCTATTTCCTTATCTTTCTATTTTTCTATTTTCCTATTTTTCTATTTTTCTATTTTCCTATTTTCCTATTTTCCTACTTTCCTATTTTTCTATTTTCTTACTTTCCTATTGTCCTATTTTCCTATTTTCCTATTTTCCTATTTACCTATTCTTCTATCTAAAAACCCTTACCTTAATACTTTTTTATAAGATCTAAAAACCTAGAAATATTTTTCCTATTAAAAAGCAACCAAGCACTATTAGCTATAGATAGTTAAATATACCTAACCCTTAAACCCTAACCCTTTTTGGATAAAGTTCACTTAACCTACCCTAGAGTAGTTTGTTAGAAGAGATAAAAGGTGCTCCCTTTAGTAGAGGCATTAAAAAAAAACAATACTCCTTTTTATATACTTAATTTATATCCTAGTAACTGTCTTTTACCCTATTAAAGGCTTATTTTATTACTTTCTTTTATGCCTTCCTTCTAATTAGAGCTATTGTAAGCTATTCTAGCTATTATTATGCTCCTATTGGAATTATTAATATTCCTTATACACAAGTCCCAGTTAGTAGTTAGGTAGGTTGTGTATGTATATATAGCTTGTAGAGGCGCTGTCTCTCCAAATCCATCACAATAATAATAAAATTAAAAGTAATTATAAAAACTAAACCTATATTTATCTAATACTTAAACTTAAAATATAATAAGTATACTACTTTAAAAGTATAAGACTAATATAATCTTAAGAAGCTTTTAAAAGAAAAGTATCCTCTATAAAAGAGTAATAGAAGTAGTAGAATAATCAATCTATAAAGTTACTAAAAGAACTTCCTATTAAGGCTTTATATATAATTAATATAAAATAAACCTAATATAGACTAAAGATATATATAAGGATTAATAGAAAATAATATAATATTGTAGTAGATAGTAGAGTTAAAAGGAACTATATTTGCTTTTAAATAGTTAATAAACTCTAGCTATTATAGTAAATAAAACTAGAATTTTATAATATTATTAATATTAAATGTAATGGCCTGGTTAATTCCTAATTATAGTAAATTAATCAAAGTTAATAGGGTTTATTGTTATAATCGTGCCCTCTTAGTAGCTGTTATCTACACCGGTAATCACGAGCATTGTGGTTATTGACTTATCTTTTAGCCTAACCGGCTAATTGATGTAATGAGGAGTGCGGATCCTTACATTTATATTGGTAGAGAAGTTAGGTATATTATTATATGTAAGGAAGTGCCTTATATACTGATGTGAGGTGCAATTCCCGCACAATGTGCAAGAATTGGTTGATCTTTTGGTCTATTGGATTAGATAACACACCTCTTATCTTCTTACAATTATTCTTGCACATTGTAGGTCTTCTGGCTGTGCAGAGGCCGCGGGTTTGAACCCCGGGTCTATGACCGCGTTAGGCTTACATTAGGCTTATAAGGTTACTATGTATAATTGCTGCTGTAGCTAGCCTTGGGGGTTAATATTAATTGTATTATTCCTAGGCATTTGATAGGGTCGGTCTAGTTCCCTAGAAGCTAAGGTATATGAGGCTTAATGACTAATTGCCTAAGGCTAATAATGTCCTTAAGTAAGACTATTAGGACTAATAGAGGAATAATATAGCTTAGGATATATTACTAGAGAAAGGGGAATAATTGTAAGAAAGTGCCTTATATACTAATATAAGGTGCAATTTCTGTACAATGTGCGAGAATTGGTTGATCTTTTAGTCTATTGGATTAGATAATATATCTCTTATCTTCTTACATTATAATACTAAGTAATAAGATTCTTTATATAGTATTATATCTAGTAATAGTTAATAGTAGATTGAGGTAATTAAGTTATATTAAAAGCTAATTAGTATTCTTTATTATTATTAGAATTAATTCATTTATATACTTATTATAAATTACAATACTTAGGATTATTATGATTTAGATTATAATAATCTGTAACATGCTAGTCGGTTCCAACTATATTAAACCAATCAGAGTATAGGGTTTAATATTAATAGTATAGTTAGATATATTATAAATAATTAAATAATATATAAAAGTATTTATAATAAGTATTATATCTAGTAATAATTAAAGATATTTAAAGTAATTAAATTATATTAAAAGCTAATTAAGATTATTCTTTATAATAAGGTTTTAATCTATTATATACTTTTAATCTAAGGGAATACTTATATCTATTCCTTTATACTTAATTATATAAGCAAGTGCTTATACTGGTAATTATTTCTTATATAAGATAAGCATTCCTAATTAATTGGTTATAGGTATAGGGTAAGTAGGTCTTTTTCCCTTAGATTATATATATAGGTCTATTTCTATTTAGGTTATAATATAATATCTCCTCTCTATTAGTTCTTATTCTTAAGACTATATATATAACCTTAGTTCTTTTTTTATATATTAGGGCTTAACTTAACTCCCTATATATCTTAATTTACTAATATATCTCCCTAGTAGACTACTACTTATTCTTATCTAGCTAAATTTATTTAAAATAATAGAATTATTAATATATCTTCTTATATTTATTATTCCTTAAAAAGTTTATAATATATTATATATTTATAGTTTATAAAGTATTCTAAATATATTTATTATAATTATTTATATAATATAGTAAATATAACTATTAGTACTTATAAATATATAATTTTTATTTTTATAATATTTTTAGATACTAACTTTCTTATAGTAATTTAGATTAAGAAGGAGATAGAGTACTTAGATAAAGCTAAGAAGGTAATAAAGAAGGAGTTTCTAGCTATATAGGCTAAATTGAATAAGATACTTAATTACTTAACCTATCTTTATTAATAGAAATATTATTTAAAAATAAAAAGGAAGAAAATATTAGTATAAGGCTTAAATTTCTTAGATAAGTTAGAAACTATAAAGTAAGAGAAATTAAAATTAATAATTAATATTTAAATATTAGAAGTAATAAATACTATTAATTAAAATACTATTAGATTATTTAATTTTCTTAGTATTATTTCTAAAGAAATACTTTAAGTATCTTTAAGTAATATATAAAATATATAAGAAATTTCTATAAGTTTTTACTTTTATTATATTCTTTCTATTTTACTAAGAAGTATCTATTACTGTCTCTTTATTTTAGTATTTTTTCTATTATATATTCTTTTTCTATAGGAATTACTTTTAGTTTAATTTTTAATCTTATATTAACTTTAATTATATTTTCTATTAATTTAAATAAGGAAATATAAAAGGCTAAATAGATTAATATAGTATCTAATAATTTAAATTTATAGTTATTTTTTAAGGATTTTTTAATAATTTTATAAGGTTTAATATATTTAAAGTCTAATTTTTTATTTTATTAGTTTATAATAAGATTTTTTATTATTAAGTAAACTATATCTCTCTCTAATAAAGATAATCCCTTTAGCCTTTTAAGATTATAATATCTTTTTATTATTAATCTTATAAATTCTAATTTAATTTTTAAATTTTTATATAATTTTTATAATTTATTATCTTTTATTAGTACTTTTTTATTTAAAATATTAATCTAAAGTAATTAGAAAATATTTAAATTAAAGTTAAAGTTAGTAAATATAAGGGTCTTTTTAATTACTAAGTAAACTAAGATATTATATATAAGTATTATAATTAATAATTTTTTTATTTAATTTATTTATTTATAATTAATATAATATTATAAGTATATTTTAATTTTTTAGTTTTATTATTTAATCTATTTATTAATTAAAGATCTAAATATAATAATAAGTTTATAATTTAATTTTATTAATACTATAAGGCTTTATTAAAACTTTAAGGTAAATATAAATCCTCTATTTATTAGGATTTTATTAGGCAATCTATATATTATTATAAAAACCTCTTATATACCTTATATATTACTTAAAGATATTAAAAATATTTCTTTAATAAATAAAAAAAAAGAATTTATATTATTAAAATATAATATTAATATAATATCTTATAATACCCTTTCTTTTATAATAATCTTAGCTTTTATTACCTTTATAATTAAAGCTCTCTTTTTCTCTAAATTATTCTCTAATCTCTCTAAATATTCTAATTTAATAAAAATAATTATAATTTAAAATTAAATCTTTATAATCACCTTTTAAAAAGCCTTTAAAGAAATATATAAGAAATTTAATTTATTTTATATTTTTAAATATTATTAATATAATTTTTTTTTATTATTTAAAGTATTATATATAAATTAATAGAAAAATAAATAATAATTATTAAAAAAAATTTATAAATAATATTTTTAATATTTATATAATTATAATTTTTATGATTTTATATATATTTAAAATAATAAAATAAACCCTTAATAATAATATATAATAAACTAATAGTTATATAATAAATATATATTATATTAAAAATTTAATTAAATAAATTAATATAATTAATAAGATTTTTAATTTTTTAATTTTTTTAAATAAAAGAAGATTTTATTATCTTATTTAATATACTATTAATATATTAAAAATAATTTATAATCTAAATTAAAAATACCTATAGAAAAATTAAAAGAACCTATTATAATAGCCTTAAAAATAAGATTAATAAAAAGAGAATATTATATTATAATCTATAATAAGACTAGATAATTATAACTAATAGAACCTTATTTATATAATAAAATATAATCTATCCTATAAACCTAATTTAACTAATAAAAAATAAAGTAATAAAGCAATTCAAGCAATAAATATAATAAATATTATACCTTATATATTATATATACTTATAATATTACTATTATTATAAAAGTATATAAATAGATTAAAACTAACTATAAGAAATAATCTTAATTAGCTTTTAATATAATTTAATTACTTTAAATATCTTTAACTATTACTAAATATAATACCTTTTATAAATATCCTTATACTTATTTAATTACTAATATATACTTGACCATACTGCCAACAATAAACCCTATACTCTGATTGGTTTAATACAGTTGGAACCGACGGGCCCGTTATACAATAGGACTGTCTCTTGACTACCGTAAGTCTCCGGACTACGTCAGTGGAGTGATATAGCCAATTAGAGTGTCGAGCAACCATACTTTATGTGCTGATTGTTACGTGACTTGTAGTCCGGAGCCTTACGGCATCCAAAGGGATAAGAAACCAGCGACCCATTTCAAGATGACACCTTTGTTGTATGCCCAAATAGGCATCTCGAGGTGGACTTGAGTAGCGGATTTGTGGCGGAATTACAATAGAGTTGCGGAGTTTTCAATCAACTCCACCCATACTCCGCAACCTACATTCGTTATGAATCTTTCCTTCCCGCATATATATTTCGACCAAACGCGCGAATTTGGGCACAGTAGTTACATCGCTGTGATCGCAAAATATTCGAAGCATGGACCAAAACAGAGCTGTGTATGCTAATGAGGATGGAGAAGTGGTCATCCAAGACCTGCCGATTCCGCAACCTGACGGGAATGAAATGTTAATTCAAGTTCACTATTCTGGAATCAATCCGTCAGACACGAAAATGCTCAAGCTTTTAGGCTTGCGGCAGTACGTTCTTGGAAATGAGTTCTGTGGACGTGTTGTCGCGCTACCGAGTGACTTGGAAATATCCTTCAAAGTAGGCGATATCGTGGCTGGCTATACAAACGGGAGCAGCAACAGGCCTGTCAGACATGGAACACACCAATCATACATCACTATTCCACCCGCTGGCATTTTTCTTGTGCCTGATAATATGCCTCACAGCGACGCAGCAGCATTGACCGTGGTAGTGCAGACGGCTAACGACGCACTATTTAATCGATTCGGCATCCCTCTCCCTTCCGAGGCTACAGGCCCAGTCGAGGGCACTTTGGTAATATGGGGCGGCGCCACCTCTGTTGGCATGGCTGCTATTAAACTCGCTCGAGCTAGCCGTGTTAAATCCATCATAGTTACGGCATCCCCCCAACGACACGATCTCCTTGAGCGCCTTGGAGCCGCTCTTTGCTTCGATTACAAAGATGATGATGTGGTGCAGAAAATCAAGGCCGCCGTCCTAGAAATAGCTCCTGGGCCAATTTGGGGATTAGATGCAGTTGGAACGGCAGATTCTGGAAATCTTCTTGTCACCGCCTTGTCTGGTTCCCCAAACACTCGCCTCATAACGGTCTCTCCATGGGCGGATCAACGATTCGAAGCTTGCATGGGTGCACGGCATTACGACATGACCTTTGAGTACCCTGGACTGGAGGAACCCATCTGTATTGCCGCCAGTCCGGCTGAGGCGGAAAGAATGTGGAACGCCCTCATGTGGGTGGTGGAGAACTATGGGTCTCATTATCAAGCCCCGCCAGTTCGAATATATGATGGAGGATGGCAAAATATCATTCATGAGATGATCAAGATAGGAGAGCAGGGTTTATTTGGTAAACTAGTGTTGAAGCATCCACTCAATGGCTCCGGATGATTGATTGAGATGTGATAATTCAAGTAGCAATTCCATGTTCGGCAATGTTTATTTAATTCTATTTGCAATGGGCATTTCATGAACCAGTTTTGGCATGCAGGCCTCGGCCCATGATGCAAATACTGAGAAATTCCATCAGCACGCCCTATCAAACAATCACCAGATACCAACAGCAAGGCAAACATTTAGCTTTTATATAACTACAGTTTTTTTTTAAAATTATGTTTATCTAGTTATTGTGTTACTAAGTGCCAAATTTGCTTTAAGAAATCTCTCCGTGTTATGACCTAGACCAACCTACCCGGGAGTCAAATCAGATGTAAAAGCAGCGGGGATCCACATCGTCGCTGCTTTGGGGTCACGATGAGCTAGTCCTATAAGAAAGTACCTTTATAAAGAGCTTTTATCTCTAATAACTACTGTTATGGGCCAGTCGGGCCTGCCCGACCTACCCGGGAGCCGGGTCGGAAGGTCAGGTGACATAAACCCACTTTTAGCTTCCTTATTTCCCGCTAGGCCCGGGTGAGCGCGATCACTGCAGTCAACACCAAGAGTGATCACTGTGATCACTCTCAATGTGACCCAAAAGCCCTCACTTTTGCCCTAACCTGCCCTAATTGAAGAACCTATTTAAAACCTCTAGGAGTTGTTGCCATTAGGGCACAACTCAGCTCTCAATACAACTTGGTTACCTTCAATTGATCTGCCTGACCAATTGACCTATTACGAGACGTAACAATCTTCCTTTGTTGGTCTAACCGACGTGCCTGATCTTTATCTGTTAACACGAACTGTTACAACTACCTCTAATAACCTATAATCTTACTATCTAAATAGCTCTATCTAAGCTTAATAATAATATTAATATACATTAATAAAAACATATTTCTATTTATCTTTTTTTTTTACTATACAAATTATAAAAGGTATATAAGAATATCACCTAAATTACCTAAGTATATACAGGGATACCGGGGGGATATCCCAATTAGGACTAGTCACACAACACAGAGATATCATTCCTGATATCAGGATAGAAGTCGGCTTGATCTTGATGTTTGAACCACTGGGAGTCAGTGTGAGGGCAAGCATAGAGCATGAACCCTAGGAGAGTTTTCGATTGCAGGTTTTCCAATACCTTGACATGTACTGGCGGTTTGACCTAGTTCAACGCCGCTAAACGGGATGCTGTACAGTTTGCGAGAGTTTGGGGTAGCCCAAGGGTTCAATCACCTAGAATTCTATCCAAAGATATGTAGGAGTTGCAGCAGTTGCAGCAGTTGCAGCAGTTATAGTTGGGCCAATGGTATGGGATGAAGGCTTGGGATCGGCCAGTGGGACATCCTGATCCATTATGACTATATGGGATCAAGTTCGAGCTACTCATACAGCTAATTCTGCGTAATTGGACTGTACGTTGATTTGCAAGATGGATTCTCATACAGCTTTGATGCAATAGGGAAATGGAAGTATCATTCTTGGGAATATGTCCTTTTTGGACCACAGCGTCGGTCGTAGCCCTGAGAGAATTGTAGAGCATACCGGGAATATTCTTTCTTTTGTTGTTATGAGGAAGTCAGTGCCTCCAGACAAAAATCAGAATAAAATGTGAAAGCCATCAGGTTCCCTTTATGTGTTGATATGTTGTCGCCTTTCGCATGCAGTTTCTGCAACTTCAAAATCGTTGCTGATAAGTTCTACGTGGATTGCGGCATTGCAGATGGAAAACTCCTACATGCGGTGAGTAACCCATTCAAGGGGTAGCACTTCATTACTACTATTTCTGTCAGTCACTCAGGGTTTGGGGCTGTGTAATGAAATTCCCGGCAACTCGCCTGTTCTGGACAGGTTCCCAAGAGCACCTATCCACTTCATGCTTATGCTGACCCAAGTCTGAACAATGCTTCAAGTGCAAGAAAGGCTTATGTTTGGGCCCGTTGCACTGCAAAGAACTACGCGATGTTCCAAAGGGCTGCATAAAATGATGCAGAAATTCCATAATGATGCGCTGAGCTGGCTCGATTTTAGTAGCTTTAATTAACAACGGAACTTAGCTTCGGGGACTAGGTTGGACAACATCCTTTTCACTTCTTTCTCGAAAGTCCCAACCGGAAACTCGGAGGACCGTGAGGCGACGTTTTTGAATTAGGTACTTCCAATTAAACAAATGCACTTTGAGACAGTCTTCTAGCTATACAGGCCGGACAGTGTGAGATTAAAGTGCGTGTGGTTATTGCAAATACCCCGTTGACAACTATGGCACAAACGTCGCGGCCACAGAGCTTTCGGCACACTAGACTATCTACAGTCATGTTTATATATAGCCATATATCTAGTAGAATACTCAACCCCTCTTCAAGCCTTCTTAGAAGCTCAGCATCCCCGTTCCCTATTGGTTTGGATAACAGTTGTCGCGGTGCTGGGGATAAATAGGCCACCCACCCAACGAGCAGCCTATCATCGGGTGTCTATGAGTGGATAATTTGCAGACTCCAATGGTCGGCATTTAAAGAATGGCAACCATCGTTATAACTGCACCCTGTGACTTCTGACTTAGAAATTCTCCCGGCTTGAGGCGGACTTTTGTCACTGCAGTAAGCCACTATGTTGTAGCATAGATCCCGCATTTTTACAAACTGCGCTCCTGGTGATTGACTGCCAGAAGTAGTCCAAACTTGGGCCCATCCATCGGAACTGGTGCCAATCTTTTTCGCCGTCTTATATGAACCGTGACTAGGGCTGTCCAAAGAGTTGCTGCAGGCAGAATATGCTTCGTCAAGTGATATTGTATTGCCGCCTTGGTTACATTTATATGAAAGTGTCGCCTCGGCACAGAAACTGCTCAAAAGAGCCAACAAGATATAGTTGGAACGCATGATTGATGAGTATTGGCTTGAATCTTAATGATGAATGAAGATGGATATTTTTGTTAGTTTGATCACAATACACGCATTATCAAAGTTTATATAGTCCTGAAGTAAATTACTGTTGGTACTACTGGGGCGCTATTAATCACACCGACGATGTCCCGTAGCGATGTAATCATTTAGTATACCAGGCCTGTCTTTTATGCCCCGCAACCTGAATAATGTATCCAAATTTGGTATATGGGATTCATGGGGAGTATGAATGAATTGTGGCGAAGAATAGCTAAATTGGGTGTTGTTTGGTAAGATGCAGACTAACTTTTCCTACCCTAGTCTAGCCTGTGCTCCGTCGGATCTCGCCTCTGGTTGTGGTAACAATCGGTTAAGACTAGGAGACAAAAGTACATTTCTGTTACCATTCAAGCGTAAGACCTAAGAGGCGAAAGTACATTTTTGTTATCGCTTAAGAGTAAGACCTAACAGACGAAAGTGCATTTTCTTATCTAAGAAAAAGTACCTTGATTTTGTATCTTATCATACATCCCTATGGACTTTTTGTTTTTCAGTAGAACGTAAACTTCCTATCTTGCAATTCGCCCAGAATTCATCTGCAGATCCCATTTTCATACTAAACGATACGATCAATATCGTGACAATGCGTCTTGTTCTGGGTCAAACATGGCACCAAAAAATGAAGCCATAATATCGGTTATGCCGTTGATTCGAATTACCTTTTGCCCTACTCAACTGTTGCTGAATGCCGTTTGTGATTCTTTAATGGCTTCTCTTTAAGATATTGATGCAATATCAGCGCATGTTCAAGGTCATCTAGTATGATTTTGATATTTAGGACCCGTTCTTGTTTGATGTATTTTGGGCACCCTGAAGAATCTTTTTGCTTTTTGAAAAAATCCTGGTTTTGGTAAAATGTGCAGTTTTGTTGCTGCCCTTGGTGAATGAATCTTTTTATTAATTCAGATGTGTGATAAGGCTAAAGTACCATGGCCTCGGTAAATAACTAGACCGATGAAATCTTTTGCCTGAGCGTAATGGTGTGAGGCTTGGAACCACCCAACCACGATACCCAACTGCGAATGTATAGGCTGCACTTGTGATCTTACCACAGACAATAGTACCCTATAAATAGAGTGCTGAGACTCACCGCTCACATTTGAGCCCCAATTGCACCCGTTGTATGACGAATGTCACACAGACTACATATCATAAGGGGGGAATTTTTACATTCACGCAGGAATGTCATTGTCTCCATATTGATTCCATATGCCATTAGAGAAACTACCACTTTTGAGAATTTTCGTTTGCATCAGACCTTTAATCATTCACTAAAGTCGCTTTCCGCTCGAAATCTTGTCTCATCCTTCAAAGGAGAAATACAAGATCGGCAGTCGGACATTATTGCGTGTAACGTTTGAGCCTGGAAGGTATTGCGTAACTAATTACAATTTTCCGTGGTCAATATGGCGGCTGATGTAGGACATACATCTCGTCTTCTAGTCAAACATATTCATCTCGCCGCATATGACACATGGGCAGTGTCAGGTTCCATGGCTGTGTCAACAGTGGCCGTATCTCGGGTTTAGGCAACCCGTAGACCTAAGTGCGACTCAAGACTCAAGAAGGTGAAAATGCGAATCGTAGTAGTATACTTTTGCTGTTCGAGAGTTTTCTCTCAATACGATCAACTGACCGTCTAATATTTCTATTAATTTGGTCAGCAAATGTCTCATATTTTGAGTACAAATCGATGGAAGAGTCTCTTTTCAGGAAGCCTGATAGTCAAACAATTTATCTTTCATGGCTTTTCAGAAACCGATTGTTCAATATTATGAGGCCGATGTGCAGACAGACCTCTCTACCAAAATACATCACACTGGCAACCATCATCTCGACTTTTCATCTGCAAAGTCACTTGTTGCCACCAACTGCATGGATCATTATTCCTCTATCGATATAGCCCTCACATTAAGAGTCAGTTCCAGCTGGTCATCCAAACAAGCACCGCAGAATTGTGACCAAAAGATTGACTCGGCAGTTTGTACCTTTATGCCGCACGATGCTGGTTGGGAATGATAGATAGTCTCCTCCGTATCCTCATGATGAACATGAAATAGGCACATCGACAACTCCTCGTCCAATCCAATTCTTGCCAAGGTACCATTATTGTGAATATAAGTTCAGTGTTTATCCTTAATGGATATTTAGTGCATTCTAATGTCTCGTCCCAATTACGCCTCCATGCTACCAGCGTTTGCAGTTCCAACCGAATTACCCAAACGCCAGTATCATGAATGTCGCAGCGAATGGCATTTCCAAAGTGTGGTTTAGATTTAGACCATTTCTTGTCGTCTCATAGTTTCTTTGTCAAATTATTGGTCTCAATGCCTGGCTTCCCCAATGGCTCAAGTTCAAAATGGGATAAATAGCCAAGTTGACCTTAGGCGATACTGTATTAAAAGTGACGGGATTTAGGATAATAGCCGGGAAAGCATGCTCGGCACACACCAATATTTCTTCGAAGCATATCTGAATATGTGAGACATATCCCGAAGCAGAAACTGCCTTCTTCCAAAGGTCCAGGAGAAGGCAAAGCCGTAGCTTGTCTAGTTGGGGTTCGCATAATCACGTGAGGCGCACCTATTCTTTTATAACCACTGGAGGCGAAATCCTTGGTATTGCTTCGTAGTAAGGAAGCTGATAAGCAAAAGGAACAAGCAGACACAGCTTTCATAAATCAACAAGGTGTTTAGGCCAACACTTGGAACCCTCTGGTTCATATGGACGAGAAGTTCTTCGAATCGTACTCTTATTCCTCAACCTGTGTGTCTCGAACAACTACCTACCTTGGAGCCGAGATTCAGGGAAATAATAATATATGCATTTGATATCGCAACACATCATGTTTATGCTTTAGGTACTGGAATCCACAGGCAGAATACTCTCAAACTTGAAACCTCTCCAGACCAGATTATCGAAATATTCTAAATCACCATTCTCGCAGATATGCATGACGCGACTTCAACTACTACAGTTCTAACAGTCCCTTGAGTATGGTGAAGCAAAAGGATCGGATAACGAGATTTATTCACCCATTTCAGTAACAAACTAAGGGCGATCATGAGTCGTTTTACCGAGGTTTCTCCAAATTGTTGATTGAAAAATAGGGCGATCCGTTGTCCAATAGGTTGTGGGTGCGCAGAGACCACTGATGGTCGACGAACTCGTAAAAGCCCCTTCCCTAGTCTAAGAAGATCACGAGACGAGAACCATTGCCCCATACAATAAATAATACTTATACTAATAGAACTACTATTACTCTATAATTATTAATTAAATGCTTGATTAGGACTAGTTGATAAGTGCAGAAGACGGGGTTATGACCCTTTCCTATTATAGACCATGTGCGAGAGTGATTAATAATACTTATACCAATAGGACCACTGCCAATTACAATTAACAACCATATATATAATTGGGCCATGCAGATTTATCTTTTGGCATGATATCTCGGTCTCAATTCGTGCGCCAACTTCATCCAATACTTGGGTACTATGCTCAGAGGTTCAGCTCGCCCGCTACATTGCAGCCCTATTCTATCTCCAAGCCAAACATCCCCAAAGGAAAAAGAGACTTAAGGCCTACAACCCGATTTTTTAGTTTTCCCTTCTCACAAGGGGATACCACAAAATGTGCGTTGCCATTCCAGGTTCTGGGGATCTCTGTCTGTATTTCTCCGAGGAGTTCCCACGCGTTGATCATGAGGTGGTTATCTTAACCCGCTCGATCAAGCCTCATTTCCAGAACCTGCCTCGAGTCACTAAGTTCTTAACCGATTACACGATACCTTCATTGTTGAGGACAATTCAAGGCTGCAGTGCCCTCATATCCACCATTTTGGATTACTCGGAATTTCTCAGTAAGGTCGAGCTTTCCCTTATCAAGGCTTACAAGCAGAGTTACACGTGCAAGCGTTTCATCCCTTCTGAGTACGCAAGAAATCTCGAGGAGTATCCCGATCAGCATGGGTTCTATTCCTGGAATCGCCTATCTGTTAGATAGAAACGCACCGAAAGACCAGTCTGAATTGGAGTGGACCATCACTTCAGTTGGCCGGCTAGGTGACTACGTGGTCCCTAAACATAATCGGTATCTCAAAAATGTTGGTGAGCTTTTCGGGATTGATATCGAAGGAAAGAAAATTGTTATCCCAGGCACAGTGTCTTTAAGAAATTCTAACTAGAATTCAACTTGTATAGTTAATCTCAAAACTATAAACAGGATCATAGTGCATAGCCCAATAACCATTCCAGATCTTTCTTGTAATAGGGCCTATCTGTCCATCCTCCACAAACTGACCGTCAAGATATATAACCGGCATAATTCCACTGGCTGTCGAACACAAGAACAACTCTTCGCATTCATACAGCATTTTAACAGGAATTATTTGAAGCCTAGCTTTAATGCCATTGGATTTGGCAATATCAAAACAACTCTGCTTTGTAACGCCTTCCAATACGCCACGATCAGGCGAGTAGAGAATGCCATTCTTCACGACAATAATATTGCAGCCTGAACCCTCTGTGACATTTCCATCTCCATTAGTGAGAAGTGGATAATCTGCAGAGCGATCCCGACCCTCGAAAAGACCACGGACAAAATCCCCCCACTGCAAGTTCTTGACGGTTGAATCAACGCAGCCCGGGGGGATCCTTCTAACGGTTCAAGTAACAATAGCTTTACCACCCAGGCATTGCATTTCAGGTTCCATAATCCAAACATAGGGAACAACAAGCAGGTATATGTTGTGCAAACCCTCTTCCAGGCTGGATCCGCGGGCAGGACGGATGCCGCGGGTAACAATAATTTCCACATAGGCGTCGCGGATACCACTCTTTGCCACCATCTGGAGCAGAATAGCCTTCGTTTCTTCCCGTGATAGAGGAGACCTCAGACGTAACTTTTGACAACTCTGTTCCAGCCGATTTAAATGATCGTCGAGACGGAAAAAACGGCCATCCCAGACAGATGGCACGTCGTAAGTCAAATCACAGTGAAAGAAGCCTTCGTCTAGAAGTGGTATGCGCGCTTGTGAGATTGGCACGTATTCCCCCTCAAACCATGCGATACCCTTGGATAAAGGGTTACCACTGGAGTCGAGAGAATCCCGGCGTACAGTATAACCGGCGAAGACCTGTTCCATGGGTATAATGACGGATGGAGAGCGTTCTAGAGGCAAGCTGGTTGTAATCTCAGAGACGGCCGATTGCGAAACCCGGGTCATTAAACCCATGATTAGCACAGTGGCATTATTGTTAAATTCTTAATCTGGGCTCCGCGGGTTCCGCGATATTTATTTTCGCGATGACGCTCTTTATCGAGCATGTTAGCGTGGGGTTCATCTCCAGACATTCGTCCCCAAGCACATCACATATGAAGGGGGCATGGCCCACGAGGCGCACCGCCGGCCAATCAGAACAGCGCGGCAGATGAGATAGGAAAGAAAGCGGGGGCTCCTCAGCGATAACGACCCTCAGATTTTAATCCTGCCCCAGGTTTGTAGTTTTCCTGTCCGATGTCGGGATGTTTACCGCGATATCGATAATCTAAATGGAAAGAAATCACTCAAATCATTTCGAATACGGAACTATGATGATATAATAGCCCACCTGGTCAATGATGAAATTACCACTGCCCACCTGCTTGGTTGACACGCGCGTCCGCTCCTACTCCACTTTGCTAACCATATCATCCAGCGCTTAACTTGCCTGGCAACAGCCCAGTAGCTCCACTTGGAAACCCATGATTTTGTGATGAAATGAGAGAAGTTTTAGATACGAGATTTTTATTTCAAAACCCTTTAACTTCTCATCTTTTAATTCACAGGCTATAAGACATGAAGACCTCTCGCTTTCCCTTCCCGACCATCCGTTTTATTCATTCACATCAAGTGATAACCAATACTCGACGTTTTTCATTACATTCCAAACCTTACATTATTAAAATGGAAGATTTCAAACTTTCTCAAAAGGTGAAGGAGCATCTTCAGTAGGAGCTCAAATACGTGGCTGGAGGATTTGAGCCGCTACCTGCCTTCATTTCTGAAGGAAAAGGTTCTTTGTTCTGGGTATGACCCTCCATAAAATATTACGATATGCGTAGACGCGTTAACACAAATAGGATGTCGATGGGAAAGAATACATCGACTTCATCTCGATGATGAGTGTTTTGAATTTTGGACACTGCCATCCTTATATCACTGAAAAGGTTATTCAACAGTACAATAAAGGTCACAATTCCGAGATTTCTCCCTTGAATATTCAAGGGGATTTAACTTCTAGAAGCCAAATAGTTAACTCTTCAAATTAGTTTCCCTTGTTAACCTAGCAGCGCATAATCCGCTCTTTCCTCAGTTTGCCAAGAGACTGTCGGAAAGGTTGGGTTTGGCTAAAGTGATCTCCTTGACTTCAGCAACTGAGGCAGCGGATACAGCCGTCAAGATTTTACGCAGATGCGGTGCTATCAAAAGGGGAATTGCGCCAAATGACTGCATCGTGCTTGGTGTGAGATCTTCATACCATGATCTGGGCCAGGGAACATGGGGCTTGATGGACTCTCTCATCCTACTAGAACTGGTGAGTTCTCATTCTTGGGGTGTACAACGTAGTTAGCTGACCATGTTGTCAATTCTAGAGTACGGCTTAGACAACACCCTGCAGATGAACTGCAATCCATCAACTGGAGAGAATCTTGAATATCTCAATATTGGTGCCATGGAGCGTTGTTTGGACAGTCACCACAAGAGGATTGCTGCGGTGATAATGGAATGTATCCATGGTGGATCCCGGTAAGGCTTAATTAACTGTATCATTTGGTCCCGAGTTTTACTAACAGAGTCTCTAAATAGAAACCTAGAGGATGAAAAGGAATACGCGAAAGGTGTATACCAGCTCTGTAAAAAGTATGATATCCTGTTCATTGCCGACGAAGTTCGACAAGGAGTCGGCAAGACAGGTAAATTTGTCTCATATCAACACCTTGGAGAAGATTTCAAACCAGACATTGTGACGATGGGAAAATCCATCACCGGTGGTTTATATCCACAATCATTCGTTGTTGGCTCAGATTCTGTCAAGTCTGTTGTCGGGACATATCAGATTGCGACATCATTTGGGGCTACACCAATTGGCATCGCTGCTGCTTCAGCCGCCTTGGATGTATTAGACAGCGAACGACTTATGGAACGGGCTATAAAGCTAGGCGAGCTTTGGAAGTCACTTGTTACATCATGGAATAACCCTCTTGTTGATTATGTCGCTTGTATCGGCGCTGATTCGAATCTTTTCCTCAAGGAGGGGGTTGAAGATCGCGTGGCAGCGTTGTGTTTCCATCGAGGGCTTTTCATGTATCCTCGTTCTGGAAGGTTACCTCTCAGCTTTGCCATGACTATGGAATTTGAGACAACGACTCGGGCTGCAAATATCTTGAAAGGTGCGCTTGATGATGTTTTCAAGTACGGTTACATAGCAGGTGAGAAGTGGCCATACTAATCTCCGTGTCCATCCGAGATTTAGTCAAATACTCCAACTCAAATACTCACTAGATAGATAACTCTGTTTCAAGAGAAGTATCTAGCATTTTGATAATAACCTTAACATGCAGATAGAGTCAGTGGTTTCTACAGATTGTGCAAACAAACCACAGGCATAACTAGGTCGGATATGTACAAATCTTGAGTATACCGTGCCTGTTTATTTCACGCATGGTACAAATTATAAATTAAACCTTCGATGTATTGCGTTCAAATTAAATTCTCTTTTTTGCCTTAGCACCTAGGTTTGGCGATGTTGAACAGATGCCGCTGTTTCTATTCCAAAAGTATTGTGCAAAGCATTCTTACAACCTACATCCACTTTACTTCCACAGGAAACTTAAGACAAACTCTACTTTGCACCATTTATGTCATTGAAATATAAATATAGTGAATATCGGAAGGGTAGGTATTGCAGCCATTATTTGTTCTTAATTCTGAAGTACATTCTGGCCCAACTCGCTTCCCGCAGTGGAGCCTTTCTCGTAATACTCACTCCATGAATGTTCGTCACAAGCCCTCTCCGCTAATGCACAGTCCCTAAAACTCTATGGTAGGACCTTAGTACCTAGATTTGGCATGAATGAACCAGTTCAAACTTCCCAGCAGCAAGGTTATTCCAAGTACAAGGCAAGTATAATCTGGTATCATCACCAAGTAAGCAAAAGAGAACTATTTATAAATGATCTCGACCTCTGACTCAGGGGTTAATTTGGAATTTGAACCGCTTCGAGAAAACTCAAAACATTTACTCATTATATCTAGTGTTACGGACAAGAACGAAGGCAGATTAAAGAATATTGATGTAACTACGGCAAATATGATGGAGATTCCATTTGCCATCCAACCCCAAATTGACGGTAGGCGAAAGGCTCTATTTGAAGGAAAGAATTTTTGAGATCGTCCTTGTAACATAACTAGGAATATTAGAATGGCGAACGATGCCTGTTGGAGAACAATGGCTGAGCCAATCAAAGCATTGAAAGCTAAGAAAATGTATTAATTAAGACATCTTAGTCGCCTTCGAAGCAAAGCCACCAAACACGGCTCCACATATGTGGACTTATGGACTTACCAGTTGTAGACGCCACATAAAGACACCCGCATACTGCCAGGATAAACCAAGTCACCCAACAGCTGTGAACAGAAACCTCGAGTTGAGGATGTCGCTTTTGGAAGCTTGATGAGAATACCAAGGCATCATCATTGGCGAGCGCCCAAACAAGCTGAGACGATGTCTCTTGAACATCAACAACGATAAACAATGACATGACAATCCCGATAATCGTCACGGTGAAGCTTACTAGTAAACGAATGGCCTTAATATAGTAGCCGACCGCCCCTCAATCTGTTCGATGAGTCAATAGTGAACCGTTGGATTTCTTTTCTTTTCTTTTCTTTCTCTCTCTTTTTTGTTTTTTGAACTTGCAGCACGCAATGCAAGACCCGGCCGGTTGCCAGGTCTTCAACGAAGGTCTGCTGTATTGCTGCTCAACGCAAGTCGAAAAAGCCACAACCCATTGGAGATCTCTTATCGATTTCGCACCCGAGTAGATTTGGCCCTATATCAGAAAGTCTCCCATCTTTATTTGCCTGGCATAAAAAGTACCTGCACAAGAAAACACTTCTCTTCTATCTTATGGAGCCAATTTGTTGATCCAGCAGTTTTGGAAGACGCATGCAGAGAAGGCCAACCTACTACACAGACTGCGACTACTGATCTTCCCTACGTTTGTTCTATTTTCTTGGTCGATGACTTTTGCTTGCTTTCTCTCTTGTGCTATCCTATTAGCAGGGGGCTTCTCGGGAGTAGTATTTGCCCACCTTGCCCGGGGACTAGAGATGCTGGGGTTTGTGTTGACAGTGCTTCATGATTAAAAGTTTGTTGATATACCTTTAAGAGTGGAATATATGGATGGGAAAAAACTGTTAGGGATAATGTAAAATGAATGATTTTATTATGACTAGATTTAGAGTATTCATGTAGGGATTGTACGAGAGGGACACATCACAAGGAGAGACTGAAAACACTAGGCATAGTGTTACGACCTAGGCCGGGCCAGCCCGACCTATCGGGAATGCCTTGAGGCATTAAAACTGTTACGGCCTGATCAACCGTACCGAACCTTGTGCTGAACTGATCTCTCACACAGGGGCTCTCAGGTGCCGTTACGTGCTACAGTAATTGCTGCAATAGCAGTTATTGACCTATCTTTTGCCCCATGGTATAGCGGTCAATAGCACAGCCGTTACAAAAACTAGCATTTTATTTAGTAATTAAGACCTTTTAGAGCTACTACTACCTAGGGTATAACTAGCTCTTAATACAACTTGATTATCTTTAATTAATCCCTTTTGTTACGACCTAGGCTCAAGAGAGGCAGGCGTACGAGGCCCCCATGTTACTTGATGGCTGTTGTCCGTTCCAGTAATCGCTACCAATGCGATTATTAACCAATCTTTTTCTCCCCCTGGTGTAATGGACTGAACAGATCCTAACAGAAAGAAAGAAAGAAAGAAAGAAAAATATTCTATTTTCTTATTATTTTTTTTTAATTCTAACCCTAGACTAAATTCTCTTGAATGGTAAAGAACTGGAGAGGTTTAGATATTGGAGGGTTAGAGTGCTTGAATTCTTGGTAGATAAATGTGAGGTATTCCTTGCATCAGTGCACGGCGAACCGTGCGCTTTGGTAAGGGGGGCGGCCCGGTGCAAATTAATTGCCTTGGCGCCTGGAGCACCTTGGACTTTACTTGCTGTGCGGCCCGATTGTCGATCAGGGGACAGGGCGTGCTTTAGATGCAAATGACGCTGGGAGGTTTTAACTCGCTGTTGTCTCGCAGGTCAGTCTGTGTGGGCAAAATTTTGTCTTTGAAAGGCAAGTTTAGCTAGTGCGACCTTTTAGCGTGATTCATATTAAGGCTTTTGGGTTCGCAGCTACAGAGGGAGTGACATTACATACTAGCGTCCTTGTGCAATAAGATTGTGAGGGGGTCTAGTGATCCTCTAACGCACAAAGGAAATGCAAGGTGCTCGCTTGTCTGTGCGATCGAAACACTATGGAAAGCCCGAGCGTCTGCTCACTGACCCTAAAAAGAAGCAACATAGTGGTTGCACATTGGCTTGACCAAGTTTGAGCTGCCCCTTGAAAGAGGGGATCCTCAACGAGCTAACAAAACTTGTTGGATTCCCGGCCGACAACTGGCAGTGTGCTTAGCCCTGTATTAACCCCCGCCTTTTCTTACGCGACAGTACTCTCTACCAACATTCACCATGAGTCTTGCTGCCCCAGGACCGGTTGGTGTTCTTGTAAGGCCCCACTCTCATCCATGTGTCACTTTGGTTTGCCGATATCGACGCTAATATTCACTGTCTCTTGATTAACAGGTTCCCGAATGGGTTCTCATCATAATAGCCTTGGGGATACTAGTAGCTCGTGTTCACATGCGTCTCAAAGTTCAGCGGCTCGCGCTCACAGCCGGCGACTATTTTCTAATCTTAGCTTGGATATGCGCTTTCATCAAAGCATGCCTAGACATCAAGTTTTTGCAAGTTGGCGCACTGGAGCCTCAAGTCATGACAACACTAAGCGGATTCTCTGGCAAGCCACTTGATATCGTTTTAGTCCTAAAGGTATTGTTTTGACCCACTCAATACATCACGGAGTCTTTGGCTGATGGTAAAATGTACCTCAGCTGTTCTGGTTCGGTTCCATTCCGTTCTTTTCAAGCTTCTACCTCTGCAAAGCAACGCTACTTTCGCTCTACTTGCAATTATTCCCATCGTCTATGCCCAAGTTGAGAAAACTGATATGGGTAAGTGCGGGATATGTTATAGGTGCGTACATCATTAGTATGATGACGCTCTTTTGTACATGCCTCCCGATTCAGTCCAACTGGTTAGTTTACCGCCGCCCTGCTAAAAACGATTAGGGGGTTATTAACATTGTGCAGGTCATTAGATCCCGCCACGGCATGTCCCCCGAAGAAAGCCGCTTCAATTTTTACTGTTGCCTGGGTGCTGCACTTTTCCTCGGATCTGATCAGTGCGTTCCTAAACCTCGGGGTCACGTTTTGCCTTGCTCTGACATGTTCACAGTCTTTGCTATTCCTTGGCTCATAATACCTGGACTAAGAATCCATACGAACCTAAAGGTTGGCCTATACTGCACCTTTCTTCTGGGAATCATAAGCATGGTCTTTTGTCTTGTGCGGTTCATTGTAATTGAAACCGCCAAGGTCCACAGTGCTGTACCGCTCAGTCTTGTTGGTACGTACTCTGACTTGACTTACCAACACCATGACAGTTTCTCATGTATCTTATAGCGCTATTCAGTGGTCTCGATAGTAACATAACACTAATCGTTGCCTGCTTGCCATCTCTAAGACCATATTTTCGAAGCAAGCGGCCTTCTACCTCTGCACAAAATTCACGGTCATATAAGCAGTCAGCGAACTCGAGGATAACGGAATCAGGGATTACCGGACCTTCTTATCGGCTTGAATCTATTGAAATTTCTTGCCAGCCCAAACCACGCCAGTTCACTTCGTTCTCAAGCTCGGTATGGAGTCTGGGCTCAATATCCCCTCCACACACAGATAGAAGATGAGATAAGAACATAATTCTACAAGATTCCCTCACGTATCGCCAGTAGTTGTAGTATAAGGTGTATTAAAGGGGGTGCTGTATCCTAGGGTTAACTGTGTATAGTGTGTGGTGTGGTGGAAAATAGCTACGAGGGAAAGTAAGAGTAGCTGAATTCCTAGTCCAAAGTTTTAAATACCACCTTTAGGTTGTCAAGCTGTGGGACGAAGCCCTGTTTTACAAGGAAAGTTTGATACAAAATGATAGCATGTTGAAACCTAAACATGGAAGCTCAGCACACGTAGTTGTTGGGGATATGATTCTTAACTTGCTACCATACCGGTGCTAGATCGATCGAATGGTTAAAGCAAAAATGGAACAGCTTAACCAGACTCTTGATAAGGAATGCTCTTGGGTGGGTTCGTATCAAAAGTGCATCGGCTTTGTGTCATCGGAATTCCATGCGTCGGTACCGTCGCGACAATCGGTGCCACGGGTGCGGAAAGCCGACGCCGGACCGCGACTGCGGAGGACCGATGCCGTTTGTGCATGGTTTTAAAAACTACTTATACGCCCAGTTCCTTTTCGCGTAACAAATACCTTGAAAACTTCATCACGATATCGATATCAAATTAAATGTTTTAACGCAACGTACACTTATCCTCGCTTCTGACGACATGATGGCATCCGACAAGCCGCTGAGTGTTATTATCGTGGGGGCTGGATTTGGCGGTCTTACTGCTGCCATTGAATGTGCTAACCGCGGCATGGAAGTCACCGTTGTGGAAAAATACGCAAACTCAAACAGTCAAGGGGGTACATCTACCGTTTGCCCTCCACATCCATTAGCTGCATCACCTTAGCAGTATTAATATATTTCAATTGAAACTTTTCTAACAGATTATTTTAGATATCCTAGACATTTTCCCAAATGGAGGGCATGTTATAAAGGCATGGGATAGTGGCAAAGTAGGCCAAGAAATTCACGATTCAGGCTGTAGCAAGATCCGTGCTATGGAAGTCTACAAGTATGATGGTAAACGACTGACTGAAGTTCCTTGGGCAAGGGACGATTTAGAGCATGACATAACATATGCGGGTCATCGAGGCAAGCTTCACTCGATTATTTTGGATTATGCAAAGTCACTTGTCTCAAACATTCGGATCGGTGTTGGAGTTAACGGATATCTCGAGAATGAAAAGAAAGCTGGTGTATTGCTATCGACCGGAGAGACCCTCTGGGCTGACTGCGTTGTTGCAGCCGACGGGCCGAGGTCGATTGCTAGACAACAGGTGCTTGGTCTCTTCGACGAAGATGGGACCAACACTAATAGCAAATGGGCGGTATTCAGAACTTTCTACAAGACTGATGAGGCTGCGAGATCCACTCTTCGTCAAAATAATCTTCTTTATGAAGACCGAGATTTGGTTAGGTTCTGGATGTATGACAACCTTACATTGCTTCTTTTTATCTGGAACAAGGGCAATGATGTTGCTTGGGCTTTGGTTCATCCTGTGAGTCATATCCAGTACTTATTTTGGTCCTTGACTATTCTGATTATGATATCCAGGATGACCAAGACTCCGAAGAGGGCTGGTCCAACTCGAATATTGCTGACAGGCAGCATGTTGCCAAATGGATGAAGTACTTCACTGGAGAGGATGCACAGACAATCATGAAAATTACCCCGGAAGGGAGAACCATTGACTTCAAGCTTGTGTACAGGCCGACAATTGGTAAATGGACTAGCAGTGGTGGCCGAACAATCCTTATTGGCGATGCAGCCCATGCCAACTTGCCGACTGCAGGACAGGGAGCATCACAAGCACTTGAAGATGGCGTTACCGTGGCTCACTGCCTTGAGCAATCTAATGGCGATGTCAGGCTTGCCTTGGAAGCCACACAAAGAATCCGATACCATCGTTCCAACGCGGTTCACAAAAGTGGCCAAGCCAACCGGGATGCTTTCTACAAGACACCCTGGGAGCAAATTGAGGCCGACCCCGACAAGTTTGCACGCATGCGCTGGCCTAAACTGAAGCCCTGGAATCCCCTTGAATTCGCCCAGGAGCATTACACTCAAGTTGCAAAGGATATTCTGAATGGTATTTCCGGAAGCCTTGATGAGGTTGCAGTGCCTCCCCCGGAAGGTGGATTCTGGCGATGAGCTGAAGACGATGGAATATCAAGGAGAGGCATAGTTACATTGGAAATAAGTGAGATCTACCATTGTACTTAGAAGGGGGGGTCATCGCGAGGGGTACATTATAGTGTCCAGTCCGGTACAACTTTTACTTTACTACGAGTATTGAGAAATAGCGTAAAGTCTCATGCCTCTGCCTTGTCTTGTCCTGTCAACCAAGATGTATATTTTTGTATCAAACTTTTAACATTAAAATTCATGACCTCCATTTGTTCTCCGTTTATAACTCAACGCAGATCATTAAAACTAATTGATAGAGGAGCGAGCCAATTAATTATGGAGATTCTGAATTCACCGGTGCTAGTCCCATCGCAATTTCAAACAATATCTGGTCACCCTTGACTGCAGTTTGTCTTAGTGAGGGAAATACTTATTGTCCTGATGTACACATCAACATGTAACCCATCCTTTAGCTTCCATGTACATCTTGAGATTTCCCCGTCAGGTTGATTGAGTCAATGGTATAGTTTTGCTTGCAATTTTTTCCATCTTCGTATGCTTCAAGTTAGCTTCGGACTTTGATCATACAAAGACCGACAAAGGGTGGGTCCGGACTCTCGGGCTTGCGGTCTTCCATTTTAAATGCCGTGCCGATCTAGCTTGGTGCTGTTTCATAATCTACCAACCGGATAAGACCCCTCACTGATGCCGTCGTTCCGATTTGACTCGGTAATGATAAACATGCATGGACCTTCAGATGATTGGTTAGTAGTTTTTGCCTCGTAATCGCCTGACGCCCCCTTCGCCTTTCATCTCACCCTCTCTGCACGTACCTCCCCTGGCCTGCATCAGTACTCAATCTGTATACAGTTGGTGACGAGTGCAAAGACAGATGGAGAGAAAGCGATACAACTTGTTACTGGGTAAGAGCCTTAGACCAGAGCGAAAACAATGTGGCCGTCTGTGAGCGACGAATAGGTAGCATAAATACAGGTGTCATTTTGGGCCTGGTTGCTGCTCAATCAATTTCCAACCATCTGGTATCACAGCACGCCTCTCCCTTTTGTCTATCTGAGATCTAGACAGTAACCGCATTGCTTAGTGGCTTATCTCGCGATTGGGTGGATATTAGAGTTGCACTAACCCCTAAAAAGGCAGTGCATTTCCCGGCAAGGGATGCATTTTATGGAGTACTTTTGCGGGGGAATCTTAGCCTAATATTGTAGACCATAGATTGTGGCCCCTCTGTGAACTACTCCTGGTCAATCGTTTTTCAAATTCGTGGTAATCATCAACTTGCTGTCTTGACCATGTCTACCACCAACTTAGAGTCTCAAAACGAGGGCAGACAAAGCCAACGTGCCGCTATTCCCATGCCGAATCATTTCTCCTGCATCGACTGCCGTCGTCGCAAGATCAGATGCAACAAATTGAACCCATGCACAAATTGCACTAAAGCGCAGCTGACGTGCAGATTCCCGCCGCCCCGTCGCTCACGAAAAGACTTGCATCTGGAACCAGAATTATTGGCCAAAATTCGTCGTATGGAACGCATCATCTCGTCCCTGCAATCGACTGTTGTTGAGAAAAATGCTCAGATTGTCCAGCTTCAGTCACAGTCACAGCATCCAGAAGACCCTATTGCCAGTCCAAATATCCAGCTTGGCTCGCCGGCAATTGCGGAATTATCAAATACAGTTGCCGCTCAGAAAGATTTACTAGATATAGAATTCAGCCTTCAATCGCCAGCCGGCTTGACTCCGCCAAGTTCACAGTCAACAACAAAACCAGCTTTTAGCAAGCTAGTCCGAGACAAAGGAAGAAGCATCTACGTCGGCAACACGTTCTGGGCAATTCTAAAAGTTCATTTCCCAGTAGGTAATCCTTCTCCAGCTTTTTCAAATGTCAGCTAACTAGCAATTCTGTCCACTGATGAGATGGGCCTCTTCGATGACGAAACTCCTGACGATGAAACAAATAGCGATTCCCAACAATCCGGCATGGCCAGTCCATTGTCCGATTTTCCCTTGAGCTCATTCGGTTCTGATCAGTGCCACGATCATCCGAGCGTCGAAAATCGACAGAAGCTCTGGGTAATTTTTAAAGAAAGTGTCGATCCAATCATGAAGATACTGCACTTGCCCACAATTGAGCCTAGGATTAAGGAATGGCTATCAAAACCCCATGTTGAAGGGATCCCACGAAATTTGAACGCACTCCTCTTCGCTATATACTTTGCCGCTGTATCGAGTGTAGAGGATGACGTCTGTTGCGGTCTTCTTGACAACACTCGTGACCGCCTCGTGGCAAAATTTCGACTTGGTGAGGAACGCGCACTGAAGAACGCCGATTTCCTGAATACGGATGATATTATGGTCTTGCAATCTTTTATTATATATCTCGTATCACTGCGACATCATTCTCCACGTCGCTCTTGGACGCTTTGTCCTCTTGCATTTCGCCTTTTACAATCTGTCGGTGCTCACTCTGACGATGCCTCTTGCAATGTTTTAAGTTACAATTCTGAAATGTATAAACGGCTCTATTGGCACTTATGTCTTTTAGAAAGTGGAGCGTCAGATGACATTGGCTGCGAGCCCACTATGCAAGTTCAAATTCTTTAGCTTTCTGGCTTGGGTATTTCTAACATTCGTTCCCAGGTTGGAAATCAACAGTTTTAATGCACCTCTGCCTCTCAACATGAATGATAGGGATTTAGCCATAAATATTACGACTGGAACTAGCACACGCATGTGTTGGACCGACTCCACACTCTTGATTCTCTGGGCAGATATTTGTCAGCTATGGCGGCCTGTTTGGGATCCACGGAGACATCCCGATGGCATGCAAAAAGCTTTCAATGTCCTGACAAAATGTGAAAGAAGAGAATTCATCCATAATTGCATTCGTAGGATCGATCAAGAGTACATAAAGGTCTGCTCACCATTGATCCCCATTCAGTGGGTGAGTTTGTCGTGGTCCGCCCCTAAGCTGTATTTAGGCTAATCCGTATGGAAGGTTACTGCAACATTGGCTCGCATGTTAATATTGGAATTCAAGCTCGCTGCGTGCAAGCCACTGGAACAATATGCCGATCTTAGTATTGCCGATTGTGACCAGCTATTTGCTGACGCAATGGAATGCCTTGAACTATTCAATAAGCTTTTAACAGATGGTCGCAGTATAAGGTGGACCTGGCTGTTCAAAACATTCACTCTATGGTATGCATTGGCTGTGCTGTTGACTGAGCTTGGGCTTCGGCCACTCCGGAAAGAATCTCAAAAAGCCTGGTACATGATCGAGCAAACCATGATATCCCGTTGGCACAGCCCGCATCATAGGCTAGGCCACCAGTGGCGTTGCATGTTAAATCTCCTTGAAATGGCACATGTGGCCAAGGCAAGAGAGATACGCCGCCGGCGCGAGTCAATCCACGCCGTGGCAGAACCTCAACAAGAAACTTCCAGGACCTCACCCCCAGCTATAGCCCTCGATAAAGTAGGGGAGGCTTGGGATCCTCTTGTGAAAGTTCATACTCAGTCTTTAACTGGAGAAGAGGAATACATTTTACATGGAACATATAGTGTTGCAGAACGATCTTTGGATGAACCCGCCCAAAACAATGAAGACTGTCACAATTCCGACACGATATCACTAAGTCATCAACCAGGTATGGCAGGTGAGCTTGGTGATTTGGACATGATTGGCGATTTTGATTTTAACGATAATGCAATTGGAATTAACACCTCCGACACAGCTCTTCTGCAAGTTGCATTTGAGCTACAAGGAAATTATACCGAACGGATTGATTGATTTACTGATGGATAGGAATGAACTGTAAGAGTGTAATTTTCCTTCTAGAAAAGGATGGTGTGAAGAAATGAGAGGAAACGTTCCTAAAGTTATGATATGAGATCAAAATCTCTTGAAGCTAACGGGATAGAAAGTATTATATGTAGTAGGTTTTCGGCCTCAAGTTCCAATTCTATCACCAATGCGTGACCGAGCCCATTTTACAATGTCTCTAGTAAGGAGAACAAACGCTGTTCAATCAATCAAGGAGTTAAGAATCCAATGAGTGATGTCCTGCAGATAATGCATGATTTGATCTTTTCTTTTTGTAATTAGTTTCTAGTAGCTAGTACTGATAACCAGAACAAACTTGTCCACTGTTCTTTGCCACTAACGAAACAAGCTAGACCACTGCAAGATCAAACTATCAACTAAAATAAAATCACGACAGTTCACTGTTTAACAGCACAGTCCAGTTACAATCTGTGATCAATAAGAGCCTGCGAATGCACATTGGCACTGGCCTGTTTCGGTCATTATATTTCGGCCGCGAAAGTGACAAAAGGAAATCTCCCCACCCGCGATAGGAACAGTGCACTCGAAACTTTGATGACTGTTTTGGCATTGATTAAAGATGTAATTGAGTAAATGACCCATCAACATCTGTACGGTCGGACTTTTTTTAACTCCTCCGATAGGTCTCATGTAGCGGTATCCATCGCAAAAATGCCGAAACAAGTTTGCGGCCCCGCAGCGCGGAGAAACATGACATTTTCCGTACAACGTCCCATCCCAGAACGTGATGAAAGCCTAATGGTGGCGGGCTTACGGCTATCGGATACTTTGCCTTATTTAATCTAAGCCTGATCAGAACTGCGGGCCAAGAACAGTCAAACCAGGCAAAGATCTGCAGTACACTCGCCATCCACATCACTAGCAAGCTGCATCGTCTTTCAGGCAGAAATATCGACAAAATATCTGACAGTCCATCCAACTATGATCAGAAAATTCATCTAGGATGCCGTGGCATGTATGACTTACCAGTTAGTTCCTTCTTGCTGGCTGTCTGCTCACAAACCGGACGTTGAAATCTCCTTGCTTTACAAACCAAGAACCGTGCACCTTCCACTGAGACAAAGGATTCGCCAGCTCTACCTGAAATAGAAACATAAGTTGATCAGCAAGTCTCAGCCACCATTGGTCATATTAAAGAACCGTTTGAATTACCTTGAAATTTCGCAGTATTGCTGCAACAGCCTTATACATTTCTAAGTAGCTGATGTTTTTACCTATGCAGGTATGACTTCCCATCCCAAATGTCAAGAAATACTTTTTCATCCGTGATTTCTTATCTTCATCGGCTTCGATCCACCGTTCAGGGCAAAATTCATCAGCATCAATGCCGAATATGTCCTTTCGGAAGTTAATCACCCAAGGGCTGCAGCCAACAATTGTACCCCCCGGGACCAAATTGCCAGCAATAGCTAGTCCCTCTGGGGGAACCACGCGCTCCATTGTCAGACCCACTGCTGGAAATATCCTTAGCGACTCTTTAATGACAGCGTCCAAGTATGGCAGTTTCTGTGCCTCATTCCACGAAACCAAACACGTGTCCATATCGGCGAAGTGTCCGGACATTTCCGCCAACTCTATTTCACTCATGAGCTTCCCATAACATCCCGGGGTCTTCAACAGGTAATAAAAGATGGCACGGAGTGAGATTGCTGTAGTGTCTGACCCAGCGTTGATGTTGGCTTGGGTTAGTGACATGACTTGGTCTTCGGAAATGCTGCCATGGACATAGTGTGACTCCAAGAATCGCGAGAGGAAATCACGTGGACGAGTCCCATCGTTGATTGGTTCTCTGAGCCGTTTTCCCAACTCACGTTTTCGCTGTCCTATTTGCTGAACACCAAAAGCCACATGCTTAAATGTAGTGTTTGAAAATCCCCATCGACCTGCAAGTAGCTTTAGAGGGTTCCTTCTCAGAAAGTAGTCACTTGTCGGGATCTGCCCAACCTGCATTGAAATGTCAGTGGCAACAAATCCAAGTAATGGTAGAAATAGCAGCCTCACCGGACCAGCGTAGGCTAGACCACGATCTATGGCATCTATTATGCCTCCCACATCACGACCTTCTTCCAAGAACCCCATCCTTTTGCTAAAGGTAAGTTCTCCAATCACATCAAAAGCGTAATATTGGAGCCAAGTCGAAAAATCACATATTCCCTGCGCGCCCCGTTTGTCCACCCAACGAGTTTGGATTTGTGAGAGCAAAGCTTTAGTCGTCGAGTCAACAAATGGCTCAAATTGTAGTAATGTCGTCAGTGCGTAGGCGTTAGAAGCCCCTCGACGGAGTTTAGCATGTGCATCCTCATCTGTGGTACTAAAAATAGTGGAAATTGATCGGCCAGCTCGTATCCCTCGTTGAACAGAGTAAAACTCGGACTATTTGAAAGACAAACTCAGTCAGTATTGGCACATGGGAATATGGCAACGGCAAGTAAAACCGTCAAGCAATTCCAGTACGTAGCATACCTTGGATAATCTCTTTTTTCCGGAATAGATGTCGGTCACAGCTTGGGGGCTGGCAAAAGACAGTGTATTTGGCCCAACTCTTACAACGTCGCCATAAGATTGATGAAGTTCCCGCTGCTCCTCGTGGGGTCGTCCCCTTAGAACCATGCACAAACGCCATATATCTGTCACTGAGGCCCAGAACGGACCGGGGAATTTTCTCAATGGCACCACGTATCTCTGATAAACAATGAAAGAGATGATCAGCATGGGGAACAACCCAATGATTCGGTCCAATGATGGTAGGACATATACTAGCTGCCTCGTCAATGCCATTGTGTTTGATGACAAGCTTACAGCTAGCTCACGACTAGTGAAATAGAAATTCCAGGGTGATGGATCCCATGGACAATATCATCGCTTGCTTGTACAGTAGTTACAAATTCATCAATTTATATTTGCATTTTAAATATATTTCTTCAAATTTATCAGGGTCACATCGGTAATTGGCACCTCTCGGAATGTTTCTCCATGAGTGAAATCGGACTCGGCAGTCCGAGTAGGAGTGTTCCGAAATGAACCGAGGCTACACTGAGGATTCGTTGTTCGTGTGATGAAATTATGTAACTTGGAAAATTCGGTATGAGTCAATGGTAATTTAATATTTTCTTATTTTTAGCTTAATAAAATTCTTAAAGTCATAATCTCTTGCGGATCTAGTATTGACAGACTGTCACCTATACTTGACTGCAAAAGAAACCAGTTATTATACTCGATCATGTTCACAAACTGGTAATACCCAGTGAAGCTCTAGTACAGATTAGCATAGCACTAACGATATGATTAATAGCAATCAACAAAACAGAGCTAGATAACCCTAATTTATTTATATTTTCTAAGTTTGAATGTATTTGCACAGACCTGGTTAAGAAAAAAAAAGAAAGCTGTAGGGTAAGTCTACCCAGAGGTTCGTGTTCCCATCTGTTTCCTGGAGCATCTTGTTTTTGGTCCGTGCATCCAACCCAGCACACTGTGCCCACATAAAGCTCGAGCCACTGCCTCAGCCACATAGGATCAGCCCCAGCCACAAGTTGAGCCATTTCGCCATTTGGAATTTCAATCTTTTCTCACCTGAACGCAGTGATTGAGCATGCTGTAGTGGGTCCATCTCCTCTCAGCAGTCTTGGCGGTTGGGAATGGCACTCACATTGTGTTCTTCACCTATTAGTTTTTTGCTTAAAATTTCCTGTCATCTAAATCGTTTGCTTTCAAATATCCAGTATCATTTATTCTTCCTTTTTTCGCATGTTTATAGATGCGCCGGCTTACCATCAGGCTTGAACTGTCTATTGAAGCATTTATAAATAAACAGCAACGAATGGTTCACGAGGTCTTTGATTGATTTAAATAGTCTCTTTCAAACAATATTTGAGAATTATCTAATTGCCCTCCAAGTTTCTTAGAGGGATTGCCTCATGGTGCTAACAAAGGGGACAATAACCAGAGTCTCAACGTCCCAGACACCCTCTATAACAAATGCATCCTTCTTGATTCGAGATTCAATAATGTCCTTGCTTGATGCCCGACCAATAAGAGCGCTGCCCGTTAATTTTGCGTCCTTCCTATCTTCAACGTGCTCAGCAACAGAGAATCCTATTCGACAAAAACTGGTCATTAGTTATGTGGACGGAAAGACGAAAGTCTCAATGTGCTTGTCCATAGCACGGATTCAAGCACCTTCAACGTACCAGCAAAGACCCACATATCTTTCGGATCCTGCCTAATTCCGGCGAGATGGGAACTGGATGAACTTATTAGGCAACTGTCCTCGGCATTTCCGGCTTTTGGGTGCAGAAGACAATACTTCAGACATGTAGTATGCTTGTCGCCCGCGTCTTTGCGGTCTTGAATAATCACTAGCCACTCCGACTCCATGATAGTGCTTTATGATTTGGTCCTGAGAATGAAATACGTGATGATTCTTTGTTTTTTGTTAATACTTTCTTATTTTTTGATAAAAGCCCCCCCCCCAAAAAAAACGTTTAGTTTGGAGGTCGGAGTTTAGCTTAAATACCTGGTGCAGCATGTGACATGACAAATTGCTCTTGTTGCGCCCTCGGAGCGGCCTGTCCGCTCGGACTCCAGAATCGCGCCTCCGCGCGGTATTCGCATCTTTCGGTAGCCTGGTAATGTGCGCGTCCGCGCATTGCCTTGAGATAGAGAGCATCATTGCGGGACTTATCGCTGCGCGGTAAAATATTGATGCTATATGCAGCCTTTGTGAGGTCGATTGTAAAATACGGTAGTCAGTAGTAATTACCGCAGGGTTAAGTTAAAATTTAAGGCCATCTTTTATGATCAGAGCCAAGAGTTCTTGATAATAGAAAGGTTAAATAAACAGCCTCTCTTGATTGTAAATGCCACATCAAAACTATCGCATTCTCCTCCTTTCATTACCATAACTTAAACAAACCACCATGAATTTTCCAAACGTTTCAACAAAAACAAACAATATGCAAACAAAGACAGCCCTCATATCTGGCTCATGTGCTGGAATCGGTGCTGCTATTGCAAAAGAACTCTCTGCTCGTGGAGCTAACATTGTACTAAACTATCCTTGGGAAAGTCTCAGGGAACAGTGTGAAGCCATCGGGGGAAGTCTGGTAACCCCGTGGATTGCTGTTTGCGCTGATCTTTCTACGTTGGATGGTCCGAAGAAATTAGTAGAAGCTGCAGTGGCCAAATTCGGATACATTAATATTCTTGTCAACAACGCTGGCTGGGTTCCTATGGCGCCACTCTGGGAAGCTAGCCCAGAGTCATGGGATAAGGCTATGAACCTGAATGCTCGTGGCACTTTTCTTCTGACGCAAGCCGCTCTACCATACCTCCCTCCATATCAACCATGTGGAAATATGTCCGGAGTCAATGGCGGGTCTCGCATTATATGCATTGGCTCAGCATCCTCTAGGACTCCGGAACCCGCCCAAGGTATCTATGCGGCCACAAAAGGTGCCATTGATGCTATGATTCGGGTTTGGGCACGAGAGCTTCCACCAAGATATGGCTGTACAGTTAATGGTGTAGGACCAGGCCCAGTCCTAAATCAGAATTTTATTGATATCCTAGGCGACTCATTCAAGGCTGTCAGAGAGACAATGGATAAGATGACGCCTTGTGAGGGAGCCTTCGGCTCTGTGGAAGATGTTGCCTGGACTGTGGGCTTCCTGGCTGAGGATAAATCAAAGTGGATTAATGGCGAATACATCATAGTTAGTGGAGGCTCCTATATGTCCTAATACGATTGAAGTGTGTATATGGTCAATGGAATTGCTAAATGGTGCATGTTCCGTACATAGTCATGGCAATATACAGTTCAATTCCTAAAATTGCGCAGTTGTGCAATTGATTGTCATTCGACCAAAAATGATAGAAAAACTGCTTTGTTCCGTACGCATGTTCATAAAAGCATATAGTAGAGGAGATATTGGTTAGACGAACCAACCTGCACGATTTGAGTAAAGTGCCTCCATTTAAGATGGAGATTGCTGGGCTTGTCGGAATTCAATGAATGTCAGCAGTGAAAGGACGAAGGCTCTAGTAGATGCACAAAGCTTTTATTATCTTTTCCAATTTTCACTGCACTATTTTTTCAAAGGTCAATCGCATCATGTGGATTCTTGTGCTTCGTTATTTGTACTCCAGAGTGCGAGTTCATTTATTGATCATGTCTGCCGATGCGATCTATCAGTGTTCCTTATAAATATAGGGTTCAAAATCGGTAGCCCTGAAAAGTATAATATAAGATAAGATTTGAAAATGTCACACTATATAGCTTACAATCCATTACGCATTTAGCGGAGTGTTCACTTCACTTTTGCGTGGCATAACGGTTATTTGACAGAAAAAGCTTTCAATATTCCAAATAACACCAATTCTATTTCTGCTGATAGCTTTCCAATTATACGAGAAGCAGAAAAAGATACCATGTTGACCAGAATATTGATCACTTAACGGCTTTAAATGACATAATGTAATAAAGAGTAGCAGATGAACTGCTATATTAGCCGGTGTCTGAATGAAATATCTGGTAAGTTTATGTAAAAAGAACTATTCATGCTCAGCACCTTCAAATGCAGTGGCAAACACTAGCAACCCCAAGCCTACTAGATGGACTCGAAAATTTGTATAGATAATTCAAGCAGACAGAAAAAGTCTTGTTTTATTGCAAGGTAGAAATGTCGGGAACTGATTTGCGACAACTGAGCTGTGGATGTTGTTATCTGGCAATTGTCCGTGGCCTGGTACTGCGCAGCTACTGTCGGGCCCGATAGAACAAATGCGATTAGCCATCGGCGGCAAAGAAAATGAAGGCCGCAGCGACAATAAAGGACCTCAGAGTTGTTTATTTCGCACAATGCAGAAATTTAGCGGAGCAGGCGTAAATCCTCCGCCGTTTCATTGTGACGGAGGGCGGGAGAATGGTGCTCGCGCGGAACGGAGCGGAACGGAGCGGACATGTCATAACGGCACCGAATCCGAATAATGGATTGCCATCTGCGATGCGCACGGCTTGGTATTATTGAAACCCGAAGTTGTGAAAAAGTAGATAAAATATCCAACTGTCATAGTTTAGTTTATTTTTTTTAAAAAAAAAGAAATATGATATGTTCATTGGAATCGATACTCGATCTAGCATCGTCTAAATTCCGATGATACCGACTTTCGCGACATTTCTTGAAGACTGACCTATCTTTACCCCCGAAGTGCAGCTCGAAAAAGTCTACAGCTTTCTTTCCTAACCATCTTTGAATAACACAGTTGCCCATATTTATAATCTGAGCAATAAGGAAAATTACCGATACGAAGATGAGTCTACTGACAAATTTGGAAAGCCAAAGCGTTTTAGGCTGGGGCTTTGCCTCATTAGTGATAGGCATGCTCCTTCAGTTGGCTTGGGGCGGGCTGTCAAAGAAAAGCTTGCCGCCAAGTCCCAAAGGATATCCCATTCTAGGGAATCTTCTAGATGTCATGAAGTCTGGGGGTCACCTCCACAAACAAATGACTGATTGGGCCCAAAAGCACGGCGAAGTGATGCGACTTGATCTCGGGCCTAAATGCGAATATATCATCAATTCTGACCGCGCTTGTCACGCTGTGTTCACTGTCAATTCTGCGGTTACGTCTGAGCGGCCCTTCTGGCATGTCGGACAGAAATATTTGACTAATTACCAAAGCATGGATTTGCTGGATGCTTCCAACCCCCGGTGGAAGGTGTGTACTGACAGAGGGTTAGTCAATGGTCAAACCTAAGCGAGACTGACAGGATGTTATAACATAGTTGCAAAGGAAGGTGGCCCTTCAGAATCTTACGAGCGGACCCCGTCTTTCCAATGTGTTTCCTTTTCTTTATCATGAAACACTCAAGTTTATTCATGAGGTTTCGACGGATCCGAACGCTGGTACGGAGAAGCAAATGGGCTTATTTGACAGCATCGGCCGATATGTTTATAGTACATTTACATCTCAGCTCTTTGGTCTCGAGGTATGTTTAACTAGTATTCCCTAGTTATGTAAATCTTTGACATGTGCGGCGGCTAGATTCCAAACACTAAAAGCAAAGCAAGCGCATATATTTGGGGTATTTACATTGCATTTGGCTCCTAATCTTGACATCAGTTAACAGAATCATGATAGAAAGCGGTATAGACGAGATTTCTTGTACGTGTATTTTCGGTGCCCTGACAAGTGAATGGACCACACTGACAAAAGACTTCCCAAGCGACTGTATCAGGGTTTTACCTTGCTGATATTTTCACATGGCTGGACTATCTTCCTCTTATACTGAAACCGTGGGCAAGAAAAGGTATTCAGAGGTTTGAAGCAGATGTGAAATTTGTTGAATCACGCATGGCTGTATGACTATACTTTGGCCAATCCACATTATTCCAAGCTGACAATCTTTCTAGCATGCAAAAGAAATCTTTGACGCAGGCGCAGCGCCAGATTCATTTCTCACACGAATATTCTCCCAAGCAGATAGAACAGGTGTGAGTCAATCTGAGGCCGCTTATGTTGCTTTGAAGCTGGTTGTTGCAGCTTCAGATACTGTGAGTCTAGCAATTATGTCGGGTATAGTTTACTCTATACTCATCAAATGTGTGTAACTAGAGTCGTATCAGTACATGGGTCTTTTTCGAACAAATGATTATGAACCCACATATACATGAAAAGGCCAGAAGGCTAATCGGTAGCCCAACCGTTGCATACCCTAGTTCTTCCGATCTCATCTAATGTGTTACAGATGAGGCGGTTGGAGATCGACTACCAGTTTGGGAAGATCTTGAGCGAATTCCTTACGTCAGGTATCTAATGAAAGAGACGTGGCGGATGCGTCCACCAGTCGGCAATGGGCTTGGACACAGGAACAAAATCGATATCAACTACAATGGTTACGTTATTCCAGCCAACTCCACTATTCGGCCAAATATTTGGTACGTTACTTCAACTTGGACTTCTCTTTTTTACCTACGTTTGGCCTAATTTCAAGAATAGGGCCATTGGCCGAGACCCTGAGCGGCATCCTGAGCCTGACATTTTCAAGCCTGAGCGCTGGGAGGGTGATGTTTCCACGGTAAGAAGAATTCAGTCAATTATTTTACAGAAACCCTTTCTCATATATATTGAAGTCTCAGGAATCTGGAAATCAGGCCGACAGTACGAAGAGAGACCACTTTGCATTCGGTGTTGGCCGTCGTTTCTGTATGTGATGAAGAAGCATGACGTCTTTCCTTGCCTGAAAGTTTTTTGAATAACATGAAACTGACTCCCTTCAGGCCCCGGAGTACAGATAGCTGACCGTTCTTTTGCCATTGCCATTATGCGATTCCTGTGGGCGTTTGATATAGGAGTCAGACCTGGTGTGCAGTTGCCATTGGACCCGGAGGATTACATGGAAGCCTTCTTACCTGGCGTTCCGGGGTCTGCATTTCCAATCAGCCTCAAAGTGAGAGAAGATAGGAAGAATTTAGTTGAAAAAGCCTGGGAGAAAGAGATGGCCGAGTGGAAAGCCAAGGTAAGCGACCAGACAGCGATTAACCGCTAGGGGACGAGCTCCATTGACAATAATTTCCTGTGTAGGGTAGTATGGACTTCGGACTGTAATGCTTCATAAAGTCTGCAACAGGTAGGTACAGTTAGAATTGGTAAACATCCTGGTTCTTGGATCCCTCATGTACGGACTTAATATAAGGGGGATGGATGCGTGATGGATATGACGGGACTATGAGTCTGAAGTTCTTGTTATTAAACAAACAAAGCAACGCTTAGTTATGACGGATAAACTTGATACATGCGAAGTGAAACTACCCCTAACTTTTCCATCCTGTCTAATTAACGGACGATAATATTCAAATTATACAGTTATGTTCCTCATAAAACGGTCCCTAGAAAAATCGTAATTATTGAGAAGGAAAGCTGGTGGGGGCTGCTATCAAAATTACTAATTGGACCCCGTCCTGATAAGACATTTTTAGTGCTGGGGTTTAAGCGGAGGATCTCGGGCGACCTCGGTTAAGCTTGAACTTTGAACTTTACTCTCGATAAAAATCGATGGAACCTGAGAATACTCGCTTCATTTTCTTGAGCGCTTCTATCTCTGGGTTCGTTTGTGACGCTGTAACAGATATCGGAACATTCAGCGTGATTCTATTCAAGATCCTGACCCCTCACGTGGAGTATTACAACTTCTGAATATTTCAACTGATTCCTCACATTGATTTAGGCAAATTCGCCGAGAAACAGTGTGCCAACATGCCAGGTGGTACATTCACTTTCAGAAGTACTCAGCGAGCCCCGCGAAGCTGCCAAGCTTGTGCCTCACGCAAAGTCAAATGCGACAAATCTATTCCCTGTTCAACATGCATAAGACGAGGCGAGGCTGACTCATGTGCTCGAGAAATGGTCATGGTGCGGGGTACGGTCACTAGGTTCGTTGGATTCGCAACCGCTTGAGCGAGGGCCACAAACAACAATTGCGGGCCTTATCTATATTTGAGCTGACTCTTGACCCAAGCGCTAAAAATCCCTCGAATATTCTCAGTTATCAGGAACTCCTTGAAGAAAATGAGTTATTACGAAACGCAATGGCCATGTCAAAAGGTAGAACACAAAACGACGTATTGCACCCAAACTCCGAAAGGGCAAGAAAGCCGCAACATTTGTTAGAGAACCCTGATATATTGGAGAAGATGATTTTGCAGACAGCAAATTTGTCGCAGAAACCACATAAAAACTTAAATTGGGACGGAATTATAGTTCCCGATCGCAAGCTTAGCGAAGCCCTCCTTGCATATGACAAAAGGTGGAATTATTGGGCTCATTCCGGTGTAGAGTATCCAATATTTGAACAAGAACACGACAGTTTCATGGCATCCCTCGAAAAAGGGTCGAAGCTGAGTGATACTGACACTGCCTGGTTCGCAGTCTACTTCAGTGTTCTCTCAGTGGGTCTTATCGTTGTTTTGGATGATTAATCCGCTAACAGCTGCATCAGGCTGCTCTCCTCATGGCAGACGAGGAGGATACATTGAAGCTACAACTACATGGAGACCATAATGAGCTACTTCGCAACTGGTATGAGGCTGCGCTGTTTTGTCTGAACCAATCAGACTTTTTAAGAATAAGTAATATCAGAATTGTTCAGGCCATTGCAGTTTTAGGAATATGCTTCTAAAACTTCGGTGATGCAGAGCTAAACACGCATTTATGGAGCTGTGCGATTAAGATCGCGCAAAGGCTCGGGCTTGACGGTTCACAACCAAATTCAGATTTACTTCCGTTAGGCATTGAAGCCCAAAAAAGACTTTGGTGGACCCTGGTAATATGTGAATGGTCAGAAATTCTTCTAGTTAAACATGGCAAGTCTGATATAGATGTTAGGTTGGCCGTACCATATCATCATCCGCAAGTTGATGAGGCAGACTTTCATGCTCCTTTACCCTCATTGGATCCGACTGACAAGGTGGAGGGCACGGCAAATATTCAACCAGTCCAGTATCACATTACCATGGCTCGTATGGCAACTGTTTATCACAGATTCCGCGAGGCCTTACGGAAGGGAGATCGACCTATCACGGAAATAGTTCGCCTTGCAGACCACGAGTTGGCTGAAGTAATCAATACGTTGCCAGAGCATCTCCAACCCGACAGTGGCAATAATCCGAATATGGATGGACTAGAGGCAGAGTACCCCTGGATAAAATGGCAGCGCTTTGATGTCAGTCTTGTCTTGCTACATCACCGATTGCGTATCCACAGAGCTATCCACAGCGAATGGCTTAAATCACCGGGGCAACACCAAGGAGCAAGAACAGTGTGCATACAAACAGCTAGAGATATTATATGGATTTCTAAGAACTGGGACCAACCGGCCGCTATGAGACGACAGTGGTAAGCACCCATACGCATATTAATTGCATTGAGTATTTTCCCAATAATATTATGTTAGGGCGCTATCGCTGCACCTTTTTGTGGCAGCTATCTTCTTGTTGAGAGAGTCAAGGGCAATCTTCTCATCTGACACTCGTGAATTTGATGACGAAGTGAAAATGGCGATTGCCTATCTCGATGAAGTAAAATCGCGAAATGTAGTCGCAGACAAGGCAGCAAACATTTTGCGGAATGTGTTAGAAGATGAGATATAGAGGACTATAACTAATGAAAGACGAGAGTCAGTATTGACATGAATGTATTCTACAAGTAGAATCCAAAGGCCTTCTTAGCTTCTTCACTGATCGCATCGAGGCCGACATATCCTTCTAGCTTTGTTTCGTCTAGTTGTTTACCCTCTCTGTAGTCTGCCGGCGGTCGACCTGCCCGGGTAGATTCAAGCTGCCCCTTTATGTATGCCTTATTATTAATAGTTGTGGGGCATGCTGGGATATATACGACGGACGAATTTTCGTCACCTTCGTGTTCTGGGTCAACAGCGTGACATACCTATCTCATCGGTAAGTATCCAAGGTCGATTAATGAATAATTTATTGTATCTCACATCAGTATGCCACCAGACAGTGTCACCGGATCTCATCTTGGGCACATATAAAAGACATTCCTCCAGACGCAAATGCGGGTGTGCAGAGCGGCTGAGTCGTTGGCTCTGAGTTTTAAATGTCCCGGGGAAAAAACTGCTTTGTTCATCGAGTGTCCACTTTTCAGCCTCCATGACTTCTTCAGGATCGCTCGGAGGTTTGAGAATAGCATTTAGGGTTGGCGAGTCGTAGAGCATCAGCATAGCGGGTGTCTCCTTCGGCCAACCGTTAATCTTCTCTCGATTATTGGTCACATACTCTCGTAGCTCGGTGTAATGGGTTATCATTTCTGATTCAGGAAGAACGCCACGCACCACAAAGGCGCCAATTCTCTTGACCTCGTTCTTCTGCTCTTCAGTGAATCCTTTTTGAAGAATTTCATTTGCACTTATTGTGGGAATAATGCTTTGTCCTTTCTCTGCAATTTCTTTTGTGACGATCTTAAGTTGGTTGCACACAGTAATCCAACTTTTCTTGAGAGCATCGGCACTGTATTGGTTGATAATGGCCTTCTTGACGGCCAACAAGTCTGGATCCAATGCCTCTTCAGCCTCTTGCTTTGTAAGCTCGGGTCAGGCGGGCCAGCTTCTGACATGTGCTGCTGGCATAGTGGCAGGAGGAAGTAGGGCCAATTGGGGGGGGGGGGGGGGATGAAAACAAAAGACCAAGTCATTAATAGTTCATATGAGATTTCAACTCTCTTTCAAGCTGTGTGCACCTTATGAAATATTC
Organism: Calonectria hongkongensis; assembly: GCA_017140755.1. Classification (NCBI taxonomy): domain Eukaryota; kingdom Fungi; phylum Ascomycota; class Sordariomycetes; order Hypocreales; family Nectriaceae; genus Calonectria; species Calonectria hongkongensis. The sequence goes on from JAACJA010000006.1 coordinate 44,854, forward strand.
TTTTTTTTCTCACTCCTGTCGTCTGCGTGCGCGATTTCAGGGGCTAACTACTTTGATTTGCCGGCGGACAGTGAACACTAAATTCGCGCGAGTTCGGGCGAGTTTTAACACCACGCCCAAGTTAATTGAGATTCAATTTACAAATCTTGCATGAAACATTCTATAGAAACAAATCATCATATACATTAAAAACATCCGGCATTTCAATACCTTACTATCTATGGTTTCGGATTTGCCCCTGCCTCATCAGTACAGTTTAAATTCCCATTCACGGCACTTCTATCATCGCTTCGAATCTGAAGCTCCGCACCTTCAACACAACATGGGCTCCAGGACCATGTCGAGAACACACTAGCCTGTTTAGAGATTACCGAACCTATGATAGTTGTGATAAGAGCTGTTGAAATGGGTCTAAGATACACTCGCCCGAGCTCGCCCGAGCTACCACTCACCAATCATTACACAACCCCACATTTCAAATCAACCCAACACTTCTTTGGTATAAAAAATGTACAAGATCCTTCAATGATTGAACTTGGTCATGCTTGACCCTTGAGCTATTAGGGACTTTCTTGACTGAATTCAACTCGATGGCGGTATTCCAGCGCAAGCATGTCTCGAGGTTCATTCCTTCTGATCATCGAATCCTCAGTCCGATACTACTTGCTGAATTCTTCCAAGACTCTCGGTTACGACTCGTCTGTCATGAATGGTCTTTTGATTCTTCCGTCTTATTCGGAATAATTTCATCTCAACACCGCTACCGAAGGACTCAACAATGCGGCCTCATGGATGGGTAGTATCATTGGTTGCTTTCTGATGCAACCGGTTCCCGACTATCTTGGGCGTCGTCGCGCAATTGTGGTGGCGTCTATTATCGCTATAATTGGCATAATTCTGCAGGCTGCTGCTCAAAATATTGCAATGTTTGTTATCGCGCGTATCATTGTCGGAATCGGGTCATCAATCAGTAATGGAGCGGCTCCAACTTTACTAGATGAACTACTTCCAGCACAAAAGCGTGGCCGAGTCCTTGGGCTCTTCTTTTCGTGCTATTATGTAGGCAGTCTTGCATCTTCAATCGTCAACTACGGAAGCCAAAACATTCTAAGCACATGGTCTTGGCGGCTACCATCGCTTTTGCAATTGATCCCGAGTCTTCTTGCTGTTGTCCTTGTCCCGTTTATTCCCGAGTCTCCACGTTGGCTTATTGCTAATCAACGTGACGACGAGGTACACGAAGTTCTGGTTATAATGGAAGGCAAAGGGATGGAGGATGCTCAAAAAGGGTGGGAAGCGCTACGCGAAATCAAAACCGTGATGATGAAGGAAGAAGAGGAATGTCCTCGAAATCCTTGGAGAGAAATTGTATCGACTCCAGCCAACAGAAAGAGGTTGGCTATTTTGGTTACCTTTGGGCCCATGATTAACATGTTTGGGAACTTTATAATCTCGTAAGTGACTACGTCGGCCATCTCAACTCTACTAAGGTATTGATTTTTGCAGATTCTATCTCACTAAGATTCTTGACCAGGCTGGAGTTGCAAATACCAAGACTCAGACTCAGATTAATGTCATCCTCAACTGTTGGTCATTCACTATCGCTGTTCTTGGTAGCTTTATGCTCGATATTTTGGGCCGCCGCTCACAAACATTGATTGGTGTTGGTGGTATGATTGTGACGCTATACACGATCGGTGGTCTCATCAAACGCAAGTATTCGCTCTGTTTTGTCTCACTTTTTCCATGCTCTAACTTCTTTAATTTAAGGATACGGAGAAAGTAGTAATCAAAGCGGAATATATGGAACGATAGCTGTGATCTTCCTATTCCAGGGGTTTTATGCTTTCTCAATTACACCGATGACGAGCTTATATCCGACTGAGGTTTCCCAATTCAAGCTTCGTGCAACTGGAATCGCCATCTTTCGAATGCTGGACTCTGGCTTTGGGTACAGTCCAAAATGACCCAATTTCGGAACAATTTCTCACAGTGGAATAGTCTACTGGCCTCGTTTTGCATGTCTTATGCAATGGCAGATCTGGGTTGGAAGTTTTACCTAATTAATGCTTCTTGGGATTTAATTTTTCTGATTATTGCATATTTCACGTTTGTTGAAACTAAGGGATTGACTTTGGAGGAAATTTCCACCAAGTTCGAGAGCGCTACAATTTTGGAAGCCGCTGATGGGGACATTTCTTCTCAGGACGTCAAGCCCGATAAAAAGTCCGAGAGGGTTGGTGGAAAGCCCATTTTCTAAGGTTTTAGGTCTTGAAAGGCCCCCTCGATTAGAAAATCTACAGAACGAAACCAATAATCCAGCTGACTATAGGATTTCACAAACTTGTCTTCTTCTTATTTTTTGTTGGAAAAATTTGTATCTAAAGCAAACACGTGAACATGATAATTGCGGTTATCATTTTCTTCGATGAACGATAGTAAAGATTCAGACTCAAGCACAAGGCCAACACAATAGACAGGTCTTGCACCAACACAGAAGAAACAAATTTGATAGATTGAAGAACAGAGCCGGCAATAAGCTACTGCCATTCTTTACTACCAAGGACCTTATTGACTGCTTTGTTGTAAATGAGGAATAGTACATATCCGATCAATTATTCACATTTACACGTCGGGTCTTACGTCAGACTTCTCCCATGAATCGGGGACGTCCGGCCGGCAGCAATGGCCAATTGGCCGAGCCCGTTGCTATCCTTAGCGGTGTGTGGCAACTGCGGCTAGAGATGAAGTAGTAGCTAGGGGGGACAAGAGAGCAATATACCTTCACCTTATGCAAGAGTACTGTTCAAGTGGCGCAATAAATCGATTCTTCAATGAGCGGTCAGTTTGCGGTGTTGCAGGGACGATTTTGAGAAAGAAAGCCCAATCAATTGATCCATTTGATCTGGATCAGCGCCACAGAACTCATCACACCGACCGGACGTGACCCAAAGTTTCCAGACCGAAAAAGAGCTGCACGAAAATGAATTATGAATATCAGACGATAAATCAGCCTAGTTTGAGAAAGTATGCTTACTCAATTGATCGATTGAATCCAGACCAGCGCCACAAAATTCCATGTGACTATGCAGCCAGCCACTTGACAGCTCATGAACAACACTACTTGTTTTAGCAGATTTAGCTTAGGCTTGATTTAGGTCGAATTTGATCCTCTTGCTTGGATGAGGCATTTTTCTCCGTGGCGTGACTTCTTTCACGCTCTTTTCGGGTCCATCCAACGACCGTAATACAATTCTGTAACTACAATATCGCTATATTAGGCTTTTCCGGAGCCCCTAATTCTCTAACTGGTCCTAAATTGGAGTGTACTTGTCAAACGCTAGCCAAGCCACAATAACAGCGTAACTGATTTTAACTATGGGTTCTACACTATAATAAAAATACGGGTAACAATAATTTAAACGGCGGTGAGCATAGGAATGGATATGTACCATGCACAATGCCCTGATTACCATATTTGCCTAAATGCATTAAGAAAAACACAATAGTTACTTCTATTCATACTTCATTTAAGATATCTTTTCATTATCCAACATGAAATTTCTTACTTTTTGCCTGCCCATCTTTATTACATCGGTCCTTGCGTTGGATCCAAGAGTTATTCAGCAACGCGATACAGCTAACTCTCTTGCCAAAAGAGTTGATTGTGCGACATTATGCGCCTCGACCTTCAATCAATGTGTAGCTGATTGTGGGAGTGATGCTACTTGCCAACAAACCTATTGCGCTGCAATGCTGGGCAAGTTACGCACTTAAAATGTTCACGCTTTCATTAGTCAAATATACTGATACAACCTTTAATCACAGAGCTGCATTGAGGTAAATTGAATACCCTGGAGCTTGGGATATTGTGCTAACCGACTATTTAGAACAAAAGAAAGATCCGTCCTCCTGTGTGCACCTAGAGCTATTACGATAATCTGGTCTAAGACTGTTATAATCTAGTCTACATCTGACCTACCTAGTAGCCGGATCACATCCACTAGCCTATATTTGGATAAGAATTGCTTTTTTGCATAACAATTGCAATTAAAATCAGTTAATATTGGCATTAGAGCGTTGTTTGCTCCAAGGGCTCACTTGAGAAGATTGCAGAATCTCCAAGAGTTGCAGCAAATAGGGCACAATATAGCTCTCAATATAACCTGGTTATGGCTTATTTTTCGGCTTGGCTAATTGACTTATTGCTAATGTAACGCTGTCGCCTGTTTTTGCACGACTTGAACAATACTACACTGACACAATAGTGTCTTCTTTCTACCTTTCTACTCAATCCAAACCCTGAGTATTGAAGCTCTTTGCTTTGGTGAAGTCCATTGCAGCACCACAATCTCTTGATCTGGCGAAATTTCTCGACCCTTTTCTGTGTTTATTCGTCCCACCAGACAAAGCAAGCTGTGAAGAGCAATCCAATCTCAGCCCCAAAACTGACGATTCGTTTTCTGTTAGAATTTGCACGAGTCGTTGGGGGCGTGCCCCGAGTCAGAAAGTTTTTGAAGATCCGAGTGACATTTGTTTCGGCCACCCACAATTCAACCAGAGAGGGGTCTGCGCGATTGTTTGCATGTGTTGGAAAAAAGACCTGAACCAGGAGTGCAACTGTAGGCTGTTGAGTGGAGAGAACGCAATGATGACGTAGGATAAACTAGTCCCGTGTAATCCCCATCAAAACACGGTTTCTGACCTATGAGAGTCATTGTGCTGGCTGCGGCTCTCCCGTTGGTTCTAAGAGTGGCGCAGGAAAGTAGTCGTGTGACGAAGTGAAATTTGCCTTGCATCAGTCGGGGCTAATCTCTCTCGACCAAATCTAATTATTTCCATATCCCTTGTCTATCGATCGCTAATCCGACGCATCCAGAGCTCGAATGTGAAGCAATAGTTGGAGCAACCCGCCCCATGAGATTAACTTACGGAAGCGTCAACCACAAGCGGGGCCCATTTGTCCACCTTTGCAGAGCCCCACCAGACGTCTCATTTGCCGAATATCCATCAACAATTGTAAGTCTCCCTCTCCTGCCTCTTGCTAAGTAAAAGAACTCTTGTTAAACATGGGAGGGATACCATGCTATTGTCGGTATGTACACGGCATTAGACTATCTCCCGTGGTGCATGTTTCATTCCGCTAGCCCACCTCTTAGATTTTGCGGCTAATAGCTGTTAATGCCTCACCAGTTAGCTGCTTGGATGGCATCTCATCATGCACAGTTCCACCAACCGGCTTCAGCAAATAGTCACTTTGACTACTGAGTACGATCAAATCCCCAGTCAGATCCGATCTTGTCTCGAGCTAGTTCGCATATGCGATCAGGATTTCCAGCACCTAGTTCAACTGCGAAACGAACATGCGGCTATTCTCCGAAATACCGCATCCATTGAACGCATCGACGGTATAATCGGGGCAGCCCGCCAAGCTCTCGACCATATTAGTAGACTCGTCGAAAAATGCCGACCAGAGGTATATAAAGGCAAAATACCGTTCCGAAATAAGATGAGGTGGATATTGGTAGACTCGCTAGAATTTCGAAATCAGGAACCAGTTCTAGGTCGACATCATACTGCTATTCTCGGCGAGTTGAACTTTGTGCGTCAGATGTCAATTGCATCGTCAAGTAGAGAGGCAGAAAGTAATAAAGATTCCCCACCTTGTCCTGGGACGTCTCGATCGTTCAATAATGTGGGTCTCTTGGGAGAATTAATTGGAGACTTGCCAGGCAAGTTAATATTTATTAATAGTTGTCAAATCTTGGTCTCACCGTTGACGAGTTCGCAGGATATGATACATCCCCCAAGCCCAGCTCGAGCCCCTCTCTTCGATCAGACCATCCACATTCAGCGCATCGAAATATCCCTTGTTCAGAAGAGGAGATAGTTCAGACTTCTCCAACCCAATCAACATCCCCTGAAAACCAAGCAGATCAAAAGTCTCCCAAATCTAAGATCTACGAGGCAGACTCAAATCCCCTTCCAATTACAACCAAACCACAACCTTCTATTTACTGTGACGAAAAAGAAGTTGTTCATAGTGATGAACAAAATAACCCATCAGATCGTCATACAGTACTCAGCTCAAACGACAAATCTGGGTTGTCAATACTGCTGGGCGACGATGCTATATGACGGGGACATGTGTCATGATTTTCTATACACCTGGATGTTACTTTTCTCGGGGTAGCCATTAGCCAGAGTTCACTTGGAGATTTATGACTATGCATTCCGGCCACCAACCAAATGGAAGTACGCGCTATCGTGGTTTTTAAGAAATCATATCATGAAATCCAAATTCAATACCAAAAAATAATGTCCTAGATCTCTTTACATGTAGCCCTATACTTTCAACTAGATCAATGACGATAGATTGAAATATGAGTTTTGTACGGAAATATCCACCTACATTCTGAGACCAATCGCAAATCCAACTTAGAAGCTCAAACTATGGCAACCGGTCATGAATGTACTGATTGGTTTGTATTTATCAACCCTTAATTTAACAAAATCAATATCCTTTTCTGCCGATAAAACATCTAAAAAGGCTTTTTAGATTTTGTATGCATAGTGCCGTTAATGGGAATCAGACAAAAGATGGCATACAGAAGTTTGAGAGAGGAGTATGCTACCTATCTACACCAATATTTGCGAATAACCGGCGCCCTAGCTTTCAGAGGTTCAAACACGGCAAAGCCGGCCATCCATATGCTCTCTCCAGCCTTCACTCACTGCACATTTGGCACACCACTGCAGGGACTCAGGATCATACTTTTTCTTAATTGCCCGAAGCTTAGGATAGTTCGGACCCCAGAAAGCCTTCTGCCAATCGGGTTCAAACGGGTCAGCCTAGCGAAAATCAGCAAATCTTGATCTCCAGCTTCATAGGGTGATACGAATGGTACCTCGTTGAAGTAAACACCTGTGTCAGGTGCAATTGTCCGTAAAGCGGCACCAAAAATATTCGTCATGTCATCATTGGCCTTTTGGGCTTCCCAATACGGTAGGGAATCTCTCCATCCTGTGGTAACGTAAAAATGCACAACTGTTTTTCGCCAGGCCGGGTTGAGCGCGTTATCTACTGACACACAGCTTGCTACCATGCCACCAGCGATGGTGGGATTTGAAATACCACCCTACGGTTTAGTCAATAATACAGATCGGTTGCAAGGGAAGTGGCTTACAAGGTCGCCATCTTCAGTTGGCCCAACCAACTCCAAAACGTTGGCTAAACGCTCCGCATCGGCAATGGCACTAGATGATAGGAGTCGAGACGTAGTAGTACCACCTCCACCAGCAGCCCCACTAAGTGCTGCCAGAGGCAAATTCTTATACACGCTAATCCAATCCGGGGACCAGGTGATATTTGACGAATACTGAACCGACGAGCTTTTTGTCTCCAACATCGCCAGGAAGTTCTTTGTAAGGGCTTCTGTAGTACCATTAGGCTTGTTATATAGAAAGAAGAACCCGTAGAATGTGAGCGCCTTGTAGGAAGGTGGCCCTCCGATAGTATAAAACCCCTGGAATCCGCCCTTTTTCAGAGCAGGCAGCTCAGTATGAAGATTAGCTATGGTCTTCCACCACTCTAACGAGTAGTTATCGTTTGATCTCGTTACTTGGATTGTCCATACTGTGGCTTGGGGCATGGGATAGGCTTTGACTGTCATCTCGACAATGACACCAAACGTCCCGCCGCCACCACCTCGCAAAGCCCAAAATAAATCCGAGTTTTGACAACTGTTAGCTATTACAATGTCTCCTGCAAGTGTAACAACCACTGCCTCGATAATGCTGTCAGCGCCCTGGCCGTACTCACTAGTGAACCAACCATGGCCACCTCCTGTTGCCCATCCGGCGAGACCCGCGTCCTGTTTTGTTTTTAGCATCCTCCGCCTGTCACAGGGAATATCGATATCAATAGAACATACACCATTAGTGCCTCCGACAACAACAGCATTGTATTTCGCGGCAGCCTTAAAGGCTTCATCGTCTTGGATACCGGCACCTACGGTAAATGCCATGCACGAGTCCGTGGAATGGTTTTTCGCCCCAACCGGGCAGTTCTCTGCAAAATCCGGGATATACTTGAATTTTTTCAAATTGTGAGTCCAAATACTTTTCAATTACACGTTTATAATAACTCTTTATAGTGACTTTGGTCAAGATTTGACTCACGAGACTTCCAAACACCACGCTTCTATTTGATTCGTTTCGTATTTAGTCATGTTCATCGCAAGCAAGCAGATTGAATCGGGTACCTACTATCTATGGCCCGTATTCTTTACGTTCAAACGCAAATTCCACTTAGAAGCAAACTTGACGGCGGCCTGTACATCGCTCACCCGCGTTGCGTTGACAACATATCGTGGGTAGCGACCAAATGTGCAGCCGCGGGATCCGGCCAACGGGTCTCCGGCGGTGCTTGTGCCATTTTCGTAGATGGGGTCGCAACTGCTGTTGGCAATTTGCGGCGCATGGACACTGATAGGGTCCGAGGAGTGGAATTCTGCCCTCGACCACTTTGGAATGAGCTCTTGGCAGGCGGTTTGATTATAATTGTGATCTGAAGAATAGCACACCGATCCTGGAAGCGTGGGCCTAATTAGTCTACCAGACAGTGTTGTATTTAGCTCGGCCCAGATATTCTCAGAGGGCCAGCACGAGTCTAAAGGCGACTAATCAACATTAGTCAGGCCATTACAGGCTTCCCAGTGGCAAGTTTCAACGCACGCATTTGCAGTCTGAGATAGCTGCGCCGAAGGGCACGGTTGCTGTCAAAAGCAGTCCAAGTATACCAAACAGAGTCACGATTTTTCTTGGAAGGTTGTTATGAAACGTTGCCCTAACCAAGGAGGCGAGGGTTGCTGAGCGTGGTTACGGAATTTATATTTCTCTCCCACGTTCATGCGAGCCCAAAGAAATTCTAAATACGCGTATTCGTGGTTCTCAGCAAAGCTTTTTCTATACGAATTGTGATGGCTCAATAGGACAACAGAGAATACAGGTCCACGAGATAATGAGCAAGGCTGATCCTTATTCCAGAGTCAAGGCTGACTCTCCCAGCAATTAACTAACTACGCCCTAGATTACGCTGTCGCCCTCGGATAGCGATACGATTGGTCTACAATCCGAATCCAGGGGCACGGACCACGATCGCGCAATGGATCCATTTGGTCCAATGATCTCCGCCTAACATACCCGTTAGCCCCACCGCCTTCCTTGCCAAGGAGGTAGGGCTCGTTTTCTCGGTTTCTAAACCAAAGCCATGGCCAATTCTCGGCACATTGCTCGATCATATGTACAGGGTAAGTTGATGCCCCTGATTTCTTTTCATTGATCTGTTCGTGATGCCAACACCCCATTTTCTCTAATTATATGTATGGTTTTTTATTTTTTTTATTTTTTGGGAATAATATTTAATAAGATAATTCCCTTAGTTTTAAGTAATTTGTTTACTATTTTTATCCAAACTAGTGTCATAAGATACGGGTTAAATCACGTTCATTGCCGACATGCCGACTATTGAGAAACATAACGGCTATCCACTCGGTGATATATAACCAATTAACCCGTAGCTCGAATTTTTAAGGTCCTCCTGCCCTTGAAATTACATATCATTCATACTCAATATTTAGACATCGCCTGTGAATTCAGCACTCCTTCTCGCTTCGATCCTCTTCGCCGCCCATCCAAACTGCAAATGCAGTAAGCCGCGGTAAGATGGCCGGACGAACATCAATCTTGATAGATATTTGCATATGTTATTCGAGTTGGAGATGGAGGTTGTTGTGCAAACCAAATACTTTTGATTATGATAGAATTGGGATGTGTTAGATGATTACTTATTAACTATGTATTCTATGGGGACTGTTTCATGCTTAGTCTAGTGATTAGCCATGAACACACGTCAAATATTAAGTGGTTCTTTCTATTGAATTTTCACAGCTAGTAGAACCATGGGGCGCTAATAATAACAAATCATTCGTATTCAGGCCCACCACGGAATAAGGCAGGTGCTTATGCACTGAGAATACTCATAGATTACGATCAAAAATCTATACTAAGTGGGGGCTCCACAGCCCCTCGAAGCGAACTCGCGCTGGTTCTCGGGAATAACCCGAGTTAACCGAAGTTTGAGATTGAGACAGTTTCGGGCCATGCCTCTAGCATGCCAACCCCCCCCCCAAGTGATTCTTAAATCAATCTATTCGGTGCTTCATTTCACTTTCTTATTAAAGAGAGACAGATCTAAAACTTCACTCCAATCATTCCTAAGTCCTTTTTATTTGATTTTCGTGGCAACACGGCGCCAGCGGTTTGAGGAATTGTAGCCTGTCCCGAGACTTACACATCAGCAACAATAAGTGCATATCCTAGACACTATTGTTCTTTCCTTCTTGCTTATCTTTTCCTTTTTATTCATCAATAATACCACCATCTCCTTCGGATTCGGGAACCTCGAGCTCAACTGGTTCCTTCAAACTGTACCACTATGATCCCAATCGCGGAGCCGCGGGAGCCTTTGTTGCCATCTTCATTCTGTGTACTATTGCCCACATGTATAAATTGGCTCAAGGAAGAGCGTGGTTCTTCATACCATTCATTATAGGTTTAATGTGTGAGTATCTAATCTTTCCTGTTTGCTGTTCCGAATTTATGAAGACGGATGACCGTGTCTATAACAGTTGACGCAGCTGGCTATCAGGGACGAAATATCTCTGCTGCGGAAACGGCAAATTGGACGACAAGACCTTATATTCTCCAGAGTTTGACCCTGCTACTTGGCCCAACACTACTGGCTGCATCCATATACATGACACTAGGCCGCCTTATTCGTTTACTTGATGCTGATGCATACTCGCTCATTCGGACGACGTGGTTGACAAAGGTTTTTGTTGTTGGTGATGTGCTATCTTTCTTCACACAATCAGGAGGTAGGTTGAATTTTACAAGCAAAATTGATTTGAAGAGCATTGCGAAACTCGTAGCAAAGTTAGCTAACCGCATTACGACGCTCAGGAGGTGGTATGCTTGCCAACGCGAAAGCTAAGTCCGATATGGCTATGGGTGAGAACATCATCATGGGTGGTCTCTTTATTCAAATCGTCTTTTTTGGCCTTTTCATTGCTGTCACTTACATATTCCACCGTCGCATCATGCAGTCACCCACACCGACCTCACTTGTTATCAACGCTCCTTGGCTGTGCTTCCTTTATGTTATGTATGCTGCGAGTATCTTGATCATGATTCGGTCTATTTTTCGTGTAGCCGAATATGCTGGTGGATACGCCGGACCATTGCAGTCAACCGAAGTGTATATTTACGTTTTTGATGCCACGTTGATGTTCCTAGTTGCAGTTTTGTTTGTGGTTTGGCACCCAAGCACTATCATAAAGCCACGAAACAAGGAGCTTATTCCGCTGTCGGACAACGTTGTACATCTCAATCAAGATGCATCAAACTCTTAAGATTTGAATTATATACAACGAGTTTAAAGAACTGTCAAATCAAATCGACTTCGTCCATTTCTTTCCAGTTCATACGGCCATGTTTAAACTCTTCGGAGCGCAAACTACGGTAAACATGGCGATTTGAGATAATATCTTTTTCTTTTCGGTCATCAAATAGCCGTAGTAGAATATTCCGGAGCTTCTAACTTAGATTGGCGTTGTAAAATGAAAAGCACTATGATATCAAGCTTTTGGTCTCCAACCAATTTCCTCTATTGGCCAACGAATCCACAACCTGTGCTCCTCGTCCAGGTGATCCCATATCTCTTGAGAAGATGTGTAAACCACCCCTGCATCCACCAGCAACTACTGAGAAATTTCAATAGGATGCAAAAATGGGCAAATATCACCAGTGCTAATGGTTCCCGCTGATTTAGTAGTCTGATGAAGTCATCCTCCATCTTGTACAGCCAGGAATAAACGTCCGACGTCGACGCCAAGGGAAATAGCCCTCCGCTTATGACGGTGGGCAGCGGCGGTGTATTGTCATCTCGGCTGCTTGACGCGTTGAGCGAGCTACATAGTATTGCACAGAAGCATGTCTCAAGATTTCCGATAGTTGTGCGGTATATATCAGCTGTTTGTGTGTCAGAAGCAGCAATAACGACGGTATTCTTCAAATAGGTCAATTGAGCGTGCTCAACGGTTGACAACCAAGCAGGAGACGTCAGGTAATGAGTACCGAAATCTTCGACACGACTGTTCCCAAGCCGGAACATTGGGTTGAAGGGGCCATTCCTCAACTCTTTTCTCCAAGCCTCGGATATCCCTTGCACGCCTTGCAAGAGAAAGATCCATTCAGCGGTGCCGGACGCGCCGATGAGGAAGAAATCACCCTTTTGGCGCGGTGACGCCCACGCGTAGAAAGAAGTCAAAGCTGCAGCGATGTAGACAGCCGAGCAATTGTCGGCCGTCACATGCGATAGGACAGATGCTATCTCGCGTAGCGCAACGCCATGTTCGGATCTCGCAATGTTTAAATAAAAGTCTGAGTTGTCGGCTGAGAAGAGGGACATGTGCAAGACAGACAGAGCAAATATGCTACGCATCACAAATTCATTGGAAAAGCCGACCTGGGGAACCTTGACGCGCCAGACATTTTTAAGAACCGGGTCTGATGCGAGCGTGTGACTGGTCATCGTGGTGTAGTTGTGCAGCAGTTCTAGATGTATTGATTCCATGCTCGATATTGGAGCAATGGAAATCGCGTTTGGCGCGGGATTAGACGCGCCACCGGGAGTTGAGCCCTCTCTCTGACCTGCAGGCTGCTGAATTCCGTCTGGTGTCCATTGTTGTGCTGGGCGTGATGCCAATGCGGTTTGATGGCCGGGGGCGATGCTAATGCTAATGTTGAGTGTTGAAAATCACATTCGATGGCCCGTTTCGCACAATTGCTACACTCAAGTCTCCCTTCATCGCACTGTATCATGTCTTAACTGATATATCGCGCAACGAAGAGTGAGGGGAGCTAGCTCACCTTGACCTTGCGTCTCTTGCAAGTCCCGCACCCTGTTCAGCTTTTGGTGTGTCTTTTTTTAGGTTGAGTCTGGCGGGGCCGTTGCAGATAACGCTCCTTGCATAGCACATCTGCAGTAGCAAGAGCTGGATCCGGTCACCCTCGGGGACTGTCGGGTCGATTTTCATAGGCTCGTGTGCGACGATGCGAGATGGCACTCGCACCGAGTCAGTGTGACAAATCCGAAACAAATACCCTAGGCCGTATTTGTTGGTAAATTAGCGTCTCCGTTTCGCACCACCAATACGGCCCCACCCCAATCACGCTGTGACTAAACCTCCAACTGTTCTATAGCACTTACAAAGGTGAAGAAGGTTAGTTGTCTTAATTGGAGTGTAGCGCCTTTGTCCTTCATTTCAGCCGATGTTCGATTCACGTATTTTCAATTATTCCCAAATGTAGCATGAAGATTGACCACGGGTGGTCTGTGTCCTGCATCGGTCTCATCAGGCGTTAACCTTCATTGACTTTTGTCCAAGATAGCTTAGCAGAATTTTGGGAACAAACCGTTGCTTTTGGGTGATGACAAGACCAAGGACGTACATTGAAAAGGGAAAGTTTCCACGTGGAAATCCGATTGGGCGGTTCAGTTTCCTATCCCATCCACTACTCAGAAGCAGGTGTAGGCAGTCTTTTGACTGAAAATCAGCAAATATGTCTGACATTGAATCCTTGATGTAATGCCAAGGCCACAGTAACTAGAGCCCATCCTGTGACTAGCATTTTTGGCCTCAAAGTGGGGAAGGAGAATATCTGAGATGGGGGTATGAATCCGCGGACCTCGCTCCCGGGCTCTCGGATACCAAGTGGGTCTCCTTATGAAGCCATTGATACCCATTGGGGAGCAGCTCTATAGTCTCTCGCTCCTCGCTCCTCGCTTTCTACTTCATGTTTTAGCCACTTTTATCCATCTTTTCTTTGGCTTTGAATGCTAACCATGTCCACGCGTCGCCCCCACACAAAATCTCGCAACGGCTGCAAAAATTGTAAGCGCTGCAAGGTCAAGGTAAGTATTCAATTCCAATCGTGTGCAACTTTGAAGCGGCGAATATGACCACCATGACTTTCGAATCTCATCATACAGCTAATTAGAGTGAATTAGTGCGACGAATCTTATCCCACTTGTTTCAACTGCAATAGATACAATGTTGTTTGCAGCTTAGGGACACTAGAGTTAAGCCAAGAGACGGACTGGCCATCGCCTTCGAACTCTTTGGCCTTTAGTTCCAATGAAATGAGCTCTGATATCCATGTTCCTACTTCTTCTACCAATATAGAGGCCCCTGGCAGCACCATAGGCCAAGTGGAAAAAGTTCTGCCCTGGTCGCCAAATGAAATTTGGAGCTGGGATCAGGACTCATGCATAGCTGGAATAGTTTTGCAAGTAGTCATGCTTGGTATCTTTGAAATTCCGGCCCTTGACTTCACATTCAAAACTAAAAGGCTGCTACTATGGAGCTCGAATGCCAACGAGGATGTATCGAAAACATGGCAAGATGTAAACTTCAGAAAGTTTGCAATGGCAGTCCTGGTGGCTTGCATTATTATCTTAATCAGATGTATATACAGGTAAGTCGCGATGGTTTTATCTCCATTCCAGTCTAACGAGGCTCTGGAATTGTTCAAATTGCTGGAGGATGGGGAAGTCACATTATGCAGGATGAGCCGAGCTACCTTGTGCTCGATAGTACTTTTATTTTAGTTTCCTCTGCTTTGCTTACCACTTTTCACCCGGGAATATTATTTCCGTAGATGGGTGATACCAAGGTTTAGGAAACGAGACCAAAGTGAAAACCTTCAGGATGGCTACTGTAGTTGCATAGAAAACATTTGGCCTCACTGTTGACTATTATGACAAGGATATTCAGTTTTTTGGGTAAGGAAATTGTGTCGTTACATTAGGATGTGAGCGGATTTCCTTTCTCGTGCAGGATTCTGAATGTATTGATATTTTTTATTGCGGATATTACATAAATCACTCCTTCAGATGGTTTATGTGTATAATCTAGCATTGGTATTGTGTATTACTCTGACTGGGTTTCTGTATTACCAGAAAGTTTCCCCATCTTGATAGTAGGATTCAGTTATCAAGCCAATAATTTTCAATTTTTAAACAAAATTAATCTTGATGTTAGTCACAATAACATTTGGAATATTTAACTAATAAACAAGTTGAAATAAATAAATATGAAACAGCTCCTAAATCCATGATACCTTACTCTGGAAAGGCAAGAAATTGGAAGCTGCATTCTCCCTATTGGATATCCATTTCACCCACAGCGCACCCTCTATACTAGTGTTTCTTCAGCACGTCGCTTGATCCGTAAGACCAGGGATGGATCGCCACTGAGAGTGAAGCCATGTTTATATATTTGCGGCGATGCGCCCTGGATCAGTTCAAAGTCATACTTCATGATGATTTGAACCAAGGCAATCTTGACTTCGTTTGATGCGAAAAAGCGGCCAGGGCACGCATGTTGACCATGGCCAAAGGCTAAGTAGTCTGGACCTGTAGATACCAGCTGGGAGGAATTTTGCATGCCGGGGTCGTCACGCATTTTGTAAAATCTTGTGCCGTCCCATTTATCCGGATTGGAATAAATAGTAGGATCCCACATTCTATGGGAAGATACGGCAACACCAGTATTCTTGGGGATGAAGGTACCATCTGAGAGCTCGACGTCTGCGACAGCGAGGCGCATCATGGAAACTGTGACAAGGCGTACGTCAGAACAGGATGGAGATATTTGCTAGAGATACGTCGAGCTTACCAATTTCAGTGGGTTTCATTCGCTGGGTTTCCTTGATGACACTATCCAAGAGCTTCATTTTGTATAATGATGTCTTACTCCAACCCTCGTCTTGAAGAACGGAGATAATCTCCTCACGAAGCGGCTTCAAGATATCCATATTTTGACAGATACGTGTTAGTACTTGAGTGAGTAGATCTGTGGTCGTGTGGATAGCCGCAAGTGAAAGGCTTAGCTGCAGCGCTGTAAGGTCATAAGAGGCGCCTTTGGCTGCGGTCTCGAACCATTGGATCGCATCGTTATATTCGGGCACTTTCTTCCCGGCAGCAATATGCTCCTCCTTGACCTTTTGACGGCGGTCGACGGTAGATTGGATGATGGCGCGAGCATCTTTTACCTCGTTCCTGAGCTTCCGACAACCTGGCAAAAACCAATGGACCAGAGGGCGCACAAACTCTGGCCAAAGACGGAGCTCCTCGCCCGCCAAAAAACCGGTAACAGTGTAATCGCGAGTTATTCGAAGCCAGTTCTCGTCGCGGCAAAGCTCTTCACCAAGGAATACACGCGATGAGATGCGTGCAACTAGTTGTAAGATGGCATCTCTCATCGGTAAATTGTGCCATTCCGTATGATCTTTAGTATCAATATTCAATCATGGGATTCCTGGCATCTTACCCGCGTTATCCGTGAATAGCTCTTTCAGTATCATGGTAGTCTCTTCCGCAAGAGGGTCCGTAATTTTGTCTAGCATATTTCAACCCAGTAAGCTCAGGTAATATGTGGTGGGCTTTACAAAACGAGATTATACGTACTCAAGGTCTTGGTGAGATCTTTTGTGACAACTGTTTGAACTAAATTGGAGCCGCCTGTACCTGCACCAAAAGGTTCAAAACCAGGTAGGTGACCATGAAACGCCTGTTTAATGTCAAATGATGTTCTAGGAATGGCTAAAAGTTGGGGAAACTACCTTGAAAGTCCACTGGTTAAAACTCAACCGTTTATCACTTCTAATCTCTTGAGCTAGGGTGGGAGGAAGCACAGTGATTTCGTCCACGTCCGCAATAAGTCTCATTGGCTTGTTAGGGTTAGTTTTAAACCACTCGCCAACTAGTTTATTGGCATGAGCCACAAAGTCCTTCTTTGCCCTTTGTTTTGACAAGTCAAATCCCTTCTGGGGGTTTACCAATGGAACATTGGAACGAGATGCCTTGGAACAACTGTAAACGATAAAAACGATTGTTATAGTCACAACGAGTGGGAGAGGCTTTCGTATTGCCTCGTACCCAGAAAAGATATCCGTCCATGGTGCAGAATTCATTTTCACGTGTCGCTGAAATCAATGGTGTATGAATATTTCAGTGGTTATTTTTGATGATCAACGATTGAAAGAAGCCACTTAGCTCCCAAGTTGCGTCTTATATTTACTCGATTGGCGGATTCGGGAAGTTAGAATATCCCGAGATTGTGTGGAGAGCCTTGATACTTAGCGAATCAGTGGGTGCTTATTTCGCACATAACTTGGTCTGATCTGCTTTGTGGACCTACCGGCGAGAATCATTTCCTGATGCGATTACGTGTTGTTTTTAGAGACTCAGTGGGTGATCTTGGCATGGAGGCGGTAGTTGCGATTCATGTTACCTATTGTAGCAAGGTTCATACTGATGCAACATTGTATGCATATCCCGTATCAAGCGTTGATCGTGAAATTGATAAATGACAGCGGTATATCAACGATAGACTAATTTTACGCCATGTAACCGAAGTTCAACATCAATACTGCCTTGGCCTGGACTAAGTTTTGGACTATGGGTAGCAACAGCGGAAAAAAGGGAGCAGCCGTCTGAATGACCAAAGCTAATCTCAGAATTGGAAGTCTGAATAAAATCGAAATAGGACTCGAGCCCTCGGTTTACGAGACCGTATTCCATTTAGACCAGCTTCCAGGATCTGAATTCACCTACTCAACAAAAAAAACCATGCAAGGAGTGAAAATGGGGTTGTGATAACAATGAAAGTGGATCATATGCAGGTTAGCGCAGGCTAAACTGCAGCTCTGGCCCGTCCCCGTGGATGCCGCGGGACACGCGTAGTCGATCATTGAGATGTCAATATTTGAAACAGGAAATATCCCTTGCTCCACCTGGAAAAAATTTAAAAATAAGAATACAGCCAGGTACTACCTGGTAACTTGTGCCTGGTAAATGTGCATCTTGCGTCATGCATTGCTATGCAGTAGATGTGCAAGGTCTGTACCAATTTGTGATGTGCCGCATTTCCCAGCAACTTTGAAACCTCCCCCAGATGCTCTCACAATTATTGCAAATATATCGCAACATTAAAAAAAATGGGTTGCCTTGGTTTATCTAATTTACTTAAATTTCACACTCACTTATAGACATTTTGGGGTTAAGCTCCCAATACACTGAAATAATTCATCAAAAATATGCTATGTAATCATTTTCATGTAAAGTATTTAAAATGTATAACTTTAAGGGTAATGAATGAATAGCCAAGGACTTGATATAAAGGTTGTTTGGTCTGTCTGTCACACTAGGGGAGAAAGATTGGTTAATCATCGCAGCCTGAAACAGTACAACACCAATTAAGACGCTTGAACAAAGTAAATGTACGACTAAAGCTCGTGCTTCTTAAAACCTGTTCTACTAATAAGAATATTAAAAGGCTACTGCGTTCCATCGGCCCTACAAATCTACGGCCGCATTGTCTTGTCTTAGCCTGTAAAAGGCGATTGCTTTCTTCTGGATGAATAGCTCCAATTACATAATCAGGGCTATTCCCGTGGTTTGTGATAATTATTGCCAATTAAGGCGGCATTTTCTGTGTTCTGTGCCAAGCTTAAAACACAGGGACTGGAATAATGAAAGCATGTTCAATCAAGGCCTTTCACAGGGCTGTGGCGGTGATTTCGATGACTTGTCTTCAAACAAGCTACACAGCAATGAATCTCTGAACCTTCATACGGTAGCCTGAGTCAGTCATTTCCTTTGTAGAGACCATAATTCTAGGCCTTCACATACCTCGTCAAACATCGCAAATATGTTACCGAAGGTGTCTTTCTCCTTTTGGAACAGGATCAGCACTGATTTCCAATGAAGACAGAATTAGCCGTTGGTCTTGCATTTCTGTGCATGTATGCTGAATAGCAAATGAGACATGAAGCCGTCCATTTTCTTCGCACATCTAAAGGCAACAGAAAAAGAAAGCAGCCATGACAATTATGGATCCTGGTAGCATGAGAAGTAGTGCTAGACCATAGTAGGCCAATATAACCCGGCAAAGATTTTTGTATTGTCACAATAGCGACTGGCTGCCCTGCCTTCGACGGGTTCCAGCGGATAACGCCGCTGGACCTGAAGGTTAGCTCGGCCCGAGCATAACAGTCTGGGCTGGGCCGTAACACAATCTGCGATCCTCGTGTCAAATACGATGGGGCCTAGAACTTACTCCATAGGTAGTGAGAAATCTGCTTTGCCAATCTAGGACAAGAACCAAACTCTTTCAGCCAGGGGCGATTTGACATCTGATTTTCCAGCGGACATCTTTACCAAGTGCAAACTCAAGATGAATTTGGAATGATTTTTCACTGGCATCAATCTCAACCCATCTCAAATGTGACGTTCACCCCGGATACATCAAAATCCTTACAACTATATAGTATTCAGTAATACTGTCTTGATCAACACTGGTTAAGTTATCAGTTCCTGCGTTGAAACAATTTGACTAGATGTTTTGATCACGACAAACGACATTATAAACTTCGATCGGCCTCACCTCCGACTTTGGAATGTTTAAACTTAATATCGAGGCTAGCGCAGCCAACAAAAAGCTTCACGATCGCTCTAGTCTACAAGTGCTTGCCTGGACCACTCATTTACGCGACGAAAAAAGACAATCTGTTTCCAGCCGGAATGGTTGGTGAATGTATAAATTGCGATCACATTTAGTGCGACACGATTATTCTAGACTTACTTTTTTTCTGCTTCTTTTTGTTCCTTTTTTCATTTTACAAATTTATCGAATGGTAGCGAGCAATTTCTGCCCCAGAAGTTCTTGTGGTAGTCACAGCCGCATCAATTCGATGATCTGAAACTATTCAATAGCAAACAAGCTCTGTCAAAATCTTAGTCTCAAGCCCAAAATTATGTTTTCGATTTGCTGAACTGCATGGGAGAAACGTTAACAGCCAGATAAAGCTAGTATGAGCATCAGCCTCGGAGAGGTTCTGGTAAGAGAACACGTATATAACCACTGCGAAACGCTTGCTAATATAATTTTGGAGGGTGTTTTGTGGTTCGAAGTTGGAGTTTGTACCGTTATAGTTTTTGGTCGGCTTGCAGTGCGATCATGGCAGAATGCTTGGTCATTCTGGATATCCGAAGTTTTTCTTGTACTGTCGTTGATGATCCATATTTATATTGTCATTTCCGACACTATCGTTCTTAAGAACAGTTTATTAACTGGCCCCTTTAATCAAAGAGCCGTCAAAGCAAGTCTCACTTTTACTCGTTATGTGTAGATTGGCTAACGAATCTACAGTGGGAATTTTTCAGCGGACTTATTTACGATTTGGGTCTTTTTCTCACCAAATTTAGCTTATTAGCATTCTATAACGAGCTTTTCCCTATTACGGAGCGGAAATTGCGCATATGGCTGTACATCATCGCCGCTTATACTTTGTGTGCATTTTTAACGACCATGTTTGTTGATATATTCTGGTGTGGACTAGATATAGCCCAGAATTGGTAAGCAAATGTAATCTACTTTTCTAGTAATTGAATCACGGGACTTACGTTCGTGCTAGGTCACCAGATGAATCGACTTGCAAAATGCAAGCCAGTTTGAAATCAATGTACATTACGTGGTCTCTCAATATTTCATCTGAGTTATTCAGTGAGTTACTAATTGGACTTTCGCTAGAATCTTTACTAAGTTATTTTCTAGTCTTTATTCTGCCTTTCGGAATGTTATCATCATTAAAAACATTGTGTCGACGAGAGAAGATTGGACTAATATCACTGTTTCTATTTGGTGCTCTTACATTAGTCGTCAGCACCGTTCGGTTTGCCTTGGCAGTACAATCAATTTACTCTTATTCTACTAGTAAGCACATTCATATGATCCAAAGCAGGGACTTTATCTAGTGGTCTAACCGTCTTAGTGATTATCGGAACCTCCGAAATTGCCACCCAAATTCTGATAACAGCACTGCCAGCCTTCCGTCCCTTATTTCGCGCAGCTTCTCGAACCAGACGCAAGATGCAAGGATTCTCGGAAATAAAAAAGGGCACCCAAAGCTTACAAATGATTTCGGATACCTAAAGCTGTTGTATTAATAGGTATCATCCCATCTTTTCACTATTCTTAACATATAGATTATCCAATGGATTGATGATTCTTTGACACCTTCCAATATTTAATACACATTATGTATTTGTCTTATGACTATTATTCCAAGGATTGGTTGAGTAGGTCTTACAAATCGTATTCCTTTCTTATTTGCCATAAAGAATTCTGTTTATTCCCTTGCTATGTACTCATTCACATTGGAAATATTACAGTCCGCTGTACAGGTTTCTTCACAGCTGTTATCGACACCGATAATCACAAGCTATGTATTCATCGACATATCCTTTGGCCCAATGAGCTATTAAACGTAATTAGAAGTGGGGGTTGTTACAGAAAGAACCGGTGATCTCGACAGGACTCAACATTGAACAATTCTATTACTCTATATGACAGCTATATCACTAAGGGTGGTACTGGCGGCCTTGAAAGCTAAGACTTTGGTGGCATTAGGCTAGGTGGCTCTTAGCGTAATTAGCTGAAATAATTACGCCTCGCATAGTGTGTCTATGGGCCACGGATCATATGATGATACGGCGAGCAAGCTAAGTTGGACATGGCAGGATAGTTTCCTGTTTTAAAGATTCCCCAACGGGGTTTGAAGCTGTTGATTATTGTTGTGCTATCCTATAAAGAGCTCTAAGTATGTCGGTTTTTGACAATTAGATTCACTGGAGATCAAGAACCATTGCTCGACAAATTTGAGATTCCATGTATCGCTCACATGGCTTGTAAACACTATGGATAGTTACAACCCTCTAGGTACTAGACGTAGAATATATGGCCGCATAGGCTATTTTAGAGTGGTTGATTTATGAGTTTGGTTCCTAGCCAAATCGCCATATGGCTCTGCCAAGTCAGAATCCCATCCACTTGTTCCATAGTTCTGTAATAAGTTCAATTCCTGCGCAAATATTACTTTTAGAGTTCACTGTCCAGGAAATGCAAATCGTATGATGAACATATTCATTATTGTCTTTAGAACAATCCTTCCATCAAGAAATTTGACAGGTGCTTTGGAGAATTTTGCAGTCTAGAGAGCCAATTAAGTTCAAATTATGGACATACGTATCGTCCAGTACATATTACCAAAAAGGAACACCAATAACATTTTTTTGGTCGTATGAAAACAAGAGTCTTATTCATCCAGTCGCCTTCGTTTTACACCAACCCTCTCATCGTAGCACTCATGGGAAATCCGTGCCATGCTTGTCCTTTCGACAAACCGAAAAGCTGTTTCATCTTCTCCATTTTCTTCAGCCCCATTATCCAATAACAGTCGAGTAATCTGAGTATATCCATTCCTCGCTGCCCAAGAAAGCACCGTTTGTCCGTTGTTATCTCGAGACAGGATATCAGCACCCCTTGATACTAAGTACTCTGCTGCTTGTACCTCTCCACTTGCCGCAGCCCAAGACAGCGACGTTCGACCATGAGTATCTCGAGATTCTATGTCAGCCCCCTTTTCGACAAGCAGAGCTTGGGTTAGGGCCCCTGTCTGTGATGCCCAAGACAATGGCGTTCGCCCATTTCTATCTTTCAAATCCACCGTGGCGCCGTGTTCAAGTAGAAGTTCGGCGACTCTTGCTTTTGAAAGTGCTTCTTGACCTTTGTAAAATTGAAACTTCCTGTCATGATCAAGATTTCTGTCATCACCGTCTAGAATGTTCACTGATACAGCCCATGATAATGGACTACGTCCATGCTCATCTAGCATATCCACCATAGCTCCATGTCTCAGTAACATTTCGGCGATCTCAGCTCGCCCCATCTCGGCTGCTTTCGATAAGAGTGATTTTCCGTGTACATCTTGATGATTGATATCTATAGTATTTTTGATGAGCGACATGGTCACTTCTCTGCACCACAACTCATCTGCACGTCCCGGAATATCTTCCAAGCCTATGCCATCTCCACACGAAAGCATCAGCAAGGCGGTTTCCTCATCGCCAATCTCGAGTGCTCTGGCAAGAGCCGCAGTTGGATCCTTGATATAGACTCTGTGACTGAGAAGCAATTCGATTGTTGATCTTTTTCGGTTGTTGATTGCTTGAGCCAGTGGCTCTTGTAAATCCACTTTTATATCGCGGGTTATCAACAATCTCAAGACCGAATCGCTTCCGTTTTTAGCTGCAGTGCGAAAGACATCGTTCAGGTCTATCTCTCTGTTGTGTATAAGGAACAATTCCACCGTCGTATCGTGATCGCCCTGTATTGCCCGGACTATAGGCGAGCCACGGTCTATATCAACGCCGTTTTCAGTCAGGAGTAGCTTCACGATTTCATCATGTCCACCTGCTGCAGCCTGAGCTAGAGCTGATCCAAAATTGACTTGTACACTTTCATGACCTAGCAATAACTTTACGGTGTCGAGAAAGCCGTTTTCGGCAGCTTTGGAAAGCGGTGAGCCCAGATTGACATCTATAGCCTGATGAGCTAGCAACAAGCGCACCATTCCATCGTGACCAAAGGCTGCCGCCTTGAGGAGAGGTGAGTCCACGTTGGGTAGAACTTCCGAGTTTGATAAAATAGCTTCTATTACCTTGACAGGGCCTCCATTTACAGCTAAAAAGGCTAAAGGTGTTCCAAGGCCATCATAAGCCGGAGCGAGATCAAAAGACCTTCGGTTGATGTCAATCTGACCTGTTGCTAGTAGCCTCAATACAGTGCCTTCATGCGATCCTCTCAGTGCCCACTTGAAGACACTTTGATGTAGGTTGTCTATTTTATCAACAAGGTCCAGGAAATCCCACGGTGGTAATGGAATCGTCGAAAGATCTACACATTCGCCGAACAACATAAATGACGTCGCATCCTGAACCACTTCATACGGAGTCTTTTTGTATGACAGAGGAAAGATTTCAGGGTCATGTGCATCAGAAGAGATCCCTAGCAAAGCATATATTTGGTCTCTAGGGTCCCCAGCTTTGCACGAAGAAAACTTCCGGAGCAGAGTCCTTAGATTTCGGGGACTTCGCTCTCTTAAATTTCGAGATGATCCAGGCATAATGTCGAGAAGTTCCTGGATATGTCCATGGGATTTTTTATCAAGTAGATATAACATTTTTATAAATAACTTTGTCGGTATAGACT
Source organism: Calonectria hongkongensis (assembly GCA_017140755.1). Classification (NCBI taxonomy): domain Eukaryota; kingdom Fungi; phylum Ascomycota; class Sordariomycetes; order Hypocreales; family Nectriaceae; genus Calonectria; species Calonectria hongkongensis. Next base: position 69,093 of record JAACJA010000006.1, read on the forward strand.
TGGAACCGCAAAATATTGTTGTGGCCCTAGCTCGGGCAATCTCTTGAATGGCCCAAACTCTGTAGAACCATGGCCTTTGCAAAATTTGTTGAATGGTTGCTTTGAGCTGGGAATGATTACAGTTCATATCCCTTTGTATAATCTCCAAAGCTCTCTCATGTGTATCGCTCTCGCTAGTGTCCAATAGTTGATTCTGGATCAGAGTCATCGCGTCCATAAGAAGGTCGATTTCAGTGTTACTGGGTCCCAGCCAAATGTATACATGTCTAGCATGGTCATATATCCTTCCCATCTGACTCACTTGGTGGCTTTTTTCTAACTCGTTTGTTTGATCAATGCAAAGTGCATCGATCCAGAAGAGCCGGTCTTCATTAGGTGTTCGGAAACCCTCGATTGCTTGGAACAGGTTTTGTGTAATATTTGCAGCGCACCGGTCCAGGATTACTTGGGTAGACTTGGCTGTGTCATCCCAACAGTATGACAAGGCGTCATACTTACCTTCAACCTTGTGAAGGAAGGTTTGGACAACCTCGCCCTCCAGTAGGCCGGGAACGACGCCCTTAACAATACGAATAAGGCGAATAGCATCTGAGTCAAGTTCAATCGGCCTGTGTTTATAAGCTGGTCGAGCCATATTTTCGGCCGCAAAGTCGTCACACATATTACCGGATCAAATTCAGTGATGTAAAGAGTTTGTGGAAGTGGGGATGTGTGTCGGTCAGCCTTGATGGATGCCTGAAAGTGGACGAAAACTAGCCAACGCCACGATCCCAGAGTGGACTAGTCGCGGCGTTGCTCAGTAAGGTGCTTACCCTAGAGCGCCACCTCAAATCAACACAAACACAGCAAATCAACCAATTCGGCACATTACATCTAGCGAAGAGTATTGAGAAAATGCACTCGATTTATTAAGTGGCTATGCTTTCAGAATGTAACATAATTAGCTGACTAAGAAAACATCCCGATCGTAAAATACGTTTTGTGTTATCTTAATATTACGAATGCCGTACCACACCAACGACACAACTAAGACAACTACAACAGGCAATTTATTCACACTTGCATAACGCTCGTATTGGAAGAGATAGTATCTCAAGCCATCTTCGCGTTTGCACTGTTCAATATTAAAGAAGAACCAACCACTGACGTCAGTGAGTAAGGGGAAAATTATTAAGCGCGGGGATTTAGGGTATGACAAGACACAAGACAAAGAAAACTAGCCTGTTGATTGATTCCTTAAGACGGAGGGGCCGGCGCATCCGAAGCTGGAACCCTGCACATGCGTTGTGCAAAGCTGTTGTGGTCCACAAAACTCGGCATATCTCGCTTCCGACTTGCCTGATTACACTTTGACAGGGGGCCCTCAAACTTGGGCCGTGTTCTTTCTCCTCTCCTACAGCAAGATATTGGCGAGTTCGGGACCCAAGTGGGTCGAAGACGGACGAATCAATCCGAGATGGTCCCATGAATGACGGTGGTCGGAACGCCATATAAAGTCCAGGATGTATTCAATTGCTTTTCCGAACGATATTTTTATTCGTTGTTCTGAATAAATCAATAATATTAACTATCATTAATCTCAGTATCAACTATTCCTACACTGTTAAAATCCACAATGGTTGTCGTCATTCATCACCTTCAAGTCTCCCAGTCGGAGCGCATCCTATGGCTATGCGAGGAACTCGGTATTGAGTACGAGCTCAAGACATACAAAAGGTCGCCCATCATGGCTCCGCCAGAGTACAAGGCTCTTCACCCTATGGGATCCGCGCCCGTTATCGAGGATGGAGAGTTGGTATTGGCTGAGAGCTGTGCTTGTATTGAGTATCTCTGCCACAGATACGGTGAGGGGAAGCTATTTCTACCAAGCACGGACCCTGCCTACGTCGACTTTTTATACTGGTGGCACTGGGTTGATGGTACTTTTCAACCTACATTGGTAGGCAATATGGTTTATGCAGTTGCCGGTCTAGGTGACGATAACCCAATTGTCGCGGCCGGAAAGGATCGCTTTACAAAGTGCCTCGTGGCACTCAACGAAAGGCTGCGCCACAACGATTGGCTTGCTGGTAGCGAATTCACCGTGGCCGATCTCATGGTGGTCTTTTCACTTACCACGATTCGATACTTTACCGGTTATAATCTCGGTGATTATGGAAATATTGTGAAGTTTCTTGAACGTATCGGCAAGAGAAGTGCGTATCAGCGTGCGATGCAGAAGGGCGACCCTCAACTACCGCCGGCTTTGGGTGCGGAACCCCCGGAGACGAAAAGTCTGGTCTAGACGAAGGATATGTGTCGATTATAATTTCAGGAGGCTCAAAGATATTTAACGATATTTTATTCGTGAAAAATGGAATCGCTCCAATTCCTCAACTTACAAACAATATTTGACATGTTTGAGAATTTATCAACGTGATAGAGCCATACTAGCTGTGCCCAACTTTTTATAACGGCATGTGCTATATTGACCCTGAATCATCTATTATTAAAGTGATAGTTATGATTGCAGGCTGACATATGGTGGGTGAGTAATACATCTATGCTCGATAACGATCTGCCTACACTTGCCAGTTTGTCCAGCATCATGTTTTTTTATGCGAGTACCTGTGGGGCCAACCAAAGATATATGTGCACTAAGCATAAATTTGGCATGATATGATGTTACGTCACTGTATTCGGATGGAATCTCGTGGAGCGATTCCAGAACACGATTAGATGGATCGCGCCGTTGCAGTATTCTCTCCTAGCTAAAAGTGATTTTGCAAGGTTGTTGGTGATCTTTGGTTCGATCTCACCTTATCTTATCCTTTATTTTCTTTTATGTTCTTTTGGTGAATATACCACAGTCTTCTTAGACAATGATGTGTTCACGTATAAAACTTTGGCGGGATTTTATCCCGGATGCGGCCTATAAACCTTTTTCAACATTCCAGCCATCTCCATGCCAGCGGATTAGCCAGTCTTTACTTCGAAGTTTAGAGTTGCAAGCTGAATAAAACATACTTATTTTAAGGTTCTCACAGATTCTGGTCATGTGAACTGCTACTGTGGATAATGGAAGTCAAGTCGAGTCGCGGTAGACATGGAAGGCCTTGGTCGGATCCTTCAATAATTGTAATCTAGCAGAGTTTTAGTGCTATAGAACAAACAGCAGATTCATGATGGTATACATCTCGCTATTTAACAAGGATACCCATATTTCAACATAAATTCAGGATGCTAGCCACAAATGGTTGGCTGTTCCGAAAGGCGTTAGATTTGCACAAAATATGACCATACTAGGCTTTAAAGCTCACTAGCCCCCCATTTTGGATTGGCTTAAAGAGATGAGAAAAGTAATTGAGAGGAAAATTTTGATTCCCTCCTCTTTTTAATATCAATATCAGTGCATCGTTGATCTTGGAAGGTTGCGCTTTGTTTCTGATCTCGGACTACATACAGCGCTGCCATCTGAACTACACAGAGAATGGGTCTCAGCGCCCAGCAATATATGGTCAGACTATAGCGGTCCTAAATATACCTGATAAAATTAACAAATGGTGCAGGCTGTGGAGTGGACCTTGTGGGTACTCACTCTTGTGGTCTTTCTTGTTCGCATCGCCGTCCGCCAATGGAAGAAAATATCATCATTTTGGATTTCAGAGATGCTCCTGGGCATATCAGTCCTTGGTTTCCTTGCATTGGTGATCGGAGATCAATATACATTCTCCTCCAATATAGACTCAAATGGAAATAGCTATAATTTAGAGTATCAGCAGGTATGTCACAAGAGTCGCTATGAAGCAATACGACAAACTAAACCTTGATACAGTGGTTATTTGCATCATTTATCCTTTTTGATTTAATTCTTTACCTTCCAAGGTTTAGTTTACTGATGTTTTACTACCAGCTATTTCCAGTCACTGAAGAGCAGCTGAGGCTGGGACTTAAGTCTGTCATAATTTTCTCTGTTTGTGCTTTTTTGACAACTGGGTTTCTAGTTATATTTTGGTGTGGCAGTGATGTATCACAAAACTGGTAAGATGCATAGAACTTCTGCCTTATCCAGACGGCTCGGAACTGACATCCTCGATACCAGGCAACAAGACCCCAAGTGTTCATTATTAACTCAAACCACAACACTCTATATAACCTGGCCTATCGGTTTGGCTTGTGAATTATTATGTAAGGGCATATAAATCATCGCATTAATGGTATGACTAATATTATGCGACAACTCTAGTGTTCATCTTACCATTTGGGATGCTTCCGACATTAAAAGCTTTACCAAAAGGCGAGAAATCTGCTTTAATATGTTTGTTTTTACTTGGCACCACAACCATTGTCGCTAGCATCATTCGGTTTATTCGTAACGTAGACTCTGAATTTTCATACGCTACCTGTAAGTATTTCGATTCGAACATTTAATAGATGCCCGGATGTACTAAATTGCCTAGACCTTCTCGGAGATGCAGAAATGGGAATTCAAATAATAATAGCGTCACTCCCCGCCCTGCGCCCTCTGCTTCGTGTCATAGGTCGTTTGTTTCAAACAGGCTGGAAGGAAATGTCAGTTTCTAGGTCAGAAACTAGAAAGACATCGAACTCTTCAAACGTTGAACAATATGGAAGACGCTCATCCACCAGAACAAGCGATTTGATTGTTTGAGTTACTTAAAATATATTTGTGGAGACTGGCGATGGTTGGCCTCAGCGGCCTCAAAGGCCTCAACGAGTGGGCGCAGCCCCACAACCGACTGGGGCTCGGGTTAGCTATAAAGCACATAGTCGACTGCTAGTTATTCCTAAAATTCAAGGCTCTTTCATTCCCTCAAAATGACCATTTGACCATAGTGTGATAATATTTGAGTAACTTGACATATGTTTCATTTTGAGATGCATTTTGTGGACTTTTGCCTACACATGGTACAAGCATGCTCAGGGGTGATGGGAAAAGCAGACGCACTGTGATGCTCATCTTGTTAGTCATTCCATAGTAACAGCAATTATTGTGATAGAATATCTCTAACGAGCTTGGATCAACCGTAGTTAAATGGAATTTGCTGTATAGTTGCGTTTAAATTGCGCCCTGGTACAGCACATCCCAGCCAACATCTACGGTCTTAGTTACACAAAACTGCGTCAAATCTTTTCATTTAGTGCAACGAAAGTTTATGATTAAGGCACAATCTTTAAGTGGTTAGTGGTGTATAAAATTAATGAGAGAGCTTGGGAAATCCCTACCAAGCACAACGTATTTAGCGTTTGAAATCTGGTAAATGGGTCACTGCGGTTGATGACACTATGGGTGTCAGTCCGTAAACCGCACTGTTTGAAACTACGTCACATCACGTGGAGAAGCTCCCAAAAATGTGACCCGATCACTCATTTAGTTTGATGGGCTTCATTTTGCAACCCACTCCGGACTTAACAACGCTGACATGAGCTAAGTCCGTCACGTTGATTTCACCTCCCCAAAAGGAAACCTTTGATTCAACCCATTATTTAATGTCACCATGAAAGGTTGATAGATAATCAGAGCACGCATTTCGGAGATAGTTAGGTTAAAATCCTTTAAACCCGCGAGCTACCTCAATATGATGATCTACATTGCTGGGCCATTACAAATTAAACGACTGGATCATGGCATAATGAGCAGATCCTCAGAGCTCCTGGTGAGCCTGTGCACGTAATTAATATATATTCTAGTACAGTTCCGTTATCTAACGCCCTAGCAACAAACAAGAAACAACGTTGCCCTGTAAGTGCGATGCAAGGTTTGATTCGGGACACTGTTTTTGGACAGGTTGTCCGATTGATTTCTAGAAACCGGCTGTTAGAGTTCCCTGATGAGTCCAATCCAACCCTTTGGAAATTTTATGTCAAAAGTCAGGCACCAACAGCCACGTCAAGCTCAGCCGAACAATCATGTGGCTCCAACGGGTTGAAAAATGATGCAGATTGTGCAATAAACGCCAAACAGAGAAGAGAGGGTGAACAGAATGTCAAAAAGAACTGTGAAAAGTCCAATTCTCCAGTTGAAACCTGCGGTGTGATTTTGGTGTCATGGTACGGGCCGGATGACCAAGAGGTTTGACTCTATAATCCTGTTGGTGTTGAAAACGCTGACAATCAGCAAAGAACCCACAAAATTGGGCAACAGGCAAAAAGCTAATGGTCACTGTCCAAATATGCATTCTAAACTTTGGAATATATATAGGAAGCTCTATTTACACACCTGGGGAGGAAAAGATTATGCAGGGATTTGATGTTGGTGAGATTGTTGCGACTTTGGGCCTCTCTCTATTTGTCCTGTGAGTCCATTTCTCTCTTCATTCGTTGTAGATTTATTTGGCATTGCTTATCTGCATGGGATATTGATTTTTATCAAATCTAAAGAGTCCTAAAAAGACTACTGACACTATGTTTCAAATAGAGGTTACGGCCTTGGTCCCATGTTATTCTCGCCGATGTCTGAAGTGGCTACGATAGGCCGCAGCAAGATCTACTTTTGGACGCTTTTCGCCTTCGTATTATTGCAACTTCCAGTCGGTTATGCAACAAATATGGGCATGCTTCTTGTATTTCGCTTTTTAACTGGATTCTTCGGCGGACCAGTTCTTGCGACCGGAGGAGCTACCATCCTCGACATGTATCCACCGACAGAAGCCCTGCATTGGATTGGCATCTTCGGTACATCTGGAGTGCTGGGCCCTGTGATGGGGCCCCTTGTGGGCGGCTTTGCGGCCCAGTCGAAAGGTTGGCGCTGGACAATTTGGGAGCTGGCCTGGCTGTCGACATTTGTGTTGGTGGTGCTTTTCTTTTTAATGCCCGAAACAAATGCCCAAAACATTTTGTATCGGCGAGCAAAAAGAATGAGAAAAGCCATGGGAAATCCGATGCTTCAAAGCCAGTCAGAAATAGAGTCTACAGGGGTAACAGCAAAAGGCCATCTGATAACACTTAGCAGAGCCTTCACGCTTACTTTCTCCGAGCCGGTAGTTTTCTTTGTCGATTTATACAGCGCACTATTGTATGGTGTGCTGTACATCTGGTTTGAGTCCTTCCCTCTTGTCTTTGGAAATATCTATCACTTCAACATCGGGCAACAGGGACTGGTCTTTCTCGGTATTTTCGTGGGTGGGTTGGTGACATTGCCCTGTTACCTTTTATGGATTCAAACGCGTTTGGTTCCAAAATTCAGTAAACCTCCTGTCCAACCGGAGGCGATACTCCCCCCAACGTTGTTTGGTGCAGTTGCCCTTCCCGTTTGCCTGTTCTGGTACGGGTGGAGTTCGCGAGATACTATCCATTGGATGGTACCCCTCGTGGGATCCGGATTTTTTACTGTCAGCATTATTACACTATTCATGCCATTGCTCAGTTATCTAGGTATGGCATACCCACAATATGCAGCATCAGTACTTGCAGGAAATGCACTCTTCAGGGCATCTTGTGGAGTGGTTTTCCCGTTATTTGTAAGTATAGGAACAATTTCTGTGTCTAATCCGACTCTCAAACTAACTAGGTGGGTTTACAGGCGCGGGCTCTATTCCAGGATCTGGGTATTGGACCAGGAAATAGTCTGTTGGGTGGACTTTCTATTCTTTTTCTCCCTATACCCTTTGTCCTGCTCTATGTAAGCTGTCCAAAGCCCACCCTGAGACTTTTATTAGCTAACACTACGGAAGTGCGGTCAAAGGATTCGCCAAAGTAGCAAAAATGCAGTTCATTAGACTGGCCACATCTTGGAAGTGTAGTATTTCATATTTTCCAGTCTAAAGAATGTATTGTGGTTTTGGTCACCTTGGATTGAAATGCATAGTTTAATATGTCGGAAGACTTGCCCTTTCAGTATCCTTGATGATATGAAGTGACAGGATTCACACTAGGCAAAATAAATGTATTAATAGTCGTCGCTTGAGTAACCATATGAGCATTATTATATATGGACGTGGCGAGGGTATTGCTGACAAGAGCTACGGAAAACGGAATTGGTTAAAAGTGCAGTCGGAATGGACTTTTAAGACCTGTTTAGAAAATGCACAGTTGTTATGGTTGACTTGATTTCAATTATTTCAGTCTCAAATTCCTTTGATTGTATCCCAAAGAGTTCGGAAACATCAAGTACCTATCTTGTCGACTTCATCGTGTACGATGCTGATAGATTAGGATAGTTCTGCGTAAAGTTCGTTTCATGGCACGCTGCTAGAATCAATTTTGATTGTTGCAACAAAGTTTGCTATCCTCAGTGGGCCACGGCCTATTAAGACTGCGGTTAGGAATGAGAAATCTGCATTAATTGCGTACGGTATTCATCTAAACCCTCGCCGATAAGATTTATGAATGGCCATTGCGCGTTACTCTTGAAGAAACGCACCCATATTTTCAATACCGCAAAGCTGAGGCCTTCCGGGTCTGTCCTATCAGGAATCCTTTCCAAGTCCTCTTCAAAATCTACAACAGCATAGGCTTCTTCGACTATACATCGAGCCCAGTGTACTATACGATCCTCGCTCGCTTGTGGGTAAAAGGTCAGCGTCATATCCTAATTTTGACGAAATAAAATGAGGAATGACAGGGAATATTATCTCATACCGCTCAAAGGGACTGTGCTCAGTGTTTCTTGAACAGACCTAAGCCACTTGCCAAGAAGAACGGCGCACTCCAATGCTGATAAAGAGTGACGAACACTCCAGAAAAAGGCCTGACTTCGAGCGACCCGGTCTACGCCCAATCTTACTGGAATGCTTAATGCATGCGTAGCGTAGAGCAAGGCAGATATGACGCCATCGCTTCGTCTTACTTCTGGACATTTCATCAATGCCCTTGCTATGGACGTAGGGTCCCGTGTATCAAGCTGTCTATATGGACCAAGGTTGAGATAGATGCGCACATAGGCAAGCCCAAGTAAGGAGCTTGATGTGAAAGGTATCGGACCATTTTCATTATTTGGATCGAGACTGGACTCAGGCGCCTGTTGCCAATTTGTTGTCCATGATCGAAGCCCTCGTCTATCGTTAATTGAATTAGCCAAGCACAGAGCGAGTATATTGCCGTAAACCGCGAGAGATTGAGAGAAAACGCCTGTTATCTTTTAAACTTACTCTAGCTTCTCAACTTCTTCGTATGGAAGAGATGACGAATTGTCCATAATTGGTAATGAGAGATCTCGTACAATATAGATGCGTTGCAGGAGTCCGTGTAGTAGGATATAATTACCAATGGGCGATGGTACTGGTTCAAGTGCAATCGCACAGTTTTTGCTACGCAATAACACGCCCAAGGCATCTTGGAAATTAAGCTGCTGTTTACTCACTTCTTTCCAAGCTGATTGCCAGTATGCCGCGGTTGGGGCGTTCCACTCCTTCGTGGAGCAAGGGAGCCTGAGATGGATCTCATTGCTTCTCAAAGCCGGATACACATCATATGCCACGCTATGTATGTGTATAAATGAAAATGCAATCAACTTTGCGCGCCTGGCAGACTCTCGCCGCACCCAAGCTAGCCAAGCAGCTTGTAAAAGCGCTGGGTCAGATATACCATCAAGTCCTTCCTCCTCCTCTTCAGCATCTTCCTCCAATCCAAGATCCCTGAGAACTTGGACAAGCAAACTCTGGAGAGCAAATGCGTCTTGTAACAGTGACTCCTTACATTCCCAAGTGGCAAGGCCCATGAGATTTATGAGAGAGCGAACTGTATCAAGGGGTTCCAATATCACGCATTCCTCCCGACATGTATCGGATTCTTCCGAATGGCCGTGATTATTGGTATCGGGAGGATGAAAGGACGAAGGCTTCTGCAAATTTAGGATATTTGTTGTTCTGGGGCCAAACTGATTTCTTTGCTGGCGCAGCTTCTCTATTAATATTGCTTTCCCAGTACGAAAAAGGCGCTCTGAATTCCGATGTTCGAAGCAATACTGCGCTCCCAGCGAAATAATAGAAAAAATCAGTTCGATGGAACTATCAGAAAATTTCCATGTAGGGACATGTAAAAAGACCATATGTGAATGGAAGCCCTCAAAATATGATGTGACATATCGTGTGAGGGCATGCCGAGATGGCAGCCGGAAATCTGGATCCAGTACGCTCCGAAAATGTTCCAATGATCGATTTAGACGGGCACGGTGCTCATCAGTGACCTTAAATATGGACTGTGATAACCCGTGGGCTCGAGGGCCTAAATAGATTGTCAACAGTTAGCAGATTGAAATAGATGTGAAAGTCATACCTTCAGCTATTCTCGCTCCAATAGTTCTGTCACCTCCAGGTGCAGTGGGTAGCCATGAACTAAAAGGGGTGCCCGGCCGTGTGCATGGTTTTGACGCAGCATCAACTGCAGAAGCGTCTACATCTTGAGTTGGAGGCTCAAGGTATCGTTCCACGTCTTGAAAGTAAGGACTCCATTCTGCTGTGAGACCTACGCCGTCAAGGAAATCTGCAAATTCCCGAAACTGGTCCAGGCTATTAGTCTCATTCTCTAGATTATTGCATGCATATTAGTTGGAATTTCGAGTTGCATCAGACGGACAAAGGGCATCAAACCTTGGTCAAGAAATTGTGGAGGCACCAGTGATTGGATGTAAGGCTGCGTAACTATTGTCTCAGACACTTCCACCTGCCTGTCAACAACTGACCCAGCAGCAGTAAATGCAGGTTGCTGGGACCAATGAGCGGCATTCAATTCGGAGATACTGAGGGATCCGGTCGAATCAGTGGATGTCAGCCCTGATCCAAGTGCTGTCTGAGACACGGCAACTTCCGCCACCTCACCATCGTGTGATGTGATGCGTTGGTGTCGTGTGAGCAGGTCACGCCGAGTAAATGCCGCTCCGCAACTGCATAAAAACGGCTTCTCTTTGGTGTCTATACCATTTTAGCATTGGGCTTAGAAGAGATATGCTGAGTGGAGTAGGCCTTACGAGTGCGTACATGCCGATCCAGGTGCTCGGACCGTTTGAAATTTCTCTCACAGTGCTCACAGACATGGGGCCCCCCACGGCGTCTTCTGCGCCGACGGATATTGCTTGGCGTGGGCTGGCTGCAATCCGATTCTGGCTCCATTGTCATGGAGGCAGCGGTGCAGGTTGGAGGGTTGAAGTTGGAGCAAGTCGGGGATGGATAAACCCCAACAGTTGGAGTCAATCAATCACTAGCCATTAGGAAATGACTCAGGAAATCTTATCTTTTTTGGGGCGGAGGGTATTCGCCACTTTTATTCAGGATTAGCGCCAGACTAGCTTGACGTTCTCGACTGAGATCCCCACAGATTATCGACTCCACTTGGGGACTGTGACACGAAAAGGCTTATCACCAACTATTTGGGGCGAGTCAACTCGTATTTGCTGTCATGCTTGTCAGGTCGTTTTTCTAGTAACATACTTCGAAGTTCAAAGAACAACAAAATCCAGAGGGTACAGCTGTCTATTTTGATGACAAGCACGCCCAACATCATTTAATTAAAGTGATAGGCACCGTCACGCAATGGCATCGACACTCGCCAGGTTTCCAGGCGTCGCCCTCATCACTGGGGCAGGAGGGACTGGTATAGTAACACCTCATATAAATAGGGTGGCTTTCACTGACGCCGTGCGCTTTTATAGGAATTGGTGCTGCCGTTGCAAAGGCATTTGCTCGATCAGGATGCTCAAGACTGGCAATCACAGACATTAATGCGTCCACTCTCGCAAAAACAAAAAGCTCCATTTTAGAGATAAGCCCGAACGCACAGGTCTTTATGCAACAGGGTGATGTTTCTGAAGATGGCTTTGCTTCGTCGTTTGCCAGCAATGTCACTAGCCAATTTTCGCGCATTGACTATGCTGTCAATTGTGCAGGCATTCTGGGAGAAGACTTGCGCTCGACAGAAACCAGCGTTTCATCATTTGATCTTATTACCCGCATAAACTACCGTGGAACATGGCTCATTTCAAGGGCAGCGATTGGACAAATGCTCAAACAGAATCCACTCGAGGCCCATCCCAAACAAACAGGAGCTGTGGTGAACATCGCTAGTCAACTTGGTATCGTTGCGCGACCAGGTGCCGGTATGCTGTTGCAATTCCCTACACGATCCAGACAGCTCAACTGATGATTTTGTAGCTCCATACTGCGCTTCCAAAGCTGCTATCATCAACATGACACGGTCTGACGCAATTGATTACTCACGTGACGGAATCCGAGCCAACTGTGTTTGCCCTGGTGTAATCGAGACACCGTTAACAACTGGCTCTTCTGAGGTGATTGAAAGATTGAAGCCTGCAATTGATATTGCTCCCATGCGGAGGATGGGCACCCCTGATGAAGTAGCCGATGCCGTGCTATTCTTATGTTCGGCTCAAGCCTCGTTCATTCAAGGACACGCATTAGTCGTAGATGGTGGCTACACTATTAATTAAATGGACTACAAGTATGTATATAGGTATAGACTTCCAAAACAGGCGATTTTAACCGACGAAGTCAACCAAGCATCATTGCAATTATTTCTCAATGAGACAATAAAAGATTTATTGAGATAAAACTGAATACACATGACAGGCAAGGTCAAAGCTTGGGTCATTTTTTGCAGAGAAATCACCATCTACACTCAAAGTGGAAACTAGGATTCACTTGTAATATATAAAATCAACCACTTTAAATTGCTACACCTTTTGTATCTATAATTTGACCGTCGGGTTACGCCCAGTATTTGTAGAATCCGAGCCGAAAGCCCTCTCCCAAGCATGGCCTACTCTCAAAATATTCTTCTCTTGCCAAAGACCTCCAACAATTTGCATACCAACTGGCAACAGTACCTGGGGGTCTTCTTTGGCTGGTGAAAGTCCGACTGGCAGTGACATTGCAGGGTGGCCAGTCACGTCGAATATAGCCGTGTTGATAGTCAACCCAATACTGGGTTCGAAGCACTGTTTCGGTGTTCCACGGTACCCATGTTTAGGTGCAACGTATGGTGTTGTCGGCATGACAAGCACATCGAAGTTGGTAAAGACGCGCTGATAGTCGTCGCTAATCTTACGCCCAAGGTTCACAGCCTTGCCGTAGAGGCCGGGGAACTTGTCCATCAAATACAAACCGTTGATGACTGTATTTTGGGTGGAAGGAAAGAGCTTTTTGAAGTTCTCTTCTGTCCAAGGGAGCCTTGCATGTTCAAATTCAGTAAGATAAAGTCCTCGCCGTCCATGAGCCTTGCCGAGAATGTTCAGAGTTCCGGCAATCCGTTGCTGGATTGTCCAAACTGCGGGTCCTTGCATGTGGGACGGCACAGATACCTCTTCGACTGTTGCTCCCAGCTTCTTGAACTTCTCCGCAGCAGCAAGTACAACCTCTTTCACGCCAGACTGTACTATGTCTTGATCGAAACCTTCCTTCAAGATGCCAATCTTCAGGCCCGCCAAGCTTGTGGAGCCAGGAATACAGTCTAGTAACGATTGGGCATAGCCATGGGACCCGTTTGTTCCAGCACTCAAAGACCTATCATCAATACCGTCATAGCCTGCCATAGCATCAAGACACAATGCAGTATCATGGACTGATCGTGTCAGAGGGCCAGCATGGTCATTAATCGCATCGCCGCTTGCAATACCGGTCCAAGGGATCAACCCATGAGTCGGCTTCAAACCAACGCCTAAGTCCAGCATCGTTAGTAGCGAAACCAATAAAGATAAATCGTCTATGTGTAAACTCACAACCGCAAAGAGAAGCGGGCACTCGGATACTGCCTCCTTGATCTCCTCCGATGGCGCAATCAACACGACCAGAGCCCACCAATGCGGCTCCGCCCGAAGTGCTCCCTCCAGCAGAGTAACCTTTCTGATGTGGGTTGTCAACAATTCCCTGAGCACTTGTGAATGAAGAGGTTGAGTTGCAAAAGTTCTCGCATGTTGCAGTTCCGACAATGTTAGCACCAGCGTCAAGCAATCGGGTCACGATAGTGGCGTCAGTATTGGGTGTCCAGGCTGGAAATGCATCACTACCGTAGAACTGAGGCACCCCAGCCACAGCTATGCAGTCCTTAAGACACACCGACTTTCCCTTTAGGATACATCCATCTGGATTACCTCGGATGAAAAACTTGTGTGCCCACGCATTGCCAAAGACTTGCTCATCAGCCGCTGGCCGGCGAATGTTCTCGCGAGGATATTTTTCGAGATCAGGAACTGGCTGATAGTCTGGGAGCTGAGATATTTGTTCCGCGCAGTCATGAACAGCCGCAAGCAGGTGGTCAAATTCGGCAGAATCCTGGTCGTTGATACCAACCCCGATTTGCTTCAACACATTGACAGCGTCACCACGCTGTACCGGGTTGCCCCTGAGACGAAAATGAGCAAGATGGTTTAAAGGCGTTGAGGTAGACTTACGGTAAAGGGTCTTTGAAAAATACCGACATATCAAACGATTCAATCAAATCTGTCTGTGTAGGTTACAAGAGCTGTCAAGGGCTAATAATCAATTTTCAGTATGAACATCTCACTCACCCAGAAGTGATATTTAAAGTCTAGTCCCACTCATAACAGCATCAGGTCTGCTGCCATAATGAGGATGCGCTTATAAATTCAATCTCTGACACATTTTTAAGCGTTAGCTTCAGCAAACATCGTTGCTGTAGCTATCAGAATGGGGTTTTAATGCCAAGCAAAGCAAACATGCCACTCGTGGTGGGGATGTGGAGACGGGATTTTGGAGACTTTTTGTGTTGGAGGCTAGTTGGAGGTGTATTTGCGTGGAGCTTACACCATGTACCCAGTCTCACACTCACAACACACGACACGCTAAATTATGCGCAATTATCACGTGGCCAAGTAATAGGCGCATCCGTATCCATGGTGAACATATGTTTGTTTTGAATTGAACTTGGAAGCGCTCATCTGACTGTGGGCCTCAACGAATGGCAGAGCGCCCGATGTTTTTGACCTCCCACATTTACCATCACTTTATAGATTAGGAACGAGACAATATTTCCAAGTTTAAGAGCCTATAAACATCTTTCGAATACTATTTGCCCACGTGAACCACAAGACGTCCCTTGAATCTCTTATCCTTATATATCTCTGTAATATTCGGGATCTCATCAAAGGTCACACTTGTAACTTGAGATCTAATTTTCCCAGTTTCGACCACCTGCATCATCCTCCTAACTGAGTCGATACTCGCAACATAGCTTCCAGAAATTATCAATTCCTGAAACACCATCGGCTTCGAGTCGAACCTCCACTCATCTGGAGGTAGGCCGAGGGCCACCATGGTAGCACCAAAGCGCAGAATCTTCAAGGCCCATGAGTTTACTTCCAGGGAATCCGTGCAAACCACAACACCTGCGGCCCCTTCGCCGTTTGTAAAGTCCATGATTTTTTGAGCAGTCTGCTCTTCTGTAGTTGAATCTAGAACTAGGTCTGGTTCAAGTCCTCTCGGAACTTCATGTGCGAGCGTACGACCGGCCTCTCTGCTATCGATCGCGATCACACGAAATCCCATTGCTTTAGCAAACTGGACTCCCAAGTGTCCAAGGCCTCCTATCCCGACTATAGCTATAGCAGCTCTGTGTTCTACATTTGCCGTTGCTTTTTCCAACGCCCCCCATACAGTTGCCTAGTTAAGGTCAGTCTTTTCCCTATATATTCATTAAAGTCTCTTGTTCAGATTCAAACCCACCCCGGCGCACATAAGTGGTGCAGCTTGGTCAAACGGTAAAGACCCGGGCAACAGCACTGTCGTGGCTGGGTCAACAGCCATGTACTCCGCGAAGCAACCATCGTCCTTGAACCCGGCCATTTCACGTTTAGTGCAGACTCTTGCATCCAACCTTTTGTGAAGACGCTGCGTCAATCGACATCCAGAACATTCAGAGCATGCGTTTTTGAAGTTCAGTGCACCCACTCGGTCTCCAATCTTCCAGGGCGACCCAACCTTGGGCCCTATTTGCACGATGACACCAGCGGGCTCATGAGATGGTATGATGGGCAGTTTGCATTCAAACTCCCCATTCAAAACTTGGAGGTCTGAATGGCAGAAACCTGCCGCATGAACCTTAATGAGGAGCTCATGATCTTTGATCTTTGGCACTTTAGTAGTCACTAACTCGTAGGGCTTATTGAACTACCACGATGTCAGGAGGATTCTATCCACTGAGTAGATATTTACGTTAACTCACCTCATGGATTTGCGCTGCTCTCATGTACTCTGGTATGTTGTTATTTGTCATTTTGAGTGCGGGGGGGGAAAGTAATTGAATTCAAAACAGATTATCTGCATCTAGGTGTGTCACCATTTACAATTACGTATTGCAGCGATCGTCAAGCGTGAGCTATGAACAAATTTCATATAACAATATCTTACTATAAATTTTAAGCCAACTCATTGTGTCTTGGCAGAACGACTCCATCGAATCGTGACCTAATGCCTCCAAAATACTTTTACCCCGACATAAGCTCCAATTCTGCGCCCCACATTCTAGCACCCTTGACCATGCCGTGCAACAACGCTAGATAACTTATCGTGGCACTTACAAACCATAATGAACCATACTAAAAGTATTGGCCTTATTGGTCCAGCAGACAACGCCACATCGTCTACTTCCTATTAAACCTCCATGCTTCAGATTTTGAATTCTGATTCATTGTTAATCCCACTAAATCTGGACTCAAATCAAACCAATAGGACTGGCTTTCATTCATTCACCATGGGCAAAAAGCGCGTTCTCATCACTTATGGCGTCGACGTCGATGCAGTGGCCGGTTGGCTAGGCTCGTATGGTGGCGAGGATTCACCTAACGATATTAGCAGAGGTATGCAGAAATTTCCACCGAACGCAGCGTTTCCTTAAGAGCACATGTATTAATCACGATTGCTTGTTCAGGCATTTTTGCAGGCACTATTGGTACTCAACGCTTGCTCAAGCTGTTCGCCAAATACGACATTAAGACTACCTGGTTCATTCCAGGTCATAGTCTCGAAACCTTTCCCGAAGATATGGCTGCGGTTAGAGACGCAGGGCATGAAATTGGCTTGCACGGTTACTCACATGAAAACCCCACTGATATGACCATTGAGCAGCAGCGTGATGTGTTAGATAAGACATATCGCATGCTGACGGACTTCTGCGGAGGCAAGCCACCACGTGGAAGCGTTGCCCCATGGTAAGCTCACATTTATTAGCAACCAATTACCGATCGTATGGCTTACAATTATGCTACTATCTCAGGTGGGAAACCAGTGCGGAAGGCGCTCAGCTCCTTTTGGACTATGGCATCGAATATGACCACAGCATGGCTCACCATGACTGTCAAGCATACTACTTGAACACTGGAGAATCATGGACCAAAATTGACTACAAGAAAAAAGCTGAGGAATGGATGAAGCCGCTTAAAAAGGGCGCTGATACAGGACTGGTAGAAATTCCTACCAATTGGTATCTAGATGATTTACCACCAATGATGTTCATCAAAGCAGCTCCAAATAGTCACGGCTTCGTTAATGCCCGCGATGTGGAAGACATCTGGAGGGATCACTTTGATTATTTCTATCGCGAGTATGACGAGTTTATATTCCCTATTACCGTCCACCCTGACGTGTCCGGACGACCACATGCCCTCCTAATGCACGAAAGGTATGATATGAAGAATGACACATTATACCATTACAGAAAACGACGCTAACAATTTTTATCTGGGCAGATTGATTGAGCACTTTAAGAAGCATGAGGGAGTTGAATTTGTAACAATGGCGCAGGTGACGGATGACTTCAAGAGCAAGAATAAGCCGGCGCCGGCAGGAGCAATGATTAAGAAATAAACGCTATTGCAATTGATGAATTAATTAATAAAATTATGCGGAAGTAAGAAACCTTTGTGTCGCGACAATTCACGATCATTCCCTCAGTGAACAATCGATCCCTGTGATTCCGCCTTTTTCTAGAGCTCCACGTACTCACCTGACTTTAACTTCATGTAGTAAAAAGTCAGCATCAATCACACAGTCCGGTTGAAAAGGTCGAGCTCATCGTGAGAATGTTACCAAGACGATAAGCGAGGGCGACTTCACCCATGAGCTGATCCTCATCATGGTCGGCAATCATCGTTACAGAATCTACCATCCCCTCACATCAGGCCAGACGAAAGGTGTCAGCATGACTCGTCATAGTGTTACAAGGTTTCCATCCGGCCGACTAAACCTCCAACGCCCCGCTTTGTTGGAGGTGTTTTGCTGCTTATCTTACCCCAAATCCCTTTCACACTTGTGCCCCATTATACTGCCCCACTATCGCCACACTAATCTCAGTACTTCCACGAGGCAGTACAGGTTTGTTTGTGCTCTCAAACCCCAATGATATGCTGCGGAGTAAATCCACAAGATGGGAAAACCCCAGATAGCTTATCTTAGTCCCTGTCCACTAGACCAAGAATTGGTTGGGAATTGCCTTGGCCAAACTAGTGCATGGTGCATCATTTATCGTTGTTCAAGTCCACGTTCTCCGCTTCGTCCATTTATACCATTGCAAAACTTCCATATGCCCCAATTGCATTTGGTCAGTTAGTCCAGGCTCACCAGTGACTCTGTGAGAGTATTTCTTTTACGAAATCACAAGATAACCCGAATCAACACCTTGAGAGGCCTCTACCATGACCACAACCAGCGAGCCGAAAGGCCAAGATGCCATCGCGCCTGCTCAAGGGCGTAACAGCAGCGGCAGCAGCATCCGCCCTGGGAAAATCGAAGACAATGAAGACAGATTTGAGGTCTTCAAGAGAGGCGAAGGAAACGTGGATTTTCGAACTGTCGGCTGGATCCACACAGCGGTCATCTTCCTGAAACGTACGACTACTCTCCCGTCTTCGCTGCCCATACCGTACGGAAACATTCCCAAGGCTAACTCATTTTACCACACAGTCATTTTCGCTACCGGCGTGCTCACTATTCCGTCCTCCATGTATGTGCTAGGTGCGCTGCCTGGTGCCATCAATGTTATCGGGTGGCAACTCCTCAACACCTATGGCGCCATTGTACAGGGAAACTTCCGCAACTCTCACGAAGGATGTCACTCGATCGCCGATATGGCTGAAGTTGTTGGTGGCAAATGGCTCCGTGAGCTTGTAGGAATTATCTTTTTGGTCACATTTGCCATTGTTGGTGCATCTGGAATCTCAGGTTCTTCGACTGCTCTCAATGCGCTTTCAAATCATGCCATTTGCACAAACTATTTTTCTCTCGTTTGCACAGTTGCGGTTTTTATTTTGGCCAGCGTCCGAAAATTTGAGAAGATTGCATGGCTCACATGGGCCGGTTTCATTTCCGTATTTGTTGCTGTCTTCATTGTTGTGTAAGTCGTCTCTAATCTGTTATCTTTGGGGTATTGGGGCTAGATTCGCTGACTGCAAGATATGGAACAACAGTGTTGGAGTCACAACTCTAGATCGCCCAGCCGCTGCTCCACAGACTGGGGATTTTGATTTGGGATACCATGTTATTGGCCACCCGACCTTTGTTGCAGGCATTACTTCGGTGGCCTCTATTTTCTGTTCGAGTGCCGGAACCTCTGCTTTTCTGCCCGTTATTTCAGAGATGCGAAAACCCAAGGACTACAAGAAAGCAGTCTATCTTTGTATGGGATTTGTAGGTATCAGTTACCTGACCTTCAGCTTGGTTGTTTATCGGTGGTGTGGCAAATGGGTAGCTTCGCCATCACTTGGAAGCGCTGGTGGCACGGTTAAGAAGGCAGCGTATGGTGTGGGCTTGATTGGCCTGCTTGTCAGCGCTTGCCTCTACGTCCATGTCGCAGCCAAATACTTGTTCGTCCGACTACTTCGAAACTCTGAACATCTACAGAAAAATTCTCTTGTTCATTGGAGTGTTTGGCTCGGTTGCACCGCCTCCCTGAGCATCATTTCATTCCTACTTGCTTCAGGAATCCCAATTTTCAATTACTTGCTAGCGCTTGCCGGCAGCCTAACCTTTTCGCCCCTCGCCTTGGGTCTGCCGGGTTATTTATGGATTTACGATCATCAACACTACCGAAAGGGTACTTTTTGGCAGGCTGTTGTTTATTCCCTTCACTGGCTTTTGATTGCGTTGTCGGCTTTTCTTACTATCGGTGGTACATATGGCGTTATTCAAAATGTTATTGACGCATATGCCAGTGGAGAGATCAGCTCTGCGTTCTCTTGTGCCGATAATAGCAACTCTAGTTAGTCTGGGTCGGTTTTTGCAGAACATTTGGCTCTATATGTATCTTTACCAGCTGCAGCGCTTGGCGATACAATGTTTTCAAAGTGGCTATCCCAGTAGTGCCGCATTTATACGTATTCTACAAGATAATTGATATATCATATGGTACCACCAAAAACCAAAATGGCCCACCCTGCTCCGTATCTTTCATGGTTGAAGCACTATATTCGTATCTAAGTCCTAATGTGGAATCGGACTGCATGATCGAAATTCATCCATAGGGCGGCAAAAGGCTGTTGGCATACCAAAAAGGCGACGCCTAACTGCCCAACAGCGTTAACGTAGCAGGCACTTGTTGACCAAGCAGGGATAAAAAGTGGTGTCAATTATCACTGCTACTAATAAGACTTTAAGCCAATCCATTGTCCTGTACCTCAGGGGTGAGAGATTCAAGTCCCCGTCCATCATTCAACAGCTCGGTGATAATTGTCAACTGATGGACGTTGAATAGAAACCAAATGAATGACAGATGTCACATGCCTGGCAGATCTTTCTTCTCAACTGATCCCAGCCCCAACACGTACATCAGAGTTTTTTTGTCGTTTGTAATTTTGACGAAGGCGCCCTCGATAGCCTAGGCGACCAGCCAAGAAATACAAAAGCGAAATGCAGCCAGCAAGCCGCGGGTGAAATGATCCAACTGTGGAGCCCTGATATACAGTAACTTTCCGGATCAAACCTATCACAGCGCTTCAATTTGCTAGTACGACAGTGTGGCCCCTCGCACCAATCCCGATGGTTACGAAATTTCCCACCAGAATATCAAGAGACCCAATGTACCGAGAGACATCCCTTGCGCTTCCGCACCTCAAGAAGCACTGAGACGCCCCAATCTGTTCTGAATAGCACAGCCTAGAGGGCGTTTCCAGTCTTCCCGCTAACTGATAATTCCCCATTAATTCCCAGGTACCGAAGAACTGATTTGTGAGTGGATATAGGGTAATACGCCTGAGGCGGGATTTGGGGGTGAATCAGTCAGCGTTTGTGAAAACAATTGGATAGCTTAATAGGCTCGGATGGGATCTCTTATTTTCTTATTTTCTCTGAATGGTAAAATACAAAAAATATGATACAAATAACTGGCCCGACTTCTTTCCCACAATCTCAAGGCTGGGCGGGCACTGTACAAAACAACGTGGCTTCCATGACTGTGGAAATGGATCGCGGTTGGTTAATAGGGCGAAATGCGATCATCGGCGGCCTCGAATTATTCCTGCAAAGCAGAAGGCAAACCAGATTGGCTGAAGCATATGGGTGGTGGAAAGCTTTTCCAGACGTCTGAAGACTCTTAGTTTCATGCAAGGGTTGCGTGCCTTAAAAACATGTCAGGACGCGACGTGACGCGACGCGACGCGATCTACTAAGTGACAAGGGTCTGACTGGCGCCGATTGGATGTGCGCTTTTTGTGAGAGAGAATTAATGTTAAATAACAATTGGAATACATCTGGTAAGGCAATTTCTCGAACCTCCCTCCAGTTGTTGTAATGGGGAATTCTCTTGATTAGTTCTAAGTGAAGAGGCTGAAGGTGCTTCCTAGATGCTGACCAACTGTTGCATAAATCATCCCAGTGATGATGTTACACTACCCCGCTGCGACCTAAATCAGGAAATAACCGAGACCAGCAGAAAGAGGATGCCCACCTCTGGCATCCTCTCGAATCCTCACCTTTCTTCTCACACCCCCCTCCATATGTAAGCAGCTAATGATGCAGTGGTTTCTGTGTTAAAATAGCGATAAAGATAATTAGACTCCTATCAACTCTTGATAACTGATTACTTGAGTGCTTATCGTCCGACCCGCAGGAATAACTTTAATAATTGCTGTGCGAACAAGGCGAACCCCCCAAGGCATACACTAAGATGGCATTGCTGGCGTATAATTTTCTTCGCGATAACCTCTCAATACTTCCCACTCCTTTTCAAGCATACCGAAGTTAACCATATCGTACCACTTCCGGTCATGCCAGTGGGCTTCGCGGCTCCGTCCTTCTTCCACGAACCCAAGGCGTTTGTACAAATGCATAGCGCGTTCATTGTATGAATATGTAGAGAGAGAGACGCGATGATAATTTCCAAACCGAAACGCCCAGTCCAAAGCCCAATTGATGGCTTCACTACCGTATCCTTGGTTTTGGTAAGGCGCAGCTAGCGAGATACCCAAACTGGTTGAACGATGAAGCATTTGATCACCTGGTCTAGAAGCCCAACCCAGGATAATAAAGCCAATCGGCGTTGGCCGCCGCGTATTACCATCGTCTTTTCCATTGGTGTCGTCGGCGGGTATGCGATCGGACAAGCAGATAACAACAGTCAGAACACATTGGAGCATTGCATTGATGACCTGCTCGACGTCTTTCATACCCCCTGGCTTCATAACTCTTGAGCTTCCTAGGGCTGAAATAATAGGATCGTTTTCAATTTGAGTGTAGAGAAAATGTTTGTCATGGTCGTCATTCTCCACAGCGCGGTAGATGAGGCGCTTGGATTGATAAGCGGTCTTGAGTTCATCAGTGATCATGGTTACTGTTAGAATTTGACAAATGTCGATACAGGATGTTGAGAAATCTTTCAAGACTAACTAGCTGAGGCATTAAAGGCTCATGTGATCTTATATCGTCATTTGGACCCTTGGCCAGCTCGCCAATGTCAGACTCGGTCACAAGTTGCTGTTGAGAACAGGGGCTACCCCACCTTTGAAGACCTGCCAATTCTGGCCAGTCTGACATGCTCATCCGCGGGGGATTCCTTCTAGGGAAAGTCAGATGCGATATTATCTGACTGTCATCCCTCACACCAGACACGCCATTGATAAGAGCTTGACTGATTCTGAAGAATATCGAAAGAAAGGCCTCGAATTAGCTTACTCAAACATAATTCTTTTCTATTATATCTAGCGCATGTTTATTTATGTTGTCTGCGCGTTTAGAAATCTCTGTAATCCCTCAATCGCGTCATTTCTGACAAAGATCCCATTCTCAATAATAGCTGGAGGCTACGTTAGCGACAATTCTAGCATGAATTCCATACGCGTGTAGCACACCTGGGGTAGCATCTGTCGCATATTCTCCTGTATATTGTAAAAATGTATGTCCTTTGTGTTTTCCACATGTGATTGGATACAGCTTAATCGACGACGCGGATGCAATGTACTTCAAGGGCTGCGGAGCACTTAAAACATAGTAGCTCAGGCAATAATTTAGCTTCTATAATAATGTTATAACAGTTTCCATTTTAATCTTGTAAAATTGCTTACATCTCTTGCAACAATTTCGAAGTCGCATGAGTTTTCTGTGAGCGTTTCATCAAATTCCCATCGAACAATTTCCATGTCTGAATTCTCGTTCGACACCCTGTAAGATTTGGCCACAGGGCCATACCATTTGTCGAAATTATGTATTTGTACTGTCTTCCAGACTATTTCAGCTGGGTGCTCAATGACGGCCGATGCAGTGACGAACGGAACCACGGGAGTCGAGCTCATTTTGGATGTTGAAGGGATAAGAGAATAGTTTACCAATTCATCTACCTTCATCTATTACTTTTATTGATGAATTAAAATTCTTTCTACATTCCCATTTTGCGTAGACGATGGAAATAGCTGCTATAACATCAAGGTTGTTGTGTCGGCTTTTCGGATGCCGAGGTTCCGGCGATGATTAATATTTTCGGCATTTCGGAACATCTCGAATGCGAGCCTTCATCTAATTCACCATTTTTGCCCTGAATGGCCATGTGCAAGTGGCATTTTTTGGCCTCGAATTTTATGTCGCAAAGCATTGTGCATGTCGATAATTAATTACTCGTCGGTCTCATTGATGGATGTGATCAAATGATTGCCGAAACTATCTTTGTCTTCGAGGCACAAGCATATACCGTAAGTAAGCTTCTTCGGTGTATTTCTCAATTTTGCCGGCGTCACACATCGACCTCTTCCTGGCAGCCAAACCAAACCCGATAAAGAAACGACTAGACACTTTCAGCATCGCTACGGATGGTCATGTTTAGACATCAATGGAAGGCAAAGCTCCCATCTGCATGTTGTGTCTCACCATTTAGCAACAAAAGTTAGAGTGATTAGCTATTCATCTTTCACTTTTGCATAAAGAGAAATGAAGAAGTTTTTTGGGCATGATTCTAGATGTTGATAAAAAGTTTCGCTAGGCCATTCTCTCATTACAAAACCATAGCACTGTCATCCCACCAGCTAGTCTATTCAGCCTACTTGATTCATCAAGTGGTAAAGTTTTGGGTATTTCTCCTTCCCCACACTTCCAGTAACAAATAAACCACCCATGCTAACCAAAATCTAGAGCGGACCATGGCTAAGCAACCGCTCCTCAGGTTAATCTTGGAGGATTATGTTTGTTTTCTTTTATTCTTGGTCACGTCTCCCATTTTATAGTTTAAGATAAGCAAGTCAAAGTGTTCGTCTTACCTAGTTGGCTGCCCCAACTCAAAAGCCCAAATCATCGCTTTCAGACTAGCCGTCAAGTGCGGGGAACTAGTCCATCGGCACGATATTGCCGATTGACCACCTCCCATCTGGTTTTCTCGTTGATACGGCCGGAGCGCCAAGATACGGTCGGTCCGGGGTTTTAAATTCTGATTGCGATTGGTCAATGTGAAATTCGCCTTCAAACTGTTTGACGCCACATCATGCGATGGACAGACGCCTGCGATGATGTATATAAACAGCGAATCTTGAGTATATCAACAGCAGACTTTTGCCCTAATTATTTTACTAGACCTTTCATTTCTCGTTTATCGAACAATTCCAACGACCAAGAACAATTCATCATGCGACAACACGACCCAGAGACAAATCACCGCCACCCACACAACGTTATTTTTTCTGATGATGCGGCAGGCCTTGAGGCGATCGGAAAATCTCAAGCATTTGATAGAAGATATAACTTATGGTCTGTGGTTGGAATAGGCATTTGTGTTTCAGCAACGGTGTGTAGGCCACAGTGTGCCATTGCGAATTTCGCTGATTGTTCACTTGCTTTTAGTGGAGTGCCATTTCCTCCTCGATCCTACCAACATTAGTGTCTGGGGGAGCAGTAACTGTTGTTTGGGGATTCGTGTTGACTGCATTTGGCACTCTCCTGGTTTCGGCCTCACTGGCTGAGCTTGCAAGGTGAGATCCAGATCCTCCTATATGAAGTAAATTTCTAATTTTGAACATATAGCATATGGCCATCTTCTGGCGGTCAATACCATTGGGTGGCTGAACTTTCAAATGATTCATGGCGCCCGTTTTTATCATGGGTAACAGGTTGGTTGGCCTTCGGTTCGATGATCTTGGGCGCCGTCGGCAGCACTTTCGCCTCTGCCATCCAGATACAAATTTTTGCTCAGGCATGCAATCCTAGTTATGAAGCAAAACAGTGGCATGTTACCATGGTAAGGTCTTTTATTTCTAACATTGTTCTCAATACAGATTTATGTTTAACCCAAAGCGTATAGATTTTCATGGCCGAAATTCTGATCAATGCCCTAGTCAACATTTTCGGTGTCAGGTATTATCATGGTATAAATCTCTATTGTAAGTATTCGATTCTATCTCTGATACTCGACACTGATTCAATCTCCCAGTCATATTTCATCAAGGCGTATTTTTCTTTGCCTTGATGGTAACACTTCTCGCTTGTACCTCTCCGCACTTCAACTCGGCTAAATATGTATTTTCTAATTTTCAAAATACATCTGGATGGTCGAGTGATGGTGTGTCATTTTTCATTGGAGTCTTGGGCCTAGCCACAGGATTTGTTGGCATTGAGGCTCCGGCTCACTTTAGTGAGGAGATGAACCACGCCACAAGAGATGTGCCGAGAGCGAGTCAGTACTTGCTTAATGAAAAGAGATACTGGGCAAATGCTAATCCATTTTTATAGTGATCTTCAGTACTCTCGGAAACGCTATAGCAACGTTCCCGTGGATTATTACGTTATTGTTCTCGATGGGCAGCATCGAAGAGCTGGTGGCTTCAAAATTCGGGTCTGTCATGCCCATTTTCCAAGTTATTCTCAATTCCACAAAGAATCTGGGCGCCAGCGTCTTTCTAAACGTCGGTTTAACAATGATTGCTTTTTTAAGTGGTCTGGATATTAACGGGGCCTGTGCTCGCACAATCTGGTCTATGGCTCGTGATGATGCTTTCCCAGAGCCATTTCGCAAAGTCCATCCTAAGTGGGATGTTCCTGTCTGGCCAATTATCATTATCTGCATCATAGAATGTGGGTTTGGCTGCATCTACATCGGAAATGTGACTGCATTCTACGGAATAATGTCAGGTATCCAGGTCCTTCAAATGGCCTCATACGCAATTCCCATCGCACTCCATTTGATTCAACGAGGAAAAATTCCATACGGGCCGTGGAAGATGCCGCACTTTCTGGGATATGCCGTCAATATAGGTGCGTTTTGCTGGTGCATCTTGTCATTCGTATTCTTTACGTTCCCGATTTATATCCCCGTGACTCCAACGAACATGTAAGTACTATAAATGTTATGCTTCAGAGTACTATTAACTAATATCGTCTCAGGAACTACTCATCGCCTATCCTAGGTGGAGTTTCGTTGCTCTCAATGGTGATTTATTTTACTTATGCGAGAGGCCGTTTTGTCGGCCCCACTAGGGATATTAATGGAATTGAGGAAGCAGGAAGTACACAGTTGGAGGATGGATCTCAAAAAGATGTAAAGGATACAGACAAAGAATAAATTGGCAGACTTTACCGCCAACCACCACACGGAAGTCAGACATCATATGATTAGTTATCAATCTAGAATTCTGCACCTGCACTTCGATTGGATGGACTGTAAATAAATCGACCGTAATTCAAGCCGTGATCGAATTCATGTGAGTATAGCAATCTTCGACTCTGATGTAACCTCTCCCAGCCATCCAAGTGGCCCAGTGGAAAACACCTTGTTTTCCGTAGGGAGGTGGCATCTGCTATGATCTCAAGATTTATAATCGCAATTGGGAAACACATAGTAATATCAATCACATGATTTCACAGTTGATCCAGATGTAAGCTTTCATTCCAGCGATGCATCTTCAACTATCTCATGATTTTCATCCAAACCTAATAATCCCACATCTCCGCCCGGAAATGATTTTAATTACATCTCACCCAATAGATCTCATGCTGATTAGAAATACTGGTATACCACTGGATGCGACTTGGACCATTCACCGGTCCGAACCGGTCCGAGAGAAGAGAGGGGTTAGGGGAGCAAAGTCATAGCAATTCGCCAACAAGTACTTCAACTGGGATAACAAGGTTAAGGTCCGTCTTTTTAGGATAATATTAAAACCTCGGTTCGAGAATATCTCGATTTTATGCCCATTTAATGTTGTAACGAAAATATTGGTTCGGTCAGCCAAGAAGAGATTTGCAATCATGTTGTTAAATTTTCCGAAAATCCGAAAATCCGGCATCTCGGGATCCGAAGTGATTATATTCTGTTCTAACGATAGGCTAAGAAAGGAGTGAAATATCCGGTATCAGTGTATTGGGCTTAAATGAGATGTTCCTTCGGAATTGGTGACGTCGGAGATAATGGCTCAGATGAGTGGGGAAACAATAGTATATTTACTTACTATGAAAGGAGCAAGGCCTACTTGACATCGGATTCGTCATCGCAGTCGCAATCCCCATTTTCGGTTTATCATCAACAGATTTAACTTATCAAAAAAGACTTGACAATATGAGTACTGAACCTGAGCCAATAAAATCAGCGCTCTCCCTAGAGAAGTTGCTCTCTCCTGGGAGAATCGCACTCCTGTCACTTGCCGTGTTCCTACTTGTTCGGCTTTTTACTGCGAAGCAATCTCATAAGCTTCCTCCCGGTCCTAAAGGATGGCCCGTACTTGGCAGTTTCATTGATATTCTGAAAGCTGCTAAGAATAAGAGATTACATTTGCTATTTGAGGACTGGGCAAGGGAGTATGGAGACGTAATGTTAATTCGTTCCGGTTTAGAAGATGAATACTACATCAATAGTCGCAACGCGGCCAAGCAAATCATGGATACCAACACTGCTTTGACCGCCGAGAGACCAAGATGGATCGTGTCTTCAGAGCATATATGTGGCAGCTGGAATCTTCTTCTCCTGCCGGCCAGTAACCCTCGATGGAAGGTTAGTAATGGAGATCTATTCAAAAGAAATTCACCTTAACAATGACAATAGGAACAAAGGAGAATCACGAACCAGAACTTAACAAGCATCGCCAAGGCTGAAGCCGGGGTCCCGTGAGTTAATGATCAAGTTTTCGTTGGCAAAGACTAATACGAGACCAAGTTTTCTTGAATTTGAGGCCTTGAAGTTCATTCACGAAGTCGCACATGACCCCATGGCAGGAACGGATAAACAAGACCTCTGGGATAAAATGGGCCGATATATTTACAGTACCTTCACAACACAATTATTCGGACTTGAAGTTCGTACGATACATGCTCTACCATTGCACAAAGCTAATTCTAGCAGATTAAAAACTCCCAAAGCCCGAGTATTGGATACCTTTTTGGTAAGTAGTCTCATATGAATCGCAAGTGACAATTTTAAGTCAGCTGACAAATCTCTGCTAGAAACTGGCGTGGCTCAAATTGATGGTAGATTATCCAATATGTCTTTTTGAAAATTGATTATTGACACGTGTTTCCAGGCCTTAACCAAGGTGCTGAAATCGTGGATAGCTTTCCGCTTCTCGACCACCTGCCAAACTTCCTGCGACGATCTCAGGTCAAGGGAGATGAGAGATTTCAGAGAGATGTAGCTTGGTCAATGAAAAGGCTTACGGTAACGTCGACTCATAAAGTTATACAAAAATCTCGTGACAACGGTCTAATATTATCAATTTAGTATTTGAAAACACTCATGTCGGAAGGCAGAGCCCCGGACTGTTTCCTGTCTCGGATACTCGAAGATAAAAAGCGAGGCGGCATTTCGTCAGAGGAGGAAGCTGCCTTCTTGGCATTGATGCTTGTCCTAGGTGGATCTGATACGGTAATTTTAACTTTGAACATTCAGAAACAGAATCTAACTGCATTTCCAGAGTCGTATGGCAGCTTGGGCTTTTATGGAATTGATGCTCGAAAATCCCAACGAATTTCACAAACTACAAGGGTTAATTGGCAAGTAGACCCCGGCCTCATTGGAAGTCTATGGTTAATCTAAATTCTTCAGACCAACATTGCGGCGACCGACTACCAATGTGGACAGACTTTGAAGAGATCCCTTATGTTCGATGCGTTATGAAGGAGGTTTGGCGTCTTCGACCACCAGTCGCTATTGGAATGCTGGCGCACAGCACCACAAAGGACATAGAGTACAATGGATATGTCATTCCCAAAGGGGCACGCCTCAAGCTAAACTCATGGTTGCATCTCCCTGGCAGTGGATACTGACTACACAAACACTGACTTAGAATACAGGGCTATTGGGCATGACCCAAACGTATATGAATATGGGCGAGAATTTAAGCCTGAACGATATGCAGGTGACCTTCGAAACGTAAGTGAAATGTCTCGTTTGTCCTTGGATAAAAGTCCGCAACCCGTAGAATAAAATGATTTACCTATTCTTTAGTCACAAGAGAGCGCAAACCTCCAGGACGTAACCCAACGCGACCACTTCGCCTTTGGCGTGGGTAGAAGGATATGTACGAGGCCACTGCATTACATATCATACTTGAGACTAACCATTGTCAGGCCCTGGGTTACATGTTGCGGAACGGTCATTCGCCATTGCCATCATGCGTCTTGTGTGGGCTTTTGAAATAAAGCCTGCGCCACGAGCTAAGTACCCCATCAAGATGGAAGACTTTCCTCATTACATTCCGGGCATCGCCGGAGTAGAAATGCCCATCAATGTTGTCCCACGAAGTGAGAAAAGGCTAGCCCAAATTGATAAGTTTTATGAAGAGGCTGTCGCACTGCGACCTCAATATGTGAGTTTCAGGAAGCAATATCTAAGAAAGATTTCTAATGTAAGTGCACAGGGATCCTTAGATTTAGACAGTTGAAATCCGTTACAAGTAGTCATTCTATAATTTCAATGTGTCATGAGTCTCTAAACTACTTTAAACATAAATATATGCTATTATAAATTCATTTTCCCTAAATTTCAACACCAAACCTGTGCTCGAATCCAGTGAATTATACCCATCGTTACCGTGTTTGTATTCGTTTTCCAACCCACACCTGATGGAACTTCAAAATACAAGTGTTAAACCTCTTTGCTGTAACTCGGGTTCTCCATCCTAAACCTGCTTCTTTTCCGGATCGCAGGGCCTTTGTAGTAAAAAAGAATAGGGATAGGTATCAAGATGGATGCTATACAACCAAGCAGCGTACCCGCCCACTGAACCCCTAGCCCCTTGATCAGATATCGGGCAAAGAGGGGAAATGCTGCTGCAAAAGCAGATCGTAAAAACGTATTTGCGGCGATAGCTGAAGCAGCAAACACCAGATAGGCATCTATCACGTAGTTGAGACACTGTTGGAAAATCGCCAAGAGACCAAATCCTATCAGCACGCCTGAAAGCGTTGGTACGATCCAGTGAATATGGCCCGCGTATCCCGTCCAACCATACCAAAAGAGGCCACCAGCAAAAGCAAACCCTCCCACAATAGTGACTGGGAGGCGCCATTCAGGGACAGATATGTTGTTGTTAGCTATCAACTTTTTTTGGTATGATGGCTGATCAAGCACGATGACAAGACAGGCTAAGGCCTCGCCAATGATCATCCCGAAGTAGGGTAGTCCACCCACGCCCTTGTTCATGCCATAGATTTCTTGGAAAACAATTGGATAGAATTCCAAGAAAAGATACAGAAGCCCGTATATAAATGCCATATAAATAGATAGAGCCAATAGAATGGGCTCAACGAAAAGCATCCGGAGGGGTCTGCTGAGATTCTTTTCTATAAGCGCTTTGAGATCCAGCTCAACCTTTTCTTGTCTGGCGTGAATACCCCAGTTTCCTGTTAGCCGGCGCAGGGAGCTTGCTTTTTGAGCCAGGACCACCGGCGGATAGGTCTCATCGAGGAGCCAGAGCTCTAGGAAGAGTCCAAGAAAGCCCATTATCGCAGTAACATATGCTGTCCACCGCCAACCTAGGTCAGAGATGACTATAAACCCTCCAATGAATGGAGATAGAAGGGGTCCGCAGAATACAGCCATGGAAAAGATGGTTACGGCGACACCCCGATAACGATTGTCGTACATGTCGGAGTAAACCGCAGCAACCACAGCCAGCGGGCAGGCGCCCATAAACCCAGCGAAGAAGCGACATATGAGAACTGTCTGAAGATCCTTGGCCGCACCAATAGCGATATTAAAAATACCAAAGATAAAGGAAGAGATTATGAGCGGTGGCTTTCTTCCGTATAATTCGGACATGGGTGCCCACAAAATAGGCCCTGTCGCGTAACCCAATACCTTATCTTCGTCAGCTTCACTTTATTGAGACTTGCATACGAAGGGGTGTTTACGTAGAGGGATATGCCTAGTGTCGTGACCTCACTAGATACATGGAATTCCTTTGCCACCACCGTAACAGCGGCAGAGAAAACGGAGGAGCCGAATGACGACGCAAGCGCAACGTAGGCGAGAAAGGTAGCTGTCACAAGCTTCTTCCGTCTAGGCCAGTTCTGTGGATGTAGGGGATCGTCGGGTCCGGCAAATTCGACGACGAATTGTTCGCTGTCTGGAAGAGTTGGAGGGTATGGCTTCCCGTTGCCAAAAGGGGGATATTGCGCTGTTGATGCATGCTGTTGCGTCCGATCTGCAACCAGCATACCGCCTTGCATCTTGACTTGGTTTCCAGTGCTTCGTTCATCTCGATCATGTGTAGCTTCGTCTGTGCTTTCGGTGTCCAATATCGTTGAACTATGAGGTGTGGGCCCACCAAGACGGTGGAAATACTCGCTGGCTTCTTTCTCCGCCGCTGAAAGCCTTTGATCTTCAGAATCCATGGTGAAGGTTGCTTACAGACGCTCGGTCAATATTGGTGGATGCCGTCCTTTATAAACGAGCCCAACTATCACAGCATTAACCGAAATCGGCAAAAAAAAAATGGGGGTCTCGGCCTTGAAAACATCCCAATCTACCCATGGATTTGGTTAAGACATTTCCACGGATGCGCTAGGATCAATTAATGGATCCTGAAGCCCATTTTACAAATATTGATAAGGATGTGCTTCGGTCAATATTTAGCCATTTCATTCATTTGTTATCTACTCGCCCGAGCATGTTATGTTATTTTTCTTTTTCGCATTTACTCGTGTCTTCGGAGCAGATGTATGTGCTCCTTGATGAGTGACGATAATACTATCTTTGGACGCAAATTAGGCTGTGCTCCTCATCCCCAGCAATGTTCGAGGTCGGATGTAGACAAAATATCGGATGTAGAGGCTGGGCACCTTCGCTGATTTCGCACGACCCACCAGGTAAGCACCGATTGCTCCACCATTCGTGGCAAGAGATGAATTCTGACCCATTTAAATCACTAGACTTGAGCAGACATTGGTCAGTTTGGCATCCTTGTCACGGCTCACTATTAATACAATCACGACATATTTCCGATGCGGGAACATCCGATAATTGCCGCGGAGCCGCATGCCTCCAATTTCGGGTTCCAGGTCCATAGCCTGTTCTTGTAGGTCTATCTTGTTTTGTGAGATCTAAATGCCAGATTCAAGTACAAACGCCTAGCCAAAAGCAATATTTAGATGCGACTTCAACATTGCCGAATTTTTGTTTGTCTTGTCCCAAGTCTCATCACCGCCAACAATGTTGGATGCCAATATGATAGCCTATGTCGTCAACTGCGCCGATGGTTGCCAGCGGAAGGAAAGTGAACTCTCGCTATGCACACGGCAGCAAGGTTTGTTCTTTATTGGCTATCTGAGCTGAAATTTGTACTCCAAAACCCTCAACACTTTGAGTGAACGAGATGGTAGCAAAAAAAAGGGGAGAAAAAAACCGAAATCTGGGAAATCTGGGTCCTTGATGAGTGGGTAACGCGGTTATCAGGATTGAGAGAGTGGGGATATGTGGCCCGTTATTTGTTGGCCGATAAGTGTCGGTCGCGTCTGGCTACGGATATAGGAAGGCAAGGAAATTGAGAGAAAAAAAAACAGGGAAAACTCTCAACTGACACTCACTTAGACATGAACAACCCCAAACCGGATGGGCCCGGAGCATCGGAGCGTGGTGGCATTTCCCCATCGATACATCAAGATGAGTGCAGCTCAACCCGGTCGCGCAATCAGATTGCTTGTGAAAGCTGTCGACTGCATAAGCAAAAATGCGACGGCAACATCCCCTGCGCAAAGTGCTCCCGCCGTGGATCCGATTGCGTCTACCGTGACAAGATGCGGCCTTGCCGCAAGCGCCGGCGCATTGCACCCCCGACCGCTCCGACGCCGAGGGCTGTGGTGCTGAGACACGCCGTCCCAGGTGTACGCGCCACTCAGCCAATCTCGGGTTCGCGCCTTTCTGAATTGTACTATGGCCCTTTATCAAACTTTTCCATAATGCAGCAGCTGTTTCTAGGCCTAGGTCATGCAAAGAGTCCGGTCCTGGATGTCCCTAGCACTCGTGTTCAAGATGTTGGCGAGGGGCTCGATGAGTTCCAGTACCGCAAGGTCGCATTCTATTCCCAACTAGAGGCTCCTGTGGGACTTGATTCTGCCTCTAGCACATTACATCCTAATGATTTACAAAATTACTTTGATGCCTACTTCCACGTGGCACACTTTGCGTTCCCCATCATGCCGCAAGAAGATCTTCAGACCGCTTTAGCCAAGATTCAGGATCCCAGCGAGCCAATCTTAGATTCCATTGACCGGGCAGTTGTTCTAGCGGCCCTCTCTATTGGCGCCATATTCTGCAGAGCCAAGGACCATGGCGATAGCCTTATTGATGCCGCTCAGGCCATTGTCGATGGATCTCGAGGAATCATCAACACCCAAGTCATTGTCGTCAATTATCTAATAATAAGTGCACCTCCTCCGATGTTTATGACTTCCTGCTAACTGACGCCCCCACGCATTCTTCCATATTTGCGTCGGCCGCTACAATCGAGCTTACCTTCAACTGGGCACTGCATGCCGAGTCGCCTATGCTGTCGGCATCCACGAAAGTACTCCCGATCCATCAGACACAGCTGCCGCGGCCAAATGCCATCAAGCCATTTATTGCTCGTTATTTGTACAAGAATGGTAAGCACGATGCATCCAATCCCTTATTTTCCCATTGCTCATCCACATCAGCTTGCTGATCCCAGTACTGGGTCGACCAACGATGCTGGCTATAAATGATGCGATGCTACCAGACCCAAAAGAGTGGCCGCTATTGTCTACCTTTATCCACCTCTCTAGAGCGTTTCCTTTGATCCAGGAAATGCACCATAACCACCTCACTCTTGGAACAGTCCCCAAGATTTGCAATCAGCTTGTGCAACATCTTCAAGATGTTGCAACTAGAACAAAAAAGCTTCTGGACCTTGATCTCAATGACGATCTGCAAATAAACGATCTCAAACTTCCATATATACTCCTAAAGCTTGGTAATCTAAGACTTTCTATCCCGATGCAAACATTTACTCACCGTCACCAGAATATGATCAAGCAGTAATGCTGGTTTATCGGCCTCTCCTAATTATGCGCGCGATTACATCTCGTTTTATCCAAAACAAGGGAACGAGGAAAGCCGCGCAAAAGCTTTTATCAGAATCCACAGCCACTCTTGCAAATCATGCCGTGACTTCCGCCCAACGTCTCATATCGGTTGTCGATCAAGTCTTGACACAGACGAACTATGCGACTGTATGTCCTGCTCTCATTTCATCAACACTTTTCTGACCAAACCAGTGTTACACAAAGATGGCTTTTTATCTTGAAAGCGCTTGCTTTGTGCTCATTCTCAACTCCATTGGGCCTCAGGGATCTCTGACCGCCAATTCGAGACACATTGAGGTAGCGGTGTGTGCCTTGGCAAAATTAACGAACAAGAAGGGCATATTGGATATAATTGTTGGCATCCGTACCATGTTAGATCGAGCTCTCGTCACTACATTAGCGACAATGACAACAGACAACACTGGGCCATGGCAAAGCCCGTACGGATCGGACCATTGGTCATCAGAAGATTCACAGCAAGCCGAAATGGAGCCGACAACATCCTCTGAGAGAATGGAGAGCAATTATCATTCTGAAACAGAAAAAGTAAATACTGACAGTGAGCAAATCAACAATCCCGAACAAACTTCACGGGGCGCAAAGGAACATCTTGAAGATCAAGACACATTGAGGGACGACACGCTTTCGCGAATAAACATAGCATTAGACTGGTTGGCAAATTCGTATTTGTCCTAACTCAACATAGCCTGCTCTGCACATCTTAAATTTTGTGAGAAAGTGATTATCAAGATCATCCGAACCCAAACAGAAGGATGTCGAAGTATAGAGTATATAGAACCGTTGGATGTAAACGCTGATTGGCAGAACACAACGTCATATATTAATAAATAATATACTCCCGATCGAGATCACCTTATCAAGTCCTCGGCCTGATGTCGTCAATTTTCCTTGTGGTTATCGCTTTCATGAAAGGTACCCAAGCTTATGACGTGTATTTTGTGGTCCAATGCCTATCAATGACGGAAACTTGGCCACCTTGACGCCTCTATGACATCACACAGTTATCTTGAAACCTCATCCAAGATAACACTAGTCGGTATGACGACAAAACCCCAGTTTAAGACATTCAGGGCCACTTAACGCACTCTGTTTCTGCGCGTCATGCCCATTCAGTGCATTAGTCCAGAACCACCACTCTTTGATTGGCAAAGGCCTTAATTGGTGCCTGTTGCAGATTCCCCATCGATCAAGTCAAGCTCCGCTCCTGAGACATGCGCGACATCACCGTTTGTTTAGTAATACGAAATTTTTTTTAATCGACTTGCCCATCGCGCATCCGCCACCCCCACGCCTCTCTTCCGGAATGGCATTGATTTCCAGAAGATAAGCCATTCCAGTTGTTCTGACGTTTTTGCATCAAGTAGGAGTTAGTCTGGCCATGGCCAATCATGGCGCGAAGCGAGCGCTCGAGCCTAAATTTCCATAAACGGAAATATTGCCGAGATGGTGAGTCTCCAGTCTGTGCGGTGGCGCCGTATCAACGATTCTCACCTAGAGTGACTTGGCTAACCGAGGACACCAATTCGACCCAGATTCAGCTACCCTGAAGTGCCATTTTCTGGGCAAAATGCATGTTGTCCTGGCTTTTTAACCGAGTTTTTGATCATAGGTTTCTTGAAATGAGTTTGGAATTGTTAGTGACATCTTTGCTCTAGGGTGGTTTCTCTGCTAGGGGGCTTTCACGATGAGATAGTAGATAATGTGTTGGAGAAAATCAAATAATGACATCTTCTCTCGTATACTCTACTTGTCAAACAATGAGGTTTCTTTTAAAATGAGAAAAATACATCCTTTCCCGAATCTTTGTGATGAGCCCAGGTTCTTCAACCAAAGCCTCGTGAATTAGTTAGCTATCACTCAGGCTATGAGATGACAACAACCTCATCTTGTGACATATGCACAAACCTCAGTTTTCTTAGACAAATAAGGATGATAGTGTGAATCTACATACGTTCTGAAGACGGGCCAGTGTTTTTTTTTGTTCAGCATATATTTATTCTAGCTACTGAACTATTGAGGTAACATCGAATGTTAGCCCCTAGCAAGGTGGTTGACATGAAGCAAAACGATGATGCTCTTTTCCATCTGAAACTCATTAAAATCTCTTTTTATATCCGCTCCGAGTATTCTAGTATCTCTATTGTCATGAAAATTATTACAAGTCGACCAGCAGCTTATATTCCTTATGCTGTTTCGTCGACATATTTAGGAAGGGTTGCCATGACTCCGTCCTTAGCAATGAGCTCCATAGCCTTGGCAACCTCGTTGATGAAGCGCTCGTCAGATCGCAGATCGTTACCGAACAGCATCTTGACGCTGAGCAGCTTGCGGGGGTCCTTGCCACCCTCCTTGGCCAAGGCTTGGAGCTGCTCTCGCATGGGGTCGTCAACCTCGAACTTGTTGCCCTTGTCATCAACACCGTTGATGTATTGGAACCAAGCACCGGTGACGAAACACAAGCGGCGGAAAGGACCAGTCACCCAAATGTTCTCAGCAACAGAGGGCATGATGAACTGGGGGATCTTGCCCGAGGCGTTCAGGGCAATGCGGGGAATCTGGTCCATGATGGTGGGGTTGGAAAAGCGCTCCATGAGGGTGTTGCAGTACTGGTCGATGTCGACGCCGGGAATCTCGGGAAGCAGGGGCTTGACCTCTTCCTGCATCATCTGCCAGATGAACTTGCGGTAGAGAGGGTGCTCCATGACCTCGTGGACATACTTGAAACCAGCAAGCTGTCCTGGGTAGGCCATGGCGGAGTGGCTGGCGTTGAGCAGACGCAGCTTGTGCTTCTCAAACTGCTCGACATCGTGCACGTCCTTGACAACCTGGACGCCGACTTTCTCGAAAGGCGGTCGGCCATCGCAGAATTTGTCCTCCACAACCCACTGCATGAAGGGCTCAGTGACAACTGGCCACGCGTCCTCGATGCCAAAGTTCTCAGCAAGCGACTTGATGTCGTTCTGAGAGGTGCTGGGAGTAATGCGGTCCACCATGGCGTTGGGGAAAGCGCCCTCCTTGGCGATCCAATCGGCAAGGTCGGGGTTGCGGAGACGAGCAAACGACTCTAGCATGTGACGGGTGATGGAGCCGTTCTTCTGCATGTTGTCGCAGGAGAGGACTGTGAAGGGCTTCAAGCCCTGGGCGTGACGCCTGGCCAGGGCGGCGTAGAGGAATCCAAAGGTGCTGATGGGGGCGTTTTCGTTGGCCAGATCGTGCTGAATGTCTGGGTGCTCAGACTGCAGCTGGTGGGTGTTTTCGTTATAGTAGTAGCCACTCTCAGTGATGGTCAAGGACACAATGTGAGTGTCTGGGTGAGCCATCTTGGCAATGACGGCCTCCCGGTCATCGGGGGCAAAGAGGAACGAGTTGATGCTGCCCACGATGTTGGCGGTGCTGCCCTTGGCAGAACGCTCGATGACGGTGTACAAATGGTCCTGGGAGCCTAGGGCATCGCGCATAGCAGCATCGTTGGGTCGGAGACCGACACCGCAGATTGCCCAGTTACGCTCGCCATGCTTCTGCATCAATTGGTCGATGTAGACAGCCAGATGGGCTCTGTGGAAGCCACCGACACCGACGTGAACGATGCCCTCCTTGACGCCATTCCGGTCATAGGTGGGGATGTGTACCTTCTCACTCCCCTGCTGGGAGGTGATGGGAGCAAGGTTTTTGCTGTTGAGCTTGAAACTTTCGGTGCTGTGAGGCATTGTAATGGGGAATGAAGTGATTACGGTCCGGAATGAATCAAGAGAAGCCGTGGTATGTATGAACAGAAAGTCGTACACACCGCTTGACCCCCTGAGGGAAGGTTTTTCAACAATAGTCCGGAATAAGTTCGGCCAGCCATTTCAAAGCATGTTCCCTGTTGTTTGGTGGATTAGGTGGCAAGGGACGGGAGAAGTCTAGCTCTCGATAATATGGGCCTTGGTGAAGTTTTATTTAGACTAACCCTGCTTGGGACTAGAGGCGGTCTAGCGGCTGCGCTTGTGTGCTCTGTTGAGCTCTGATCAATGCGCACGTGGGGCTAATCCCTTCATGACAGGTAGCACTTGTTGACGCAGGCAGCAACATAAGAGCTTTTTTGTTTTGGCCATATATTTGCAACGCTTGTCAGACACTTGCGCCAAAGCCGGGCGGCGTTGACGAGACGACTAGGAAATCCTGCCACACACTGCTCCAAGACAAATCCACACGTCCAACCACCACTCAAGCTGTTGAGGTGCAGAACGCCATGTTCCAGGTTTATGTGGACCGCGGCATGGGCGACCCGTTCCGAGCAGTGCTGCGGTTGACTCAGCTCGATCAATTTAAAAAGCAAAAATTTTTAAACCATGTGATTGATGAGAATAAAAAGTGGACATGCTTGCTTTTGATGAAAAAATAGATGAGTCGCGTGATCTGAATGACCACGGATCACCGCCGCCAACAAGCCGAAAAGTGGGAAGCCAAGGCTAAATTGAATCAATATCCAGGAGCCTATTCCCTGCCACGGGCGAAGTTGAGTATATTCTATGGTTGAGACACATGCGAACATGTTTCACCCAGTCTTGCACCACCTTCCTTCTCAACAATATGATGCCGTTGCCAGGCTTGTGCTTCCCACACAACCACAGGCAGAGTCATGAAGCCTGCAGGGATACTGAGAACTGAGGCTCGAGGATAAAAAAAAATAGAACTATGCCTTCTTCCACACCCCGCCCGTGATGTTGTATTTACCATACCAGCGAGATACTCTTTTCGGGTAATTTTATATCCCTGCTGCCTGTTGTATCTTCGAGGACTTGTTTTGGTCACCAGAAGTATCTACGGCAGCATCGACGTGAATGGATTGCTTGCGAGGCGACTTGGTCATAGTTTTCTGACTCAAAGTGGGTGAGTCCCACATGTATTATCAGAGGGTCATCGCATATACTGCATGGGAGACCCAAACACCTTGCCAAATCAGACGTGCCCTCTATATTCCGTAGGGGGACCAGAAAAGCAAAACTGAAAGCTGCAGAAGTGAGGAATAGACTTGAATAGAACGAAGAGATACCGGCCATTCCCTTTTACTTTGATAATTTCTAAAGCGCCAAGCGACTTCAAAGCCACCGTATTCCTCATGGCTGCAGTTCCACGTTGTGGTTTCTAACATCCCAGGTCCGACTTCATGGTGCATCGATCGGGGCTGTAGCCATTGCCGCGACAATTATGCAATGAATTAGCAAGAAGGAGAGGTTATCAACGACAGTCCGACAAGCGTAATCATATTTAGGTCTGCTGTCATACATCAGTCGGGATAGGCGTGTCAGTTCTTGGTTCATCTACTAGAGTGCACTCACATCTTGAGAAAACGGCTATTGGTGGTGAGGTCAATAACAGTTCGGATGCCAACTTGACTTGATAGGAATTGTTGAGAAGTACGATAACAGCACTGTCCTCCGAAGTGACGTCGTGACGACCTGCACTCGAAAATCTCAACAGCCTCTCAAATTTATATGACTTTTGCTTTGCTCGAGGTAATTAAAGGCCCTTTGAATGCTATACCTAGACCTCATTCCCGTAGCCAATGGCATGCTTTGCCGCCCTTGAGCATCTAATTGAGAAATATGTCAAAATGACCAATTGAAATACAAGTGAGAGCTCATCTAACGGGCAGTCGTGTGGTCAGATTGAGGCATATCCAAAATGGATTAGCAGGGCATGGGCTATGAACCATAGTTAGATAGTTCATTTGGTCCACGAGGTCCTATATTCAATCATACGGCACGCCAAGACAAGGGAACCATGGTATGCAAGCAACTGACCCATTAACATGGCCTACTTCGGCCGCCCCATGTGGCAAATCGATCGTGGGCAGTGGGGAAGCCCCTCGATCAGTTGGTGCAGGGGCCATGTCAGTCGATTGCGTTAGCCTCCTTCGGAACAAGTCGGCTCTCCACAAAGTGCTCAAGACCCGCCAGGACGGCACCATATCTGTAAAGCTGCGATGTCACGCATCCACCAGAAAATAGGGCCACTTATGCTACTAAAAACGTATCCCAAGGTCAACTGTTCTGTCTGCTAGCCCCGTGCATGGATGTGGGTCATTCGTTAGCCAATACTCTAAGTTGTATCACACAGATCTCCAACATACCATTGAGAAGTACGAATGCACTTGTTGGACGTGTCGGTATCCATGGATATAGTCTTTTTATTTGGCATTTATCCGCTCATCCAGTATTCTTCTGAGCCAATTTGAACTACTCACATTTATTCCTCTATCTAGGCCGTTGCTGGCAAAGGAGCTCTCATTTCATGGAGATTCAATATGCTGATTATTCTGTGTCGTCACTGGTGTCTTTGCCGGTATCCTCACTGGACTACATATCTTGAATGGGCAATTCGATCAGCGGTTTGGGTTGACTCTAGAGCATGGCCAAATATTTTTCCACAATTTACTCGCGCCTTCCTGCTCAAATGTTCCGTCAACAAACCCGTGGCTGGGTTTCTACTTCCCTTGGGTTTCCCGAATTCGAACCTCATTGACTCCATGCTCCCACTTACACAACCAACCCCCGTGTCGAAGTGAGTGAAAAGACCGAGATACCAGACACATTGAGATCAGTCAGGATCATACATACGCAAATATTGTCCAGACGCGAGATAGGAGCTTCTCCCTAGATGCAAGCCTGGCAGAATGTGCTGTTTTCATTTTGTCTCCATTCTGCGAGCACGTACTGGGAAAGTTGGAGTGTTGTCAAGAGAGAAATAGGTCTAAAATTCATGATAAAAGATATGTAATGCTCCGCAAACCAGTGGTTCACTGTTGTTTTGGTCCTTTTTTTCATTTGCTTGGCCATTGTCATCGATTCTTTGTCGCTTTTATTTACCAACTGTAGTATAGTGGGAAAAAGGGGGCGCCTTTACAAGTCTCCGGGCTCAATCTCCACATTGTATAGTAGTTACTGGCTGACTGCATTGGCTTAGCGAATGCGTGGGCACCAACTACATGAAGCTGTAGAATAATAAATGGGGCATGCTAACCAGGGAGTGTCAGCGAACTGCAGATATAAACTGGAGACCGAGGACTGATTCCCATTGCCAACCTCTTGCAATCATCATGACTACCAACAATCTATCTCGCCTTTACAATAATGACCTGAAGCCCATGCCGTACGAGCCATACATACGCCGTAGCGGAGAATACTAGACCGGCATAACAGACCAACGATAGCGAAAGAAGTTGTAGAATAGGCTAAACAAGAGGGCTTGTGAGTGAAGTTGTCCATGGACCCAACTAGGTAAGACCTGAGGTAGCGCGGCAGGTTTGAACAGCGCATTGCCGGTCGTTCTGCTGAGCGCATCCAATCTTGCGCTGCGGCCGTTATTGCTTTAGAGAGAGGGACTGTAAGTGATTGCACCGAGTAAAGCATCTCGCAGGAACGAGCCATTCTTCGTTGTTTTTCTGAGCAGGCTCTAGTAAGCTATGCCATTTGTGATCCGTGTGCCATCACCGTCTAAGACTCCTACAGCTCAATACCATTAACGGTTTGACCGAAAAGAATGCCGCTGCCCTTGAATTCGACTTCGATCGACTTATTTGCCCATGTATATATCCGTTTGGACACTCTGGATTGAATCGAATACCCACTGCGGCGTCTTGTCCAGACCATCTTAAATCCACAAGCTTGCAGCTACAGACGAGCTATCATCCATAGATTGATCTGTCCCTGTTCCCTAGCATTCGATACAACTTCTTAGTAGCCAGTTTCTTATCAAGTGATGCAGAATAGCAGCTGTTTGACGAGACCATTGAACTCTAGATGGTAAAAGATC
The DNA here is from genome assembly GCA_017140755.1 of Calonectria hongkongensis. Lineage (NCBI taxonomy): Eukaryota > Fungi > Ascomycota > Sordariomycetes > Hypocreales > Nectriaceae > Calonectria > Calonectria hongkongensis. The sequence goes on from JAACJA010000006.1 coordinate 111,812, forward strand.
GGGAGAACTGTGAGATTTTCGAAATTGGGAGATATGTCTACCATTTCTTCAGAGCCGTTGACAACTACTGGAGAAGTCAACGGGGAGAGGCAATGGTTGGCTATTATTGCAAAACAGAGGGAATGAATAATACGATTGCGCTACGAGCTTAGACTTTCATGAAGTTCACATGTCTCCTTTCAATACTGCACTCCAGTCCTCGCCCTGGAAAAATTCCTCCAAGGATGTCGTCTCAATCTCAAGTTCTGCGGGAGTCTTTACTTTCGGGTTCCCACCTGTATACCCATACTCGGCGAAAAACTTGACGAGGTCGATGATGGTATCCTGTAGCTCCTCTGGTACATATCTCCTATATTTCTCTTCCGACACATCTCTCACGGTTGCTTTGACACCTACAATGCGGCCCCATAGCGCTGCGTAATCCGCCTTAGTGATGATGTCGCTGGCGCCCAAGACATCCGTGCCGGGAGGGTGGCGTAGAACTAGGGCTTCAACAAATGCACCAGTGTCCCGAGAAGCTACCACCTCGGGGTTTTCTTGATGCGGGCCTTGGCATTTCAGGCGCACATACATGAATGTGCCATCCTGCTGCCTATGCGGCCTGAATGCTGGGATATCCTTCCAAGTCTCCTGGTAGATACCCATAGTAACAGTACTCAATCGGTCGCGTAGCTCTGGGAGTTCTTCTCGTATGTAGCTTTCGATGGCAGCCTTTGAGTCAAACTCATAAGCGTGTCTGCATTGGCCACCACTGATCTTCTTTGCTGCCACCAACGTGGAGAAGACAAAGGTCTGCAGGGTGGAAAGGACATCTGGATTAGAGGCTGCGTTTGCCACATTGATCCCTTGTGCCATTTCCAAATCTCCAGCATACTCGCCAACTGATCTTCCCATGACGGCCGCTTTCTTCTGCAAACCCTGATCATTGCTCACCCGGAAATAATTGGAGGCCCAGTCGGTTACCGCAAATATGGCATGGGCGCCTGCGAATGCAGTCTTGAGCGACTCAACGTCGTCGTAGTCGCCTTGAACGATCTCTATCCCTTGACGCGCCCACTCTTTTGCTTTCTCCGAGTGAGGATTGCGAGTGATGCCGCGGATCCGCCAATCCCCGTGGGCGAGGAACCGGTTAGCAACGGAACCACCCTATACCACCTGTTAGGGTCATCCATGCAAGGAGAATATTAACTGACCTGCGTCCCCGTAATTCCCAAAACGGCGATGAGATTTTTTGCAGCCATGGCAAGTTGTGTGTAAGAGGGAACTGAATACTGTCTTGTCAAGGTAAAGGTAAAGGCAGTGTGCTTGTAGTCTGTACGTGTCACCTGAGGATTCACAGCAATTTTATAGAGGCTTAGGGGACTAAGAATCCTGCTGACGAATTTTCGCATTATTAATAGTCCCCTTGGCATTGATACTTGGCATGCGTGTGAATAGGACCTGGCTCTTTCCTTCAGCGAATTGAAATCATCTTACAGCACGTGGACAGTAGATTCCAAGAGTTGGTGTTGTGCATGTATGATGAAGTCAGCCATGGTGGCCTTGGCCTAATGCACATGGCTGACCTGACCCACACGGGAAAGGACGGGCCAGCCATAGCCAAATCCATCCGTTATCATTGGATAGAGCACAGATTCAAATTTTTGGAGGTATTGGGCTATTGTGAATGCTCGGTGGAGCGCAAGAATGAATATTCATAATTTTATTCCGTTTTCTCAAAGCGAATAAACGATTCTATGTACCAACCGGGTCGATTAATTCATGGCGACGGACAAAACATTGTCCGCAGCCCTAGTCAATCTGCTTTTGGAGACTCACAAGTGTAAACGACACCGTGAGAAGGATTTTGTTCATAATATGGCCGCAAAAGCGTACGTGGCATTGTCAATTGTAGAAATAACTGCCATGACTAAGAGTTAACGGCGGTTCAGTTTCAAACTAATGATTATAATTCTCCCTGGACGACGAAAGAGATAAAATCCTCGCACTACTGGCCAAAATGACATGCTCTAAAGTGAACCAGTGGGATTGATACTATAGCCGCGTGACATATCACCGAAAACGGTAACGAGGGTCCATTTTTCTCTCGGCATATTCAGGAGCACCCTGCAATGCTGATGGGATCAGAGAGATCCGGGGAGAACTCATCAATGAGGACATGGTTGCCATGGGCGGAACATTCCGCGTCATCTAGTAGATATCAAACCTGGAATAGAATTATTCACTCATTTCCAGGAGGAGGCGTTGCAACTCATGAGACTGGGCCAATGATCCAACAAAGATAATGGAACTGGCAGCACAAGCCTAGAGTGGAGGCCAGTATCAACCTGGGCTCCTTCATCTTCCTCTGATCCATATTGGGACCCACTGGTCAGCCCAGCCAGGCCAACTCCCCCCGCTCGCAAACACCTTCCCGAATGCTTTCGCTTTGGCGAAATCGCATTGAGCTCGCTACAAGATTCATCGAAATTGGAGCCATCGCTAGTATGGAATACGCGCACGCGCTTAGTCATTTTGGAATTAGGTATTCACGCGTTACCGAATTGGAAATGATCGAGGCATTCCCGGTCGCTGCCCCATACGCTGTGCCCAGGGTTAACATTTGGACACCCACAGCACGCCCCTCACTCACCGGAACATATTTGCCACCGCCTTCGGCTCGGGCAAGGCCCCGAGCTATCCGGATAATCGTCTAGACTGGAAAAGGGACGTTGAAATAGTCGCGTGACAGTACTCGCGATTGGGTTACAGATCGCATTGTTAGCATGCAGGCAAAGACAGAAGCACGCTTCAAGATGCAGACGGAGTACTTGAAGTAATAAAACATTAAGCAATGTGATATCACTTCAATTTTATCCATAGCATTAGCGATAATACCATTCTTGCTATTTGCAATTGTAGCAGCTATACAATTGCATCCATCGTAATTACAAGGGTTTGATCCGGTAGACAGACTGGGAAACTGGTACCATGAATGCCACGCGCAAAACCATGTAAGGTAGCTGGACTGACCGACATTCAAGTGGCAAATCCAAAAAAGGGAATCGATTGCGTTGCGTGGCTCGCTAAATATCAGGACTGGTATTTCATCTGACATGGTTAATTCTTGCAGCCACCAGTTTCTGAGTTGGAGGGTCCTGGCTTGTTGACGTGGCGCGATGCCGCATTGGGCTAATTACTCCGTCGGCCTCACCGGCCTCTGCAGCCTCCCCTCGTGTTACACATTTTCCTTGTGGAGACGATCTGGGAACTCATCTATGCTCTTTCCTGGTTTCATGCTTGCTATTGGCTGGCGGGACAGCCCTGTTATTGATAGTCCCTGTATAACTGAAACTCCCACACAGGGAGCCGTTAGGGATGCAAACTCTAATTGATTGATCTACCCTCATCATTTCCACAAAAGTACATCCCTCGTAACAACGGATGAAAAGATACTGAATCTGTATCCTGAACCTGGTTACCTCCCCATCTTCATCCATTCTATCCGGAGAGATCGTCTCGCTTCTTACCCATGTTTGCCAGATTGACAGAAGTTTGGCAATATATTAAGTCTCAAGCTCTCCACTTTCCTCCGCTTGGGCCTCTCGCCCTGGAGAACCGTAGCTGTCTGTGCAAACACAAAACCATCTTGATTCTCGCATCCGCCCATCCGCCAGTTTTGGGCTTTCTGCCCTGTGAGGGATGGCACTCGTCGTTGGGATAGGATGTCGCTCAAAACGATTGCGTCCGTCACTTTAGCGGGCAGCATCATCTCGTGCATATCAACAGCCTGCGTTCTGGCATCCTACATCATCTACCGTCGCCAATTGTTCAATTTCCGTCATGCATTGGTCCTGAACCTTGCCGTGGCTGGTAAGAGCTCTGCTGTTGGTCCTCTACTCTCGGGGGCTTGATTTGGATCCAAACAAAGCTTACCGTACAAAACAGACTTTGTCAATGCCCTCAACAATTCAATCTCGGGCGTCATCTTTGTTAAAACCCGTCACCTGGAGGCGGGCACTCCATGTTCTATCAATGGAATGATCGGGCAGCTGTCTGTTCAGGCATCTGATTTCTCTATCCTCGCTATTGCTCTGGTGATATTGCTCACTGTGACCAGACGAGCATACATGCCAAGCGCATCTCAGAGAAGCAAGGTAGCCATTTGTGTATCTATTTGGATTCTTCCACTCATTACGAGTATTGTGCCCACCATCATGGGAGAGATGAAGCCTGTTGGGGGTAATTGGTGCTGGATATCTGTGCATCGTTCCGACCTTCGATATGGCATGGGACATTTCTGGCGTTTTTTGGTCATTTTTTGTACCATTGCCATTTACATTATCATATGGTTTTATTTACGATGCCACTTTAAAGCGCATCACTCGCAGGACGGGGGTTCCATTTCAACAGCTCCGCAGACACAGAACCCAGCATTGGCAAAATTTCGACGAGAGCTGGGTTTTCGCCCTGTGAAAAACAACGACATAGAACTTGGTCACCGGCGTGCAGCAAGTCATGCAGGCGTGATGTCAAAAGAAACAAATACGTCTGACGACAGCACATTTTCCGATGACGATCTCAACATGATCCGATTGAAAGAGGGAACTGGGACGGAGCGACAGCGCACTCACGAGGACATGGGAATTCAGCCTATTCAGGGTCGCACCAGAGCGAGCACGATATTAAAAGCTACACCATCAATTTTGACTACGGCTGTTGAGCTCCAAGACTCGAAATTCGTCAGAATCAATGTCCCTGACACCCCACCATCTCATGCTGATAAGGAACCGCAAGCCAATGTATTGCAGACAAACAGCAGCGAATTTCCTATACGTCATAATGCCCAACAGGTCGAGCGGGAAATCAAGCGAATGATGCTTCTCAACGGATACCCATTATTATACGTTCTGCTTTGGATTCCAGGGCTGGTAAATCGACTGATGGAAGCATCTGGACATGCTCCCTCGGCCGAGACATCGGCTGCTCTGCAAGTGTCCACTCAATTCGTTGGACTGGCTAATGCAATAACTTATGGTTTTAATCACTATCTAAGAGATAGGTTGAAGGGGATTTACTATACTCCTTTCATGTCTAGAGTTCGACGAAAATTGCGATGACAAGGTAGCAAAGGAAAAAAAATTGAAAAAGAAAAATTTTACGCAAGCTATGATGAAATGGATTGAAATGGATGTAATTTCTGGGATAAAAAAGAGATTCAATGTAAAACAATATTTTGAGATGGGCATACAGATTAGAACGTTGTGGACTTATTAGCAATACAACTAAATAGGACTGGACTTGCAACACTAGACTACTGAAATTTATCACTATATGGATTACTTCTATAGACCTTACGAGCATATTAGATCCTAAGACGGAAGAGCCATACACGGGCTGTGTATTAAGGCATATCTTTCTGCGTACTATGTCTTAAAATTCGGTACGGCTCGGATCATATTCTCTTTTTACCTACCCACAAGTCGCTTGATCATCTACATTGAGATATCGAGTAGATTATCTAGAACATATTCGATAAAGCGAGTGCCAATAATTATACCATCCTCATCAAGAACACCCGTGGAGTTCCTCATCACGCCGAAGCCTGTTCCCATCTCGTCATCAAGACAAGTTAAGCATGCAAGGACCACATGAGAGTACTTTTGTCCCATTAAAATGGGCAGTCGCTCGGATGCAAGCTCTTCGAGAGCTTTTTTGTAATATTGAGCTCTCTGTTTTGGGACAGGCTCATTGCTAGATGATAAAAGACTTGAAGTAGTGCATGCCTGGTCTTTGACTTGTTCGGTAGAGATTAACGAGGCCCAGAGTCCAATCTCTAATAGAACAACCCCCAGGCTATAGATGTCGTGCTGCATCCTGTAACTTTCCTCCGGAAGAACTCCTTGACGAGATGGATGTTGATCTATTTTGAACGTTAGCGCTCCCAAGTTCACGAAGAATCTAAAAGTAAATCCTCACATAAATTCCTCACAAATTCTTCTGTACCAACCAGGTATGTGTGACCATCCTCAGGGCGAAATCGCTCGAAGCCAACTAGGAAAGGTGTGCCAATTTTAGATGCAGAATTCTGGAATACTGCAATGGTCTCTGGTCGGATGTTCTTGTGGACGATGGAGATAGAGTGAAGAAAGAGAACAGACTGCGCAAGTGCTCGTGCCAGATCCAGTCGTTGATCTAGAGGGTATTGCGCTGCTTCGAGTAAGATTGATCGAAGGCTGCGAGGAGCCATCCAGCCGGACGGAATATTGAAGACGAATGAGAACACTGGCAGTTTTTTAACTTCTTCTTCTATGACACTGACGGTTTCAACACCCCGGATGACTCCATGACACTGTAATAAACCAAAGGTGCTTGGATCTACTTTACTCAAAATATGTGCCAGCTTGCAGACATCCTTAGTAAGACGAGCCACGTCTGCTATCGGCAGAGAATGCATGTTATCGATAATGACGCGGTCTTGTGATCCCTTCATGCATACCGTTGCCAGAGGCGGTAGCGACACCACAGGAGAAGAGCAGTGGAACTGTGCAGCGTCAAGCCAGCAGCTCTGGCGTGACACATCTCCAATCTTCAATCGAACTGCCTCTCTCATTTCTTTTGCAGTCTTTATGATTGAATGCTGTATTTTGGGTGTGGAGAGTGCTTGATCGATCAGGCTTCCGCTCATCTTCATAATCAACATCCAACTTGGATCAAACCTCTGCTGCCATTTCTCAAGGTCATCAACAATTGCTTGTAATGAGCTTTGGCGCAAAGCATAATGTGCTTTTGATATTGAACTCATTTTTACGAGCGACTGTATCCGACCTAAAAGTGCCTTCTCGGAATGATCTTCTGCGTTGCCCTGTCTTTGGGAGAGCTGTTCCACCGTGAGTGTCGCTGTTTTCAACTTCCCCTCGAGTCGTGACAGAACTTGTGATTGTATAGTTAAGTAGTTTGCATGATCGCTCGGGAGAGATTTTGCAATATCACGTAGTAGCATGATCTGAGCTTGAGTCTTTTGCCAATTGTGCTCAATAGCGATGAGGAGCTCTTGTGTTTCAGCCGGGGCATGACGATAGGCTCGAGAAAACTTGATGATTTTCGCGCCATATCTAAGAAAGGCGATGTTAAAGTCAGGATGACAAGCCCGAGGGTGTGCAACTTACTTGAGGCACTGGTCTGCAAATCCGATGACTGCAAGGCTGGCGCTTGGCTCCATGATGATTCCCACTTGGATATTGAATCGTGATAATGGAAGCAGACAAACCCATGCGTAAGGCGGTTTCAGACTGAGCTTTAGCCGCCCACGTGACATGCCAAGACTCTCTATCCACACCAAAAAAGGAACCAGATGTCAGCATGTTAACAAGCTGAGGGAGCACGTGTTGCGTGAATTTTCTGCTTATTCTGGCGTTGATGGCAACCGCAGCCTGATTGACGCGTTATCGTTCTGGATGTTCTGCTTGATGCACGGCGCCTTAGTACGCCTAGTCGATTTGCTTACGAAACCCGATTCTGGCGATAGAACATCGGTACAACAAGACCTTGTCTACCACGAGCGAGACGACCGCCTCGGCAATTCTACCGATGACGTACCTCACAGATCTGGGACACTGGAAGATCGATGCACAAATATCTGGCGACTGTGTGAAGGAGGTTCATATCGTAAACAATCCGGCAACTGGGCAGCGAAAAGCCCAACAAGTGTCGACGTGGAAAATTGGACGAGTCATTGGGACCGGAGGGTTTGGCGAGGTACGAGTGCAAACCTGTCAAGAGGATCAGCGCACCCGGGCCGTAAAGTCCCTTCGCATGACCCCCCGAGAGCTTCAGGATGAGCAGGAACTGCACGCGCTTCTGGAATTCTCCAAGAATAAGCATAAAAGGGCTGCCGTGTTCGTCGAATTTCTTGGTTGGTATGCGGATGTTGAAAGTCAGCAAGTTTTTATCGCTATGGAGTATCTTCCACTGGGCAACCTGGAGAGTTATGCCCGGAAACACGGACAGCTAGCAGAGGGAGAAGTGAGGGATATTGCAAGTCAAATTCTTGAGGGTCTACAGATTATGCACCGGGAATCATTTGCACATCGAGACTTGAAGCCGCAAAACATCTTGATATGCTGCTATTCCCCCCAGTGGTGGATCAAGATTGCAGACTTCGGCCTGAGTAGGACACTGGACGCTGAGTTGACTAGATCCTGCGCTGGAACCTTCCCATACATGGCACCGGAGCTCTTCGGCCATGTATCGAAAGCAGCTCGGACTGCTGTCGATATTTGGGCTTTGAGATGCATAGTATATCGGCTTTTAATTGGAGCAATTCCAATTCCCATTGATGAGCTAAGGAGTTATTGCTCCCATGGACTTTTACCCCGCCATGAAACACTTCTTAGTAGTTCTGGATATGAGCTTGTTAAGACTCTGTTGTCCCCCAACCCATCCCTCCGTCCAAGTGCGGATGAGGCTTTACAAAGCCCATGGATAACAGAGAGTGAGTAGGGCAGATCAAACTTCTTTGGATTATTTTACTGACGATACCAGGCCTAAACCCCGCTGATTTGGCCGAAGCAAAGCCGCTTAGCTCATCCTCTACGACACTTGACTGGTATAACTCGAACAGCAACCCATTCTTTCAATCCTCTACATCGATCGATCCGACTGTACGCTTACCTTCTAAAACCAGAGCAGTTTCTGGTGAAGGCAAAACAAATGTAGGCAATCGAAAACATGACACAAGAGCTGCCTTCTCAGCTGGTACACCAAAAATATCGAGCAGTTCTAGAACTAAAAAAGTTGACCAGTTTGCCAATGGCAGTGTGGATATAAATTCTCGTGCCAAGCCAACTTTAAAGAGGCCTGATAACACTATAGACAATCTTGGACAAAATATGAGTGGAGAGCAGGATCGTTCAGTCAGCATAAGTGCTATCGTACCTTCATTCTCACCTTTTCCGAAGGTCAAGGGCGACAATATTCCTCCAAGCGATGGCGAGAAAGAAGAAATTATGTGGAGTGCCCGCAGCCATGTTTTAAGTAGCCAGGACATTTCAATGCAACTTGCATGGGCTCGAGATGTACTTACTTGGGTTGAGATTTCACAGGATGCTACTACTCGAGAATGCGCTAATAAGTCTCGGCCTCGCCCGGTTACCCCAAGGGTAGAATACCAACTACGACTAGATGCTATTAATATTGTTACCCATCTCGCTGAGCAGGAACACCCCAAAGCGCTTTATATACGATCCAAGTGGCTTGAACTTGGAAAGTTCGGTAATCGAATTGATAAGCGCGAAGCCTACATTGGCTACAAGCGTGCTGCTGAACTGGGCAATAGCCGCGCTGAGTATAGAATGGGTATGCTTTACGAGCAATCTAACGACATATCCAAGGCTAAAGAGCACTACTCTTATGGCCTTAATTTAAAAGACCCTGCCTGCTTTTACCGTTTGGGAATGATGAGCCTCTTAGGCCAGCACGGCGAGACTAAAGATTCACAAATTGGACTTCAACGAATACAGTTTGCGGCCGATGCATCTGACGAGGATGCCCCACAAGGCGCATATATATATGGTATGCTAATTGGTCGAGAGATTCCTGACATTGTCATTCCTGATGATGTATTATCTCAAGACTTAGCAAGAGCCAAGTTATATATTGAGAGGGCTGCTTATCTTGGGTTTGCTCAAGCCCAGCTCAAAATGGGCCAATCATATGAGCTTTGCCAGCTTAATTGTGATTTTAATCCATCGCTTTCGCTTCATTACTATGGCTTAGCAGCTAAGCAGGGAGTGCCAGAGGCTGCCATGGGTGTTAGTCGATGGTTTCTCTTTGGATATGAAGATTCTTTCAAGAGGAACGAGGCTATTGCCTTCGAATATGCTGAGGAAGCTGCCCTAGCTAAGCTGCCAACCGGCCAATTTGCTATGGGTTACTACCACGAAATCGGTATTCACGTACAGAAGAATGTCAAAGAGGCATTACGATGGTATCGACTCGCTGCAGATCAGGGTAACAAGGATGCTGTGGGACGAATTGAGTCCCTAGAACCAGCAAAGGTCTCCAGCCACGACCCAAAAAGCAAAAATAAGCAATATGACTTCTGGAATTGATCAATGTTCGAAAAAGTCACCCATGGTCTTTCTATGGGGTAATGCCGCCCGTCACTGGATTTTCGGAACGGTGCTAATGTCTAGAAATTACCAGGGAGAACAACATACAAGGGGTTTGGAATTGTTTTTTTTTCACTCCTTGGCCATGAGTATGCCTAAGGGTATTTTGGCCTTTTTTTCTTAGTCTTTCAAGACCTCTGTATGAGAGCAAATTTACCAACCTAGCATGAACCCTATTGCTACATCCCTACGACATTGTCAGATGATATGAGCATAGATACGATGAATACGAAGCGGGGTTGTTTTTATCGCTCCATTAAATTCCAACAACTCTGGATTTTGCACAAGAGATTTTTAATGTGCGCTTCATTCTTTGGAATTTCGTGAGGCAAATCGTAACTTGAGGACCAGACTCGGTCGGCTATTTAAGATTCGACGCAAATCGGCAACCGAAACTCAATTGGGCAGCAAGACAGATGAACAAGCTGCGATAAGACAGCGCAATACAAAATTGATTGCGATCCAAACAATTGACAATTTTGATGGTCAAATGTTTCTGGTAAATCTGTCTTTTCGATCGTGTCCGGCCTCAGGCATAAATAATTCTGCTCCACGCCAGCGCTAATTTCGCCTTGCTGTCCTTAGACACATCACCGCATAGTTGAAGACATCAATTCACGAGAATGACCAGCCCAAGTCTTCCGCCATCCGCGCTCTGGTGCGCCTGGAAAGCGCTCAAGGGCACATACTTTGGCACGGTGTCGCTGCCGGACACTGATTTGCGTGGCAAGTGGATTCTCATCACGGGCGCCAATAGCGGCATTGGTCGTGAAGCCGCCATCAAATTCGCACGGTCGGGCGCTAACCTGATTCTGGCGTGTCGCCAGCCGCCCATCCACGAGACGCATCCCGAGCATGTTGTCGAGGAGTGCAAGGCGGCGGCGGCTGGGCAGCATGGAGAAGGCAGCCAGGTGGTTGAGTGGTGGGAGTGCGACATGGCCGACCTCTCCTCAGTTGAAGCTGTTGCTCAGCGGTGGAACAAGACGGGCAGACCATTGGACATCCTGGCCAACAATGCGGGAATCCCATCGGTAGAACGCGTCATTCTGACCAAGGATGGCTATGAGTTCTGCCACCAAGTCAACTTCCTCTCGCACACCTTATTGACCCTAGCTTTGCTTCCCTCAATTGCAAGAGCCTCCGTCCCACGCATCATCTGCACCACATCCTGCGTGCACTACCAGGGCATATACGACTTGGCCAATGCGAATGCCGGCATTGGTGGGTACACAAACAACAAGCTGTACTTCCAAATCTGGCTTACCGAATTGCAACTTCGCCTTCTTAAACATCCCGACTTTGATCACATCGTCGTCCATGGCATCCATCCTGGCTTTGTCAAATCGGGCATATTCAAGCCAATCAACGAGACCAGCGGAAGTCACCGAGATGTAGAGCCCATTTACTGGGTCTTGAGCAGATTGCTGCCCTGGTTTGGAATCGACCCACAGCAAGGGTCCCTGGCCATCTTCAATGCTGCTACTGGGCCTGAATTTGGCTTGCAGTCCAACACGCCGGACGAATTCAAGGGTGGTGCCATGTATTTCAACAGATTGTGGCCGGATGATCCGAACCCTTACACTAGGGACCCCACTACTCGAAAGCAAGTGTGGGATTTCATTGTGGGAGAGTTGAAATCGTGTGGGAAATTCGCTATTGCGAAGGATTTGGACGAGAGACGATTCCCGTGTCAGTAGTCAAAATCATGATGATTCTTCGATGAGAAATGCGCAAAAGATTTAGTATGAAGACAGAAATTTGAAATAAAAAATTACCTGATGCTCATTCTGGAACGGAAGGTTTAAACAGGCAGCATTCATTAATTGTGAGGCGGTCGATCCCATTCCTGCATAACACAATAGTCAGGAGTCAACCCTCTTACCCTGTACTCGCCCAATCCATATCATAAACAACTTTCTCATGGCTATCTTCAAGGGCAGCTTACTTTTTAAATTAAGTAGCGCAATGCAAGAAAATGTATTGTATTGAGCTGAATCTCAAGTAAGAATAAAGCCCTGTTCCCACCCATCATCCCGGCTAGACGGATATCCGAAAAAGCTGACAATGCTGACTAAAGTTCTTCAGCTGTCTAGTCCAATCAAATCATCAGTAATTTGATCCACACTCAGGAGACCGTAAGCTTTGCAGTTGAATCACCTCAACTCTCTCCGACAAGATAAGACAGAAGGCCTCACTACCCCAGCACAACAATAAAGCAGCCGCGCCCTTTTCAGCAAAGAAGCAATAAAAGCCAAATAGAACTAGCTAGAAATGCTTGGGTATACATATGGGAGTCTAGAAGCTGACGAGATTCGGTTACTGGAACTTCATCCAGGATCGTTCGACGAGGATCTCGAATGCAATATCCATGTCTTTCGGCTCCCACAGGATCAAGAACCCGAATCTGGCTATCAGGTTGTGGTCACACGGGATGGTGGCTCCAGTGTACCTAATGCGCCGCCATATGAAGCGCTTTCATATGTTTGGGGTGACAATCTATTGTCTCACTATATTCTTAAAGTTCGTGAAGGCGGCCAACTCCGGTCGATGGAGATCAGACAGAACCTCTACAGTGCCCTGAGACACCTGAGACGCGACAGTGATAACACAACAACGTTTCTCTGGGTGGATGCTGTCTGCATCAATCAATCTGACTTGGCCGAGAAAAGCAGCCAAATACCCAAGATGGCTTTAATATATAACCGAGCTGACATGGTCAAGGTTTGGCTAGGGCAAGATTCCGATGGTAATGATGGGCGAGCCGCGGCCTTCATAGAGAAGTTGTTGGACTTGGACAACTTCGATCCTCTTACTGAAGACCCAGGCACCCCGCTGGAGTGGGCATCGTTGCTTTCTCTGATGCAGCGGCCGTGGTTCAACCGTAGGTGGATTGTACAGGAAATCTCACTGGCACGGAAGGCAACTCTGCTCTTTGGGGACAGTCGGGTTGCTTGGCCAGACTTTGCGGCTGCCGTCGCGCTCTTCACTTCCAGATATCACGACCTGCGCCGTCTATTCCAGCGATCTGAAGAGTTTCAGAATCATCCCAATTACCTGGGGGAAGTCGCCGCGCTGGGAGCAAAGTCACTCGTAGACCTGACCAGCAACCTTTTTCGAAAGTCCAAGGACGGGGCTGTATTGGAACGCCTGGTATCACTGGAGGGTCTGATCTCAATCATGACTGCTTTCGAGGCATCGTCTCCGCATGATGTCATCTATGCTGTCCTCTGGCTCGCCCACGATGCCCAGCCAAATGCGAGCGACAGTGGCGCGTTCTCAGATGACCACCTACTCCGGACACCGCCCCAGTCCCCGACCCTCGCTGCTCTGTCATCGGATGAAGAGGTGTCTGATTTCGAAGGAAAGGTAAGCTCGGCGCCTGTTCCGTTTCGCACTCCGATGCCAGGTGGAAAGACAATCGCGGTAGATGAGAGCAGCTTTGAACCAACGCAGCCAACAAGGAGGAACACATCCTTGAAGCCACCGAATAATTCCCATCAGCCCTCCTTCGCCAGCCGCTCCGTATCCGATCACCATCTCCGAGATGCCGAGAAGCATTTTTCGGTTTCCCCAGATGCAATCAGGGTCGACTATACGAAGAGTGTCTATGAGGTGTGCAAAGACTTTATCGAGTTTTGCATCAGCCGCTCGAAGACAATTGACATCATCTGCTGTCCCTGGGCACCGGAGCCGCCCTATAGCGAGCCGGAGCTCCCCTCTTGGATTACCCAGCTCAATAGTACCCCCTTTGATCGATTGCCGCGGCAAAGGATATATAGCCGAGTCCTTGCAGATCCACTGGTTGGACATCCGGGGTACGGACCCAAGAGCTATAATGCGAGCGGGAAGACCAAGATGTATCCAACCAAGAACTTTATACAAGACCGACGCATGGTTGTGTCGGGCTTCGTGCTAGATGCCATAGGAACTCGCAAGAGCCCGGCGTTTGAGGGCATTATTCCCTCGACGTGGCTCGACCTCGTTGACTGGCGAGGCCCACCAAATCCAGTTCCCGACAGCCTGTGGAGGACCCTGGTTGCTGACAGAGGGTCTGACGGGAAGAGCTACCCTCCTGCCTACTTTCCACTGGCTTGCAAGTGGATGTTTGAGCAGCGCAGCCGTCGTGGTAGTGTCAACACCACGCAGCTGCTCACCTCGGGCCGCTGTCCCTCAATAGCCACAGAGTTTTTGCGCCGGGTTCAATCGGTGGTCTGGGGTCGCCAATTGATGCTCACTGAAGGGCGCCGTGGATCCAGTAAGCTCTTGGGACTAGTACCTGTCGATGCAGAGGATGGAGATCTCATCTGCATCTTGTATGGATGTAGCGTGCCGGTCGTGCTGCGGAGGATGACCTCATCTAATAATGGTTCAGCATTGGGCGCCCAGAAAATCGAAATCGTTGCAACAGCTCCAGACAGCAACCACTCGTTCAGACTGTCCTCTATTTCACCAGTAGTTAGTCTTAATGCTGCCACACAGACTTCTTTTGCCCAAGCCGAACCTACACCAGCTCCAGCCCCTGTTCCTCCAGTGACGCCATCTCCAACCCCACTGGCACAGTCCTCAAATACCCTGGTTGTCCCCAAGGAGACTCCCAATTTGAACCACACCTCGAGTGGTGTCAGAAAGGCCTTTCGAAAGGAAACGATTGATCGAAAACCGCCAAATTTAACAACCGCTTTGGAAAGCCAGTACCAGTGCCGCTTGATTGGCGAATGTTATATCCATGGCATGATGGACGGCGAAGCTTTCAAGCACCAAAGAGAATACGGGAATAAGCTGCGCTTATTTAATATAATTTGACCATCGTACATCCCATTGAGTAGTTAGTTGCACTCATCGACCGATAATGAAACTTCTTGTTGTTTTGTTCTGGACAAGATCTTTTGCGACGGCGACTAATTAATCATTTTGGCTTCAAGGCTCTGTTCTTGTTTTCTGACACGGATTCCTGTATGACTAAAATCTTATGAATGCTTTCATTAAAAATCACAGTAATCCAATGACAAAAAATTGGATAGGTGCAGCAGTCAAATAAGGAAAAGATACTTGTATTGTATACTCAACGACACTCTACACGATGCCCGTTCGGGCAATCGCATCCACAACTTTACCCCGGTTTCTTCGGCATCTTCGGTCTCTCATGCAATTTATTTAGATCGCTATAGAATGTTTTAAATAAGGAGATGACTTTCTCCGCACTAACGTTCCGGACTTTCGGAATGGGCGGGGATCGATCAATCGTGAACCCTCGGTGCGACTAAAGCCGTTAGCGCGTTCGACTCAGCCTCAGACCCTCAAACCTTCACGCACTTCGGCAGCCATGAAACGCCATCGTAATGGGCCGCTCGTATTCAACGCGGATGCCGCATTGCCGCATCTTTACGAGAACCTATGAGATCTTGGCATTATACGACGCCACCAAAATCTACCCTAGCCTTTTTTGCAGAACTCGTCTCATTATGTGATGCTTGGAGATATTTACGAAAGGCAGAAACAAACGCTAAGAAACAACCATTTGTCAATTTGTGATGGCAACAAGGGTAACATGCGCTTACCCACCTGCTCAGCCTCGTCAATTATACGTCGATGTAATCAAAACATGAATAGTTGCCGAGAAAAGGGGGAGTAAACGTCTTTTTTTAGAATCTCAATAAGCATAAATACTCCAAACGGGTTCATTCCTTTGGGATACAAACACTTCATTCCAACAACAATCTCAGCAAGCCTTCTCTGTTTCAGCATTTACATAACCACCTAAAACACCTAACATAATCAAAATGAAGGCCACTACTTTCCTCGCCGCTGTCATGGCATTCGCTCCCGTCATTGCCGCCACCACTACGTCAGTACTTGAATATTGAAGCGGTTTTGATACTAACATTCTTTCACAGAACTACTGCTACCACTACGGCCGTTGCTAGCAAGGCAACCCACAGCTCCACCTCCACCAAAATCTCGACCAAGACCAAGAAGGGTGCTGCACCAACTGCCCACTTTGATACCCTTGGCGCCATCGGTGCTGTCGGTGTTATTGCTGCCCTTGCCGTTTAGATTATGATTCAGCACAGTTTTAAGGTAGAAATACTGCCGTGTACAAAGAGTGATTAGTTGGAGGTCTTGATATATCAGGCTAGATCGGGTTTTAATTAGTGTAGAAAAGGGTAGCAGATGAACTCGGACGATCAGAAGAGTTTTAATCAATAGTTATTGCTTCCACAATCTCCCATCTCTGCCGTGTAACATTACATCCCATTTACAGAATTGCTTTTGATAAGAGGGCACATTGTGATTAACATAACCAGCCCAGTCATTTCAATAAAAACCGCCGCGCCGCTTTACCACCGACCCGTGTCTCTTTTTAAAGATTTCAATCAGATTGAGAACGGCTAGGGCAATTCCAATTTATCACCTGACCGTCATATTCCTCCGGCGCAATTCCGATGTCAGGGGTTTGAAAAATCAATTGCCCTTTGGATATTCCTTTCCACAAGTTTCACAGATCATCTTACACCTTAGTGAATATTCGGTAAGATTAAATACATTATAACGCTTATTCAATAAAACCCAAGATTTCATATTGTGGGTGACAACAAGTTTGAACACTATTTCCTCCTTGAAACCTTTCTCCGTATCTTTGACATCATTCCGCTTGGTGTGAGTTGGTTTGATGTTCTTCTATCATGGAGCATATTGATCTTGGATTTCAACAAATCTCGGATTTCTTGCTCACTCTTTCCTTTCATGGAATAATAGCCATCATTATTTAAGGGATGAAAAACCAAATTTCCGTCGTGTTCGATAAAGTTTTCAAATGTTGGCGTAGCTCCTGCCAATATAATGTCAATATCCTGGCGAATCTGGTCACAAAACATTTCCAGAGGCAAATCGTTGACGTCTTCGCCGAATGGGTTCTCGATTTCGCGGCCAATGAAAGAAAGTCCAAGAATGATGTAAGCAGCAAAGACAGTGGCTGGAATGGTCACCCATTCTAATTTATTCCAGAGTTGAAATGGGAGGACAATGATATACACCCAAGTGATTTGTGCAATTGCAATCGAATATGCTAGTGGGAGAGGAGTATTTAACACTCTCTCTGTCCCTGTGAGGATATCGTTCATTTGTGTAATAAAGTTCATTGCTTGTGTGTGATAAATTGTGGTCTTGAGAGTGCCATTGTCAATAATCTTTTTAATATATGTGGAGCAATAGCTGAGTATCTCCAATGGTGGATTCCCAAGAGGCTTCTTGGATTGTTTGATGAGTTTTCGGGGGTTGGACTTGGCTAGGGATAGGCCTAATGCCAAGCCAATGAGTTTCAACGTCGATGGCTCGGGAAATTCTTTGGGGTCTGCTTCCTTTGCGATGAGAGAAAGATGGCCGAGTCGCGGATGCAGGTCGTCGTAATGGGCGAAAGGTTCGAATCTTAGTCTGTGCATGAGAGCGACGGAAAAAGTCGACAGCATATTGCAAAACGTTACTTTGGCAAGTAGATCTTCTGTTTTACATTCCTCCCGCTCGTCGGCATGTACCCAGATGAGCCGTGCCAGGCTCTGTGTGATGAGCGACAGTTGGGCCCAGTACTTGCGGCCCTCGGCATATCTTTCGTACGCCGTCGAGTTCCGAAAAGATAGAGACAAACCGACGAGAAAACCCAGAACGGTAAGGAGAGTTCGGTCAGTGCCAACTGTACATAGTCAGCTTATCATGTGAGTCTATGACACAGAGGTATGTTCGTAGTTGCTGGTTTCCTTACGGTTGTGCACAAAATGTGAAAAGCAGCTAACCAGGGTTGCCCAAGTTGCTACCATAAACAAGGGCAGTATCATAAATGGGGTAACACTTCCGTAAAGCTGGAGGAAAATAGGCCATTTGGAATGGCGATTTGGATCCCGAGGGCCAATCTAGGAACGGTTGGTAAGACTGGTCCGCAAGTAAAGGCACTTTTTAGGCGTGTGTACGCATCCATCATTCACTCACAAAGTACACGCCGATAGGATCGACATCCTCATCGAAAATGGTGTTTTGAGTGCCAGACTCAGGGTCACGTCCACATGTTGAGTCGTTGGATTGGTCGGACTTGAGAGCATCCATGATGGCATCAATTCAATTCCGGCATTGCTCCATAAATTTTCAGTTTCAACATTACATTTGGGCCACGAGTGTTCCCACGGATGGAGAGCCAAACTTCTTATAGATTCCAATCTTCGAAATAAAACGCCCCACAGTTGGTACATCTCGCCTGAATCGTGCCTCATTCCTCCCTGCCATTCTCAAGACGGGATAACTGTGGGGCAGGCCAAACCTTGTATCGAAAACAATGCAACCAGGGAGAGGAGGTAATTGAGATTTGGAGATATAGAAAACCTGAATATCGGTCTGATTCAATGAGGGTCAATGCCACCAAGTGTTGAAGAAAGACAATGCACCGGTAGTTTACCGTCATGCACCATGTCTGTGTCAACTTGCCTTCTTGAGCGCATTAGCACAACACAGGCAATTTGAGTTGTTTAGTAGGCAAATAAATTCAGCCACAGCATGTTTCCAGACGGCAACGATGACGAAATCGGGTATGATCAGAGCGTTTGCATTGCCGCCAATACATGTGGTGTCATAATTCTTGTGCACCCTATGGAGTAGAATTCCTCGACTACCTTTGCTACTGTATTGCATAGACCCCTCTAGAACGGCCGCCAAGCCTCATTGTACACTTTTAGAAACCAATCTCAAGGTTTTCTTCAGAATCTACCCAAGTGTCCCGGGGAATTACGGGAAGCGAGGAGCAGTGTCCCTCGTCCTCCGCTTCTTTGAAATAGTCACGTGACTGTGGTAATGTGAGATTCTGCACGATATGAGCAAATGGAGAGATCCAGCAAACATGACACTCGAACACTGCTTTTTGGTTGTATTAAACACTGTTAATTCAATAACTGAATAGATTACATACACTTGATGGAGCCGATCAGGCGCATCCTTTCAGTTCAAGCTTACCCAAGAGTCCATTAACTTCCAACATTCAACACGTGCAATGATTATGACTACTTTGCAGACAGTCCTTTAACCCAGACAGCCTGTTTTCTTTCTACCTCTTGCGTGGTCCAGATGCATGGCATTCTTAATGGGTGTGGAGCGTGGATTGGTAGACAACATGAAATTGTATTGATAACATGCGCCATTAGCCGCATTCGCAACATATGACATCGGCTAACTCGGAACGCGACGAGGGCGTTGCGCGTATGGTGTGTAGCTGCGCAATCTGTGACGCTTCTGTTGGTTGTCGCAATCGGGTCATTTACTCGACGCAGCAAACGAAAGGACCTTCCTAATCCATCCTGGAGCCAATGTGGTTGGGTTACCTGCGGCATCGGAGTTCGGCTACCAGGCAGCAGGAATACCAAATCAACGCCAAACCGACAAAACACTTTAGCCAATAATGAGTCTTAAGAGAAATATTGGCAAGTCGCAAACATTTGTTGAAGCTTCTCAAGTTGTGCATTCGCTGGAAAGTTCCTGCAGCTTTGAATAAGAATTGCACGCCATAACCCACCCCGCTCCATCATTTAACGAGCCAATAAAATGCAGAAGATAACCGTTAAAAATGACTGACTGACCAAGTGATGAGACCATATTCAGTCTCGCCCCCGCTTTTGTTGGTCCAGGATGGCTGGACCTTTTGTTAGTATCCCAATTCGCCAAGTCGCAGTGACAAGGCGAAAAATACGATCATTGGTGGCTCTAAGGAACAGGTACCAGGTTTAGTCCCAATTCAGCCCTAAATCTGACAAAACTGTAGCCTGGAGAAAGTCCTTCTGCAGTCCGCTGTATTACTCCGGTCGGCATGGCCAAGATTGCGTATTCGGCACGTGTCAGCAAATTTGTGTGTTGAAATGATAACGCAAGCTTGCATGCTCACTACGCGTCGACTTGCATTTCGCACCAACAGTGAGTATATCAATGACACACCCATCCGCCACCACAGGCTCCTTCAGCCAGTAACCCACAAGCCCCAGCAAGCTACGATACAAGTTACCGCACAGGTACATACAGCTTCCCAGTGTGCTCAAATTAACCCGAACCCACGCCAGTGGGTTTCATAATCCAGGATGCCGTTCTCCACTGGAGACAATAATTTGTTTCAACTGAACCAAGAAGGTTTCGACTTCAACATACAGTTTGAACAAGTGTTTTTCTCGATCATCCCGTCCGTCTTCTTCATCATCACATCATTATGGCGCGCTGCTTCACAAGCACGGAAGCCCACCATGGTGGATGCTCCGGTTTTTCAACTCATCAAATTAGTATGCGCTCTCTGTACTAATCACGCTAGCGAACCATTATTAACCTCATAAAGTGCTCCATCACGGTTTACGCCGGGCTTGAACTCTCGCTTCTGATCCTGGTTGCCGTAGGCTCCTTTCACACAACCAGCATCTTCATCGCCGCTTCCGTCCTTAAGCTCTTGTCAGCCATCTTGATGGTATTGCTGAGCTTCTTTGACCATCAAAAGAGTCCAAGGCCATCGATGTTACTAAATAGTTATTTGTTCTTAACTCTTCTCCTAGACGCAACCCAAGCAAGAACACTATTTCTATCGTCAGATGGTAAACCCGAGCTCAGTTACAGTTCCATTTTTAGCGCTGCCATTGCAGTAAAGGTTGGGATACTCTTGTTAGAAGCTCAGCAAAAGTCAAAATGGGTCGGCTGGGATGACAAGGAGCACAGCCCAGAAGAAACAAGCGGCATCTTCTCGCTCGGCGTTTTTTTCTGGCTCAACAAAATCTTCTTGCAAGGTTATAGCAAAGTCTTGACGATGAAGGACCTTTACGCGCTCGACAGCACCTTAGATGGCAAATTACTCCACGACAGATTCTCAAGAAATATGGATTACTCCAAACTAAAGGGAGACAAATACGGTCTAATGAAGGCATTAATACGAACCCTCACAGTCCCTCTCTTACTTCCTATCCCTCCACGCGCAGCACTCCTAGGTTTTACATTTTGCCAACCGTTCTTCATCCAGAAGCTTTTGGACCATCTCTCGAAACCCAAAGTTGAGTCTGATGTCGGCTATGGCTTCATTGGAGCCAGTGTACTTATTTATGGAGGAATGGCAGTATCCATGGCTTTGTGCTGGTAAGTGACACGACGAAGAATACACAAAGAATCTCCTATTGATATCCCAAAAACAGGTACTTTCACCACCGAATGCGCACAATGACCAAGTCAATATTGATCACCGAAATCTTCATTAAAGCTACACAAGTTGGGAGTGAAACTGCCGACACTAATTCTGCAGTGACTTTAATGAGCACTGATATAGAACGAATCGATATGGGCCTACGGAGTATCCATGATGTTTGGGCGAGCATTCTCCAAGTTGCTCTAGCTTGCTGGATGTTGTACAACCAACTTGGGTTAGTGTTTCTCGTGCCAATAGGATTCGTCCTTTTTTGCTCCATCGGTCTCGGGATCCTTATGAGGTTTGCTGGGGACTCGCAGAGCGCTTGGATGGCTGGGGTCCAGAAGCGTGTTAGTCTGACGGCCACAGTCATCTCCAGCATGAAGAACCTCAAGATATCTGGTCTTTCTGTCGCCATTAGAGACTTCCTGCAGAAGCTCCGTGTGGAGGAGCTGTCTTTGGGCGCTCGTTTCCGCCAAATGATCATTATTGCAGCTGTATTGGGCTATCTCCCGATGTTAATTGGCCCACCCGTTACCTTCGCTTTTTCGCAACGGACCCTGGATGCCTCTAGGATATATACGAGTCTATCCTACCTTTTGCTTTTGACAAACCCCCTATCGCAACTTTTTCAGAATGTCCCATATCTACTCGCCGCATTAGCTTGCCTGGGTAGGATTCAAGCCTTCTTGGAAAGTGAAACTCGAAATGATTTTCGCCTAGTTCTTTCTGACGCAAGACGGAGCTCAGAAAAGTCTCCTGCAGATGCTCTGGCTTCGTCAGACTCAAGCCCAGACTCGGAGGCGCCAATTGTTGTCAAGGATGGAAGTTTTGGCTGGGAATCGGCAAAATTCGCCCTTCAGAATATAAATACCCAGATACCCAAATCTTCGCTCACTATTATCATCGGGCCAGTTGGGTCTGGCAAATCAACATTCTGCAAAGCATTGCTGGGTGAAGTTCCTTTTAGCGAAGGCAGCGTGGTATTGAGCAATAGGTTCCCCCATGTGGGATATTGCGATCAAACAGCGTTTCTTTCGAACGGGTCGATCAGAGACAATATTATCGGCTTTTCTACCTTCAATTACGAAAGATATGTCAAGGTTATTGATGCTACAGCTCTGAGATATGACCTGGACACTCTCCCACAAGGCGACCGTACCAATATCGGATCCGATGGAATTACGCTGTCGGGAGGGCAGAAACAGCGTGTTTCCCTCGCGCGGGCCTTGTATCTGGAATCTGATCTACTCGTCTTAGACGATATCTTTAGTGGCTTGGATGCAGATACTGAGGATCAAGTCTTCCGGCAAGTGTTTGGGCAGGAAGGACTCCTCAAACAACGGCAATCTACCATCATACTATGCACCCACAGCATTGTGCATCTTCCTGCAGCAGATTACATTATAGCGCTTAGAGATGGCACCATTGAAGAACAGGGCACTTTTGATGAGCTCATGACTCGCCCAGGATATGTACAGAGCCTGGGGCTGAAGTCATCCTCCAGTAGCGATGCTTCCTCTGACAAGACCGCATCAGCGAAGGGTCTATCAGACCCAAAGCCAGATCCTCTCCATACAACGACAACAAACATCTCATCCGCTGAGATGGATTCAGATGAGTCACGGCAAACAGGTGATAAGACGGTTTACAAACACTACTTTAAAAGTATTGGACTACTTGCCACGGTATCCAGTCTTTTTTTCGCTGCAGGATGGGGTTTTTTTACCAACTTTTCCACAGTTTGTAAGTTACGCTCATTTTTACATGGAAATTGGCTTGCAAATTGAATCAACGACGCTATAATAAATTAATACGAATTCCAGCTAATTTCCTTTTTTAGGGCTTAAATATTGGTCCGCCGATATGAACTCAGATCATCCAACACACTCCTTTCGTTACTATTCTGGAATATACGCTCTGCTTCAAGTCTGCTCCATGTTATCCCTGTTTTTGCTCGGAGTCATTGTCTTCATCGTCTGTATGAAGAGAGCGGGCGCTAATCTCCACCAGGATGCTCTATGGACACTGATTCGCGCACCACTGCTCTTTTTTACTTCAACAGACACGGGAATTGTCACAAATCTATTTTCCCAAGACCTAAATCTCATCGATACGGAATTACCGAATTGTCTTCTAAACACTTTATTTTGCGTGCGTATACACCAACCTGGGCCCATATGATCATCTTTGCCAGCTCTAAACCAACAACCCATCTAACCCGGCTTGCAGGTATTTCAAGCAATAGGACAAATGGCGGTCATGCTTACGTCATCTCCCTATATAGCCATAAGCTATCCATTCCTCGCCGGTTTACTGTACATTGTACAAATGTTTTACTTGCGTACTTCGAGACAGCTCAGATTGCTTGATCTCGAAACTAAAAGTCCACTTTAGTAAGTCTGATATCAATCATTATCACGCCCCAAGACGGCAGATCGGCTGTATGCTAATACATATTGGCTCAGTACCCACTTTCTTGACACTCTGAAAGGAATAACGACTCTGAGAGCTTTTGGTGAGTAATATCCAAAGATTCGCTGGAACATCATCTTCATCAAGATGCCAATTTTTAGTTCCACAACATGGTACTTGGTGTTGACTCCTTATAACTCAGGCTTCCTCCAGAATGATATCCAAAAGAACGCCGGCCTGATCAATACTTGTCAACGCCCCGCCTATCTTCTGCTTATGATCCAACAGTGGCTGAATATAGTTCTTGACCTCATGGTCATGGCCATGGCAGCGATAATGACTACCCTTGCTGTTCGACTTCATACCAACTCTGGTTTTGCTGGTGCTTCCTTGGTCACTCTCATGGGCTTTGGGGACACTATTTCAGGAATTGTGATATTCTACACTCGACTGGAAACATCCCTCGGTGCAGTGGCCAGACTTCGGACTTTTACAGAAGGTGTGAAACCAGAAAATAGGGAAGAAGAAGACATCGTTCCTCCAGAACAGTGGCCTCAGCATGGTGCGATAGAGTTTAAGGGCGTGTCTGCCAGCTACAAGTAAGACAAGTCGACTTTGTGGATTTATTCTGGATGAATCAAGCTAACACTTTGCTCAGAATGGAAGAACAGGCTGATGGCACGCCTAAATTGGCCCTGCGCGATATTCAGCTTACGATCGCCTCTGGAGAGAAAGTTGCTATTTGTGGTCGTACCGGAAGTGGAAAGTCTAGCCTTATTGCTCTACTTCTCAAGCTTTTGGATCCTCTATCAGAGACCGCCGCAAATTCTGGGATTGATGGAACACTGCTACAACGCATCGACCGACCTGCACTTCGAGAGCGCATCATTTCAGTACCTCAAGAAGCAGTCTTTTTGCCTGATGGATCCAGCTTCCAAGCTAATATAGATCCTTTCGAGATCTCCACGCCCGAAGAGTGTGAATCCGTTCTTGTAGCTGTGGGCCTGTGGCAATTTGTCCAAGAGCGAGGTGGCTTGGATGCCGGCATGAACGCTGGCACTCTTAGTGCAGGGCAGCGACAGCTAATGTCCCTTGGGCGTGCGCTTTTGAGACGACGCCTCCGGTCGCGAAATTTGGGGATAGCAAGTGGTGGCTTGGAAGGCGGTGTCCTGTTGCTGGACGAGGTGAGCTCCAGCGTGGACCACGAAACTGAACGTGTTATGCAAAAGATTATCAAGGCTGAGTTCAGAGACTACACTGTGGTGGCGGTTAGCCATCGGCTAGACATGATTATGGATTTTGATAGAGTTGTTGTTATGGACACGGGGGAGATTGTCGAGGTTGGAAACCCGAGGGCGTTGGCTGAACGGGAGGACACCAGGTTCGGGGAGCTAGTAAGAGCTGGTGGCAAGTAAGAGAAATCAGTCCGAACTAAGCTGAATCACGTTTGTATCTATTCACAATAATTTGTGGCCATGTTGAATAATATGTTTCTCACAACTTGGAACTTGACACAAATTTGCAATTGGCTATGTACACTACAAACAGGTATTGGGGGGAGCAGTTTCCATACCATTCGCTCGCACTGAGATCCAATACTCAAGACCACGTCCCATTTGCAGGACCAAAATATCCAACGTCCGGCATATTCTTCCATGGGAGTCCCAGACCGTCAGCAGTATTTTGCCACCTAGATAATTGGCTCATTAGCTACCTGCTTATTTCAGCTGATTCATCATTACTTACACTGTATTACCCCACCAATCTGGGAATTGAGCATTTGGCCCGTAGGTGACGGCAAAGAAGATGACAATACCGCTTATAGCCAGACCAGTATCGAGGGCAGCCGCAAGTACGTAATTGTACTTGGTCCACCAGGCATAAAATCGGCGGTAGAGAATCTTGTTGAACACGAGGTTGACAATGTACCAACTGCTGTAATTGATTCCAGTGGCGGGAGGCACGTTGTACGTTCCGACAAAGATCAGTGGCCAATTGATGTTTTTGATAAACTCGTTTCCAGTCTTTTTCCAAATAAAGTACGTGATGGGTGGCAGGATCAGTCCAAGCCAGAAGAAGTGCAAAAGGCCGCTGTAAATCGCACCGACTGAGTAGAGTCGGGCCGGGCCAACAAGACCCCAAATCTAAGCTGATTAGTGGGGATTCTTTGTAGTAATTGGATACAGTAGACCTACCACTGATGAAGAAAAGACGGTTCGTCCATTGGGACAAGAAAATCCATTTGCTTGATCTTCATCACAAATGTCGGATACGTGACCGAGCATCCACTGGGTCACGCCAGTTTGAGTCAAAGCTCCAAGAACGGTGGCCAGACCTTGAGCAAAGAACAACGTGCGGGGAGGAATCTTGAGATAGTGTCCCAGCTTCATATCAGAAGCAAAGTAGAGACCTTGACCGACAACATCCGTCGACAAAATCTTGAAAAGCATGTTTGCAATGGGTCGACCCTGGAACATGTAACCGCCAATGAATTCTGAAAGCACATTGAGTTGGTTGGCGTCAACATTTGTAACACCCTGAATCATTCCGCAGGGCACCATGTAAATAGCCGGAATCACAAAGGCCAAGATGACGCCATACCAAGGAAGACCGGTATTGTAGCCTTGAGTCATACCAAAACTCATTCCGAGCACACCCAACAAAATGACAAACCACCACCACACCGACACTTTAGGATATTTTGCCATTAGTCTAGCATGGATATCAAGTTTGAGAGAGCCACGTAGCGCATGCTTGAGCTCGTCCCAGTGAAAAAAGTATACATGTGACAGGACACTAAAATAAATGAGCGCCAGCATCATATTAGATAGGGATTAAATACCTTGTGATGGAAGCAAATGACAGTCCATATACAAAAGCGAAAGTTGCCGGCAGATAAGGGGGCGAGTAAGAAGAGTACTTTTCCTGATCAAATGTTTCTCCCGTCAAGACCTGAGAGACGTTGTACAGTTGACCATATCGGTCATAAACGTCTGCAGTACAGAGAGGCATATAAGCTGTGAACCAGGTGTTTGTGTAGTAGATGCCAGGGACAATGATCCAGAAAAACACGGCAAATCCAACAAAGACATTTGCAGCCGCCCAATGCGGGCTCAGAAGAGGGTTTGTATTGTATGCGACCATGGACCAATCAAATGTCAAAGGGAACAGGCCGAGACCAGTCACCATGCCAAAAACCTGATTGACAACCAAGTTCTTTGGTGCAATCCAGCAGATCCAGGAAAAGTAGCTGAGCCCGGTAAACATCAGACCGGGGAACCAGTACCAAACAAAGCTAGCCGTGCCCACCACCATGAAGAATTTGATGCGTGTAATCCGCCATCCATCGGCAATCGCATTTGCTCTCGAATGCAGAGAACTCAGAAGGGCAACATTGCTCAGGACACCAGGCCAAATCATGGATGCAGGCTGGACGAGCCATCGACTAGCAAGTCCAGCGATGGCATATCCGCTCATTTGACAGCAAATGACCACCATGACAGAAAGACCAGTGGGAAGCTTGAATCCATAGAGCTTAGCAGCCTGGATAATGTTTGTCGCATCGGCCGACCCGAATCCAAACGACACATTTGCCATGATGGTAACCAAGGCATGTTCCTTGATATTGAAGTGGCGATCAGGATTAAGGCGACCAATAGGCAATATCTTGGCAATGGCAACGCCAAGAGGGAAAGCCAAGAGCTCGGCGACCAGGGATACAATTCGAACTCCGGGGTATCGGAGAGAAAAGAACTGGTTTACCCCAGAGCCAAGAAACACAAACACCTATAAAAACATCAATTAATGCATTCCATTTCAACCAATGATGAGAACTTACGATTCCCAGAAGCCACGCACGCAGCGTGTTAACCGGCATATCGGGATCATCTGTCTCGGGAACCACAGCTCTGACAGCTGGGAACGGACTCGTATCAGCATTGTAATCGCCCTCTTCGGATTCCTTGAAAAGCACGCGATCAAAATCGATTTCTAGGTCCATGAGATGGCCATCGCCCGTTTCGACATCTTGGTCGCTGAGGTTGTGGCCATTCTTGGGGCTTGAAAGCGACTGTTCAGTGCCCTTATCGGTATTTCCAACAACTGCATCTGCAGGCAACAGAACGGGGGCCTTTTTTTCGTCCATGGTCGAATCTTCTATGCCCGGAGGACGTTTGCCGCATGTGAGGCAGTGCTTGGCCTGACAGCAGCATGCATTTATTGTTACAGTTTTAATCAAGGCTGATTCTTATCAAAGTCAATTGGGAACCGACAGATGGCCGCGTATCCAGGCCCAGGGCACCTCTCCAAGACGGCCATTGGGCCAATTGGCCGGGGTAAACTTATCTCAGGCCCGGGTATATAGTTTGAGTGCCAGTTGAAGTGGAGGATTCCAAAATCGCCCAACCAACAGCAGGGTCTGTGCATCGTCAAGCGACATGACAAAAGGACTCGGATAAATGCGGATGTGCGGCATTGCCCAATGCGCTGATGGATGCGCGGCAGCGTATTATACTGGTCAATTCGACAGAGAACTTCTACCACAAGATGATACCATAGACACCAATGGCTTCAAGCCGCGACACATCTATCCAACGATGAGCAGGGGAATCGATGGGGCAATTGCGAGTAATTCCAGTCGTCCTGTACACCAAAAGGTCTGGGCGGCACAGTTTGCCGATCTCTTATCAACCGACCACTTTGAGCTCTATCTATCAACGTGTGGAACTTTTGTTATCGCCTGATATCGGCCGAGAGGCCAGAGAATCCCCGAAACAACCCCACACCCACCCTTACTTATCGTTCGTCATCCTCCCACAAAGTTCCAACTAAGAACACTAAAACTAGTATCGATTTGGCAGGCTTTTCAAGTTCACAAGTCCCTCGTACGGGAGACCGTTCAATAGTCTTGATTGCCAATCCATTGGGGAACATGTGGCCATGAAACATGACACCCGTTTGGCCGCGTACATGGGTCATGGTGACAGACAGGGATCTGCGTGAACGTTCCCTGTTCGCGGGGAATGACCAAAGCGCGTGCAGCCTGTACCACATTCCCGATTAGTCGCGATTGATTGGAAATGATGGGTTGCATTTCCCACTTGACAACCACATGTAACTTGACCCAGTGTAACGGGATACTGAACCATCGAGGATAAAAATAGATGATGACAAGACTGGATAAATCCAGGCTACATGATTCATTACTGTTTAGCCAATTATTGAGGCAATTTTGTCATCGCAGGACGTTCAGATCTTTGTTACATGAACTAGGTTACTTCTTTTCTATGATCTAGTTGGATTGGGCTGTCAATGCATAAATCCAAACGCAAAACAAAAGAAATAGCAATGACGAGCAAATTTAAATACAATTTCCTCCTACAATATTTAATCAATTATTCATGTGATGGAAGAACCAAGCTAAACTAAATCTTTGTCGGTTAATTACCAGTCACCTCATCAATCCAATGGAAATAACCATAAAGGCCACCCCTGTACAACACTCTCTGAACCTCTTTATACCACACTTTGCGTTTACCATCATCGCTCTCCATTTCTTGCATCCCTTCCTTTGCACAGAATTCCCACGCAAGATCCCAAGTCAGGGTTTTCCCCGCCGATACCGACTGGAGAGATTTGGGGGATGTCGAGTGATCCAGAAAAGCGTCGACGACAGTATATAGAGTATAGTCGAGAGTTTCATCTTCCTCCTCAATTGGGCCTCTGAAAATGCCTTCGCCATAACAAATGATCTTAGACAGGTTGCCGGAGGCAAGTATTCGACTAATTTTGATCTAGTGAATGAAACGACAATCAGTAAGCGGGTTCTGCGAACAAAAAAGTGGATTGACAAATTGTTTGGGGGTTATGACTGACAATTTCTTCTTGATTGGGACCAAAATTAAATATTTCCAGGCAAGGCAATCCACCAATCAACACCTGAACATCCTTTGCTGGCAGAAACGGAATGGAGATGCCGGCCATAGTTCCAGAGTAATGAATTGCAAGGTGTTTCAAGTTTCTGTGTCCAAGAACAGTTGGCAGCAGCGTATCCGAGAGCCCAGGGTGAATTGTTCCACACAAATGCTGGATCTTTCCAAAATTCTTCAGTTTCAGAATCTCCAAAGTGTTAAAGGAGGAGATGAATCGGCACTTGGCTTCGAACGTTGCCTGGGCCTGTTCAACAGTTTGGTGGTAGGCATCATCGCTAATCAACAGACTCAGGTGTCGCAACTTCATGCCCGAGGTTTCGGATGACGGCGAATCGGACAAGGATGTCAGGTAGCCAAAGGTGGTGTCATCCATTTCTTTGAAACCGCGAAATTCGAGCTTAGTAAGTTGAGTAAAGTCAATGACTCTTCCCAAGGCCTGCATGAAACCTGGTTCCACATCACTGCAACCAAGAAAAAGCGACTTCAAGGACGGAAAGGAGGGTGACTCCCCCCAATCGACCAGTAGGCTGTTCTCCATGTGCAGATAGCGAGCCCGGACACCCAAGTATTCCAGCGTTGACATGGAATTCGTGATGAGAGTTTGCAAGATCTTGCGCCAACCACAAGTACTTGAGGTTTGTAATTTTGGTCAAAGGTGTGATATCTTGGCTCTCATCGACGTGGTCCATCCTCAAGCCTTTTAGGTTCTGCATTGATGCAAGGCTCTTTGCAATGGAGCTATTGATGATTATTAGCCAAACAGTCCATATCAAAGAAAGTAAAGTGTAGGCTCCTCACAAGGTATGTACTTCAGTGTGAACCATTTCCAAATTCTTCATGTTTTTAAACGCCTCTTCGACATACTTAGTCATATGCCGGCCGACTTCGTCAGCGTTGTCGGTGTCGTACCCGTCGTCAGAATAGTACGGGCTTTCAGATTTGTCAGAGTCGTCGTCGCAGTCGGCAGGATTAAAAATGTCGCCAAATTCGTCAGTGCTTTCAGAATCATCAGAGTCGTTGCCATCGTCAGTCATCGGCATCTTCAGGGTCATCGGCATCGTCAGGGTCATGAATGTCGCCAACGTCATCATTATCGTCAGATTCGTCAGAGTCGACAGAGTTGTTCCAGTCGGAGACTTCTTTTCAACACTGACAACATAGACGATACTGGCTATGGGCATCATCACTGTCGTTAGAATCGTCATTTTGTTCAGAGTCGTCATTTTCCTCAGTGTCGTCATTTTCTTCAGATTCTTCAGGGTAAAGTGAGGCGCGATACCTGGTAGTATCTACAGGACGTACAGGACCAACAAATAATTGTTGGACTAAGGATGCGCAGAAGGGGGTGACGTGCTCGTCGATGCCGGCAGGATATTGGCCTCTCTGACCCTGGTATTCGCCTAATTCTGTCATCTGTTTTCTCTGAGTAATAGCTAAAAGCGGCTCGATGGTGCAGATTAGCTTTGGAACTACTCGGAAGACCTCAGCATTGGTTTGAAGGCGCCTGTAGAGCAGTGGCATCGTCATGAAGTAAAGTGGCTTGCAAGTCCGAGTCAGTCTATTCAAATTTGGCAAGTCCTTGACAGTTTCCAAGACTGCTGTCAAAATCTCGGGTGGCAGCGATAATAGATAACTCTTGTTAGAGTTTTCCCGGTTCGTCTTTTTGGCCTGTGGCATCTCTGAAGCATCACCTTCGAAGGTGAAGCCCAGAGCCTCGACTGGTTCCAGGGCCGCAGGGGTTGATTTTCCTGTCATCCTGGCTCCTTGCATGGAGAACTGTGAAAGAGAGAAAAAATGCAAAGCAGAACAACATCATAACAAAAAGAAAATCACAACAGTTGCCAGTGTCACGTATCACGGGGCCACGTGATTAGGTGTGTCCTCACGTTAGTCGCACCAGCCACATGGTCGAGAGACTGATGTGGCAGTGCAGGCATTGTCATATGTTGAGGAACTGAAGAACATCAAAGATGCACAGGGAGTAAAAGCAGTACTACCATAGTGCGGGAAACAAAGGCTGAAAAAGAAGGTATGGCAGGGAGTGTTCGGGCAAAATATGCACCACCGATCAGGACCCAATTAGTTGTGTCCTGACCAAACGCGGTATAGCGCCCTTGGTCGGGGCAGAAAACCAGGAAATCTCCTATTTTGCAGTCACTCTCTGAGGGGAATCTATAAACGTATGGGAATCGTACGACTGTAGGTTAGTTTTTTTTTTTTTTGTTGGTTCAAGACTAAATATATTTCATCCAGTTTATCGGATAAATTGACATCATATGCGTTGGTTGGTGATGTTGAATGTCGGATGTGTGGAACCTCATTGGGCTATGGGCACATCACCAGGAGTAGACGATAAAAAAAACGAATAGATAGCGTCGATCCTATGCGCAAATCATGTTTAGCGGTTTTGAAAATTTCCACCTATTAAATATAAATAATTATCATCAGTTCGTATTCGGGTTTCACGTGGCAAGTACATTGCAGATGCACAAATGTTGCTAGGTCTAGGGTATCTTCACGTTAACCGACCGTGGCGAGACATGGTGTCTGCGTCATTTTCCTTATCGCTATAAAAGGAGGTTAAGTGGTTGGGTGATAAACTTGCGAGCTTACAAAAAGTGGTTAGTAGACACTATAGGAACCAAAAAATGGCCGCCGAAAACATATCATCGCTTCGTCCACTTCCTAATGGCTTCACGGATCACAGCTTCAAGTCCAGGAGCGGAGCCGAGCTTAGTGTGCGTGTCTGGCCAGCCAACCCGCCCCCCACATCGCCCGCGCCCTTTGTGGTCTGGACGCACGGCGGCGCGTTTATGGGTGGCCATCACTATCTCCCGCTGTCTTGGCTGGGGCCGGGCTTTGTCCAGCGCGGATACCATCTCGTGTCGCACAACTACCGTCTGGGTCCGCAGGCCAGACTCGACGACGAGCTCCAAGACTGTCTCGAAGCCGTCGCTTGGTGTCGCGACAACCTGCCAGCCATTGTGGGGAGCAGCTTGATTGACGTGGACCGCTATGTCGTCTGCGGCGAGTCCTCGGGCGCGACGCTCGCGACGCTGATGGGCCACCATCTCAGCCCGCCACCCAAGGCCGTCATTGACGTTTACGGCATCGTCGACTTTTTCGCTCCCGCCACCAAGAGGAAGCTCTTTAGCATCCCTGACCCTGCAAGGGATCTGCCGCCGTGGGAGGGCGGCGAGTTTCCCGTGGCCCAGCTCGACGCGTTCCTTGGCGACAGGGACCCTGCCAATATCATCACAGATGCTCTGGACTGGAACGAACAGGATCTAATGTCCGACGACGCCCTCTCTGCCCACCTTAGGACCGAATTCCGCTATACAGACCGTGTGCGTCTTCAGGCCGCCATGCAGCTGTGGAGGGCCATGCATCGCCCACCACGATCGCTTCTGAGGGCCGTCTTTCACCAGGACGAATTTGCAGACGAGGATGCATTGAACGCCTTCATCGAGTCGATGAGCCCGCTGCACCTCCTCCAAGGCAAGACATGGTACCCACCGACGGCCCTGCTGCACGGCACCGGCGACTTCAATGTCGAGGTGGAACAGAGCTACGCGCTTGCCGCGAAATTAAAAGACATGGGTGTGCCCGTGGTCGAGTGCTACGAACCGGACCAACAGCACTGTTTTGACGACAAATATACAGTGAGTGAAGCAATCCAACTTCGGGTAGGGTTAGCATTAAGCTTTCTTTTAACTATTATTTAGGCTCCTGATGTTGCCGGCTGGGAGTTGTACATTCAGCCAATTCTTGACTTTGTTGACCACCATGTAAATCTGTAACCTCGACGGTTGACAACATTTAATAATAGAGCCCGTTGCATCTCATAATGGAATGAAGGCGCTGTAGCATTTTCCGGCCCCCCCCCAGCCGTTCGTCTGTTTTACCTTTTAATCATGCCCGGTAGATGATATTCCCGTGAACGGCATTTCGCCCGCGAGCCAGTGATATTGCGCAGGGCACAAACGCGCCCCGAGAGAGACCCGCGCCGTCGCTGAGCGCCAATGACATTTTGGAGCCTCAGAAAAATAGACGTCTCACCTTGACTCGCTGCAGCGGCGCCGGTCCACCTTGAAAGGGCTAGGGAACTGGCCAAAGAGGGAATAACCGGCATATGGCAGACTGGGGCTTACTAAAGCAGCCAATTAATTTGTCTTGTGCGACAGGATGGCGGTCAGAATGCGGTTTTTGTCCGGTTCGTGCCTGACCCTTGCACTCAGATTGGTTGTGGGCTGGTGTCTTAGTGTGGACACGTGGGTGCGAGCGTTACTGCAATACGACCACCTGTAGTAGCATCAACACCATGCCGCACATGATCAAGATAGCGCATGATCGAGACGATACTGCCACATGAATGCAACAAAACATCTTGATGGTCCTGTTTATTGCTCTTCTAAAATCTCATCTTGAACCATGGCTTCTCGTGCATCTCCTTCTGCTCGCCTGCTCTCGCTCGCCTCTTTTCTGTCGTCACAATGGCCATGAACGTGGCGGGATACTTCTGTGGCCGAGACCACAAGGATACCTCAAATTATGAGCCGCTCGCTACATCAAGTCCTGATGAGCAGTGGGAGGAGGAGAGCAACCAGCCACAGCCACGTCGGGAGGCGCGTTTTCTGAAAATCCGCAAATCCATCCTTAGCCTGTGGTCGATAGCCGTCATTGGCACAGTGGCCGTAGTGTAAGTTGATCCGAGCTAGTGCGGTGCATGCACGTAATCTAATTTTCGTATTTTAGCACGGCCCTTTTCGTACTCATTTTCGTCGTGCAGCCGTATATTGCCTACGCTCTCGAGCCATCAGCCTTGAACACGGCCCACGTCTTTGACGACAATAAGAATGCATCAGACTGTGCCGCAAAATGGGTAGATGATATTTCACCCATCGTCACCCCAGTGATGTGCCATTCCCACAACGACTATCTGCGTCGACGACCCTTGTTTTCAGCCCTTGCTGTGGGCTGTGCAAGTGTAGAGGCAGATGTCTGGCTTACCGATGATGGCAAAGACCTTTTGGTCGGCCATCACCGGATCTTCCTCTCCAAGGAGAGAACTTTCCGGTCGCTTTACATCAACCCCCTATTAGAAATCCTAGATGCCATGAACAAGCCAACCCCCGACAACCAATGGGGCGAGGGCGGAATTAGTGGTGTTTTTGCGGCTGAGCCAGAAAAGACACTCATCCTCTTAATTGATGTCAAGGGCGGCATCCCCGAAAAGACCTGGCCTGTGATCATCGAGCAGCTGCAGCCGCTGATGGACAAGGGCTACGTGTCTCGGCACGAGAAGATGCACTCCAGGACCACAAACCAGACATTCTGGAGCGGTCCCATCACCATAGTAGGAACCGGCGGCATCCTCAGCCGCCGCGACCTCAACATCGGGCCGGACCCGGAGGCCTGGCGCCAGTACCACAATGTCTTCCTCGATGCACCTCTGAGCGAGCTCGCAAACGAGGATTTCAAAGCCGAGGAAAACGAATTTTACACTGCTTCCATGTCTTTTAGAAACGCCTTTGGCCTCGCCCTGTCCGGGCTGAGCAGATCGCAGGTGAAGCTCATCAGAAAGCAGATCAAAGCTGCCAAGGACCTAGGCCTGCTGTCGAGGTACTGGGACAACCCCGTGTGGCCCATCTCGCGCAGGGACTACATTTGGAAGGTGCTCGTTAGAGAAGACGTTGGTTTGTTGAACGCTGATGATGTCGTCACGGCGGCGACCAGGCGTTGGAGTTCAGGATATATCCGGGAGAGCGTTTGGATGTGCGCGACAGCATCCTACTTGTTGGCCTATTCTCTTACCTTGGTCTGGATCGGGAAGAGAATGATACAGCGCAAGCTATCGAGCATGTAGATGAGAGATGAATGTCAATATGACATATGATGATATAATAATGTAAACAGAAATTACTCCGACCTCTGCATCTTTATCGTGATTGAATACTGGTATTTGGACCACTTTTTAAACTCGACTTGTTCCTTGGGATTCATCAAATAGTATTCCGACTAAGGTTAGTAGTTTTGAGCATCAGTTGAATTACTTCCAGGTTTCCGCAGACGAGGGCATTCATAGCGGGGGTACTGCCTAGGCGTAGGTCAGTTTTGTAGAGGTATCTTAACAGTTCACTAATTATGTTGTGGCTTATTCCTGGCATGACCTGCACATTTAATCATGTTCTTAGGTAGAATAGCGAGTAGGTCAGAGATCTTGAGATCGCGATAAGACACGCCACCATACCTTATTTGTGCTGCTACTTAACTCGACTATTCTGAACACCATTGCCGGAAATTCCCTTACCGCATTAAACTCAACCAACATTCAGAGAAATTCGGTTTTAATTTGACGAAACCGGCCCTCACCACTTTTTCTCAGTTGCCTGAGCAGATGCAGATCCATCAATTAGCCCGATTACTTTGCCCTTTGTCTCGTCACTTGCTCGAAGGATAGTGACTTCATAAGCTCCATTTGCCCCAAACGTCTCACCAGCCACCTCCGCCTTGACCCCCCACTTTAATTGATGGGTATGGCTAATGTTGTATGTTTGGAAACTTTGTGATAGTTGTGTCTTTGTAGATCCGGAATCAATTCGGCCATGAGGTCCAATTTGCAGGCTAATCAATTTTCCAATATCAACTGGAGGCGCATCATTTTCGATAGGAATCATTATTTGATGATGAGAGATGACCTCGGAAATTTTAAGATCGATCTTCTCTTCAACGTATTCTTGATTTGGGTTCCTGCGATAATTTTTATTGAAATATATCTCAACAAGGCCTTTTGTGAAATACCCTTGACATCGCCCTCGTCTTGTTCCACTCCGGAGAGCACTGAACTATGAATGGGATATGATTCGAATTATTTAACTGGATTACCCCTGGTGTGTGCACTTTCAGTGTGAGACCCAGAGTAGGTACTTTGGAAGAGTGAAAGAGCCTTTTTGCTTTTTGTGAAAAAGTCAAATCAGCACTCGCCATGCTCGGAACAAGGCGATATGACAAGATTGAACGACTATCTTCATTGCAGCAGAGATTAAAATCCGCAATAGGAGGGTCGGGGCTTAGATCTCCTATAACCACGGGGAGAGTGGCCTCGATTTTCTTAGTTGCGCCTTGAGCATTTGACTGCAACTCTGCCTCAAGCCAGTACTCAACAAAAGCTTCCATCTTTTCTCTGAATCCGATATGATTTCTCGCGAATGTGGGTGGCAGCTCGTGAGTTACGACGGCTGAAGGGTCAAGAGAAAGATAAGGATCATCTCTGTTTCTGAAACACGAACGAATGGATGGGTTATCAACATGGGTGGGAATGGTGAGTGCGAAAGGCCAAATCTTCTCATCTCCCATTGGCAAGTGCAAGGGACCCTCAAAAAGCTTCCGAGAATTCTTTTTCTGGTTGAGCAAGTCCAATCGACTACGATATGTCATCATCGTGGTGCCATTAGTATAAGATTGATTGTCCTCCGTTTTGGAATTTGTTCTGCCATATAGGGCAATTTTTATGCAAGCATTGAGGCTAACAATCGGTTCGCTGCGGTAAACATGACCATTGAGAGCATCACCGGGGGCATATTGAATCTGATTGCTGTCTAATCGAATACCCAAAGACGGTCTTGATATGACTGCTACTCGCGGCATGGTCACGATGAGAGCGTGCTTGTAGGCTACTGGAATGAGAAAGTGAGGGGGAAATTATTTCTGTGAGACATGAAAAGCATCAAGCAGTATGGGTACATAATATAATTCAATTGAGCAAGGTTGTGATAGGCGTAAAATGCCTTGTGAGGCAGTGCAGGGATAATGGCTGAATTGGGACAACGCCGAGTTTGACTAAAACTCCGCCACACTGGTTATCTACACCTCCCTTGATGGATGTATCGTTGGATTACTACCCATCTCGGTTAAAAAAGTCCAGCCAATGCCTTATTGGACTTGCTGAATAAATGAGGCTTGGGAATAATATACGGGGTTATAGCATCTGTGCGCCTTATTTGGTTCGGCCACTGCTAGAGTTAATATGGCATTTCAATGTCATCAGCATTAAATAACTGATAGGAAAATGGCGCTGAAATCACTTTTTGATTTCCGTGTAGAGGCACCAGAATTTTGCGGGAATTCAATATCGAGTTTAAACGCTATGAAGGCCACAATACAACACAGATTGTTACCATGAGAATAATTGAGCCAGTCTAAATTGATACAAGATCCGTTGTAATTTATTCCTCCAATCAATGAAATCGATTAATACTGTACCAAAGTCCATAATCACGCGGGTAATAGGTGTCTTAATCTTTGATATCCGTACCTATTCTGTAAACGGATAGAATTCTTGTAATACCGCAAGGGTACACAGAAACAACGGCAGTGGCGTTATATGAGCAATGTTAGCGTAGGATAAGCCGTAAAAGCATCATTGACATGCGGATTATAAACGGCGTTACACAGGCTGTGTTGATCCCAGTCGTGCATGACTCAAAGACATGGCAAATATATAGACAGGGAGAGAGTTTCAGTCGACATAAGCTTAGCACAAACCCTATACCCCCCTTTCTCCCGAGAGAAACTCGAGTCATCTAACATTGTATTATATCAATCTGGCCTGGAGAAGTGCTACTTCACTAATGAAGAATTGGCGCGTCGTCCGCCCTTAAGCAGAGGCCAGCAAACGAAGCAACAAGGATGATGCCTCACAGTTTGATGGAGACGATTGCAAAGGAATTTTGAAAAGAGGGGAATGCGGGGCAAAATAATGGGAAGAATTACACAACGCCGTGGAATTCAAACCTGTGGAAGACGTAAATGTTATAATTAAGCGAACCTTGTTGGCACAGTAAACCGACTCATCTCCCCCAACGATAGGCAAATAAAATCCACCAGGCTATGAATCGGCAACTCAAATTGAGCATCTTTCTTCGTAATCAGGAATCTAGTATTTCAAGAAGCTATTTTGGTCTATCGCATCAGACCTTTTTTTGAGAATAGTTGCCTACACGGCTCATCGCGTGGCTGTTGAAACTTTATGCTTCCCTAGCCACGTGGGGTATTGTCGATTTCTTATGCCGAATCCCTAATTTAGAACGAGTTAAGCTTTATTTTTATTATTTTTCGATTTTTAGCAAAATATAGAGTTTGTGCCAGATATCTCCTGGGTATAAATATGTGGTTGGGCGCCATGACGAGACCTTTGCGAACCATCGTATTCTTTTTGTTACGTGCAGTATACTGTGGTATAATTATATCCAACATACTTGTGCATATAACTTTGGAGGCAAACATGAAAACAATCACACTCTTGATTTTGAAGATTGCTACCTGGGGCATTCTGGCTGCTGCCCAGGATACAGCCGAGCAAGATTTATCCCAGGCCAATCTTGGCAAAAATACAGCCTTCTATACCGACTCAGGCTCAAAAGGGGGAAGATTTGTGTGAGTATGACCCCAGCAGTGTTTGGCCTTTCCCTTTTTGTGCTCTGGTATTATCGATATTGACTTTTGCAAGACGCATGTTTACATCTGGCGGCGGATCAGCTAGCTTCACAATTGATACCACGGTCCCGGCCGGGATTGAAAACATTGACGCTATAAAAGTGACCCTTGGTATCGAAGTAACAAACCCCGGGAACACATTTAACCCACGTTCTGGTGCTACTCCAAAATCAGATCTGGACGCTTCGAAGCTTTGCGATCTGAGCATGACTTTGGGAAACACTAACATATATGGCGGCAAGTTGCTACCAACGTGGCAAGACACTTCTGTTGCTTCCAATGGTCCTTGGACCTGGGGTGAAGCCCTTAGAGGCCAGAAGATACCCTTGTTGATTGAACAGAGTTGCCCCAGCCCCGCATCTGAATTTCTAGTTCGTACAATAACACTGTCGCTTATCAAGAAACCCCAGGACACTGATGGAAATGTGGATTGTGGCAATGATGCAGACTCCAATGGAGATGGTAATTGTATCTGCAAAGCGACAGGGGCGGACTATGACTGGGATGCTAAGACGTGTATATGCCCGACCGGTCAGAAGCTTCAAAACAACGCTTGCATTCCGGACTGTGGCAAAGGGGTTTGGAACACTAGAAAGCAGGCTTGTGGTTGCAAGATTAACGGTCAAACGTATGACTCCTCTACAAAAACTTGCAACTGCCCCAAAGGAAAGGTGGTGAGTGGCACAGAGTGCGTGGCTGATTGTGGCACCGACGCCTCTTGGGATAAAAGCCAAAACGCCTGCGTTTGTACAACAAACGGCAGTGTGTACAACTCAAGCACCAAGAAATGCAAATGCCCAGATGGAATGACGGAGAGCAAGGGGAAATGTTCGTGCCCCAAGGGACAGATCTATGACAGCAAGGCTCGGTTATGCAAACGCGTATCTAGGCGCCACCACCACGGCAGTGGAATTTAGAATGCAAGTGGGAATAGCCCATCACGACTCAACGTTTAGTAGCCAGTGAAATAAATCAAAGTTCCTTGAATAGAAGTCGCACGAATGCCCAAATTCATGTAACTGAATAACAAAGTAGCCGTCTTTCAAAGCTTCGTATTACTGATTGAAGATGAAGACCCTCGAAATTATCTACGTCATCAGTTTAGGATGCTATAAAATTGACCTTTGTTGACTGGTAACTGCAAATGTGAGCTACAGAGATCAGTGTGGTCTCTAGTAAAACCCTTGGAGATGTTTTTGTGTACGCAGAGCCGCGATTGTATTCGCCAACTTGGTGGCTTTGCCGTTGCTAGAAAGCCCGGCCAAGTTCAACATTTGTTGCAACGAAAGTATTTAATAAGACACTACGAGTTAAACGCCTTGAATGGCTATCAAATTAAATAAATCACGCCACCTCGGGTAATTTGAACCTCCACTTCACTGGTTACTGAAGTGAGAGTCAGGCTTGTGGTGTAGGAAGCGCCTAGAATAGTTAGAGTGGTTTGACTCAGTCTGAACGCACGTGGCATATCGCTATTCTGAACAAATGAGAGGCAGCGCTAAGGGAAATTGGTATTCCAACAGCCGTCAGTAGCTAATTTTCAGGCTATTGAACGCCTCACAGGCCTAGGCTTAACACTGTGGGTCATGGAAAGCGGTGTCTTAGGACCTTTTCCTAAAATGGCAAAGTCCCTTCGAACATGAGATTGGTGATGGTCTCGAACATGTACTAGAGTGATAACTCCTGGCTACCAAATACTGTCAAAGCCAAAAGAAACATGATTAAATATAAATTCGTCTGCTGGGATCGACCATGCCTTGCCTTTCATCGTGCTAGATACTCAAAATCAATCATGCAGGTCTCTTGGTTTCTTGGATACCTGGCATTGACTGCATCTACAGTCATCGCAAATCCGCTCCAAAAGTCCAATTCAGACCATTGTCTCAAAAAGGTACAGCCCTGATGTATGCTTTGGAAATAGCCTGCTTATTTGACACCTAACAACAGACCGATAGCGACATAGCTCGTCGTCAATGCAATGCATTCTTGAAAAAGACAGTCACCCCATGTCCAACGTACGTAGCTGGATCCTTGAACTAGAATATATGCTTATTGACGAACTCGTTTTAGCACCATCACTAAAACCACCACTGTCAAGACAACGAAGCTAGCAACAACAAAAACAGTG
This sequence comes from Calonectria hongkongensis, assembly GCA_017140755.1. Lineage (NCBI taxonomy): Eukaryota > Fungi > Ascomycota > Sordariomycetes > Hypocreales > Nectriaceae > Calonectria > Calonectria hongkongensis. The sequence goes on from JAACJA010000006.1 coordinate 153,110, forward strand.
TTCAAGACGTCGCTGGTTGTTCCAACTACGACGATCGTCACTGCAGTAACCTCGATTAGAACGATATTTGATGTTGCAACCACAACAGTTCCATTCGAGATCTTGAACACGTCAACTGACGTCGTAATTGTCACACAAACAGCCCAGCAACCCGCCAAGCGTCTTGCTTTGGCAAGCGCGTGTAAACCTCGTGTTGGATCTGCCACCAATCTGCCGAAATGCGCATCTGCCTGCTCCGGGAAGGCTCAGTTCTCATCGGCTTGCTCTTGTCTGGGAATCATGCCTCAAACAACTACAGCAAAGCGAGCAACGGTAACCTCTATTCTCACAAAGACCGAAACCTTGATACCGGTTGTCACTGTCACCAAGATAGCGACCACTACATCGGTCTTGACAAAACTCAAGACAACTCTCGTGCCCATCACTCAAAAGGTTACAACTGCAACTGTGGATGTGACATCTTTGTATACAGACGTCACCGTCGTCTCAGTGACCAGCACGACTACAGTTGATCCACCAGCACCCGCCTGTACTACCGGCAGTCTAAAGATACATCAGGGGAGCACCTTCGCCGGCTCCTATTTTGACTTCACCTACCCTGGTAATCTCTATCTCCACTTTTCTTCGACTTCGGGACGACTCGTCAGCCAGTGGCTACTCCGGAACGGCCACCTGTACCAGAGCCAGAATACTAACGGTGTCCTATCTGGCGTTGCTGCTTCGGGTGACACAAATGTTTTCGTGGACGCGTCGTATCAACTGACGGGTTCTATTCTTCAATGTCAATCTTGGGTGTCTGGAACTTCAACTTTATTGAGTTGTTCCCGGCAAGGAAGTACGGATGTCTTTAAGGTTTGCGACGATTACAGCCTTACAATTGGAGAGGCCACTCAGCAACAACCTGGCTCCAATTGTCACACGTTGCAACTAGAATTGGACTGCACCTATCCTGACCCAAATGCTCCTGGTCCTGATCCTTTTGATAAGAATTGAAAGGCAAGAATGTTGAATTAAAAGATGGAGCGATAAAATGGTGGCCAAGAAGGTGTGCCTAAATGTAACTCCAGTAGAAAGGTTAGCATAGTTCGTATTGAAAGTTTTTTGATGCAGTTTCCACCAAATCATCCTTCACAGCTCCACGCTTAAAGAGAGCCTTGGCTGTAGCATCATAGATTATACCCCATTCAGTATGACCTGAAGATGCTGCATAATCGCCATTCTTTCTATGGACTGTCAGCACACGTCTGAGTTAGATTCATAACTTTCTCAGTGTCGCCCGACAGTGGCAAGTAATATTGTTTCACGCGCACAATCAGATTTGAAAATGAAAACTGCAATGCGGTAGTTGGGGCGGAGGAAAGTTATGATCTTTTAAAGTGCATGCGAAGATCCATCAATTATCAGTTGGCTTTTGTGGGGTGGCAGGACTGTTTCCTCAGCAGAGCGCACGTGTCTTATTCATGTCGAATCCAGATGGAGCGCATGGTTGATGAGGGGAAAGCAGCCCAAAGCCTAGCATGCAAGGGCCTGTGCCCACACTCCGAAAGAGGCCGAACCTCCACTAGATAACCTTGCTTGTTTAGCAAGGGCTGTGTTGACGCGATGGGTTAGCGTAAATCATGTGAATCGGCTTGCTGTCAGACATGGAGTTGTTTAGACGTACCAAGCACACCACGGTTCCTCATTCTCATCATTTGGAGAAAATTGCCAGATAATACCTCGGCAACTTAGATCATGCGTGGATTCTTAATTCGGCTGTGTAATGATCATACGCCGACTTATGGAGCTAGATTACAAACCAGCGGGCGTGCTTTCCCAACTGTTAAAACTTCCTAAACAGGACTAGCCCACAACTTGATACCTCACCTCACGTTAATAATCTCAGCAAGTAAGTGGCCCTTCTTACACGGTGATTGTGGAAACCACAGATTACTGGCTGCAGATTATGCCAGGGTGGAATGAATATTTAACAAACACAGAATATCATCTAATTTCCATCAATTCCTCTCCGTCTCTACTCAAATTCATCTTGTTCATTCGGCATACATTCGCCGAGAAACGCTCAAACAATGGCGACCAAGATTTTCAACGTTGGCGTGGTGGGCTACGGGCAAGTAGACAGTTTCGATGAATTCTTCCCAGGCTAATCAGACTCAAGGCTCTCTGCGAAAGTTTTTCACATTCCATTTATCACAAAAACCCCTCAGTTCAAACTGCATAGTATTGTTCAACGTGCTCCTCAAGCAACAAACTCTGCACCAAAAGATCACCCTGATCTAAAACACTACAATGACTTCAAGGACCTGATCGCAGACTCTCAGGTCGACGTTGTCGTCATTACCACCCCGCCCAATCTGCATTTTGGTATGATCAAAACTGCTTTGGAGTCTGGCAAGCATGTCATGGCAGAAAAGCCATTCGTCCCCACGGCAAGCGAAGCTGAGCAGCTCATTGCTATTGCCAAAAAACACCAAAAGCTGCTTTGCGTCTATCAAAACCGGCGATGGGACTCGGACTTCCTTGTCTTGAAGCATTTACTGTCTCAGGGTACTCTTGGCCGCGTTTTTGAGCTCAACACCCACTTTGATCGATATGCCGTGGATGCTCCCTCAGATTGGAAGGGCAACTTAGATGTTTCCCAAGCTGGAAGTGTGCTGTATGATCTTGGACCACACCTGATTGACCAGGTCTACACTCTCTTTGGCCTTCCAAAATCAGTTCAGGGTTGTCTCCTCTCTCAAAGAGACGGTCGCGTTGATCTGAAAACGCCCGATAGCATTTATGCACAGCTAGCATACCCCGACGGCTTGCTGGTGCATATTCGCGTGAGCGTTCTGAGTACAGAAACAAAGCAAACTCGCTACTGGGTCAGAGGCTCCAAGGGAAGCTTGCACAAGTTCAATCTTGATACACAAGAAGACCAACTTGTCGCAGGCATGGCTTCAACTGATCCCGGCTTCGGTCAGGAGGACCCACAGAACTACGCGCTGAATGTCGCCCAGAGCGATGGAAGTATCCAGGAACAGCCTATTCCTCAACTCGAACCCTTGACATACCAGACGATTTATAACAGATTTGGCCTGGCAGTTGAAAGCGGAAACGAGGATGATGTCCCAGTAAAGGCATCCGAGGCTCGGGACGTATTGAAGGTGATTCAGGCCATTGTTCAGAGCGCAGAGACGGAGTCGATTATCACATTAGCATAAATTAAACGTTATACTTCTTCGCAATTGACTCCCAGTTACCTCCACGCACTATGCTTCGGGGAAATTCTTTAATTAAACAGCGGAATGGGCAACTAGAGGAATCGCCATAAGTTATAATCTCAATTGCCCAAAATCGTTTGCTGCGTATTTTAATGTCATAGGTATTGATTAAGCTCCTCATGTCCAGTTGATGGCCTGACCGCTAAATGAACAAACTGCATCCAATGGGTAGATTAGACGCCTGACTTAAAGTAGAAATGATTTTCCGGCGCCCTTTTGCCAGCAAGAGCGTTGGACCCCGCACTAGTACACTGTATCGTGTTGCGTCATATGGCAACAAAATCGCGTTTTCTGAAGCACTGCATTGGTGGAAAATCAGAGCAAAGTCAATTATTGGTCTTGACCAATGACTAATTCTCGGTTTGGAATAGCTTCCAGTATTGGCGCTCAACAAGGGTCGTTATTCTGCTTTGTAAAATTACTCCTCATTGAATATAATCATGGCTTTTAGCAGTGAGCGAGATGATCTCCCAGAGCTCTTCACCAACCACCGAGACCCTCTTAGGTTAAGTGGTGCACTCGAAACGTTTCAATTTTTTGACGTAACCCCCGCAATCGGTCGCGAATTCGTGGACGTCGACCTTGCGCAGTTATTACAAGCCCCCAATTCGGATGAACTTATTCGGGATCTTGCAATCACAAGTATGTTGGCTCTAAAGGCTCATGGACTCTTCACAGAAAATTGGATACCAATGGCCCAATAGTCTCGCGCCGCGGTGTGGTTTTCTTCCGCAAACAAGATGGCTTGACCGAAGACCTCCAAAAAGAATTGGTGCAGCGTTTGGGGGAGCAATCCGGCAAACCGACTACCTCACGGCTGCACATCCATCCAGTGAACAATGCAGCGCGGGAGCACGGCGGCAAGGACAACGAAATCAGCGTTGTTTCATCTCAGCAAGCGAAAAAGTTATTTTCTGGCAACTATGCCAGCTTGGGTTTTGGGACGAAGCGCCAGAGTCTCAGGGACCAATGGCACTCGGATATTACTTTTGAACCCATTCCAAGCGACTATGCGTTGCTCCGGCTAACGAAATTGCCCAAGACTGGCGGTGGTGAGCCTTTGTTCCAAAGCTTCACAGCCTTCTACAACTACTCGTTGGTTTTATTGACAACTCGTTAGATACACTTTGGGCATCTGGCTACGAGTTGTACGATCGCATCTCGCCCACATTGCAGCGCTTTTTAGATACACTGACGGCTAAATATGCCCAACCTCAGTTCAACCAGACTGCCCGAGAAAACAACTTTCGTATTTACAGTGCAGAGCGTGGCGCGCCTGAAAATGTGGGCGAGGATCTCGAAGCCATCCACCCCGTCGTCCGCACCAACCCAGTGACTGGATGGAAGTCGATTTTTGCCGTGGGCCAACATGTTGAGCGCATCCACGGCCTCAGCGACGCAGAGAGTCGCCATCTTCTCGACTGGTTCACGGATCTCATTGTTGAAAATCATGACCTCCAGGTCCGGTTCAAGTGGCAGAATGTAAACGACGTAGCGATCTGGGACAACAGAAGCGGGTATCATGCTGCGACACCAGATTTTGTATTTGAGGAGGGCCTTGGGGACAGAGCTGGAGTTCGTGCGGTGAGCCTTGGAGAGAAGCCGTATTTTGATCCTCAGAGCACGGGACGGAGGGAAGGCTTAGCGAGAGAACAGCATGGCTTATCGAATTAGGGTGTCACTTGGACATGTCAGGGCACTCTTTTAGCTTGAACGGGTTCTTAGTTCCCATATTGTTACAGATTATTACATAAATTCGAAGCAATATCGTGTATTTTGATTGCATCTTGATACTATCTAAGCTGGCGATATGCGGTGCCAGGTAACTAACACCCACCCATGTCTAAAAAACTCCATATATGCCACAAGAATGCTCGTGTATGCTGCACTCTTGGTAGAAACAAATCTCCAAAAAAACTCCGGTGTCGCTGATGTGTAGCTGCAGAAAAGCAGATTTTCCTAGCTTGAGCCGACAAGCTTACCATCCATATTCCACCATTCTATCATCTCTATATATTTATACAGCGATGCCATAACATCAGGTTATAGTACCGGATAATCGTGATTCATTAACATCTCAAACTGACTAAGTCAAGATGGAAGGAGTCTTGTTGGCCTTGGCCATCATCATCTCGGCCCGCTTATCGGGGTTCTTGGTCGGGTCGTTCAAGTCATCACCATCAGCACCAGGGTTTGCCATCTGTCAAAAGGGTTAGTTTTGGTAGTTTTAAGCTGGATTAATATTCTCACCTCATATTCCAGAGTCTTGATAAATCGGTAGAAGACCACCGCAATGATCGATCCAATGCATGGGCCAACCCAGTAAATCCAGTGTTCAGTGTCAAAAGTACCAGTGATAACACAAGGGCCAAAGCTTCGGGCAGGGTTCAGAGAGCCTCCGGTAAACTGGACACCGGCCATCTCAGCAATGAACAAGGCCATACCAATACCAATAGGCGCCATGAAGGTTGCACGATGCTTTTCCTTGGCAAGCATGAAAATAGCAAAGACCAGTTCGGAGGTGAGAAGAGCCTCAATGAAGACGCCCTGGACCAAAGATGTGCTGCCTCCAAGAGTGGTTCGCATGTTGAAGGATTCGGGGAATAGATACCGAACAATTACTGAAGCAAGCAGAGAACCAAGAATCTGAGACACAAAGAGATACAACCCTCGTACTATCGTGATACCTTTAACCATGACCATGGCCAGAGTAACCGCAGGGTTGAAGAGACCACCACTGATACGGAAGAAGATCCATGCGTTGACCATGAGGGAGAAACCAAAGCTGACGGAGATGTAAAGCTGAACGGTAATGTCGAATCCAGTGGCTTCTCCAGTGGTTGTCTTCTCGGCATTGGAGTTGGATTTGATGTTGGCAACCTCAGTACCGGCAAAGGCAAACAGTAAAAACATGGTTGTGCCAACAAACTCACTCAAACTGGCAACAAAGTGGTTCTTAATGTCCGAGTTCATCCACTCGGTCAAAGGAAGTCGCATAACTTCCTTCTTTTCCTGGCGGGAGAGAGCGCTCCATTCAAGCTTGCCCATGCCAAACAGCTCAGAGGTGGGTCGACGTGTAAGGCGTGGAGGACCAACACCAAGGCCCATACCCATCTCCTCATCAGTGAATTGGCGGCGCATGCGGGGAGCTTCGTTTTGCTCTCTTGGCATGCGAGAGTCGTCAGTGCCGTAAGCTTCCTCATCTGAATCGTGCCATGACACATGTCGATTTCTGTTGAGGTAGGATGGAGGAGGGTAAGGTGCCCTTCGAGGCATGTATCGATCCCGAGGCTCACTTCGCATGTAGCGTTCATAGTCCCTCATCGCAGCGTAGTCGCGTGGGCCGTCAAAGTAATCAGAGTCCCAGCTGTCACGGAAGCGGGGTCGTTGACTCCTGTTGGGGGGGTATTGAGAGCCATCTTGGCTCGCCTCTTGAGAATACTTGCGTGCATGTCGGTTCATTCCCATAGGAGAGACACCAGCGCGCGATGATGGACGTGGGCGAAGAGTGTCTTGGCTGAGTCTCATGTAGGTGGGCTTATCAGAGTCGGAGCCGCGGTTGGTATCGGGTTCCAGCAGCGCAGTTGATGGTCCAGGGCCTTCAGCCTCTTCGGAAGAGGAGTTGTCGGCGACTGGTGGAGTGAATGGCGTGACATTGAGAGCTGGAGTGCTCCGAGCGGAGGTAGGAGGATTAGAGCCGGCGCCTGGAGAGGCAACTTTGTCTGTAATGGAAGACATCATGTCAAATGCAGCGAAACCAGTAAGGAGTGTGGTAAGAGAGGTGTGTCTAGAAGAAGACTGTGTGACTTGAGAGGTGAGACATGATGGCTTCTGGAACAGCCAGATATATACGTCTCATAGGCGTAGAGACGGGGAGCCGGGCAAGAAAAGCACACGCTCAGTCTCAATCGCCACCATTCATCAAAGCTCTGCGCTTTGGCCCAATTGTGAGTTCTAATTCGTCCCGGGTGATGAGATCGTGTGTAGCCTCATCTGATGGAGTGGGTAGGAGCCATCTCCGGGAACCCCAGAGTTCAATGCAGATGTAATGACTCGGGTGAGCCGTCATAAACTGCGACGAATGTTCGATGGAAGCACGTCAGTGCGAAGCAAGAAGGGCCGTCAACGGAAAAAAAGGTGCGCGTCGACGTGGCCAACGGTTGGCTTGAGCAGCTGCATTGGGAGATGACAGGATGTCAATGTCGACAAGGGCCAATCACGGGCAGATGCTGGTGTCGTGAAAACCGGAACATGAAACTGGCCACTGAGTTGTTGAGTCAACGACGTACGTGCCCTGGAGCTCGGGCGCGTTGTTTCAGCCGTCCATGCGCAACATGTGCAGAGCTCGATCCGAAGGGTTCTGGGAACGGGATCCACTCCCGCAGTTCAACGCAAGGTTGCGGCTAAGGCTGAGCGGCGGAGGGAAAAGGCGAGAAGCTGGCCTCGATGGGGCTGCAACGACGTCATGTTTCACGAGAGGACTCGAGGTCGTGGGCTGCACTCTACGCCAGACGGTCGCCCCGACTCCTGTCTGACCCACACAAGGAGCAATGTGTGCAGATCGCAAATTTCGGCAATTGCGAGAGAAGCAAAGAGCTGTTGCAGAGGGGCTGAAAAACGAGGCAGAGGGAGAAAATGCATGAGGAGACATGGTGTTGAAGCTGCAATGACGCCAACCAACTCAGCCTGTCACTGGCATGTGGCATTCCGCAACATGCAGCCACCATCTCAAGACATCTCTCTTCGCCTCGCGGACTGGCGTCCGTCGCAGCGGCCTTACCGCGGGGACAGGGGTCTTAAACCGCCACTTAATAATAGAAGCCGGGGACTTGTGATGCACCACTAGGCCCGATCGGGGAAGTGCAAAATGATGTGTGAGGATCTGTGGTTCCTGTGCGAGTTTAAGGGCAACAAGCCTCGATTGCACTAATTATAAGCAGGCATCTCCCGTCTTCGAAACTAAACAAAGCCGACGAGCTTCCAAAAAGAAGGCCAATTCCTGACGCGTCACGCGGTCGGGAGCTATTTGTTCCGCAGCACTGCCCACCGCCTCGCCAACACGGGTTCTAGCCTCTTTTTTTATTTAAAGTGTCGAAACTCAATTGATACCGGTTGTCGTGGTGACTGTGCAGTACATATTAATTCATCGCGTAGACTCTCTCCATCTCCATTCAAATCGCCGAGGCGTCGCCTGGATCCTTGTCCATGATACGACTCTATTCGGACCTGTTGACGGCGCATGCACCAAAAAAAAAACAAGCCTGTCGCTCTCGTGGGTCACTGGCCTAGGCTCCAAGACAAACGGCTCAAAGAAAACGGTTCTTGGCCTTTGACCTAGCAACCATGTCGTGATCGATCGGCTCCTCGAGGGATGGTCCATGGCGCAATACCACCAGCCCGGAAGCTTTGTCTGGGGAAACAATACATGGATGTAGCTATAACCAACCTCGTAAGCTGACGCATTGGCCACCTCGGTTGCCATGGTTGTGACCAGGTCTTATGCACCAAACGTCGTCAATAGAGTTAATTACACGACTCCGACGACGATGGTAATACGAGCATCGTAGAAATTTCCCAGTAGTAATGAACAATTGCGTCATTGTTAGTACTAAATCCTGCTATTATTGATGAGAAATATTTTCGTGTCAGGCTCACCATTTTTGGCGTCGCTACCCTAGACCATGGTACCTCAGAATATTGTATTTATTTATTTATCGTAGATGGGTACGTCTCAAAAGAAACCCGATTCTTAAAAAAAGAGCTGGTCATTTTTCTTATTTTAAATCTTGCAAGCTATCCATTGCAAACTTTCATATGGTGCGTTAGAGGGAATACTTGACCAGTGCTGGCCATACATGTAAAAATTGACAATAACTTCATTCATGAGAGAGATGTCCTGGACTTGATGATATTTAACCATTGGCTATTTATCTTTTGTCAAATATAATAATTTCATCTTTTAGACCAAAATTCCAGACTATCATGTCCAAATATAAACATTTCAGATTAGAGTTAGATTTTAAACCCAGCGACTTTTCCAATGCGAAGCTGGAAGTATTAAGCTTCAAATGGCGGGGATAAGTAACCAGATGTCAACAAAACATCTCCAGGCCCAGATACCATTTGAAATGATTGATAGATTCAATCAATGACCACCTCTAGTAAGGCTTTTGGCCTATCACGTTTCCGGCTGGCGAATATCGGGCAACAATATACCACGCGCCCAACCAATTTTTAGCAGCCGCAATGCCGACGTTGGTGGTTGTATTCCACATAATTTGTGCTAAAGAAGCATTAATATACCGACCTATATGCATAATACCCGACTTACTATAGTGTCCGTAATTGGCAAAGTTTCCATTTGGAATTGTTTCGCCATTGTAATTCGAAGCTTCAGCCAACCTAAAAATGGATTTATTTATTTGACTGCCCAAGCGCATACTAAAAATTCAACAAAATATAACTTACCACCCATTGGTCCCAATCTCCAGGGGATTGGTGATGGACACAGTAAACGGATTAGTAGATCTAGGAATGCAGTCAAGTCAGTGCCCGTCGTTAATCATGGTTTTTCTTATTGACAAGTACTTACCCAACATATGCCAGGTTTTCTCCTTGGTTGGGGCGTGTGATAGTGGCAGAATGAACAACAACGCCAACTAGTGCTAGCTGTTGCGCGTATGCCAAAGCTTGCGACTGCAAGGAATTATCCCAGACTAGAGGCGGGATGCCTTTAGCTTGTCTTGCTGCGTTATGCAAGCTTAAAGCCTTTATCGCATCTGCCGTTGTTGGAGTGGCCGTGCTGGCCGCAGCAGTCGTGGCAGATGGTACAGTTGCACCAGATGCCGTCGAAGCAGCTGATCCACTTGAAGGAAACAGATTCGGGAAGCTTAGGCCCCAAAGGCCTTGAGGATCCGGGTTTGCATCTCTCTTTCCATTCGTGTGGGCAGGTTCGGGTTTATTGGAGAGGACAATGATGCCTTTGGCAATGGGCCAAACGCTGTCTGTGGCTCTGGGAAGAACAGGATTTCCATTGACAAGAAATCCAGTGCTCAGCATGAGCAAGAAATGTGTAGAAAGACTAGAAAACAGCATGATGAATTAATGGATTCTGGGTGGAGGGTAGTTAGGAGACCGGGATGAGATTGCTGGATTAGATGATGAGAGAAGAGGAGGGATTGAGGGGATCACGACTGTTTATGAATGTTTCAAAGTGCTGACCATGGTAAATAAAACAGTCTTCTTTACTTGAGAGTATGATTTACTCACTCATAGACTTACATCATTTCGCTCACGGAGGTGCCATGGTTCTAATTGAGTTTAGAACAAGGCTTTCATTAACCAAATGCAGACTAGATGCCTGGATGTTGTATAAGCCATGAAGCGGCCACTGAGTTATTTGTGGAGTAGTATAATGCCTTGTTGTAACCTTCAGATAATAGACGCGTTGAGATTAGTCACCAATAACCCATTACAATCTGACACAATGAACGCAATTAATATGCTTATTGATTTGACAGTCAATTGCAAGAGCGTTTAGGCCACTGATTTATTTCAATTCGACACGCAATACAATGTTCTTAGCCTATGTGACTCTAAAGGAATATGGGAAACACATGTAAAGATTAGGTAACACTCAAACAAGCCCAGTTGACCCCACCAGATAGCAATATGAGCCATTTTCAATACATCCTGACGAAGACAGAAACCTATAAAGTTTTTAATGATGATATGGGCGAGGCAGGCGTAACGTCGACTCCATTTCGCAGCCACTGTCGGTAATCTGGTCAGTTCTATAGCAGTTGAAATCCGAAACCTTCAAATGACCTAGCCTCACGCACTAGAATCGGGCCTATTGTCAGATGCGCCTCTCGGTACACTAGGCTTCTTACGGATAATGAGGGACACAAGGAATGTGGATAATCGCTTTGTGTTAAGGTTTGGAAGGTTATTAGCTAGACTTAAAACCGGGAGTGAGGAGACCAAGGGTCTAGAACAGTTTTTGTATTTCTTTTAAAAGAAACAAAAATCTCCGCAGCTCTTGGATTTCCTAAGAGGCGTTCTTGGCGCCTTAAACATGGAGCTTCATAGGGCTGTGGTTACATCATATCCACCCATGGTACATGATGAATGAGGGTGCAGCAATCTGCGATGTCGTATTTTGCAAAGTCAGGGATTCTGACACTTGTAAATGATGCCATGGTTCTCATAAACCTATTATATGCGAGACTAGGCTATCAGATTTTGTGTTCCTTGGCTTCCTCTGCGCAAATATTTCATCCTCCCTGAATATTTCGCGCATTAGATGATGAAGAGATACCAGTGAGTTCAAAGCTTATCAGAACTTTGAGGGAAAAAAGGTTGTCACCAAGCATTGAGTGGACAACAAGGTTCACGCGGCTAGAAAAGGCTTTGTTACCAGCCACCTGCATCACTTAACGCGCTGCGATAAGATTTTGATGCGGAGTCGGAATGTAACTTACCTTTATTGTAGGGGGTTAGGGTTGTAAATTTCTTGGCAAGCGTTCGAAAGTGAAACCGTCGGGTATCAAGTCAACCAATAGATGAGAAACATGGCTAGCATGCGAGGCAGCCATTTTGCTGATGGAATGGTAACTTGAAATTTCTACTCTAAAAAAGGTTTGTTGTTTTTTTACGAAAGAGTTTTGAACTCTATGTGCCACCAATCACGGTGATGACGCTCTTGCGACTTGTGTCCATCCATGTGGCACTGGTCGCTCTTGTACTAGCACACACATGGCCAATGGGCTCGTGAGTGAAGCGGGCAGTTTTCCACCCTATTCTATGTGTTCTGTACGAACCGTCTCCGCTCCCGCGTCTCTAATGGCCTCTTATAGCCGAGGCTATAGGTAAAAATGGGAAAGGCGTTCGATTTTGACGAGTTTAGCCTGCGCCAGGCCGGAAAGCGTGAACACTACTCTTCTAAAAACGTAGGTATAAAAGGAAGGCTGCAAAAAGTAAAGGATTTGGGTTTTGAATTATGCACGCGCTCAAAATCAGAAACTGCAAGGCACGTGTTGGGTTACTGACTTTTTTTCCGGATTATAAAACGATCAAAATTCAGACAAAATTACTTGCGTACTGCATACTTTCATCAACGGCGGAGAATTTGTTGGAAATCTCTGGTCGAAAATCGTTGAGTGAACGAAAGCATAATTTTGTAATTGATGAGCTGATCCAGTCTGCATTCTAGGGGAACTCTTGCAAGCGACCTATTTTTGGTCAAAAATGTTTCTCATACATAGGGAGCGTAAACAGTGCCCAGATAAAATATTTTTGCATGTGCGAAGAGTTCACAAAAATGATTTTGGTAATTTGTGTGTAATTTTGGACTCTTTCCTTCGAAAGGCAGCTCTCAGTCACTTTAGGAGAAGTAGCACTAGGACCATTGGCTGTACAAATGGTGGACAGCCAATGCATACATTTATATATTACAGTAGAAAACTTTATCCAATTTCCTCCGCCATTAGCGTGTCAGTAGCAATACATAAAAGAAATCCTCGAAAATTACTAACTTGGTAGCTCTTTGTGTGCAAATAGCAAAATACATCTGTACGAATACAGAGACATACCTTTGTTTTTTCACTTGTTCAAACTGAATTCGAAGCCAAACAAGAAGAGTATCCCAGGCCTAGGAATCGAACCCAGCTCTCTGCCCCCTTTCGGGCACAGCACTGTAGCCAGTGCTGCGTGTCAATCAGCGTGCTGCCACTGCACCAGCCTGGGTGTGTTTCTTGAAAGATCGAACCCGTGATTGAGATTCTAGAGATATGCAACAGTTGTCTACTACTTTCTGGTAGGTCGTCATTGGACGTCATGTCGATGAGAGACGAGATCTGGGGAGGGTCTGGGGACTTTAACCAGTTTTGCGGTTGGCCGCGGCCACTGTTGAAAGATGCACTTACCTCTCGGTCAACCTCGAGTGGTTGGTCGCGTTGGCTTGTGTTAGGTGCGCTTGGTGGTGGAGGTTCAATACCGTGGTGCTAGACTTGATGTGAGTGTTGAAGAGGGAGAAAATATTTCATTTCCTCTTCGCAGTTAGCCTACCTATTTATAATTATAATGAAGCCTGCAAGGTGCCAGTTGTCTCCACTAAGCGAGGCGAAGGAGACTTTACGAATTCATGCATCTTGAAAGTTTAGTCACCAGATGTCATGAATGACACAAGTGGGTTTTTACCTCTACAGCGTTTGCACTGGATTTACTTTCGACTTTCTTTGGTTAGATGGATCTGAACCGAATACTTACAACCACAGCGGAGGGGCTAATTGTGCGTCTGCGGAACAGCGGCGATTTTTCCCTTGGGATTATGGACGTCACACGGACCATCAGAAGCAGACATGAACAATAGCGAGATGCGAAGATTTTTCGGCTTTTATAGGATATCTTACTAGTTAGAGACAGTGGTAGCATAAACACCCTGTCAAGAAGCCACCTCCATAGCCAAGGTAGATGATTAGGTTAAGAGTTATCTATCCAAATACTGTGCACTGCATCCCGCGACTCTCGATAGAGTCATGTTTAGAAAAAGTGAAGCGTGTTAAAACTACATTAGAGAAAAGCGTGCCGATGTGGAAGAAACAAACTCCTAGCCGAGTTGGGAGCGACTAATAAATTGGACACCGACTGCATCTGCGCTCGCCCAACTCCAGGTCCCAGCCACTCACTGCAAACTGCTCTGAACGACTACTAGTGAAATGAGGTTGAACCCACTGGAGCGTCTTGGCATGGTCCACAGTTTCAGGGGACTCGTGTAACCATGTTTGCAACCCTCGATCGGATCTGCAACTATGTTGATCGGCCCACGATATCGGCACTCTTTTCGCCTGGAACCCCATTGACCGATGCAACACAATCCATGCAGAAAGAGTATTCAAATTTTAAATGTTGATTCGAGAGCAGCCTGGTTGACAAGCGCCCGATGAAGAAATGCTTTGCCGAGAAATAGCGTGAAATTCCCAAATGAAATGGGTGGGCCACCTGCACCAACAACCAACATCACAAGAGAAAGACGCCCCTGATTCTTTTTTACTCTTAAATTTAAGCTCGTCGGGCCGCTTTCTTAGCATTTATTTCTCTTTTTCCTCATCAGCTCACTCCTTTTTGTAAAATCTGCAATTGATCTCTGCAAATCCCCCACATTCATTACTTATCCCGCCGACTCTCCACTCCCTTTACCATCATGCCATCCTCAGCCGTCAGTTCGCTCCTTCTCCCGTTCCGCGAGGCCCCCTTTGTTGGCGAGGTCATTGGCGCCGACGCCACCGCCACGTCCTACGTCATAAATTGCGTCGAGGGTGTCGGCGGCTGTGGCATCGAAAACATCACCGTCACGGTCGGCCCTTGGGCAGCCAAGACTTTGCCCCCCAGCGCCGCAAAGACTGGTGAGTTCGACATGTACTTCGGCTATGGCAGCGAGGAACACCGATTCGAGCTGTCCCTCCATTGCGACATGACCCGGTCCGTTGCAGAGAAGTGCACCACCACCAACATCGGCGGCAACAATGACGGCACTCCTGTCGGCACCTTGACCGACTCTAGGCACCTTTCCATGTATGGTTGGGATACCTTTTATTGGTCTCCCGTCACCATCACTGCTGGCCAGGAACTAGTCGCCGCTACACATGCGGCATCGACTAAGGCCACTGGTGACATGGCCGATAGCACACGAACTGCCGACAACGAGGCGACCGCAACTGGTTCAAGCGCCACACCCAGCGCTGTCAAGGACTCTGGTGCTGCTTCCTGTCTTGCACGTGTCTTCACCGCCATGTCGGTGGCGGGAGTTGCCATGAGCATTGTTCTATCATGAGAAATACTCGCAGGGCGTTTTATGTTGTGAATAAAATGGAGATAGCAATCGGTTCAAGCTTCATCAACTGTGAAGCAAATTAATTATAATTCTTACATTTTGCAAGCTTAGAACTGTCCCCACGATACTAGGTACTAAATGTGCGGTCCCCAATGCGTTATCCATAGAGCTAGAAGCCCACTGTCTGGCAGCAGTACGTGCTCGCATAAATGCTCTTTTTCACAGTGGAAAGTCAAAAGTGGCACAACCCAACAATCACACACACAGAAACAAACGTGTAATATTTAATGCAAGCGACGAATCCTAAAACGGCTACGCAGACGGATCTGTTGACCATGACCCGTACAATCACCAACGTAGTTTCTGCAACCGATGAGGTATCGGATGTAATTACGTGGTTTTCACAAGTCCTCGTGACAGAAACGGTGACCGCAACGATACTGACAACAAAATATGTACTTGCTCAATCCTCTTCCACTGCCAAACCTTCAGCCTCGCTGCCCTCTCTTAATTCTGAAACAGCGCTGCGCTTGATGATTAGATCATCTCGGAAACAGGCAAAGGATACAAAAAACTAATTTCATCTTCTCGTTCATTTTTAGGGTTTCCCTAGCAGCTCAATTGCCACAGGCATGTTGATTTGCCAAGCTGTCACTGCCTACTCATTTTTCTACAAGTAAGCTACGAATATTTTCCCGAATATGCTCTTTCTGGATACAATGGATTCAACCATTTCCAACGGGGCACTTGGGATACAGCCTATGTGTTTTTAAGCGCATAATCGTGAGGAGGGCAAGAAATACAAATGAAGCTGACGACATTACGGGAGAAGATACCTCCAAACCCAAACACGAAAAGGCACATGCGAGCGATGAGCCTTCAATAGTATTTTAATATTTAACACAGCGTCTTTTGACTCCTGGACTTTCAATGTGAGCTTATTTTGAGTGATATTCGCAAAGACTGTCAAGATAAGATCGCCATTTAAGATGAAGACGTGATTAATTGTGCTTGGAACCAGGCTAGCCCGAAAAGTGTGAGCTATGAACATCCTGCTCTGCCCCAGAAGTATTAGGAAGCTTATCCGTCATTGTGTTTGATGAGACCTTGGCACTAAAGTGCGACCTGTATATGTCCTGCTCTGCCCCAGACCCTTTCGGCATTTTATCCATCATCTCCTTTGCGGAAGGCATCTTTCCAGAAAAGTGAGAAGCGTAAATATCTTGTTCTGATCTGAACAGACTGCCAGAGGTATCGTTGGTTGACGATGGTTTGTTGCTGAAGTGGGAGGCGTGAATGTCTTGCTCGGCCCCAGACTCTTTGGGCAATGAGTTTGAAATGGCTTCGGAAGCGGCATTCAATGTTTTAGATTGTTCAGCCATGGTGTATGTAGCTTATTGATGTGCTAGTATGTGGGTTGATTGAATAGCCGTGTGTAATGAATGATGATGTGGTGGTGTCCCATGATTGTGCAATGGTATTTTATACGCGCCATGATGATCGGCAATGATGTCGATATGATATCACTAGCCGCAGTGGCGGTACTTTTAGGTTGGACGCGGGCTGAATGACGCTTACACTGTTACATGGCGTTATTTGTGAGGATGGCGTTTTAAAGCATTGCACCGACAACTTCGCGGAATTAACGAGGGGCATAATTTTTGTATTCGGTTTTAAAAATGAATGCACCATGGATCTATATAATATCCTCAATTACATCATCATATTCAAACATGATTCCATTTCGTGATAACTTGTATTAGGTTTACAGACGACTGGTGAGCCGTAGTGGACATCTGTACTGGGTGGCGAGAGGAGCGGGGCAAGGGCGGCGAATCAACGTGTCCCAGCGCTAAATTTATCTGACGTATTTTTGATGACACTGGAATCTGATCGCTGATCATGAACTTTAGTATTAATGTGTAGATTGCGATTTTAAAAGTTGTGTGCCCCAATTTAGAAAGTCCACGCAAGATCAGTGTGACTGCCCAATTCTATCTTCTCTAATCCTACAGGAGGAGTGCATACGTTGAGCCGTACTGCGATTGATGAAATGCCCTACAGTTTGATCAGAGTACATCATAGCTGACTTTCCAAAGATCAACTATTTAAGGGCTTCAGTGAAGGCCACGGCCAAATCTCGAAATTTCATCTTCACTTGTTCGTCACAACCAGCACGAGAGAAAACAGTAGCAGAAATATTGTCGACGGCATCCTTTAGGGTGCGCATGTAACCTTTGAACTCAACATAATTGGAAAATTCCTTCAAGATATCCCTGCGGTCGATGAATGCGCGAACAAGCGTGACTTGTGTATCACCCAACTTTCCAGAATTAGCAAAGGACTGGTGCTATTTCCAGAAATACATACCCATCAAAGCGCTCGGCAAACAGAGACTTTATTCTCAGCGCTGTATTTCTTGTCTTTTGGTGACCCAACCTTAGACTGAGCATCGGAGGCAGCCTTCAAAGTGTCGGTCATATTTGCCCGGGCGTTCTAGAGCTATTAGTATTGCTACAAACATTGAGAAAATGCGACGAACGAGGATAGTGGTCTCATAAGTCCAATCATCCATGTCTTGAAAATCCAACGCGGTCAGATGTGATTCGGATGTCAACAATTGGAGTGCTGAAATGGCTTGCTGAGCTGGTGAAACATTTTGCCGAGTCTTAATCTGATTGGCCACGGTCGTTTGGGACACGGTCAAAATGCTAAAGACTGCAAAAAGCTTAAACTGCATAATGTCTGAGGTTGGAGGTGTAATAGTCTTTTGTTGGGGGCTGATTTCTTTTAGATAGAGTCCTAAGGCTTGGAGATTTAAGTCCCTTGGTAGTGTCTATACGCTGGGTATTTATACTACTGTATCTAAGGGTCACTGGAGGGGCCCTGCAGAAAAACACCCCTAGTGATGTCGCAGATACGAATGACCGAGTTGGTAAGATGGTTTGGTTGATCATTATTTTGATTGACTCACTTTCGATACCCTAACTTTCAATGTCATGGTCCAGCAATAGGATAGAGGGGTTTTGAGACCGCAATGGTTCAGACGCGCGGAGAAATTGGTACACTCAGATGCAAGACCCCGATTTGTAAGTCTCTTTCCACTTGGAAGGAGGCCTATATAGTCCATCGCTATCTCTCAACTATATCTCATAAACCAGCAAGTCGCGCCCAAGGTAATGGAGTCTACACTGTGTGAATTACAGGCGGGAATGGCAATAAAGCTGATCGCGCTGGCGCCTGCTTCGCGTAAAAAGTATCACTGAAGAAAGGGAGGAGTGACAATATTGATGGCTTTGTTGGTCGGTGTTTCAGCGCCGCAAAATATAACAGTTATGGCGCCGACCCCCTTGAAACCAGTCTGGGCATCAAGTAAAAAGAAGGACCGCCGGTGTTAAGGTCAAGTTTGCGGGTATTTGGCAACCAGCACTTCCTGGCTAAGGCGTGGTGGCAGAGTGGTCTAATGCGTATGACTAGAAATCATATCTCTTCGGAGGCGTCTGTTCAAATCAGGCCCACGTCGTTGTGAAGTTCTTTTTTTTTCTCCTTTTTTTCTCCCTGAAAAAGCCGCTATCACGTAAATCAAAAGAAGATCTACAAATTTGTTACGATTTTGTTCGTTTGCCATGGGCAAAAAAGAATTCATTGTGACTTAGGCCACCAGCATACTCCACAAGGCGCTGCTTGTCGATGGTGGCCAATTACCACAAGTTAGCCTTAAGTGGCGGACCCGCTGAGAAGGCGAGGCGATTTCCCGTTAGTTCGCCACTCCACTAAGGAACCCTTTTCCAAGCATCTGGACATTTTCAACAACATCAATTCATGCGATATCTTTTATTAAAATTAGTCACATATTTCCCAAATTCATTTGGGGCTAGATTCTATTACATATCTTGACTTCTTTAGAGAAGAACAAGCTGATTTGTTGTCGTGGAGCCAAGCCCATGTCTTGTCTCCGTTAACTTTGACCTGATGGGCGACTGGACGGTGCGTATGAGTATACGGCCCCTGGGCGGCAGGGATATTGGAAGGTAAAACCATTGATGGCTCATGGATATTGCCAAGCTTTAGGCTCACGTGTTGCCTTGGGTATAGCCCTGCGGCTGCTCTGCTGTCATTTAAAAGACCGATTCCCTCACTCCATGGCTGCCTAAATTTTTGTTTATCGAAATACTTCACATCGACTTTTAGACATAATTGCTGTCGCAACTTTGTACCTGCTTGACGTGCTTGGCCTCCCCGATAACTTTGGAGGGGGCCGTTTTTATTCGCCTCAATTCATAACCAACGAACTCCGCAGTCAAATACGACATCATGGGAAACATCGGAGCAAAGAAATTCGGTTCATTTGAACCACCATGGCAACCTCCAGCATCTAAAATCTACCGAATGCCACAGCAATGATCCTGGAAGATATGTTGTGGGGCTCGACCTCTCGGGTGCATCGGGGCGCGATAATGATAGAGACACCCCCACCATCCAAGAACACTGTGGTTCCCTTGGTTTTGCATTCGATGTGACCGAGCATGAGAATGGTATAAATTATGCCACTTGTCACAATAACGAGGGATCATTTACCTGGGACAGTCTGCAGACACATGATTTCAGTGCTGCAGTAATGCCTATTATGGGACAAGCAAATGCGCATCTGACCACACCATACGTTGATGCTCTTGAAACTCTTTATCCATCCTCTCAAGCTGTAATTTCTCCAAATGATGGGCTGTCTCTCGAGCAGCCATCATTGCTGCACATCGATATGAACGAAACTACTAGGAAATCCAGAGGCGACACAAACCTATGCCAGGAGCAATCGGCCGCGCTTCGCCACCAACAACAGCCCCTTAGTTCTGTCGCATTTTCAATTGACAGCAACAATATTTTATGCAGTGACGCCAAGCGCGGGGTTGCCTCGCCGTCCGAAGACGAAGAAGAGGCTGCCCTCGCGTTCAAACGGCATCGTAACGCAGTTGCCGCACGAAAGTACCGCAGAAAGCGAGATGACCACATCATTGAACTGGAGCAGGCGCTTTCAGCAATGACAAATGAGCGAGATGATCTTAGGCTAAAAATTGCAAAGCGTGAGGCGGAGGCAGATGCATTACGGGAGCTGTTGATGAAGCCCAGGGAGAAGCATGACTTGTATGGGGATGGGCTTTTTCGTGATGAGTGAAACGGTGAAATCTTATCATCAAGTTCAAGGTATTTGAGAATTCTGCAATTGGCGTGTAGTTTTTGATCGATTTCTGGAACAATCATTATCGTTGGGTTACACCCATGTCATTCATTCTGTTTCAATGTGTTGGTGGTCAGTGCGCAAATATTTCATATCTTCGCTCTGGCTAGAACATTCAGTGATGCTCTGCTCATGCCTTTCAAATTATTTTATCTAGACACCCTATTCATTCGCGGGTGTTAAAGATTAGATCGTGTTGCAAATACAGACCCAGTGCAATGACTCCAGCGCGAGTCAGTATGAGCCATGATGACTCATTATACTCCTTCCGAATCCAGAAAGACTGGGTCAAAAGATAGAGTTCGGGACCAATAGATCAAAGTGAATAATTAGAGCCATACATGCATCCAAGGATCCCTCCAACCACCTACTACCGACTTCAGCACTACACAAATAGCTAATAAGAGATTATTTAGGGATAATGTAGGATCGGCTTGGTATAAAATAACTTCTAAATTTTGGTAATGGCAAGAATCGCAGCCTTCGAATGAATCTCGAACAGTACGGTTCAACCTGATTGAACGGACCCTCTTTTTGTAAGCTAATTAGAGACAGAGAAAGGAAGAGAAGAATGATGAAGAGTTTCGGGTGTCACGTGACGTTGGGCTGATGGTCGATGAGTGTCTGACAGGACAGTTGAACAGAAAGCCCATCACCTCATGATCAGGCCAGTCTAATTCTACTATCTTTGAGGAAATGCAACGTGTCAAAAGTTACCTCGGAACAGATCAAGGATTTCTATACGCCGCCGCGTTATTGCGTTCTTTTGAAGAGTCTTTAACACTTTCACCAACCGATGAGCGGCGTGCGATGCACACTCGTGTTACTGCATCTTTATGAAAAAGAACCTTGTCTGTTAGCTGGAGACTTTATGCTTAACAGGAAAGCTAGAAAGCACGATGGTAAGATCTACTTTATTATTAACAAACTAGAATGCTTGCGCTAAGTATAGACTGTTGTAGGAACGCCTGAACATGCTTATTCATAAGTATTTGGCAACTCTCTTTCGTGAGTCCCACCACTTCATGTGTGATTTTCAATAGGTCTCTGGGCGCCATCCATCTCAGAGATATGTATCCAGACTAGCAGGGCGGTGGTGATGTGCCAACGACTTGCATGAGGTGGGTGGTGCTGCGCGCGCGATATGTTGGGTGTCGGTCATGTAGATGCGGTTGAAGCACGAGGAAGACGTACCCATGGTACTCAGGTGAGACATGGCTTAACTCGACTTGGACGCTGAGAAAGGTGGCGGCCTATGGCTGAGTTTGGTTTTGCCGGCAAGTACTTATTTGGGCAAGACCATTATGATGAGGGCATGGAGCTTGTAGGCAAAGTGGCGGAGGGCGCGTAGGCTCAGCCAGCCCCATTCTTATCTAGATAGGACCTTGAGTGAATGCCTCATTGACTGGATGTGCCTGAATTAGTTGAGCGCGCGTGGTTCCATGCTAAGCCAAACCAAATTCGGTTCGAATGTCTTATTTCTGAATATCCAGCTCAAGTAAATAACGCAGTTTATCCAGATTCGGATGGGTGTGGTACATTTAGCGTTCTTTTTCAGCAACGCAGCTAGCCTCGCAGCGGACCATGTGGGGTGTCGGGGAGGTCTCGACTACGCCGCACGCATGTACTTTGCAGGAACAAGAACTGCGTGACTCCAAATTCTGGAAAGAAAAATCAATAGTTTCTCCACCATAGGAGCCACTGCCAACGCCTGCTAGCTGAATGTATGCTGCTCAAGAGGCTTCCTCGGCTTCAACGCCAGAATTTGAGCGTTCAGCGCGCCAAAGGCGATAGCCATGTCTTACCAATATCACAGTGGATAGCTGAGGGTCAGATAAGTACGCGGTAACGAGGTTCTCAAACATGAGCATCGCTGTGCACCAGCCTATATAAATGTGCAACTCTCGCCTGTTCCTAAAACTTCACTTCACATCCAAGCTACATCTTCCATCGAATCATTGTGCCTTTCAGTTCATACCATCGCCACACCAAACCTCACATTCAACATGAAGTTTTCTCTTCTCTTGGCGGCCGTGGTGCCTCTCACATCTGCATTGCATATCCCTGGCTTTTCTGATGACGCCGTGATCGCACTCCAAGCGGGAAACAATCCCCCGCGAGTCGCGAGTTGCAGCATTTTCTGTATCGGATTGAGTAAGTTTCAGCTCCTTCGATCGTGTATTTTAGTGAAATGAAGCTGACACGTCGACAAAAGCCAAGTGTTGCCCGAGTGGAATGTGTGTGGCGGCCTGGGAGACCTGTTAGTAGGAACATGTAATGATTTGGTTCAGCTTTTTGCTGGATTGGATAACTATTACACAAGAGTTAATTAGTTACTGGACATGTTGATTAGAATAAATGTTGTCTTTTTTTTAATAAAAAAAAAAAAAACTTTGAGTCCATTTAACGCTACTTTAGAGTACGTAAACCTGTGAAAAAGCTACTGGGATCATGCATTTCAGAAAGTAATTGCCGGCTTGCTATTACAATGTGCGTTCCTAACTCCTTTGACTCAATCCGAGTCTTCAATATGCTCATGTATGTTTACGACGGTTTCATCAAATCCAACATTGGTGGCTAAATAAGGAACCTCAGATGTTTACTCTTTGCCTAAAGGATGAAGCCACTTTAGTGAGTCGCAGGTGCCGAATTTCACTGGCTCGTCCGTAAAAAGGGTCCTCTTGTGATTGCTATAGTTCAACTTGTCGCATTGAGAACAGCTGGGTGGTCTGGGTTCAGTGCAGAATTCTGTGGACCCCGGTATCCCACTAAGCATGGTCAAGAGATGACATGATTTTTAACAGCGATATGGCTGCATTTATCGATTCATCTGGAAGGTTATGGAGACTGATTCTCTTGTCCTAGATCTTGGATCCCTAGGAATGCAAACTTTCTTTGTTTCAGAGCTAGGTTGAGATAAAGATGTTCACTATGAGCAAGGACAAGCAGAAAATAAAGAATGAGTAGTAACACATAATGTCGCTTTTTCAGTGAGAAAATTTAGGTTCATATTAGAGTGAAAGAACAAATGCGTGAATCTTTTGTTCAATTCTCTTTGTTCGCGAAGGTATTCATAATAGAGGTTGACCGAAGCTTGCTTATTTATTAAGATATTATTTCACCCAGGGTCTTACAACATCGCCATTGATTTTACCAGCTTTTCGGTCTTATATATACACATATTGACAAAACACTTCTCAGGAACCACTATGTCGTCGCCCAGCGACAGCAAGGCCCGCGAACAATCAGAGGACGAAAAGGTCCAATGTCAAAAACCACCCCAAGTTGCCCAAGAGCTTGATTGTCCGCCCATTCCACAAGAAAACTATAGTGGCGGATTCATGAAGCTTATCTTGCAATTTAAACCAACTATCTCTGAGTGTGTGCACGCTCCGCTGAGCGACCCTCGAGAGATTCAAAATGCGAGCTTCTGGCCATATATAGTCACCGAGCCCGAGATGTGGAGGGCTGAGTATGACGAGTATAAGAACTCTCAAGCTCGAAAGTCGAGAGAAAAAATGTTGTCTATTCCAGAATTCCCCACGTATTCAAGCTTTGTGGAAGCAAAGTTCTATGAGTTTATTGAAGCAGCCTTTATTAAATTGCATTCTAAGGTTGATACTTATGAAAAATTAAAGTTACTGGTTCTCGAAACTATCCTACCTGAATTAAAGAATCTTGAAGTCGGAGGCTTTTATGACCCTTGGTTTGGGGCTTGCAGTCATCTTCGTCAGTGGAGTGAGGAGGATCATATGATATTTTTCAGAAAGAAAGTACACCATATATCCACAGATAGCTACAATTCCAGATGCATGTAGAAGCTCTTGATTACTCTCTATGGAAGGAATCTAGCTAGGTCTCTTATAGCTGCAGCTGCTAGCTGCAGCCCAGGACTTCCTATCTAAGGTTGAAGCTATTCGCGGCTTGGCAGCCTTGGCCACCGTCATCTGATAAGGCCGGCGGCGGCCTCCAGCTATGTCTGTGACGGTTAGATAAGCCGGTCACCGTTGTTGACGGTATTTGTATGTGAATTCGGGCTGCACGCAGCCCGGGGCCGGTCAGGTTGATCTGGCCGTTACCGTGTTGGTCAGGCTAGGCTATTGAGGCTATCTACGGTGTGTGATACCATATTATATCATTATTTCTACCTGGAATAAGTACAGATGGTTATGGTCTAGGGTGGACTTTAGAAAATCTTATTTACCTTGGCAGGAAACTGACTAGCTAAGAATATCTCTTTTTTGAAGAAACTTCTACCGAGATATTCCAGGCCATTCTGAAGAGATGGTCTGGGACATATATAGAGTTAGCAACATCATACCTCGACAAATTCTTTCAGGATGAACATGTTCAAAATATGGTGCTACAACCTTCTGAGAGAATGATATATCTTTGGAGCCGACATAAAAAGGCGCATGATATCTATTTGACCAAAATTAGACGTGAGAAGTTTATGCCTTGGGGAAGAAGGCGTTGTTCACTTCAATATGATCGGCATCTAGGAGACATCATCGTAGATGCAACTGGTAGGTTTCTGGGAGAGGTCACGGTAGATACAAAGTATCCATGTCCTCTTAATCATCTGCTTTAGTAGCTAACGTATTCGAGTCCCTTTTTCGGGTTCCCTATGCAACCTCATTCAAGAACTACAAATGGGTTTTATGGAGAGATACCATTTCAATGAGAGTTTAGGGGCGGATACATTAGACAGCTTCCCAAGACCTCTTGAAGTTAAAGTTGACTGTTTTTACTCTCACATAATAGAGGATAAATTTATACTAGAAAGAAAAATTGCATTTAATGAGTGACTCGGGATGAGAATTCTTTGGCATTATTTGATCTAACAAACCACCAGCTCTCGCGGTGGAACAAAAAAACGCAAAACCTCGAGAACAAAGTTAAATTGTGTAACGTTGACACTTTCAACTTGACATTTACTTCTAATACACTTACCTAGGTCAGAGAAGGGCAAACCGAAATCACGATGCGTGATTTGAAGTCGAGTATAATTGAGAACATGGCTTTCGACAAGATTGTGCATGAGTTAAAATCTCGCCCTATGGTGAATTCTTGGCTGTCGGTACCTCAAACCAGGCATATATCTACCATGGCAATACACTTTTTCCCTTGGCATCACTTCCTATTTTTGGATTCAATCAACAGACAATTGTTCTTTCACCGAAAGGTGATCGACTTGCTGTTGTATATGACAACATGCAGTGTCATCTGTTTTCTATAAACACCGAGAACGGCGACTGGACGTCATTATAGTTAAATATCAAAGCTAAATCTGGCAATGAGGTATTCCGATGATACCAAGGTTTATGACAGAGATATGTTGGCAGTTACCAATCCATCGGGTAGAAATCATTTTGGCGGTTTTAAATAAGGCATTCAAATGACATTTAAATTCTCATTTTCATGTTTTAAAGTGCAATACATGGCGAATAAGATGTTTGCGGGATAGAATATGGTGCGTTTAAGGATAGACTTGTTAAATACATCAAGGCAAAATTCAACCAGCTCCCAAAACGACCTTGCCACCTTTGACATCAATCTGTGTGCTTTCAACATGACAGTTATCTGAGAGCAAAAGAGAAAAAGCGAAATAAATACGCATAAACCTAACTAGGCATCGTGATCACATTTAGGCTTGCCATATATGGCGTCCACTAAAGCCATAGCCACTTCATTTGAGTTCGAAATTTCGTGCCCTACACGCGCATCGCCATCCTTACCGACACGAAGCCCATCGACTCTCATCCCCTGAAACTCCCTTTCGAAGTCATTTTTGAGGCCGTTGCCAAGATGACCTCTTCCATCAATTTTCGGTTCACGAAAGTGAAGCCCCTCCAAGCGAATCCGGCCATCAACAACTTGTTGGAGGATTTAATCCTCCTTGCCGATGATTTCTCGGAGCTTGGTCAAGCACTCCTGGTTGACATGTCTCATTTCATCTTGACACTGGTGAGAGGAAAGACCTAGAAATAGATCCACTAGCTCCTTTATCCAACTATTCAGAGTGTTGACAAGTTCCGTGAAGCTCTGATCGGCACATCTGTAGCCAAGCCCCACGCCATAGCTTCAAACGCTGAAAGGGATTGTCGCCGTAATATTTCTTCGTAGACATGATGTGTATCCGATAACGATGGCCGATAACTGGCTCCGTTGGGTGCAACAGCCGATCTGGTGAACTAATGGCCGTCGCAGAACTCAGCGGTCGCGGGCTACCCGAGAAGACCCTGCATGTTCACCAGTATCAATGCCGAGAATAGCTTACAAGCTGGCTTACTACAGCCTGGTTCTGTAACGGAACTCTACTAAAAATGCCATAAATGCCCATGGCAGGTCTCTCCTATATATATATATTTATGCTGTTCCATTTGGCGATGTCAACAAATAGAAATCATCAAAAGCAGGTGCTATTCCAGACAGCTATTCAGCCTGTTGTACCTTGCTGACGGTGGGCTTCACGGCTGGGTTGGTCACGTTCCGGCGCTACTCAGCTCAGCTCCCCACATGCAAAAAGATCTTTTGCTCTGGTTTGCTGGGAGCCCAAAAAAGACGGCCTACAATTGGCCAACACAGCCACTGCGATAAGGCTGACCACCCTACAAAACCCGTGACTCAGTGCTGGAAAAGGCAGATTTACAGGCGCATGAATGCAGCAAAGAGGTTGAGCAACACCTTTAAAAGTCGCAAATCATCATTTGCATTTACGGAGACATATTCTTGATTCATTTTCCAAAAGAAATACCATCATCAATTCATCATGAACTTTCGACGGTTCAAGACGGCGTCACGGTTTGGTAAGCGACAGCTACTCACATTTTACTTGACAATCGCTAATGAGGCCTCCCCACAGCCAGCCAAGCTAACCGCAATGCCCTCTCCAAGTTTGGAAGAGTATCTAGGTTTTGCTCATTTGCTCTCATTGATGCCGACCCAGAGTGCGTAGAACCCGATTTCCTCCCCATTGTTTTTTCTTTCAGCACAGGTAGTGGATAAATCACCACTGGCAACCCGCTAACGTCTAACCCAGCGTCATCCCGGTATTCAAGACTACCGACAAGCGCCAACACATTCTTGATATCAAACAACGTAACCTTCCTGTGAAGCCCCACCCTAAAGCGCAAATCCTGGACCAAATGTGGTTGAAAAATTCAATGTGGACTCGCATTACCGCCTGCACGTGTGCCGCCGCAGCCTACATCTTTTTGTCCGCATACAGTGTCGCACCGCTGCTGGGCCGCCATCCTGACCGCACGGAAATCGAAGCATATATCACAGGGCTGCCTTCAATCGTGAAGATAATACTGAAATTTGCACTGGTAGCCTTTCCCATTTCATATAACGGTGTTAACGTCACAAGACACCTCATGATGAGCACGGGCGCGGGGTCCGACGACAAACCGACCATGAACAGAACCATTCTTTGGCAACTGAGTATATCCATCGGTTTACTACTTGCATTCATCATTTGAGCCTGTAAAATAATTATTTTGTATTATCCGGAATCTATTAAGCAGGAGCCTGCTATGCATCATACAAAAATTGCATTTTTTACAAAAATCTTTATTCATCGCCGCTCTTTTGCACTCTGTGCCGACCTAAAGTTTTCAATATTGTGCATGGATACGCATGTGCGTCCAATGCCATGAAATCGGCCAATATTCTTGCACGATTCTGAGATCAATTGATTAGTTTCCGAGTTCGCCAACAATCACAATTTAAGGATAGCTGTCATGTGTATTTGATTTGCACAAGGATGATACTTGTGTTTTTATGCAATGACATAATGTGAGGTGAGGATATCCTATGCAACGGATTACATTGCCAGGGGCTTATAATATAGAAGCATATCACGAATTGATGCTCTTGCTAGTTTACACTCGTACCCCCAGCCAACGGCGCAAGTGCGGAATCTTGACTCAAGAATTTCTACCTCGGCACTTGTGGACCTGCTTTTTATCACCGCGGAACTGGCTGAGCTGAACGACTGCGTGTCTCAGTGCTTAGGCTGTTGGCCCTAGTCGTACGCCACACGAGCGTCATCCGCCACACCTGCGGAGGCGACACCGCTCCGTTGAGGTTTTATCTTTGGGTGACACATGGAGGCTTGCGCGGAGGGGAACACACCTCGTTGGTCCCTGCCCAGCTGCTCCGTGCATCGCTGCACCTCGATGATGTGCCTGGCGTGACAGCTTGGAGAAAGAGAGAAAGTATCCGTGCTGCCAGTTTCGAGAGCAGCGAATTGAGAGTTTGGGCGGAAGGGTAAATCCCTTGTCTCACGTTAATCTCCACATTTCAAGTCTGCGCCCACCAGTTTAGGCCTCCTGTCAAGCATGTTGACTAATCCCTGATGGCCAAACTAGGTTTTAACTGGAATGAGCTGCGTGTTGTTGACTCGTCTATCTTAACCGAAGTTGTCGATGCAGTCCCGGTCTCGGGATGCGATGCGCTAGCCCACCTCGTGGCGGTCGGCTGCGCAGGCATTGTCGGGCTTCCCTGGCGGTCGCCTGCAAAAATCCCATGCTGATCACGGCCGTTTGGATGGGGATTGGCGCCTGCAACGCACGGCTCGGGGATTAGGGTCGTGATTGTGATACCAGGCGGTTACACACAGTTTCGGCTTTATCAAGTCTCGGCGCACTAACTTTCAAACTTCCGCATGCTGAGAGGCTTTACGGTCTGGAAGCGGATTTGACCCTGCCGTCACGCCATGCCGTCATCCAGCCACCAACAAGCTTTCCGGAGTAGGTCACCACCGCAAAAAGCCACAAACGTGGCTCCAGCTACTCTTGTATTTGATCGTCCTGCCCCCCTACACGCCGTCGCATCCCACCGTTTCCCCTTCAGTACTCTGAGGTGAATGAAATTAATTTCCAACATAGCTGAATGAATTCCATGAATCTTCCATGACCCCTCCATCGTGGCTGCCAAGCCCACGTCCTGTCTTTATTTGTGCATGCTATCTGCATTCGGCTCGTTAACGGATATTGGTTTCGATATTGGATTTTTAGTCTAAGCATGAAACCCTCAAGATACTTTGTATGTGAGACCTTAGAGAGGCAGACCGTGAGGCACATTGGATCATTTGCTTACCTTAAACACATCTAGGCAGCCTCTTGGTTTCTGTTCGGATTGTCTCTTTTTATTGTTTCCCTCCGATTTTATGTACGAATTCATTACAAGAGACGGTCAAGCTGGGCATCCGAGGCACTTCTGGTGCTGGCCCTAGCCGTCTTTCTTTCTCTCGAAGTTATGGACACAATCTTGCGAGTTCAACCACCACCAAACCCAGCGGCAAGTATGAAAGTATGTATATTTTCCCATTGCAATTTCTATTATACAAAAAGCTCACAATATTGGCAAGTTATATGTCGGTGGCAGCATACTATTTGAAATGAGCTATTACTTTCCGAGAAGTAGCCTTTTTTTGTTCTACTATGAACTCTTCCCTGTATCAGAGGAAAGGCTACGGCTTGCTCTCTACGCCACCATGATCTATGCCGCATGTGCATTTACAGCTACTCCACTTATACTCAGCTTTTGGTGTGGCAAGGATATATCAATAAATTGGTGGGTGCTATAAATGCGCTCTTTTGTGGTTGGTGTCTACATACTAAATCATTTCAACCTAGGGCGGAGAATACCCAATGCACAATGTTTAACACTCATACGCCATGGAGCATCACCTGGTCCCTCAATATCGTCACAGAAGTGCTCCGTAAGCCATTGTGTTTTTCGATCCATTTCACATCTGCACTGACTAATTTGCGAGCCTAGTGTTCCTTTTGCCCTTTGGAATGCTCCCGACGTTGAAAACATTGCAGAGGAGAGAAAAGGCCAGCATTACAGTCATGTTCTTACTCGGCTTCACGACAATTATTATGAGCATCACTAGGTTTATTCTCTATATTCGAACAAACAGCGGTGACGAAACATGTAAGTAGCTCCATTGAACACTATTGAACCTACATTATTATTCCTGCATGGCTAACTGAGTTTAGATATCCTTGGATGGGCAGAGATTGCGACACAGATTGTCATTGCAACTCTTCCAGCCCTGCGTCCCTTGCTCCGATTCATATCTTCCCGAGTGAGAGAAGTCTCGGGTGCCCGATGGAAACGAGGATCATCATTTAGCAATAGTAAGGAAGACTCGTCATCTCAGGTCTCAAGGGCTACCGGGTGTGGATCAAACCAAGCAAGTTCTGGGCGACATGGCAGCGATGCAGACACAGCGAAGTTCACGGCATGAGACTAAATTTCGACGAGCGCTTTTTAATTTGGGTTATTTTTGGCGGCCATCTTTGCATTGCTTTGGAGTTTAAAAGACTGGTCATGGTCATGGGTAAATGGGTGTCGGGTCCTGGCAAATGGGCATGTGCATAGTAACTGATTTGGGTATATTCAACAGCCGTTTGTATTTATGAAGAGAAGACACGAGTTTGAATAGTTCAATTAAAGCGAAAACACACTTTTCGAGTCGAATTTATCACGATCAGGCGTATTAATAGAATAGGGTATGCGCCTTGCCGCAAGTTGCGGAATAAGGCACGACAAGCCAACCACTGACGTTTCCCCCACCAAGGAATAAACTACCAGTGCAATCAACCTGAAAGTTTGTTTTATCGATTTCGTCCTTTGATGTCGGAGAATGATGAGTCTTTCGTCAAGTCCAGCACTTTATCACAACCTGCCAGATCATAGTTGAAGAGCGTTTTAGTCACACCCCATCATATCCTAATGGACCTGGCGGGCTGACTCCGACCATATCCACATGCCTCTAAATCCGGGCGAAAAATAAGCCAATAGCCAGAGGTCAAGGAAGCCTATGGTGAACCAGAACGTGGCCACCATATGGTCGGGCGCAACCAGAGGCGCAACAAGTACCATATACATACACAGCCACGTGGCAAGGTGGACAGCTAAGCGTTCATCGTGTTGCGGTGGCTGCGGCAGCTGGGGCGTTCGTTTCTGTGACTGTTTCATCTGAACCAATACGCCCGTCATTATCTTCATGTTCTGCTGTTGGCTTTCAAGCATTTCGCGCTGAAATCCGAGCTGTTCTTGCAGGAATCGTTCGTCGAAGGGCGGCAGATTCTGATCGGGTTCCGCTTCAGGTTGTGCAGGCATGTTGCAGTGTCTGGACTCTGCGTCAGTCTTGGCGTGCCACAGACACGAAAGAAGCACCTACTTGGGCTGGTTTGACGAAGCTGTTTCTCTGTGCTTTTTCATGGACTGTCAGTCGAGAAAGCTGTGTGGTTGATTGCGGATGCACGAGGTTTGCATATTCCAGATCAATTACGTGAAGTTCGCAGCTTGTCCAGATTCAGTGGGCTTAAAGGGATGGGATAGACGCAATTAAAGTGCCCTTCATCAAAAGCGACAGCCGATCATATTCACCAACAAAGACCACGGTTTTCAGGTTTGTGTTAAAGAAGAGTCGAATCTTGCGGGGAAATCTTGACGGCGAAGACGTCCCACCAAGGGCCAGCCTTTCAGTAATCCCAAAGGGATTGCATATTTAGCAGTTTTGGCTATGTGCTACTTGGGGATTCATTGGAACTAATTGAACAAAATATATTTATGTTGGATGGAGCTTAGCTGGTCCCGAGGGTGCCCAATTTCGGTCCATGCGGTGTTTTTTCCCCTGCGAGACTGCTAAACTGTTGCCTTGGGACAGGCAAAGGCTTTAGGCATATGCTTACGCCAGTCAAATAACAGAACAAATGTGCTTAAATCTGACTTTTCGTCATAATTGGCTCCATCTTTTTTAGACGTCATCCAAATGCAGTGTGATTGGATGGCCTCACTCGCCGTGTCCTTTCGAAGTACTGCCACTCGATGGGGTCATGTGCAAACCAATCACGAGTCAAAAGCTACTGCAGTGTTCCTTTGCCTACCCAATCATAAAATATGTACTTCATGCATTTTGCGATGAGAGACTAAAAGGAATTTTGGTGGGCAGCCACGAATATATATTGGAGCCCAAGAACTCATTTCTTTCATCCAGCATGACCATCGAAACTTCATTTCTCCAGACTTGAAGACCGCGCCGCCTTAATGGCTCATACACCGTCCAAACACACGGACAAACTGAACTTCATCAACGGCAGTTTCGCATACTCATGGATTCATATATCAAAACCTTTAGTGACTGGGACCCTTTTCGAGATGAAATTTGGAACTTGTATTTCGATGAAAAATGGACCTTGAAAATGGTCAGACAGCACATGAAGCAAAAACACGGACTTTGTGCGACGTAAGTGGCCTTGCTCATACAACCCTGACAATTGGGATGTGGCAACTCAATCTAGAATTCTTAGTGAGCGACAGTACAAGTATCTTGTGCATAAGAGGAAATCAGGGAGGTCAAAAAACATCAAAGCGCGTGATTGGGCGCTCATTGCTTCTATGGTTCAGAGTCCCCGGAATGACGACGAACCCATAATATTTACATGGCAAGGGAGACCTATTGATAATGGAAGAATATGCCGAGGACTTGCCAGACATAAGGGTCGAACTGAATTTCTCGACTGCGCTAGTGAGTCATCTGATCCAAATGATTTCTTTGCTACTAATACAGCTTGAAGGGAATATTTCAGATCCTACCGAATCCCAGACGCATCTACCGGCCCGCAAGGAAGAGGATGCCATGAGTCTCGATATACCAGTGGAACTCTTGTCGGAACATGACTACGGCTCAGTTCCCGTGATTTACCAGCAAATTTTATTACAGGGTATACCTGCACCTGGACGAGATGTAATGGAATTCTATGGTAGGATGAGAATTAATTGTAAGCATTATAGACTTCGATGCTGAAATCAAAACAGACCTCCAAGACTCGCCATCATCTATGGTAATAAAATACCAAAACGTGGCAAAATTGAGTGAACTTTCGAACCAGAATTCTATTCCAAGATCTCTATTGCGTTCCTGGTCCTGGGAATCTTTGACCTCGATCCTTGCATCTACCGAGCTAGATCTCATTCGTCAACAAACACCAGGCTTCCCTAATTCCAAAATGGATTTGCAATGTTGTTCAAGAGTAGATCTTTTGAGCATGGCTGCCAGCGTAATTATAAATAACCCGAACGCCCTGTGTTATAATTTATTGGCTTGGTTCATGAATGACAGACAAGGCGAACTCTTAAAATCAATATTCGAATCTCAAAGCAAAAGACTTGTATTATTTGTGTTCAATTTTCTTAAAGCAGCGGGAATTTGCGAATATATTGCATTCAGAAAGCGCGACTTTCACCACGAGCCGTATTTCTCGTCAAAGGCTACATATACTGCTCACCTTGGGTTTCCTATCCTCGCAAAATCACTTGGTGGGCCACATTCCCGAGCCAGTTTCTCGGGCCTCATCAACGCCATAGGTTCACTGGATATACCAGATATAGCTGAAACATTACTGCAGAACACTTCTATCAAAACTTCCAATGCACTAAGGTTCGCCTGTTCTACTCAAAAATGGCAAATGGCAAATGTTTTTCTGAGACATGGTCAAACACTGCACAGCCTAATAAAAGATGAATTTCATTTCTATTACCGACATGAATGGGCAATTAGAAGGGCAATTCGGGTATTTGAGAATCTTATCCCGCAAATACAATTACGTCAAGAAGACAAAGGTGCGTTCGACCAATTAATTCTTGGCACAGGTCTGTTTACCTTTGGCGAGGTCCTTGCATTATACTCCGAAAATTTGGCCAAAATGTTACAACCCTGGGTTACAGACCCCATCAGCCTCAAAATTTCCAAAATTCTCTCAGGGTTCAATGATGATCACATCTCCCTCTCTACAAGTAATGAACTGCGCCTTTTAATGGCAGTCAAGTTCAATGATGAAGTTCTGGTCAAAAGTCTTTTAGATATGGGAGTTGATCCGAACTGCCTCAATCTTCATAAAGAAAATATTGAAGTAGGAAAGTCTGTGGGGACTTTCCCAGAAAGCCTCAAATCTCGGGCCGATGAATCACGGCGTAAATTGTGTTTTTTGGAAGATACGACTATAGACGAATACTGCTACCTCCCGCTTACATGGGCAATGATACAACGCAACAGTACTATTTCGAATCTTCTTTTAAATGCTAATGCATCTATACGTAGCGAGACGATTGACTTACTGTTTGCATGGGTCTTGGAAGAGGATAGCTTTGACTATGCATTACTTCCAAGTTTTATGAAGGCGGATCAGATGGCCCGTTATACCGATTCCCAGCGCCTCGGTTTGGCGTTACTGACAGAAGACTTTGACCTTCTGGCTAATTTCGTGGCTTCTTCTGCCGACCTTAACGCAGCTATATTCCTGTCTCTTCAGGATATCCCTATAACAGCTCTGGCATTTGCTTTAGCATTTTGCAGCATACAAGTTTTAGAATTCTTATGGGGGGAAGGGTGCGGGTTTCTTCACGAAAGGCCCTGCGCTGGTGCATATGAGATGATTAAACTGCTAAGCACAGCATCTCGCCAACCTTTTTCCGATTCACATCTCAAAATGCGCTTTCTACTGGATCGAGGAGCTTGTTTAAACACCCCGTGTGACATTGACGGACCTAGCGAAATCGCTCACACGCCGCTCCAAGAATTATTTAGCAACACAATTTCAGACCACAATGGAACCTTTAGGATTATTGATTTTCTCATATCTAATGGGGCAGATGTAAACGCGAGTTTATCAAATGAGCCTACGCCACTTCAATTAGCTGCCTTCCATAATTGCTTCGATTCTGTTCAACATCTGGTCACCTTCGGGGCTAATATTGACTTGGTTCGAGGAGTGAGTAATTTTATCATGATGCCCTATCATTTCAAGGATCCTATCGGAATCTGAGAAATAGCGGATGGCGCAGTTGAATATCTAACAGAACCTTCACTGACCACTCTCATAACTAAAGGAATCTAACCTATCAGTACTAGGCCAGGCATGTTACGCTGGAAGGTTTGACTCGGTCAAATTCCTAATAGAACATGGGGCAAACATCAATGTTCAAAGTACAGGTTGTAATAGCACACCTTTACACCATGCTTGTAGCAGCAGCCACCCTAGCCTCGACATCGTACGATTTCTTCTCCAAAATGACGCAAATATCAATGCTGCATCGAAGAAATACTCAGTTCTTCAAACAGCATGTCTGAATGGCCTTTTTTATGCAGCTCTTATCTTGATTGAAGCTGGGGCTGATGTCAATGCTCCTTGTGGGCCAGAAGGTTTGGGAACGGCCATCGAAGTCGCCGCCAGTGGTGGGTACTTTGATATTGTTAAACTACTTTTGAACGCCGGTGCCGAAGAAGATGTCACCGACAACAGATTTTCTCGAGCGATAGAACTTGCAGGAGTTCATGTCCCTATCATTCTGTATTTAGAGGGCATCAGAGACAAGGATTCGGTTCAATTGATAGAATAGACAAATCAACGAGTTCAATGCGGGACTAACAGTCACGATACCCTGTGTAAGATGGGAAATAATAGTTGAGATTTCAGAATACAAGATTTATTTTGTATTCAGTGTCTAGCGTTGGTGCTGTGTTTCCCGCCCCAATCTGGGTGGCTGTCCCAAAGCCACACTCCAACCACTAAAGGGCCCACTCTCTTCGGCCTCATCAAGCCAGCGATCCAACATAACGCTGCTGCGATGAGATCGGTTTGTCGTTGAAGAAGAGGTGTTCATGTTTGTGTTCAGAGAAATAGTATTGGTATAAGTTTGATTGGTTTGGCCAGGTTTCTACTTGAATGTCAATATGGCCCAGGCATTGTATGTAACGGAGCGCACCAACCTCATCAGATGCAGTGCCAGTGTTGGTGTTGGTGTTGGTATACTTCTGCTGTTGAGACATGATGGCAGAGACAAGAAAAAG
This sequence comes from Calonectria hongkongensis, assembly GCA_017140755.1. Taxonomy (NCBI): domain Eukaryota; kingdom Fungi; phylum Ascomycota; class Sordariomycetes; order Hypocreales; family Nectriaceae; genus Calonectria; species Calonectria hongkongensis. Next base: position 189,319 of record JAACJA010000006.1, read on the forward strand.
ATCAGGTAGAGATGTAAATTAAAGCTGAGATTGGTATTCAACCAGTGGCTATGGTAGATGAATAAATACATCATGTTCCATGGCTTCCCTTTTAACTTTCTGGCGTTTGGGAATTCTGGTAGTTTGTTCATCATGCCAAGTCCGCCTGCTCAGTTCATCATAGGTAAAGGCGAAAGGGAATTATGGCTAGACCCGGTTTTTTCGGACGTGAGCACGGGCCCTGGGAAGGGGAATTTTGGTCCGAATGGCCAACGAACCAACCAGCGACCGCCTGTGCTCTGGTTCGCAACAAGGCGAAAGGGAATTTTGGCATGGTCCACTTCCTGTCCAGAACGGGATAGGACAGTCGGCATGAAATCTGACCGTGCCAATCTGGCTGTGTAGATCTGGCTGACCACCAGAGGCACAAAAAATGTCCATAGTCCGCGCAAGGCAAAAGGGAATTCTGGTCAATGTCTCACTCAAGCTAATCATCACCACGTGCTTCTCCCGGCGCATGAAACTGTCCGCTTGATGGCCACGCGTCCCAGAGAAAAGGATGCTTTGAAATTAGACAACGGCATGGTGCGATCACCCTGCAGCACCTCCATAGTCACTTTAAGAGAAAGGTCTCAATTGCCCTATTGTTTAATGTGCATTAGGCTATTTTATTTTTTTTATTTTTTTATTATTTTTTTTGGGTCCATAAACGCCGTACAAATGGTCCATTCTGCCCATTTTCCTGCATCGCTTGTGTCTACCCTAGAGCCGTTGCGTTTCTTATCAAGGCAGACACCTCAAGCCCATCCCAGTAAATTGGCCATTATGTCGATGTTTTGGTTCTTAAATTGAGTTTGAATTGGGAGCATTGATACTTTGATTGGAAAATTTAGGGCATCTCAGAGATATCATAAAACAGTAAGTCAAGTTGCGTTGTCTAAAAAGTTCGCGACAAAACAAATGGGAATTTCCGTCAAGTACCACGCGCCCAAATCTATGTATGTAAAACCATGTAATACACTGTCGCCCTTAACACCACCTCGTAGAATTATTGTACTGCGTTGATGCTCTCATACCACGACCGCAATCGTATTGTCTCGGAAACGATCTGCCTCTCTCTTCAGCATCAGAATGCAGCTTGCTACCACAAACGCCTCGACATCTTGGACATTGGCTTTCTTTCCGTCTGTCCACATGCTCAGGTCCATCATCAGCCTGCCTCCGTTGCCGCCCATGCACCTGCCGGTGCCAGGGGTTCGAAATTCGTCGTTGCGCACCAGCTGTGCAACCTGAACACCCCTCTTCCCCGCATGCCCGCTTCCCGATGGAACGAGATCGGTTCTCTCCAAAATTAGGAGGGAAGCCGCATCATAAGTCTCCTTGCGCTCGGAGCGACCACCATAGCGCCACTCAAAGGTGCCGAAAGATGTCTCCAGTTTTTGCGCGCGCGAAATGAGAGAGCGGCTCTTGACGTCAATCAGCTCGCACTCGACGTGATCGGAGTTGATGGCGTCTTCGACGGTGGCTGTAGTGTGAGGGGGGAGAATTCGCATCCTGGGATGTCTGCCCGGGCCCCAGCGGTAGATGGTTGAGATGAGCGGGGTGCCATCTGCGTCGGAGCCGCGAACGAGGGCGCAGGAGTTTGAGCTCTTCTTGAGCCGCAGCGAAGTGTACTCTAGGTGTCCAGAGTCTGGGCGGTAGACGGAGATGTTTTCCAGCGTTGTGCCGGTGAGGGCCTGGTTTGTGTCATATCCGATGGCTTGGATCTGGAGCTGGCTTGTCGCGGTAAAGGCATTTGGTGATGCAGAGCTGCTGGCAGCGGCGGCGTCGTGGCCATGGACGGCTTCCTTGTAGGTGGGTGGAGCGTCGGACTCGGAGTCTGTTGACGAATTGTAGCCCATGTTGATGATGTTTGGAGTGTTTTTGTTGTGATGAGTGCGTATGTATTGTGTGTCTTGAGTGTTTGATTGAATCGTTGATGTTTTTCTCCCTCTTTTCGCGGTGGTGCACTCTTGTTTATATATTGTCTTCAGCGTTGAAGCCGTGACATCAGTGGCAACGCCAGCGCTGTATTCTTCCCAATGAGGGATAATGACATCAATCCCGGGATTAAGAGGGCGCTTTGATCCGCGCTGGGGCTTGACCGGAAATGGCAAAAAACGGATTTGAGTCTTGTCTTGAGGAACCGGATTTCAGGCGCGAGCCCAAAGCTCAGAAATGAATCCCGTTCAAAGTGGGACAGTCGAATGGCCTGATTGGTCCATGCTGGCACCTGTTCCTTGCACTGCCACTCCAGCTCAAAGCTTAGCCTCACCATCTGAGGCGCAGCTGCTTTGCACTGAGGCTACGGCCAATAAATCCTTTTGGTCCACGCCCCAGCATTGACAATTTGCCCTGCCAGCTCCACCATCTGAGTGCTGTCTTTTTCAATGCGATCCAGATCTAGATGGCTCATCACATGGGTTCTCTGATGGTTTGCAACAAATATCGCCCAAGTCGATGAGCGATTTGATTTTCTCTCTCTTAGTTTAGCAGCACGTGTTTTTACCGGATTCAAGGTACTTGTGGCTGTCAATTTTTAGTTGCTCATCCTCTTATTCAGGCGCACGCAAATTCACCTGAAGAAATTTGGGTTTATGGCAAATATCATCAAATAATAGCATGGAATTATCAGTCATGACCAATACCGAGTGATCTCGATATATTTTGACTTCTTCAACATGGCATCTCTCAGCTCAGAATTCATTGTGGGGCATAACCGTTCCCCGCGAATGGTGACGCACAGGAACGAACCGTTATGACGCTAGCCAATATACCAATGCTCGCATCTAATATCCCCGAATGTTTATGTACTCGCGCTAATCCTCTATCATGCCCAGGTGCGACATGCAGACTGGAATGGGTAGCAGAACTTCCTTGACCTTAACAACGCTGTCAGCTTACCTTGCACCAGGAACACGAGCTTCAACCAATGAAAAATTTCAACCCTGGTAATCACCCTGTATTTTTCAGGTGCCAAGCTAAAACCTTTGAAAGAAATCATTGATCCGATTCAATGTAGCCGAACTGGCATACCCGTCGCACCCGCAGAGAGGAAATAATGATGCATTTGTTATTAACCATCAACAGTTCTAGCTGGTGTGCATGTGCTTAGTCGACATCTGGTAGATTCAACAAAGACGCATTCTTGAGGGCGTTTTTTACATGGGTGCTTAATAACCTCGTGCGGCTGAAGTTGAAACATGGCATGATTAGTGAATGCTGCCACCACGCCCTAAAAAGGTGACAGGAGCGGCATACATGTCTCAATGGGACCAATATGGATATTCCGCCGGCAAAAAGTGCTCGTCTTGGTTGCATCCACTGCCATGCAGCTGTTTGACTAGCCGCCTCGGCGCACCACGGCGCATTTATGCTTATTCAACACGCCAAGGTCATTTGGTAGCCAGGCACCGACTGATTCCACCGGCAGAATCGCAAAATCTCCAATTTCAATCAACACCATCCAATGTTTTTCAGGCAACGCTGGGCGCCTGGGAATCCAGCAAGATGGCTGACCCAATGACCGAGGAATCTCTTCTTGGCCATCACACACCTCAGCATCAAGACCGGCATCGGCGTCTCGGTTCTCACATCGATTCAGCCCGAAAAAGCACTAAATATGGGTTACGTCCAAACAGCACACGAGGGGAATACCGCGTCACAACCCAAACAAAAGCCCAGCCCGAACCAGACTTTTCTCAAGACGGTATAGATTTGGCTTTGTTGGCAACGACAAATGCCAGCGACAGCGATGCGACCAGAGAAACAGAAAAGGATCGCGACTCGGCAACGTGGCATCCTTTCTGGCTGCAACGAGTCGTAATCGCCATCTTCTTTGCATTATTTTTGTGCTTAACAATAGCATTGCCTTTAATGCTTTTCTACTCGAAGCGCAACGATGGTCTTATAGAATCTTTGCCAGGGCTTACGTATGCGTGGCGGTTTATTCCTACTGCTAGTAAGCTTTCCCTCCTCAGACCTTGATCGGTTCAATCATCCGCGGGTTGCTCACACTTCTATCAAGTCCTCACCCTGATCCAGCTGATATGGTCGCGGGTTGAATTTCAATCCCTTCGATATACGCCGTGGATCGCAATCAAATCCGGAGAGCCAGTGGATTCAAACATCTATAATGTTGATTATACCACAATGCCAGCTATAATGGTTCTGATACGTTCATTTAAGCAAAAGCATTACTTATTATTACTTGTTTCAATGGTTTCAATAATCCTAAAGGCCCAAATTGTTTTATCAGCAAGTCTTTTCCAGTTGGAACCTACTTGGAATCTGCAGCCTGTTCAAGTCGAGGTCTTGGACATCTTCAACACAACTATGGATTTATTTGGGCAGAGCAATAACTCGACTGATGTTGGAGAGGAATCAGAGATGGCCGTATTTTCATACTACAACGCTCGCGCTATTGAACACTTCGACGTGCAGCTGCCTTTTGGCGTTGCAGAGCAAGCCGCATACCAGACTTTCAGGATAGCAAAGCCAGGAATCAAAGCCCGAGGTACTGTCAATGCACCATTAACGGTGACTGTTGATGGTGCTTTCATGGACATGAACTGTCTAGAAGTGGAAAATTACACCGCTTCCGCCATAGACGAATGGAAAGAAGATGGTAAGGATACGATACAGTACGCGGTTGATCTCCAGTTTAAGACTTGTGATCAAACAGTCACCATCAAAAACGAGCTCTTGGCAACTCAAGGTAAAGGTTATGAGTACGTGCAACTTTGGAATCTTTATACCAACCTCGAGAAAAAGAATCCTTGCTCCAGTCTACCTAAACAGAACCCAAGCTTTGTGTACTTTGGTGGTCTTTACGGACCATCGCCGAAAAATTGGACTCTTCCACATCTTGAGTATTGCCAAGCTCTTATCTGTTCACCGACGGCCTGGGTATCAAAGGTGGAAATATTTGACAACGGCATCAGTCCAACATTGAAAGTCCTACCGAATCAGGATAAGGTGCCAACTAAATCCAATCCTTTCACCATGCTGCAAGAGTCTATGCCTATTGGCGGGCAATGGTCGACTACGTACTGGAACGAGTCAAAATTATCGCTTAACGGCATAGTGAAGTCGGCTTACCTTTCCTTGCCCGATAATGAAACGCTTTTCAACGCATTCGAAGACCTAACAAAGAAAAATAATCCCATGCTTTCTCATTACCTACTCAGACAGACAGGCAATACCAAAACCATCGATGGATCAGTTAAAATGTCGCACTACAAAGTGCAAATGAATGCGCTTTCCTGTTATTTATTGACGGGGCTTTTTGCCATCATAACTTTGGTGACACTCTGGATTACAATTCGATTCGGGGAGATTCCCTATATCTGGCATCGAGATCCAACCAGCATTTTGGGCACCATGCTCCTTTTTCACAGTAACGTCGACCTCAGCAGAAAAATCACAGGCTCTGTACAAGACGACAGAAATAACAATGGGATCAAGTGGACTGACTCCAGTTATTCACCTATCGTTTTACGATTATGGGCTCGTTCTATATTCACATTCCTTGTCCTGGGAATTATTATCGGCCTGACGGTCATGCTTGAGAAATCACAGAGGCTGGGAGGCTTGGTAGTAGAGCCTAAAGAAGACAAATACTGGCCCCTGTTATGGACATCTCTGCCCGCTTCAATCATGCTTGGAGTATCACTGTACATTGGTTCCAATGACTCGGCAATACGAGGCTTAGCCATATTTTTTAAACTCTCCAACAAGCCTTGCAAATCACAGGAGCTCGACATTTCTCTCATCGATATGCTGGGACTCCGCGCGCTATACCACTCGCTTCGGCTAAACCTATTAGCTGTTAGCCTCTCACAGATACTTGTTATTTTTTGTGCCTTCTTGACATCGCTGTCCGCCATCCTCTTCACTACCCAGAGCATCCCACAAGTCACAGAGACTGGTTTGCGACAAGAGAGTTGGTTTGGTTCTCAGAAGTTGCCAAGGGACCCAGAGGAATCCCAGGGAGATCGAGAAACCAGAATGGACCTGAGCAGCTTACTTTTGACAAAGGGCAAATCTGATTTCAAGTGGCCAAGGAATACCTACGGCGACCTGGCTTTCCCCATCCTTGAGACCAACAGCATAGAATGGAATACCAACATCTCAGTTGACATCCTCACCCCCGCTGTTAAGGTTGCTCCAAGCTGCATGCAGCTTTCTGACAAAGATTTCAACGTGTCTGTGTTCACCGCCGACGGATACCCGCAAATTAACATCACTCAGTATTTCACGTGCTTGAATGGCACCGACAACTCTCTCCAGGATACCATCTATGTTAATGATGAATCAGACGTATCGTATCTTGCGAATGTTATTTCATCTCAGAACAATCTCTCATCTCTATCCGGCCCTGTCGATTGCAATCCTGACCCGGATAACAAAGATAACCTGTATGTGCCATGGGGAATCGAGACATATTTGTGGGGCCAATTTTCAGTGTTGAATGAGAGTTTAGATCACCTATCCATTTGGAGGTGTAATTACTCTTGGACAGAGGTCATGACTGATGTAAGGCTCATTTGGAATAATGGATCTGTGCAAATCGACCAGCAGAATCCTCCTACCCAGCATAAGTCGAGTACCAAACCTTGGAGTCCTCCATTCAGATTTCCGTTGGATATTCTGCAATCATACAGTTATGCTTTCCCGAATATTCGACTCAATTCATCACTTTTTAACGAGGCCTGGGGACCATTCGTGTTACTCGTGGAACCCTTTGGCCCCTTCCAACCCGAGGACCTTGGTAAACCGGAGAAGGATGAGAAGATCATCGAACAACTAAATTCGAACATTGGAATTATAGGAGCCCAGCTTGCAAACGTCGAGCACCGTTTGAGCCTTGATGACGAGTCAGCCATGACGCCCAGTCATCACGGAAACCTGCCTTTAGTCAAAGCGACAGTGACCAACCCCAGGCCTGCATTAGTGCAAAACGCAAACATTACTTTTGCTTTAATAGCGATTCTTCTCGTGGTTTTGATAGTCAATGCCTGGTCGTTAGTATCGACACTCTTACAGCGCGCTCTAGGAGGCAGACCAATCTGGTTACTGGACACGGACTTTAAGGGTGTAGCTCCAGAAAACTTTAATAGTGTAGCGAGCATGGAATCTATAGTCCATGGGTCGAACGCTATGAAAGACTTGCCGAGAGACGCCTACCTATTGCCCCCAAACGAGCTTCACCAACGACTATCAGGTAGATCATTTCGACTCGCATGGTTTCAAGGGCCTCGGACTGATAAGAGATACACCATTGGGGTACCGGATGAGGAATCGTTTAGGTTTCTCGGAAATAAAAGAGCCGAGAAAAAGGTACAAAAAGGTGATAAAAAGGGAGTCAATCGAGAGGATGGCGCATCTCGTACTTTGCTAGATAGTGATTCAGCCAATTGAGGGTCTTAGCCGAATGGCTTTGTGTATGCAAATAGCAAAATCTATGTGTACGATTAGAAATACTCTAAAATTATGTATTTGCTTTAACATAAAATGCAAGGAACATTCGCGTGAATGAGATGTTATAAACTCTGTAGGACTAAGCCATCTCATACCCTTGTTGTTGGTCCCTCTGCGTATCCCGTGACTGTCTCTCAAGGAGCGAAGCCACTACGAGGCCTATAGGACCAGCCCTCATTCCCGGGTCGTCATTTTCCTCATCCTCTCGTTCTTCTGCTGCTACGAGCGCATGCTCTGGACCGTGCTTCTTCAAGTCTCGGCTGAACTTGTAATATTGCACACTCTTGCGGAATAGCTCACCGATGACTGTGGCTAAGAGTAACACTGCGGTGGTTTGGCCAAAGTCCCAATCGTCCTCACTCTCTTCACCCTCGAGGTATTTAGAGTTCGCTGACCGCAATGCGATCATGTAATACAAGTGTAATGGGAATTGCAGGATGCTAAGAATGAGAAGTGGCTTTCGCAAGTTGATACTGCCAAAAACTGTGGCAAGCATAACTGCAAGGAGCCAGATAGCCGTAAAGGCTACGTAGATTTGATCCGAAACCGGATGACTGGCACCCGAGGAGGCGATGCCATCTGTCCTATAACAGTAACCCATATCCTCGCTGGTCAAAGACCATTTGGATAATTTAATCTCCAGAACCAGCGTGAGTATAAAGAAGAGCATGGCATATGCACACGTGGCGCGAAAGCGAGGAGTGAGGTTATGGAGGCAAAGATAACGGTTGCGTTTCTTTTGGGGCTTTAATGGGGTGCCACGAGAGAGGTCCTTTGCCTTGATGAGCTTGTAGCAGACTAAAGCGGCACAGTTGGAGATGCTATGAACCGAGGGTAAGTAAACGTGCGTTGTAGAGGTGGGTTAAAGTACATACCCGACAAAACTGACGGTGTCATAGATGAGATGCATATGATATAGATCAAGATTACTGCCGGAAGCATATGCCGTGATAATGAGAGCCGTTCCTAGTTTGAGGTTAGCAGCATTCTGAGGCACATTCAAACACCTTTCTTACCGGTTAGCATTTGGACGTCATTGCCGACCATCAGCATGCTTGATACGAGACTGAGGCGCTTCTTTTGGCTTTCAAATTCTGCGGTGCCCTCATCGTGATCAACATTGATGCGCCCAAGCTTGGTAAGAAAAAAGACCCAGATGGCAAGCACCATGGAGATGAAAGCTTGCGCACTGAATCCCAAGAGAATCTAATGTCCAACCGCGTCAGAAAAATTCATGTTTTTATTTTATTTCAGAACGAGCCGGCAATCGAGAGGGGAAAGAGAAGCATACTCCAATTCCCGCAATGTCGGGCATAGGCTCTCCAATCTTGTCGCATATTAACGCCTCGGTCTCGTTGGACTCCATCGCGAAGGACGGCAAAAAAGGGAAGAAATGAGTGTACGGTAGGGCTGAAATTCCAAGCCAAGAAGAAAGAAATTAACCTTGGAAGCTGGAAAAACCTGCCCGGCTTTTATAAGCTTATCATTAAAGTGGCCGAGGGCTGGCACTCACATCTTGGCTGTGTTAGTTCCCGGCTGGGCAGATTCCGTTGGTGGGGCCACCGAGAAGATCGACCATCGGCTTTTCCAAATGGGCAAGTCTTTCGACATCGGGACACGGATGTCCGACCTGTTCAGCAGCTTCCTTGGGGCTTATGGTGTGCGGGCTACGAGTAATGATTCCTAAATGGGTTAGTGTGGTGAGATCTGACGTCTTTACCCACAGAGACCACAGATCCATCGCCGGACCTACCGAACCGGACAGCTGGTGATTGGCTCAATCACAGAGCTGATGCAACTTTTCATGCCGAAAAATATTGGATGTGGGTACCAATGGCTATGTCATTGACCATCGTCGATGGTCTATGGCTATGCTGCTTCGACTTTGTTTAGACCCGTCGTATCATGTTTTATTGCCGTCGCCGGATCGCGTTAGCTTTTCGAGACGTTGAAATGTTCGACCATGTCGCGTCATCAAGCTAGAGACAAAGGCCATTTCCCAAGGTTGCAATCCCAATATACTGCACTCAGCTTACAGACCCAGCCTTATTTGAGCTTGAGATCGGCATGAGTTTTGAAGCCGTTGCTTAAATCGGAAATGTCACTCGAAGTCCGAGGTCCGATGATACAGCACAGCCAAAAATACACATGTTACTGGTGTTGTGATCCGCTACACTGCCGTCACGGTCTTTGTGAAAAAAAAAAGTATAAAGCCTCAGAGTTCGCTGGATATTTATCGCTTCTCATCTTTTCAACAGCAGTTCTCAACTTGAACCTCATCTACTATCTTGATCTTACACATGTGGACATTCGCATTCGAGTGCATCTTGGCCGTCGGCGTAGTTGCCGGTGTTGCCAATGGCCAGCCAAGCCGCATCCAGGCGGAGCCTAGAAAGGCTAGCAACTACAGTTTGATTTCAGTTGACAACGCGACGGCATTTGCAATTACTGTATATCCCAACATCCAAATGTTGGTGTTTATGAGGACTGACTGAGAAAACAGTATGGTTATCCTCTGACCCTGTATACGTCAAGCCTGGATTCGGTCATCTCGGACCTTGGTGTCAATTCCGTCTTCCACGAAAATGCCACGGCGTCGGCAGGCTCTGCAGCCATCGTACGACCCAATGTCGACACGCTCTACTCCAAAATTCCCATTGACCTGTCACATGCGGATGTCGTGATTACGGTTCCACCGGTGCCCAAGGACCGATTCTATGTCTTTCCATTCTACGACCTGTAGGTGCCTCCGCGTGCGTATTTTGTCGGATTATCGTTGCTGACCGATCAAATAGATGGGGAAACAATTTTGTAAACATTGGAACGCTGAACAATACCGCACCAGGCAAGTATCTCATCCGCTTGGCCGAATCATCCGACTGCATGGGGTTCGAGTCGGCCAAGAATGATTCTGAGTATCTGGGCTTCATCAACTTCCCAACCGCTTATGGACTTGTCTTGCCGCGTATACTGCTTCTCGACAACTCAACTGCGGATTTGGACGCCATCCACGCTATTCAAAAACAGATCACAACTGAAGAGATACCTCTGTCAGGGCCTGCTCGCGCCCCGCGACTCACAATGGAGTTGCTTGGAAATGGAGTGTTGGAGCCAATGGCAGCAGTCATACCCGCTGGGTTGAATGCCTCTTCTATTAAACAGCTTCTGGAGGTCACAGCCCGTGTGGCAGCCTACAACCCCCCGATTGATCCCCAAGATGCTCCCAACGTGGCCGAAAACTTTGCTGTTGCTGGTCTCTCGCAAGGCCACTATTCGCCACCGGCGGGCGTCAATTACACCGCTGCCAATCTGCTAGTGGCTCAAGGATTGGAGGACACTCTGCAGTTGTTAGAGTCCTTTGGTAATGGCTGGGAGGATTACCAACCACAGGTCGCTGGCAACTTCCACAGCCAGTACTGGACCCGGGCTATTATCGCTTACACTGGCTACTTGCAGCTGGTGCAACAGGTGTGCATCTATCCTGAATGGACCCTTGAGGATGGTGTTCTATCTCTAGAGCCTAACCAATCGTACATTATGACCTTTCCGTCGGGCAAGCCGCCCGTAGATGGTTTTTGGAGCATGACGGCATACAACAGCTCTAGTTACCTCATCCCCAACTCGTTGGACGTGTACGCCCTGGGAGATCGCAGCAACATCACCTATGCCGACGGGGCCCTGGTCTACGGTGACAACGACAGCCGCAATGATGTCTTTTCTCTTCTCATTCAGCCAGCCGACGTGGAGCCGCCGTCCAACTGGACATCTAACTGGCTCCCTGCTCCACCTGGAGGAGGCAACTTTACAGTCAATCGTAAGTATACTTGCCTGATTTTATAATTTATTGGTTCATTACTGACGTCACAGTGCGATTCTACGGCCCAACTGACCCTCTGTTTGTTGGCGGATCCTATGTGTACCCCGTTGTTACTAAACAGGACGCCATAACTGAGTAGAGGCAATCCATTCGGCTCCTAGGAGCCAGCAGATTAGACTGAGAAGATATTATGGAGGAGAATTGTTTGTATATCTAGGATATAACAATATACAATATTGACTTTTTGCACGCTTTCCGGAGAAGGCAGTTACTCTGTCCTTTTCATTCTGTTAGAACCTCATCGTGATATTCATAGTTTTTTTATTTTTTTGAGGAAAGGAACAGCCCAACAAGGTCATGTGACCTGAGGGCGGCCTGTGCAGACTTTCAAATCCTTTGGTACGAATGCCCTCGTGCCAACCTTGAAGCCTACAGGATATGCAAGATGAAAACCTTGATAGAATTATCTTTATGAAGCATCTTGTATCGTTCGCCTATCGGGAAAAGGGTCATTATGAAATACCTAGTTCCGTAGTCCATCTGGATGCAGGAACCCACTTCTTTCTGTGGGTCAATACGATGTCACTGATGGTCAAGATGGAAAATATCCCGAGATTTACTCTCGGCATTCTTTCCGCTTCCGGCTAAAATCATGGCCTGCGTGTCGGAAAAGATGAGGGGAATCTCGCCTTGGAAAACGACCTTGTAAATTGTATTTTGGTTTGGGTCGGTGGGTATTGCACAAACAACGAAGAGAAATTCATTAATGAATTAGTTTGTCAGGCGGCTTCGGCCCTTCCGTATCTGCCAATTGATATATCTGAGTCAATAAGTCTGATCATTTGCCTATATATAGCCGCTGCTTGAGTTCAGATATAGATATAGCCGCGGTAAGCAGGTGTGGCCCCAATTTTCAAAGAGCTCAATTCTGAATGAGCGTGATGCGTGCCTCAACACTGCAGATTAGAAATGGAAAATGATCCGATTTGCTCAACGTTAGTAATCAGGCGTCCAACATCGTGTATAATTATTTTACGGCCTAAAGTGCCGCAATGATCGTTTTTGGAATTCTGCATGAATTCGTGACCGTCTTACCAATCAGCAATGTTCTCTGTTGCAGGAAAAACAGCCATCATCACTGGAGCCGGATCCGGTAAATCATCTAATGTTGGACCCAGCAAAGACCGTATCAGATTCGCTAATTCGGCTAATTAGGCATCAACTTGGAATTCGCGTCCCTCCTATTGGAACGCGGATCTAATGTTGTTATTGCTGACCTATCCCTTCGACCTGAAGCTGAAAGGGTGGTCGAAAAATACAATGCCAGTACAAATGGCCCAAGAGCTCTTTTTGTGAAGACAGATGTGACTTCGTGGCAAGCACTCGAACATACATTCAATGAAACATTGAAGCATTTTGGAGACTTCCATTTGGTCTGTCCTGGCGCTGGTGTCTACGAGCCAAACTGGTCCAGTTTTTGGCATCCACCTGGCTCATCGTCCAGCACAGACGGGGTACATGCAGATCACTACGCTTTGCTTGACATAAACCTCACTCATCCGATTCGGACAACCCAGATGGCAATTTCATATTGGTTACACCCTCGCCAAGATTCTACCCATGGGACTCCTGCCAAAGTGTCACCTGACAATCCGAAACGAATTATCCATATCTCATCGGTGGCGGGACAGATGCCCAACTTCAATGCGCCTCTTTATAGCGCATCCAAGTTTGGAATCACCGGTTTCGTACGCTCTCTGGAGCCTCTGAATGCCATGCATGGCATTCATGTCAGCGCTGTAGCGCCTGGCCTGGTCCAGACACCACTGTGGACCGAGGACCGTGATAAGATCAAGTTTATAGATTCCGAAAAGGATAGATGGATCACGCCGCGAGAGGTGGCCGAAGCAATGCTAAAGTGTGCTGAAGATGATAGTCTTGGTAGTGGCACGATTTTGGAAGTGGGGATAGGGTGTACGCGAGTTGTGGAAGTGCTCAACGATCCTGGCCCAGATAGTTCTGCAACTAAGGGCCTCAGAGCAGCCAATGCAAAAGAAAAGGGCAAGGAACTGATAGGACAGTGGTTGAACAGTGACAAGGTTTGGGGAGGTATCTAATATTACTGCTTGCCATCTATATTAAGGACAGCGTGTGTGTGGTCACAAACTCGTCCTGAATTCGGCCTAGACCAATACGTAGATATCATTTCGGCATGGTGTAACCTGGTGATCCGCCATCAATAATATGCTGATAATACGATTCGAGACTGCGACCTTTGGAAAATTGGGGGTACAGCTTCCAAAAGTCCAGGCACCCAAGATATTCTGCATATTCAGGCGTATTGTCTCCTCGAACACACCATGAAATACGATACTTTGCCATATTATAGTCCGCCCCAATCATGGTATTTCTGGGATGCATAGGGCCTTCCGGGCTTTCTCGAAGCTTCTGCCCGTTTGTCTCGATTATGGCCTTTAGTTCTTCATGAGAGATCTAATAGAATCAGTGTCAGTAATCTTTACAGGTTTAGTAGATTGGATGAAAGGAGCCCAATTACATAGTCCTTGGGCGGATCTTCCCCAGTGACACGGGCCATGATATCCCATATGTCGTTCATACTAAACACTTCCGAGTATGCGAACACGTGCTTATTGAGAGTTCTCGGATCTGCGATAATCTGGGCGACATATTTGCCAATATCTGCCAAGTCGGTAAGAGCAAACTTTTGGTTTCCATCCTCGACGATGCGATGGTCGATGTAGATCATGTGCGCATGGTCTGATCTGCCGGATGGCACTTTCGGTACAAAAACCTGATACCAGCAGCCAACATCAATAAGAGTGTATGGCAAACGCGCCCTTTGGATGACGCCCAAAATTTCGAGTTTCTTTGATTCTGGTTAGCTATAATATGTTATATAAAACACTGTTTTGAGTACTGACCTTGTCTTTGATATCGATAACCCCCTTTGAGGCTGGATTGACCCACTCAGAAGGTACAAAGCGTTTTACGCCAGCTTCCTTTGCTGCCTCGATTCATGGAATCTGAAGATCTAGGTATTCCCAGGTCATACAAGAGATAAGCACGTCAACTCCCTTCAGTTGGTCGACCAATGTGGATCGTGACCCATTCAGGTCGTAGCCAACAATTCGAACGCCCTGTTCTCTGAATTTTTGGTTGGCGTCGCTATTGAGGGAGGACTGACGCGTGAAGGATATTATGGCCTATTAAAATATTGGGTTAGCTAAATAATACTTTGTGATGGTAGGCTATGATAGTAAAGGCCACCATACGAAGTCGGTTGTTGAAGAGGTCAAGCCATTTACTATAGACTGGCCTGTTTTTCCAGTCGCGCCGATGACGCCAACGGTAATTATGGGTGCCATTTTGATGGGAAATATAACCTGAAGAGGTTAAGCGAATGTAGAGAAGCTGTAAGTTAGAGGGCGTATTGGCAGGATTTATATCCTAATCCCTCGTTTTTAGGGAAGATGCCGAAGAGTTGAGCCGCACGCAAAGCTTAATGACTTCAAGGGGCCGGGCTTGATCGTAAAAGCTAGTCTAACTAAGCCGAATCGGTGTGGGGAGTTGGGTGACGCTTGTTGCGCATGAAAAACTCAAAATGACTCATCATGAATCACGTCCTGACCGACTCCATTCAGACCCGTTTAGTCAGTTAGGTCATGGCCAGAACTATACCGCTTTCGAATTTTTAATTTCATGATTGTAGGAGTACGATTTAATAAATTATAATAATTGATTTTAGTCACTCTCTTGATAAAATACCTTGTATTCATTCTTACCCTGCAGAGACCTGAGCTACGCCCATTGAATTGCGCTCTGTTTCGTTTTTTTGTTGGGGTCGTAGAAATGTGACTTTTTATGCCCAATGTCGTGGTTTTTAGGCCAAGGTTTTCTGCTGCTACAAATAATAGCAAGTTCTTTCGTGAAGATGCGATTTACGAGTCATCGAGCAAAGGTCTTGTTAAATACCATTGTGAACGGATGATGTAATGGCGTGACGGCTTGGATAACGACTGATCAACTCGACCTGCCACCAGCTGCTTTAGGCCTCTTCTTTCGATTACCAAATATTGTCAACCTTGGTTTTCGGATCAATCATCTGACCATTGCGAACACGTCCTGTATTGACTTTTGACTTCATCAGATGACAGGAGCCAAGAATTCCAAGGCGTCAATGGCTTCAACATTACGTTGGAAGATCGGTATATGTTTCGGTAGACTAGGGACTATGGCAGCTAGACCGAAACAGGAATCAAATTATTTATCCTAATTGACCAATAGCAATCCTAGAGCCACATAGCCGGGGTAACATAAAGGCCGAGGTCATAGAAATATTGGTTCGAAATAGTGGAGCCGGACATTTCGCAAAATGATAGTTTACCGAATGTTGATTCCCAAGGTGGCCCAGGCTGCTCAATGGAGATCAACATGTTTTTGGCCATCATTCTCTTCATCCCTTGGGATTATTTAAACCTGCCCTTTTCGGGTCAATCTGCATATTCACAACCAACATTGCACTCAGGATCAAACAGTCAAATAAATATTTTGCGAGATCTCTCAAGATTTCTTAGATTATTTTTTCTACTTTTCCTCAAGTATATAATATGAAGGTGGCAATCGCCGGACTTGGAGATGTTTCCAAATATCTCTTGGAAGAGCTTCCAAAGGAAGGGCACGAGGTGGTTGCACTCACTCGCAGCTTAAAGCAAAACATCCCAGGCTTGGATCAACGGGTGACCGATTACTCTGTTGCAGACCCGAGCAAAAATCTTGTTGATTGTGATGCAGTCGTTTCTGCGATCACCATTCACGCAGCACAGCTTTCAGCAATTCACCAGGCACTTCTTGAGGCTTGCAAGGGATCCTCGAAATGCAAGCGATTTCTGCCCTCTGTCTGGGCTGGCAATTATGAGCAGGTACCGGATTAACCGCTTTATGCTGGAGAGGAGCTACTCTCTATAATTGGAACTCTTCGAGAGCAAAAAGAGGTCGACTGGACATTCTTTTGCCAAGGATAGATGGTCGATTATATACTTCCTTCGAGCCAACGCTATCTCGCCGATTTTGGTGAACGATGGGTTCAAAATTATAAAACCAAGGTCTTCACTCTTTATGGAAATGGTAGTCAAAAGGTCGACTTTACCTCTGCAAGGGACACGGCCCGTGCTGTCGGCGTTCTTTTGAACCATGAATCTAGCACATGGGAGGAGTATACCTGTGTCTCCGGACAACAGATGACCTGGTTCGAGCTTTGGAAGTTTGCCAAAGCTCACGAGCCTGAATATACTCTACAGAAGAAGTCACTGGCCGACAGTATCAAACAGCTCATTGCCAAAGAAAGCGAGGAGAAGGTTACTGCTGCCATGTACGAAGTGATGGGGCATAGCAAGGCCCTGGCTTTTCCACCAGGCAAAGTGGAGCAACATCGGCAGAAGTATTTCAAGGGTATGAAATTCCGGACCCCGATAGAGTTGTACATTGAAGCAGTCATAAACCCTGGAGCTGTAGTTTATTATTACTCGTCATATGTAGGGTTGGTTTGGTCAAATTCTGCTCCATCCCAACACTCTTACAACAGGCACTCAGGGTTCCACATATTAGCTCGAGAATTAAATCAGTATTATTTCTTTATTCTGGCTTTATTCACACTTTCAGGCACCATCCCCAGTGTATTAGACCAAGGTTTTTGAGCCTTGAATCCCCTACTTAACATTACACACTGAGTTTATCGGCCCTTATCAGATCCTGCCGACAGTCAGAAGACCGCATTCTTGGCGATTTCTGATTCCCCTAATCTCCAAGCCCATCGCGCTGCTTCCGCAATCACAACGGCGGTGCGTTGGGGTCTTCCAAGCACTGATCAATTCGCATGATCTGCTTGCCGGTAGCCTTGGCCTGCTTGATAAACTCGGGGAAGTAGTTGACAGTCGAGTTGTACGAAAAGTGCATGACGACCAGGTTGCCTCCCTTGGCAACATCGGAGTTAAATGCGTCAACTTGCTTCTCTGGCGTGCTTGTCTCGGCCCACAACCAATCCTGGACATCAACACTCCAGTTGATGATATAAGCATCGTCAGAGCCCGCAGCAGCTGCCCAGCGCTGACGCATACGCGCACCTTCAACACCATAAGGTGGACGGAAGTACTGTGATTTCTCGCCAAAGAGGTTTGTCATGACCCTGTAATCTTGGTTGTACTCCCAGTCAATTTCAGCGGTAGTTTGAAGCCCCTCCATCCTGGGGTGGGTGTAGGAATGTAGCGCAATTTGGTGGCCCTCGCTCTCTAGCTGCTTATAGAGGTCGGCCATCCCAGTGGCGTCGTTCTCGAGCACTGCACCGACAGCGAAAAATGTCACCTTGATGTCTGCGTCGCGAACGATCTGCGCCAGCCTCTCGGCGTACTGCGGATTGCCGTCGTCAATGCCGAATGCGAACGAGTTGGGTCGCGTACAGGCAAAGACAAGCGTGCCCGAAGGCAGCTTTGAGGGAATGGTTACGCCAGAAGGGATTGAGGGGACAATCTCAACCTTGGTCAAGACGAAAGGCTCACTGGTGTAAATACCTCTGAATGCGACGCTTGTAACACGCTGCAGGTTGATGTTGAAGTGTGAAATGGGAATGTAAATATCGTTGCCTTTTGCGTACCGGGCGGCCTCAAGACTGTCTCTCGTTTCGGGATACGGCGCCACACTATCGTCGCACTGCGAGTTGTGCTGCTGCAACGAGACGGAGAATTTTGTGTGGCCTGAGTAGGCAATGTGCAAGTAGGCACCGCTGTAGCTTCGCAAGTCTCGACAACCGTTGCTGATCAGTGTGGTGAAGGCGTAGTCTGGGCCTGGGGCAACAACAGTGAGAGCGTTGGAGCCCCAGCTGAGGTTCAGCTCCTCGCCACCATGCCAGAATCCCAACGAGTTGGTGTTAGCGTTGCTAAAGGTGTCAACGACCAAGGCCGAGGCAGAAGAAGACGGTGCTGGCACGGTAGATGAGGGTGCTCCTGGGTTGGTATTTGTGGGAACTACCCAGGCAGTCGGGTTGCTCCCGCAGTAGAATGATAGGGGACCCATTGTGACTTGGTTGGTGAGGGATGAGATCACAATGGATCTCAATTTGGTGAGCTCGAGTCCGTTGAACTTTGACCAAGTGAAGCTGTACAGCTTCTCGGTTCCGTCGAATGTCCAGCCCAGCTGAGTCGTTGTCTGCGACGACGCCGCAGTTTGCTCGCCGTCACATGTTGTCTTGGAAGACAACTGGATTCTAAATGTGGTTCCTGCTGCAGCCTTGATACGGACGGCTAAACCACCATACTTTGTGGCATCTACACATCCGACTTGCGTGAAAAAGTACGACGCGGTGGACTGCGGCGTAAAGTCGACGTAGTTGTTATCCACAACCACGGACTCCATCGTGTCATCATCACCAGTGGGCAGTAGCAGTGAGTTGTATTGAAGGAAGTCAAGACGCGACTGTGATGCCCAGTCATCCACCAAGAGCGCTGAGCACGATGGGTTGTTGGATATGCTGGTGGAAGTTGGCCTTGAAGTGGTTCTAGTCAGGGTGGTGGCTGGAGACATAGTTAGTACCTGGGTAATCTGGACTCGGCTAATACTCACCAGTAGTTGCTGATCCCTGGCCACAGACAAAAGAGACCTTATCCAATTGCCACTGCTGGGTTGAGGAAAAGGACTCAAGCACAAGTGAGAGTGCCGCGTTCAGATTGGCTCCCGAAAAGCTGCTCAATGGAATGCGGAGAGTCTGCCAATTGCCGGTAAGACCCGTGGCCCGATAAGAGGTTTTCGTACCAGTGGTTGAGGAACAGCTTGAGGCAGTATTGAGTTGGGCGGTAAAAGCTGCGCCAGACGCGGGTGCCTTGATCTCAAGCTGTATGTGGGTGTACTTGTCAGTATCCAGGGCTTGGCATGGAAACGTCTCGTAAAAGTAAGCTCCGCTCTTCGGAGTGAAGCTGAGGATTCCATTGGAACCGGAGATGCTAGCCATGCTGCCATCGTCTATTGCAGTTAGTTAATTGAGGCTCTGGAAAAATGTCCCGAAAAATAAATATTGATCCTCTTACCTGAAGTCCACGAACCAAGGTTGTTTTGGTTAGTTGACGGTGAATTGGACAAGTCATCTACCAGCAGGTCGGAGGTGCACACAGCAGCGGTAGCTACCGCGCTGTAGACCGCCAGTAGTAGGCATTGTGCCTTGAAGTACACCATTTTGCCTTTTTTGAATTGCACTGCTCTTAGTGTTGGACCTGATGATCTTGTTATAGAACAATTGGCGCCCTAGGCAAACGCTCTGCCGACAGTTGAGGCAATGGATGCGAAATGCAGCGACCGGCGGAACACGTTGATCCTATATGTGAATGAGAGCACAGCAGATATTTCGTATAGAGATGCGCCATAGTCTTGGCAATGCAAGCCCATATCCTCCGGCTCAGTCTAAAATAGAATAGCTGAAATGCGATGCGACCTGGGCACATGTAACGAGTCAAATTGGTGTGCTGGCCCGGCCAATAGACCAGAAATATGGATTGGTCCAGGCACGTTGTGCCTGAACTGCACCACACATCAGCAAGTATGCAAGGCCCGACGGCTTGGCACATCCGCTAGCGCACATGCAGCGTAAGCACAAAGGAATATTGCCAAGCGTTGGTGACATGGTGGCGTACTCGGTCGACACAGGTGCGAGAAAACATCAGCATCCAATCTCCTCAGCTGCATGGTGGCTTGTGGATCAGGAACCATTTGCTAGGCTAGTTCGAAGGCAGTAGTACCCGATGAGCATTTGGAGGAGGGTTACACGGAAATATCACAACGGGTGTGGTGCACAGCGCAGCTCGCACCCAAGGGGATAATCGGGCCGCTGCAGCGACAATTGGTCCGTCACCTGGCCCCTCGTGCGTACTTGGCGTTCGTCAATATCTTGTATAGGTAGTCAATACGGACTTCGCGCAGAACCAAACCTGCACGGTAAGCAGTCATCACGCCATCGGAAGCGGAGAGCTTCCCTTTCGGAATAGCCCAGCACAGCGCATGGCTCGATCGGCTAAACACGCGATCGGCCGCTTTTAAGCTTAACTCAGTTAGACGCTCCCAATACACCCCTGTGGCATGGTTGAAAACCACCTCAACCCGCCCCAGTCTGTCTGCCGCACCAGTCCTGACTGCGCCGTGGTTGCAGTAGCTAGCTGGTCCCCGGCCCCTGCATGCTCGGACCCGAGTGCTGACGCGAAAATATCCCACTTGCAGCGAAATGTGTCGATGACGCAAAAATCAACTGGCATACTGCAAGGAATCTCGTGAAAACGACTTTGTTTGCGGCTACAATCGCACCACTGGCTACTACCCAAGATTATCAGCGTAGAAAATGGCATACGGAGTAAGATTGTTCCTAAATTGCCAGTAAGCATGATGAGGTTGGATTTGGAAAGCATGGTCTGACGCAGTATCGTTGCACCTTCATTGCTAGTTCATATTTTGTCACATTTAGACTTGTTCAACTCGTATAGTAGAAATGAATGTCATAAATTCCTTACGTCAAATAAACAACTAAATACTCTACTTAACTAGTCTCCACTTCATTAATTAGCAACCCCAGCTGCTCCTTCGCCCTCTACCTTGGCTTCTCCCTCGCCTTCCTCCTTATCCTCTCCGTTGGCCTCTGGTGTATTTGCCCTAGAAATATTCTCCTTTATCTCGTCGAGTGAGATACCCCATTCTTTGGCCAACTTCTCCGTCCACGCCTTCACAGTCATTTCCTCTCCAGTCCCATTCTCAGGATAGCATACCCTAATGATCTGCTTATCTCCGTCTACTGCTTCAATGCCTGTCGGTATATGCACAGCCTGCGCTGCTTGTCCCACGAGCGCGTCAGCTCCTTGCTTCGGCATCTGCATCCAGCGATGTTTCGGGCTGCAGCCAGTCATTTGCATCCCGACGTCTGGGTCCCTCATTTGTCCGAGGCAGCTGCGGCAAAAGTCCTTGTTCGTGCAGTAGAGACAGTGATATAGCTCATTGTCGAAATCGCCCTTGTTTTGGCAGTGTTTGCCATCTGCGGTGCGCCCATCGCAGGTCCAACTGTAGTGAACGTTTACTTTCGGCGTGTGCCTTTCGACGAGGTCTGATATGTGAGATTCGATTAGACGGTGAGCGCTGGCTGTGATGGGGTCAAGCGCGGCTGCGTTGTCGTCTTTATCCTGCGATCCGTTCACCTCGCTGTCGCCATTGACTTTCGAATTGACGTTGGCAGTACCCACAAGAGAGTCTACATATTCCTTGGCAGCTTCAATGCGCTGAAACTGCTGGGAGGAATCTGGGACTTTCGTCTTGACAGCCCCAATCACTTGTTTGGCTAGATTGTTAACCTTGTCCAGCACCTGCTTCACCTCCTCGCCTTCGGCCACGTCACTGTCATTAAAGTATAGCGCTTCGGTGACAAGATCAGGCTGCATTATTAGTGATGCAGCGACGGCGGCATTCTCAAAGTCTTGGTAATGTCCTAGCGCTTTCATCAGGAAAGAGAATCCGTAATAATCATTATCGGGAATGTCGTCCGAGAGAATCTGCAGTGCCCATTCAACCTTCTTGTTCAGGACGTTTCTGGAATCTTCCTTCTTGCCGTTTGTGGCAAATGTCGCAGCTTGGAACCCAACACTCTCATTAGAAAGGTGATAGTAGCTAGACTCGGCCAGCTTGTCTAGCTCTTCCATGTGGTGTAGGTGAGATCCTTCCATCATATCTTCGAAGTAGTATTTTGCGAGGGCCCGCTCGACCAGGTCCCTTATACCAATGACGACGTCATTGTTCGTGTCTGCGAGCTCCTCAAGGCTTAGCTTCCATAGTCGCACAGCCTCGCTCATGGAGTCCGTATCACCAGCCGTTAATTTGTAGGTATATGTGGCAACCCCGCGGTGGTAATAAAGCACTGCTCGACCCTGGGTTTCCAACACATCTTCACTCCATACTTTCACCTTTGTGGTGTCAGTCTCACCTGCTGTGACCGGTGCCGTCGCCAACTCCATGGAATGCACAATGGCTTTCAAAAGATCCGGATCCTTGTTAGCCACAGTGAATAATTGAATCACAATCTCATTGTGTTCTGTGTCCAGGGCCAGCAGCTTGGCAAGGTTAACCATCTTCTCTTCATCGCCTTCTGGGCCAAATATTTCCTTGATCAACTTCTGCATAGCGTCTGAGTCGGGGGAGTTCAAGATGGCCTTCAAATGACCAAGACGACCCTCATTTGCGTACTCTGGATTGGGGCTATTGCAGGCTAATAGGTAATACTCCGCCGCCTTCGCCATATCTTGAGATTTATAGGCATAAACTCCCATCTGCAACTGCAGGCTCAGAATATCTACTGGAGGTGTGGCGCCCTCGAGTTGTGACGCTTTAATCGCAAGCTCCAGCTGTTCAATAGCCTCTGGAATGCGACCCTGGTCATAATAAACCTTTTCGAGGCCGCGGTAACACAACCAGCTAGGGTTGCTCTTTTCGATGGCTTGCTTGTAAAACGCGATGGTTGCATCTGACATGCTCTTGGTCTCTGAGTATGAAACCTCGCCAAGTCTCTCGTACCAGAGAGAGTCGAGTTCAGAGTCTGGAAGCTCTAAAATACTCTGGCACCACTTGCTGACAGCATCCCAATCAACCTTGACTGTTGGTTCGGCCGCGTCTCCGTCTTGATTCTCGCCATCGGCGTTGATATTGTTGGCGTCGTTGCCGATGTCATTAGTTTCAGCATCTGCCTCGGATGGCTGCTGCTTTTTATCCTGTTTGGGGGAAATACTTAGCAGAGAGATATTTCACCGTGAACTGTAAAAGCACTTACAGCGTTCATAAACTCCTCAATCCACCACCAAGCTCTGCGCACTGGCCATGTCCTCTCTCTCAATAGTCCTCTGATAACGAGCTTGGCAAGCTCCTTCAAATATCCTCGAGCGGGGCTCTCGGCGTTCCGTACTTGTTCACGCCAGCTTTTGTCCAGCCTTCTCACAACTGCCGTGTCTGTCAACCACTTTTGCACGTCTAACATCTCAGCTGCTGTCCAATATGTTGTCTGCTCAAATATCGCTTTGTGGCGCCTGAATGTCGAGTCATTTTTGAACAGGTCGTACAACTCCTGTCCAATATCCAACTTTTCATTGGGCAACAGTTCACCCTTTTCTTCATCCTCAAGCTCGCTAAGGCGGTTCAAGTGGTGAGGCAACCAGAAGACTAAATATCTTGCAATCTTGTCAGTCTGCTCCTTTGGATCCTTTTTCAGGTAATCGAAAGTTCGCTGCACAATGGTGTGATGTGCTTCGAATTCGTCTACGGCGATGACACCCTGGCTACTGCTGTGCAGGGCGCTCACACCATCGCCGTCAAAATTGAACTTGAATTTGTCGCGAATCGCCTTGTGAGCGAGATCCCAGAGGAAATGACCACAAAGCTCTTCATCCACGTTGTTGACGGTGATGGTCATGCTGATAGTGGATCGATCCTTGGAATGCAACGCGCGGCCGGAGTTGTCTTTTTCCTTCTGGAGGTGCTCTTTAACACCATCTTCGCCGTAAACGCAATCATCTCGGATCTTCAGAACAGCAGAGTATTTGTTTTTGATGATGGACTCCAAAGAGGCAAGAGACTCTATGCCAGAGAAAAGATACTTGGTGGTTTGTTAGCTCATGCTAAGCAGGCCAAAGCAGAATACTTTTACTTACCATAAGAGCTTCGAGCTCATCGAGAGTCATTGTCTCATTGCAAAACAGAACCCATTTCAACAGTTCATTCAGCTCACTGATCTCTTCAGCCGTCAATGATCGTTGCAGGTTTTTGATGGCGGCCTCGTGACTGCTCATTGACTGATCTAGCATCTGGTCCAGCTCCCGGGCAGCTGCACGCGTGCTCAGCAGGCGAACCACATCATCTAAGCCAAACTTGAGCTTAGAGTAACTACCAGCGACGTTTTGCGGCAACTTTTCAATAATCTTGTCTTTGGCCTTTTGTTGGTCCGAGCCCGGTCTCGCGTTATGCAAGACTCCCTGCTTGTTGAGCTCTTCGTCAATAAAGATTGACATATCCGGTCGGTTTTGCTCCTCCATCCGGATTCTCAACGCATCTTGGAAAGCTGTCTCATTAACGAAACGCTCCTCGGTTCCGCTTGCTAAGACACGCACGCGCCCAGACGATTCACCAGTCAACCGGATAATGAACTTTAGCAGCATTTCGGTCTGCTTGGAAGGCAGGTTGTCTAGACCATCGAAGACAAGGTAGTACGTGGCACCAGACCCAGTCGTCCCGACCTTTAGCTCCTTCCATAGGCTATCCAAGTTCTCGAGGCTTGTTGAGCGACGGAACGCGCTCGGCTCTAACTCGCACGCCTTGCTCAGCGCCTTCGCCACGGTGACATCAACCCGCGCGATCTGGAATGCCATTTCCTTGAGTGCAGATTGTATTGGGTTTGGGTTCTTGTCACCATCATCATCTGACTTTTTACTGCTGAAAAAGTAATTAGCGACGTAGGAGCGCCCCTGCTGTTCCTCCAGCCGCTTGGTGATGAGAGATGAGGCCGACGTCTTACCCGAGGACGAAGGACCAGATACGAGAAGCACACGCGGTATATCCTTGTCCTTTTCATCGGATGACACCCAAGTAGTATAGGATTCATGGGTCCAAATCCACGATCCCGTACCAGCGAGGCATCCATCCGCGATTTTGGTGCACGTCTCGGTAGTGTTGGACTCAAGGCGCACACTAGGTGATACACCGAGAGCGTCGCGGATCTTCATGAGCCTTTTGAGACGGTCGGCATCATCTTTGAGAGACTGCACCGCCTGGTGTGTCTCCTCGGTCAATTTGCCAAAGACGATGGACTGCTCGAGTAACGCGGCCACGTCTTGCTTCGTCTCCACCACCACGGAGAGCGTCAGGGTTCCCTCAACATCTCGCTGCTGCTGCAGGACGCGCTTGAACTCTGCCATCTCCCCAGCAATGGGCGAAGAGTCCTCCAAAATGAACTTGATCTGCCGCAAAAAGCGATCCCGCTTTCGCGATTGGCGGTACTGCACAACATAGGCGCAGACCTTGACGAAGCTTACGAGGACGAGATGGATTTGCTTGATGAGCAACGGGTCCACGCTTTCCATGGAACTGTAAATCTTGAACTGAGAAAGGGCCGACGACACCTCAGTGAAGACTTGATCAATAGCGTCATTATAACCCTTGATGGTTTCGGGGATGTCGAAAACAAAACTCAGGGCTGTAGCGGTAATATTTGCCGCTGCTCCGGGGATGGGTATCTGGACCCGTTAGACACGCTTAGGCCAAAAGAGTGAATTGCGACATACAAAACATGAAGCTTGATTAGCAGCCCCGACAAGCATCTTCAGATACTTGAGCGACTTGAGCCCCACGCTCTTCGCCTTGTCCCACTTGTCTTCGGGCCCTGCATCCAGGCCGTATGATGCCTTGGTGCTAGCCTCGATCTTTCTCTGCACATCATCAAAGCTCTTTACTTCACCCTTCTGCAAGGACTCTCCGCAAATTTTCTCAAAGGCTTTGGCCGCATCAGCCCACAGCTCCTTCATCGACGTCTCGCCGTCAAGCGGCTTGTTGTCGGGAGCTGCAACTGGCTGCGGGCCCTTCATGTTGCGCGCGGGGTATCGGCAGCGGAACAGATGTGGAGAGCAAGTCCCGATGGGTGTTAAAAGAGACTATGCTAAACGGGAAAGAAACGAGTGGACGATAGATATGTGCTGCTACGCAACCACGCTGGGTTCGTGTTGGTAGAAGAATAGACTGGGCAAAGTTGAGCGATTTTGTATGTTTTTAAAAAACGTGGCACGAAGGAATTAGGCTACAACCAACGAGAAACATCTCCTGACAACATAAATGGGACTTCGGTTGCGCTCTGCAACAATGGTGGGTATATATCAGGCCTCAATTTCGAAAGGTTGGCTGAGGGACTCGTAATGTCGAACTTGAAGCGCCAAAGGCCCTCACATTCAAATGCAGCAACTGTGCAACCAACAGCATGGCGAAGCAATAACTGGAGCTCGCAGCGCTACATGAAGCTGCATCTGGACGCATAACAGCATTGGCTGGGGTCCTGGAAGCTGAAAACTGGGGGCCATTTCAGCCGACCGCGGGCAGCCAATCAAATATCTGCAAGGATTTGCACGCGACTCTTGCTGATGCCAAGTCTGCATGAGCTGAGGCGTTCGCTGACATCAGATTTTGCCGTGTTTCACGCGACCCTTTTTCTTGCATCTGCCCGTTAATTACTTGCTCGAACTGGCCTCGAAATATCAACCGGCCGGAGATATATATCGCCGATAGAGAATCTCACACTACAGAGAGCACAAAAAGGAAGGCGAATGAAAACGCTACCGCGTTGGCACAGACAATCATCATGCCGAGCAGCCGATCCCCACGGCAAATGATAGCATGACCACGAAAATTATGATAATGAAAGAATGACTGACAATAAAAAAATCACAGCGTCATAATTCAATCAAGATTTTGCCGCATAGAGAGTCGAGTTTTCAATCATATCCATATAACGGTTTCGGGAACCGTTTAGTGCCCGTGCTGTAGGGGAGTGGGTGGCTGGTCGAAGCTGAAGGTTAATTTCATCCGACTCGAAACATTTAGGCCAGGCCAGCTGCAAATTTCTGTCTAACATATGTTGGATTATGGGTTTTATATTCTGATTGTAAATGTCATCCCAAATGCTCTGTCAAAATCTTTCATCAACACGTCATTTTGTTCGTGCACCATCCAATATAATTTCGCTCCACCCCATGTCTAAAAATAGAGTCACAGTTGCTGGGAACAGATCATAAGTGGACGATTTCTGCAATCAATCATTCCTACTTTTCAGCCGGTTACCTAACATCCTGTGAATGTAATAAACTCTCAGTTATAATTAATCGACTCATTTTAGTTTAAATCATAATAGTTCTATCTCTAAAAAGCTCATTTCGAGCTATCGCTCCGACCAGCACTGCTAACCGAAACCCCCCACATACCTCCCACGGCCTAGACCCCTTGGTTTGCCAATCATTTCCTTTTAGGACGCACCAATACATCGGGCCAGTGAACTCCGATCTGTGTTTCAATGCCAACTGCAAGCGCATGCATTAGTATCCGCATCACTTGATCTCTGAAATTTCGCAAGGTTTGAATGAGTCTCGGGTAGTGAGGAATAGGGTATCACCAACAGCATACTAGGTAAAGGTATCTGGAAATCAACGGTATCCAAATCAACATTGCAATAATTTGCCCAATGTTCCACATGATTGACAATGGCTGTGACAAATGGCGATTGAACAGTGCTCGCATCTCAAGCAGGCTTAAAAGAATGTTCAGCAATAGCCATAGTTCGCCTACAACAACAAAGACCGTTGAAAAGAATGTGAGTGCGTTTCTGATTTTAGAGACCATTTTCAGAAGAGCTTTGAAGAAGCTGGTTTCAGTATTAATAGACCAAGACATCGCCCATTTACTCCATTTCCACTCCTGATGCTTATTTGTTAGCCTTCTGAGCCAGATAACAGCAATTAGCGAAAGAAAGCTGAAAATGTTTGCTGATGGTTTCCAATAAGGTCTGGAATTAGGAGGATGAAAGTAGGACCAATCGTTGCTGCGGTCTCTCGAAAGACAGAATGTACGGAGTGACGGGTTTCCTCCACAAGCCTCCAACGTATTCTGGTCCTTAAACATCTTATATACCCGGTCAGGACCAACCCTCAAGCCAATATCGGCCACAATGCCGGACAATATCAGGGACATGATCGAAAGAAGCAACGAGTAGGTCGAGTCTAGCTGAAAATGACTCAGAGTGACCTGCCCTAGAAGGACCGGCCAGACGGCCATGTTGGCAAGCGTTGCAATGCCGTCTTGGGTAGCTTTCAGACTATCCCAATTTTCCAAGCCGTTGAACAAGGCAGATTTTGAGTTTGAATATAAAATGGCGACCTGAGCTGTGATAATGAAAAAGCATTGGGCGTTGTGGAACTCTTCCTGAAACATTTGGGTAGCTTGGATGAAATTTCCTCGTTTAATTCTGTAAATTTTGAACCTGAGGTGTACGTTTCGTCTGGTGATAAAGGAACGCGGTCTGAACCTTCGTCGCAGGAGAACAGATTTAGCTCTTGGGTAGTATGTATTTTTTCTAGCATGGAAGAGTCGAAGCAACAGCCAAATGAACATAGCCAGCGAGCTCTGTATCATGTATGAGATAATGACCTGCAGTCGATGAGTCAGCGATGATGCAACAATTACGGCCATGGCGGTAGACATACACCAGGTCCTGAGACATCTATGTTGATGTCGCTCTCCAAATTGTCGCAAACATTAACTAGATCGAGGTATATTTCGTACCAGTCAACCGCTGTACTCGGCCGAACCCTGAGGTCTGGTACTTGAGAAGAGATGGAACAATTTCCCATGCTGCTGTCATTGCAACTCGCAATTGCACACGAATATGTATTACTGAAAACTGCTAGCCCATCAAATGTAGAAAGATTGGCAATCCCCAACTGCAGGACAGAATCCTCAATTAGGGCATACGTCGAATCGTTGATAGTTGGGAAGGTATTTCTTGAAACTGATAAGGTAGCAAGATTGAGACAATTCCAAAAGGTTTGCCATGAGCTGAAGAGAAACCCTTTGTCCATACAAATCGTGTTGCAATCTATCGAACCCGTGTCATCGTAGCAATAGCCAGGGATCAGAGTGATAGGCCACAAATCGCCATCAAGAGACTGATTGTGAGAGCCATTGAACACGTGCCATGAGTTAGCGAGCGAACCAGAAAAAATGGATAGCGTGTCTGGTTGAAGTCTGACATCAGCTGCAAACCCACGATACCAGTCATGTAATGGAAGAACTTGGATAATCGGACTTGGAAAATGCATCTCAACCATGGTAGATTGAAACAGAGAGGCGATTTTTGGCATATGAAAGAGCATGCAGAATTGCGGGATGGATCTGGAGTTTGGATTTAAGGATGAGCTGGGGCTGCTATTATGTGAACAAAACTTATAGCTACATGGCTGCTTGGTATCGCGGTTTACTATTCAAACCAACTAGGCTCGGCGCAATTGTCTGCTTTGAGATATCGTGATCGCGTCAAATGTATGGCTTCAACTAACCGAATTGTTTCAGCGTTGAACGAGACTGAAATCAATCTTTGAAGAACTGCCTCTTATCTTACCTCGGCTGAGATTGATAAGCCGTTGGCTCATTCTTCAGCCTGGTGCATGGCCTATAGGACCTCCAGTACTTGTAACAGTAGCTTGACTTGACCCCCCAGTGGTCATTTTGCTGACAGTAAAAAGTTCCCGTCAGCATTCCATCCACAGGTCCAGGGGTGTTTATCCGCCATGTACATTCTAAACACTCAAGACTTAAAATGCACAGTAATTATCACTATTGCTAGTCGATTGTGGCTGTTCAAATTCTTAAAGTAGTTCCATGATGTAGACGGAAATCCTCTATTGATAATATGAAATTAAGGATCGAATTACAGATACTGGAGTTTCATAGTGAAGCGACTGTGGCTGAATGCTTTATGCCGCTCTTGCAGCCCCTGCATCGGTGATGACTACAGGAGAAGATAGCTGACGTAGCCCCTGCATCGGCGGTGGCTGTAGGTGAAGGCGAGCAATTCAGCCCCTGCATAAATCATGGGTGCAAGGACTACCAAATTTGGTCCACCTGTATGTCAGCCACAATTCATTCCGCCAATTCCCATCCATCTTCCCCAATGCAATCTCGACACTTGATGCACACGACATGGGTTGTATCCCAGCTCAACGTTCTGTTTGATCCTTCCCGGTAGCGGGATTTGAGGTTTGGTATAGCCTCAAGAGCATTCAGTTTTGTATGAGCGGTGCAGGCAGCTGTTTGGTCCCTGGAACGTGTTAGCGCATCTTTCTTGGCGAGCTTCATCGGGGGCGGGACGCCTTACTGAGCCAACCAACACGTGGTGCCCGCCTCGACAAAGACAGAGCCTGCAGAGCCGCGGATGGCAATGTGCATCCTGGAACAGTGGTCGATGCTCAGGCCGGCGTGAAGAATCCAGCAGTTTTCTTCAAAGTTTTCCTGGCTGCAGAAATAAACCTGGATTATTGGCAATGAGTAGAATCCTTCGTCTGGAGGCGAGTATTCTTACCATTCCTTGGTAGCGCTCGTTGGGTTTGTACTCAAATGGACTTTTTGCTATGCGCGCCTTGACTTCGTCTGGCTCAATCGAGGTGTGGGGAGCCCACGGCCAGCCCAAGTGACCTGGAGGGATGTAGTTTGGTGGGAGGCACCACGGCTCGTAAGGATTGGCTGCCAGCGAAAATTTGCACAAGAATAGAAGGGAATGAAGCGCGATGTATATGTATGGCCTCATCTTGGATACAGTGTCCATGACTGGAGTTGTCTGCGTTTTGCAGGTTGGACTTTTTGCCGGGCACATCTTATATCCATTCTGGGTGTATCCTCCGTCTGTTGTGTAAACAGAGACTAAATAGGGCGTTTCTCGTATATCATATGCGGTATCACTTCCATTCCGAGGTAGGTCTCAGCATAACTGGTAAAGTCATCCAGTCGATTATTCTCGCTTGATGCCAAGCTTCAAAGCTATGGATCTGGCGAAATCATTTGACAGACTTTTAGCGCCATGGCTAAATTGGTCCAAGGTAATAATAGTGCCACGACATTGACTTAAACGAATCGCCCAAAAATTAGACTGATTGATAATTTCGTAGTTTTCGTCTTGGCAAGCCTGCCGTCACACAAGAGGGGGGAATTTAAATGCTGTCTATATAAAGATATAGATGTGAATTTATGCTGCTGGATGACAACGAAGAGTGGGCTTTGTCTGAATACGATCAGAGGCGAGCACCTAACAAGATGCTACTACAGCGGGCAGTAACCAATCAAAAGGGCGTTTGGCCGAGCGGTCTAAGGCGCTGTGTTCAGGTTAAGACATTAACCCATTACAATTCGCAGTCTCGTAAGAGGCGCAGGTTCGAGTCCTGCAGCGCTCATTTTTTTTAGTCCTTGTTTGGCGACTGAAGAAGCTATCACTTTTTTTTTTTTTTTTTTTTTGCATGGAGTCCTCCTAATAAGAGAACTTTACAACGTGGTTCCAACAAACCTTTCACATCGCCGTATCATTCTTTCTCTGAGTCTCAAATAATATTTCGTTACGTAAACTAGCTAAATAACTAACAATTGATATTCGACTAAAAGTCGAAGTTGGGCCATGAATTGAAGTACAACTATTTCAAACCTCGGAATTCCCACTTATCACTGTTGTCCTCACCCAGAACTTCATCATCTCTGCGCAGACCACCCTCCTTGTTCTCCGTTGGCCGGTATACAGGGTGGTAACCTTCGTAAAAGGGCGCGGGAGCAGGACCCTTTGCCTCGGGGTCAGGGATACCTGAACCCTTACCAATGAAGACCGAGATCTTGGTGTCTGGGAACTCTGAAGCTGGTCTCTCTCCGCCGCCAATCTCAACAAACTTCCAGTACAGATGTTTCTCGAGATACGTCTTGACATCGGACTGCTCCACGGTGTTGATGTGAGAGTAACGTGTCTTGATAGCCTGAAGCATGAGGGGAATTGTAATGGGCACCTGAGCCCTGGAGAGTACCTTGTTCTTCTGCTGGTCTCCACAATTGCCACAGCCCCCCTCAGCGCCCTCAGAAGCGGGCGTAAGACCACCGAAAGAATATACTTGACCAACCAAGTTTCCTTTCTGATAACAAGTGCTATCGGGATCCTCTGGGTCACCTCCAAGCCAGAATTGAATAGCGTATGAACGCCCATTCAATGCGTAGCGGTCGTACAAGACGTTGATGATGTAATCATACCAAAATCTCTCATTAGGATCAGTCTGTCGATCGCCAATTTGCTCGCCAAAGAAATTCTTGTTGACAATACTCTCATCGGCAAGAATCTTTCTGACGAAAGTCAAAGTACTAGGGTAAGCCTTTTGAATGTCATTGTAGACATCTTCCTTGTACTTTTCCTCGTTAAGGGTGCCATTCTCCCGGATTGCAGTTACATGAGGCCGCAAGGTGTCATACTGGTAGTTGAGCTTGGTCCAATCGCGTACCAATTGAGAAGTCCAGAAGTCGTTCAATGGGTCACCGCCCTCTACGTTGTGGAACGGCTTCAGGGGGTCCCATTGAGTTGGGTCTGCGACGTTCTCTTCTTTGTGCTTCGGTTCTGGCTTATTCCACCATTTGTCCCAGTTAAGAACTTGCCACATTGCCAGCAAACGATCAATGTTACTGTGGCTTAGTTAGCAAACCTTATCCTACTCATAGGGAAGAGCTTTTGCATACCAGTGGTGCATCCAGAATAAGGGATCAAATGCTGCAACCGGGACATCGGCCATGTGTCCAATGCCTACACTAAAACTGTCGCCACCACCGGAGATGTTCTACAGGTATCAGCAATATTTCTGCAAATTGACATGGAATTGAAACTCACATGCACATTATTGTGAATGTATTCAAGAGAGAGATAGCCTGTGCTGGTGTCTCGCTCGCTCTCAGCCCACCATTTGGTAGTTGAGAAAGTACCCCAGGTGTCACTATACTCCGCCGTGAACATTCGATTGATGGCATCTGCCAAAGTTCTAGGAGCTTTTTCGTTCCATTCCTTGTCACGGTCAGAATCATGCTTATAGGGGCTGTACTAAGAAAAAGCGTCGAGCTGAGCATTCGCCGTCTCGAAATCATTCACACCCTCATAGCCGGTAAGTGTCTCTTTGGTGCTGTCGGCATATTTAAGCCCATAGCGGCTGACACCGGAACATTTGCTCCACTACAGCTGTTAGCAAAAGGAATATCTGATTTCCGAGGCGGTCTTACGGGCAACGTGGGTTTACCTTTGGTGACATGATCCTTGATGTCCCAATGCTTCTTGCCTTCCGGCATGTCACCAAATGCTCTTGGTTTATTATTGGCGTCCTTTTCGGGGTTGACAAAGCCCCATAAGGGGTTCTCATGCTCCTCCTCCTTTCCAGAAGGCGGGTAGATCCTAACATCGCGAACAGTGAAGATGACAGGCAGAGAGAACTTTCCGTTGTTCCGGCTGGCCCAGTCCCAGTAAGGTAGGCGCCATAGATCAGCGGCCTTCTTCCACTCATCCTCATCAAAGATTAGATTTAGGTCATTCTTCCACTCTTCAATCACTTTGTACATGTTGGTCCAAAGAAGTTTCTGGCAGCATTAGCGCAGGAAAATGACAACAAGGTGAGTCTATTACCTCGAAAAGGAGCATA
This sequence comes from Calonectria hongkongensis, assembly GCA_017140755.1. Lineage (NCBI taxonomy): Eukaryota > Fungi > Ascomycota > Sordariomycetes > Hypocreales > Nectriaceae > Calonectria > Calonectria hongkongensis. The sequence continues at coordinate 222,940 of JAACJA010000006.1, forward strand.
TAAGGTCGATGCCATGTAGGAAACGTAATCATGTTATGATGACAATAGCCACCATTCTTATTAGCCCCGTCAGAGAGATCTTCGGGGTGCTTGGGCTCTTTAGGCGGTGGCTCTGCACCGTCCCAAGAGGTTTCGGGGTAGCCGTGAATACCAGCAACCTGGAAATAGGAGAACTTATCCTCAACGGGCATGCCCTTAAACTTGTGCAGTGCCTTGATAAACAATGTCCATTGTTTTTGGGCCAATGGGTCCTTAGAGAGAAACAACTTTGAGATTTCAACGCGAACAGGCATGTTGGGGGCAAAAGGCAGCGTGTCTGTCTTGAGCTTGACATCCGGCCTCAGCGGAATGCCGGAGATGCCGTACGCCTTCTTAGCAGTCGTCATGTCGTGTGTATTGAAGTTTCCAAAGAGTTTGAGTCGTTGAATTATGATATGAAGAAGATCTCCTCAGCATCAGGAAATCACCAGCTTTTATATGTATTGACCTCGGTAAGAGAAGGCCTGTTGTCTAGAGCCAGCTCCCCATTCGCTCAAACTGGCTACATACAAAGCACTTGATGTGCTTAGCTGTTCCAGTGGTCCAATACTTAGATCTAAGTTTCAACCATTGAAAGTTGAATGCGCCCCGAGTTAGTGCGGAAATTATTGACGTAGACTTGGCAGTCTTGATCATTAGAGTTAGTGGTCACGGCTCAGCCCGCCACAATATAAGAGGGGCTCTGTTTTCGCTGTATCCTACAAGGATCCATAATAAGGCACTAGGTAGTGGATGAAAAATCCGCGGTCTTGCCGGCCGAATCCCCACGCTATGCCTGGACTGGTTGATCATATGTGTTTGAAAACATCCGTGAACAGCAGGGAACACTGAAGTGGCTTGGCTGGATTCTAAACCGCTAAACCTTTATAGTTCCTTTTGCATAGATATTGAGCCACAAACTGATTTAAGCGGCAAGCAACAGGCAGCCCATAAAAATGTGAGACAAGGAGGCCTGCGGCGCGATGAAGGTATAGGGTACGCAAGTACCTGAAATCACTGCCTCTGAGCTGAACTGGTTTTTGGAGATAAGCGATTATATTCAGGCGATATGCTATAGAAGCCAAAGGAAAATCAGAATGCTTGCAGCGTTTCCCAATTTGGATTATCACAAGTAATAAAAGTGCGAAGTCTTACAGAATGTCAAGTGTATCACTCTAGCATCCTCATAGTCCTAGTGAGGAGCTGGATCCACTATGTCTCAGTTGACGAAAAATAAATCGCTAGCTTGTTAAACTATCGATTTGATGGACAATCTTATCCAATCAACGGTATCAGACATCACTAGTTCCCTTGTGAGGGGCGGCGACTAAGGCAGCCATCCGGAGACAAAACATTTCAGCTTTCAGCCAGCCTGCTGCGACAAATTTCTTGTGGCTGACCTTGGCCGCCAAATGTAAACGGCCACCATTCCCCGGCTGGCCTTGGCATTGTGATGAACCAATGCTTATACGACTGCAATGCATGAACTAGTTCGAAAGCATTTTGATGAGTGGCTCGGGCTTATCCACATAAACAGTGGATTATCAGTCACGAGGACCGCAGAGTGCCAAGTTGAACCATGAGCGCTCGACTCAGATGTGTGCATAAAGTTCTGCATGGCTGTGCTTTGTGCATGGTATACAACTCCATGTGGAGATATCACCAACTACCATAAAGGGTTTAGTGGCAAAGATGTGCCGTTTCCGATCAATCCTTCATGATCCCACTTCAAACATGTCATGGTCTCCAAAATACGAAGACGGCGAACCAGAGAGTACATATATAGATATATCACTTACGTGAATGTTCTATGATTGCGCAAATCGTTTTTAAAATAAAAATAGCAGGCGAGCGGGACACTCGATTACTGCTCTACTAGAAAATTATATGTTTAGTTGAGATATGACCTTTTCACTGCGATGGATCTTTATATTTAAAAATTCACATCAATCTTATCTAGCGGGACAGATACTATTATAGTTGATTAGCTTGATGTTCGGACAGTGTGTTAGCTTATTAGTTTGTATGTCGTAGCCTGACACGCTATTGCGGGGCCGGAATATAACAAAGAAATTGCTCTGCCACTATTGTAGGAATCTGGTGGCTATTTCCTTTCTCATTTCAAAAAAAATCTTTTTCAAAAGGCAGTACAGTAGAATAAGGTGATAAAGGGCATTGTGGCAAATTTGGTCCCTGTGTCCACGTTACCTTTGTTGGATACAACTCTTTATTGATTTCAACAAAGAAAAAAAAAGAAGAACCCTGTGTTGATATTTAAGTGAACAGCTAAAGACTTTAAGACCATAGTCTCTTACACTTGCTCCGTTAGCTTGTCCTTTTTTTCTTTCCTCCTTTTCTATAAAGGGTTTGGAAGGGAGAGCTAAAGTAAGCTGCACTGTTTTCAAAGAAACAGCGTCTGGATCAATTTGGCCGAATAAAGGCGATGCTTTTAAGCTTTCGCGACCTACGTGGTGCGATTTACCTCGACTAAAATCCAGCCGTGGGCTAGAACATGAGAACAACTATTTTGTGGCAATTCCGAGTTTAGTCTCTACCACACATTTATAAGTGTTGCATAACCTAAAAACATTACTGTAATTTCGATATTAGAAAAAGAAACCATAATTGCCACGCTTGCGATAGTTCTAGCAACTGAAATCATTTTGGCCATGTACGGACCAGGGTGGCCGAGTGGAAAAATCAAAGATCTTCTGAATGAAATAACAAATGCCAGCCTCTTGTATGAAGATCATGAAGCGCACAGCACCGCAAGACTGGTAAAAGGCTTTCTCAAGATCATAGAATCATGGCCCCAAAAGCACCTCCCGGAAGTTCGAGCAATGATCGATACTATACGACGGCTTTCGGGCTACTATAGTTACTTGAGAGGAGATTTCGGTTCGCCGGAAGGTCTTGAGGGGAATGCTCTTCGCGAATTGATTGAGGTAACCCGGCAGGACCTAGCCGGTCAATACTTTCACGTTTCCTTGCACGTCAGTCGTCGTGGATATTGGATACAGGAATCCTGTGACTGGCCAGCAGGACATACGAAATCACATACATGTTCAGTCAAAACTACGAAACCTGGAAAAAGAAAGAGCAAGGATGAGAAAGATGAAATCGAAAACCTGACAATAAACGATCTTACAACTGACGCGAATTCTCGCAATCTTATGGGAAGGGTCAAGAAAGTGAGGATGGATGAGGAACAGTGCGCGAACAACGGCGGAGAAGAGGATTTTGATGAATATGAAATTGATCAGCAAGAGGTAGAAGATCTTGTTGCCGATACAACTTTTCACAATCTTATGGAAAGCATCAAGGAAATGGACATGGATGAGGGGCAGTGCGCGAACAATGACGGAGGGGAGGATTCTAATCAAGAAGAAAGTGTGTTGAGCGATGGTGATGAAAACGCCAGTGATGAAAACACTAGTGATGAGAACACAGAAGATGAGTACATGGATGATGTGTACATGGATGATGTATACACGGATGGTGAGAGCACAGATGATGATGGAGAACCTACCGACAGCGAAGAATCTGAAGATGATGAAACGTCTGGGGACGACGAAGAGAGTTTAACTTCTTGGGATGGTGAGGATATGGACACGAATTAGACTGTAGAATACTTAAGTGGACATGCTTTACATTCATCATTTTTCCAGATTCTGCGACACTACGGACATGAAGTTGCAGAAGTTGAACATGACTTTCTAGCATGGGTAGGACATTTTCTGTTAGGATTACCTCAAGACAGGCGTTAATATAAATGCCTTAGATAATGTAATTGGTCATGCAACCAACTCTGTCACCAAAAACATTCGAAATCCCGTCATAACATCCTCTACCGATCTAAAGTGCCAGTTAATAGTTTGTATAGTTATGAACCATGGCAGCACTCATGCCACGTACTGAGGGACAAATCGCAAGACCACCAAAAATCCATTTTCGTTCCCAGAGCAGGCTTCTACTACTTTAAGCTAAGCTATTGCCACACGACGGCCGAGGATTTTGGTTCAGGATCTGAGGTGGGCTGAGGTGGGCTGAGGTGGGCTGAGGTGGACTGAGTAAACTGGGAGAGGGTGGAGGCCCGCTTTTAGAGTCGCAAAGCTATACGAGCCCAGTTTTGTGTCCTTGGAAGAACGTGCATTATTAGCACCCGTTACAGACCGAAGCTGCCTTTTAGTTGATAGTATCGTTGTCTTTATCCCTCCGCCTGTTTATTTATGAGACAGCGGCGAGGATTAAGTTATTTTGTCAGTAGAAAGATGACCTTCAAATTCTGTGCAGTGGAACCACAGATAAAGATAGTAGAAATGAGTCTGAAAGGTCGACGCTTGATTATAATTTTAAAGCGGATACTGTGGTTATAATGATAGAGCCTATGACAGAAAAAGGGCGATAATTAAGATAAAAACATACCTCAGCAAAGGGGACGAGCATTTTGCATCGTTGAAGGCCACAGGCGTCATGATCAGACCCCGCGCCCATAGAACTTCAAGGTCGATCACCGCTTCCAGCATTCTCAAGGTGCACCATCACAAGGCTGGCCATGAGACATGTTACGAGAAAGGCGATTTTATCATTACCGAAAATACTAATTCAGGCAGGGCCAGCTACTTGCTCTTAATTACACCAGATTTGTCATATGCCATAAACCCAGTCCCCTCTCGGCAGCCAACATACTCTGCTTCGATCTCATTACCCTTCACAATTGACGTCTCCTCCCAAAGGCAAATCTTGCCAACCCCATTACCCATCTTTCCTACTGGACAGTAATCCTCCATCCACTTCTTCCGAAGCTTGATGTGTCCCCGGTGGACGCGCCCGATTCGTTCAAACCGCTTCATATCCAGCCAGTAGAAGAGCTCAATCTTTCTGTTGTGCCTCAGATTGATTGGTCCGCTGTCCTTGAACGTCCCAAATTCAGGAACATATCCCATGCGAACGCTAAGAAGCCCGTTTTCCCTCGTGTTTTTGCCCAGATCCTGCATCCATCCGGAAACGAGGTCATCAAACTCGTCAAACCAATGTTTCTTCTCCAGCGGCGATATGAGTGAGTGATCTTGGCCTTCAACGAGGAAACAAATGTTATCAGGCAGGTCCGTTATCAACGTTCGCCCTGGCCGAATGGTATCTGTCTCATCAACACCCTCTGGGACGGCATCTAGCGGCGACATAAGTTGGTCTTCGGGAGTGGATTCGGGAATACGATCGCGTAGGCATCCCCAGTACCCAATCTTCTCAGTGAACATTTCATTCTCTCCCAAACCATTAACACCATTGTTGTTCTCCGCAGTCACGGCGTTCTGGTATCGACTGGGAGTTGCAGTCACTATCTCGCGCCAGATGCCGGCGTCTTCCGGGAGGGAATCCCAGAAAGTCTTGACTGGTTGGCTTGTCCACCATTCAGCATACGCTTCTGGCCGCCAGTAGGATAACCAAATACGGGTACCCATCCCACCATTGGATGGATACACGATGCGGTCAATGTGGGTCTTGCCCTCAATCAGCTTCTCGAATCGGTCAATCAGCTCGGCTTGTTGACCAGTCGGCTCTTCGCCTCGGTACTGTATACCGAAGACGCCATAGAGAAACTTCTCTCCGGCTTTGAACTTCGCTCGGTAAAACATAGTAGAAGTAATTAAAAAATTTATTGCCGGCCGAGGTCGCTAGTGGTGGTGGTATAAAGACAAATCGGTAGCGATGGATATGAACCAGTTCAAATTATTTTACTAGATGGAGATGGGCATGATGGGTGCCTTTATAATCTATGACGCTCCATTTCCATCACACGTGCCCACCATAATCCGTCATCATTCAACCTAGATGATAGTGATTGACGTTCTTTTGATCATCTGCCGACTAAGGAACAAGCGCTTAAAATCGCGAAGTACGATGGTGTTTGCACAAAACGGAATGGCATTCCCCTCCGCTATCAGTTGGTTTACTAGTTCAGGCACTTTATCGTGGAGACTAATCTTTTTAGATTTAATACAATCCCGGAATAGTCATCTGATTCAGGTCCACACGAGTCAATGAATATCATAACAGCGTAGCATTGGATGGATATATTGGTTCTAGCGAATTGACTAATCTCTACCCCTCAAATCGATTCCGATCTTGAAATTACCGATCCCGATTCCACGTTTCCAAATCCGATTGCGATTCCGTTATCTTGTACGACGCTAATGTAGCATGCGATGGAAGCTAGTGGTGAACTTTAAAGACAGTAGCACATAATCTCATGTCAGCTAAAATCCGATAGGATATGAATTGTCGATCTATGCTGCTCAATCGTGGCCATCAGCTGAGCTAATAACATTTGATTTGTTTCCTATTCGACCGATGAGGTTTACCCCGCTCGTCTTCCATCAACAACAGCCAGGAAAATGGTTGTAAACGCGGTGGTCCGAGGTGGGTCACGTGTCATTTAAGTTTCGTCTCGTTTGCGAACCAGATAACGGTGGAAACAGACATGATTAGCAGTATCTGAAATAAAATAACAAAGCACCGAGATCTCTTCTTTTTTTTCTTTGCATTCTAGTTCCCGTAGCCCGAAATTTTACGCTGCTCAAATACGGAGCGCGGATAGTATGACTAGCAATGGAGGTCATAGGTTACATTGGAGGTCCTGCCCCATCAATCGAGAGTCTATCTGGGTCTCTCATAGCTTCCATCGCTAGTCTGAGCGGTCCGTTGACGGTCCGTATCCCGTTGCGGTCCGTGGGCCCCGTGGCGGTCCGTTGACTCCGATGCCGTTGATACCGCCCTGGCAAACCCATCAGGGTTCATATGGTATCATTCCCCAAGTTGAAATTATTCGTATGTGAATCTGGACTGCACACCGCTTGTAGTTGATTGGGTTGATGCAGCCGTTACCGCGTTGGTCAGGCTGGGCTATTTATGCCATCTACGCTGCGCGAAGCAGCACGTGCCACCTAACAAGAACATTCAGGAATTTACCCGGTGGGAGCCGCGAGCTAATACTCACCGATGCGGATTGCCTGATCAATGTGTGAATCATCTGCCCGTCTTCTTCTCTCGACAAGATTGACAGAAGCACATGCTAAGGATTGGTACAGAAGATTCCCTAAAGTCGTCGCTGCTGGATATGCTTCGAATATGGCCATGTTTCATGCTTGGGAAGGCTCCTTACCTTCATCATCTTAACAAAGATCCTTTGGTTCCGAATACACAAATAGGGTTCATATCTATTTAGAAACTCGGGCTTGCCCAAAGCCTGCCGATTAGGTTGGCGACGAAACCCTCACCTGTACTAGAAGTGATGAGACTTCATTTGTTCGGAGTAGGTCGGACCACTTACCAGATTGCCTGGACCAGTTTTCCCTTCCAGTTATTCATATCGGGTAAACAAGAGCAGTCATGTCACCATACAGGTTGCTAATGACCTGGCTCACATCGAACACTTTTTATCCAGGGCGTAGAATCAGAAGAATCGTAGAAAATGACAAACTTGACTTAGGCCTTGTAGTGCATTTGCATTAATATTAAAAACCTGATGACAAACTTGACGGTTCAGATGAGAAATTGTATTATTTTATCGCGTTATTCAGGACTTAGGCTTCACAGCCAAACCATCACGGTACAGCAATTGAAACATAACATGATACAGTATCATTCAAGTAGAAGAGTACAATCTCTCCAACGTCATCTAACATTTGTTCTTATTAATCTCGCTGTCATTTCTATCCTGCGTTTGAAAGATTAGTAATCGCTTTCTGCGAGTGTGATAGAAGAAGTTCTACCTCTATTGAGAGCCCATTAATGACAGATACTCCCAATTCAGCCTGGAACGTGGACGAAATTTTCTGTAAAGGTTTAGCTGGAATTCGTTGATTCAATAGCTTATAGAATGGCTTACCGGCCCTCGGAATGTTTTTCTCTTTCCCCCATACCAAGCACTGACAATTATTGCGATTACCCCAATGACAACAACACTAACATAGTTCATGCTCTGGACGGTTGTGGGATATGTGAGGGGGAAGCAAAAGAGGATGACGTAAAGAGAAACCCAAGCCACGGTGAAGCCATTACAGAACGCACCAAAGGTTCCCAGGTTAAAGGTTCTTTCAGGCAAATGTTTCTGGCGACCTCGAAAAAGTACGATTGCCTGAGGGATCAGATACGTCACATTCATAACCAGAATTGAGGCGTTGATGAAGCTGTTAAATGCAAGTGTTGATCCCACGTATATGAGGCCATATACGATGACTACAGCAGAGCATGCTAGTGTAGCATTTGCAGGCATCAGAAATTTGGGATTGACATGAGCATGCCACTGAGAAAATGGAAGCCCACCGTCACGGGAGAAGGCCCAAGCTTGTCGTCCTGTTGCTGCGAGGCAGCCCAGTGTTGCACCGAAATAGATGAAGAGAAACCAACAGGTGAAGAATGTAGAAACTGAATGGCTTTGCGTTGCCGCTACAAACATGGTTTGGATAACCAGAGAGGTCGTTCGCAGTGACTCAAAGTCCCCTCCAGAGAAGAGGAAAGCAAGAGCCCAAGGGATAGATGTGGCGATCCCGATTATCATTGTCAGGCACATGGTACGGGGCACATTTCGTGTAGGATTAGGTATTTCCTGATAATCGAGGTCAGCCGACTGCCCTATAAATGTTGATAGAGGGCATACCTCAGCCACATGGATGACGCTGTCTGTTCCAATGTACGTGTACATGGCAGTCCCACAAGCAATCATAAACGATAGCCCATCAGGCCAGCCACTGTTGTTGTCAAACTTTGCAAACACTTCTTTCCGGTTATGCTTTACCTTTGCTGTTGCCAGGATCGTGACGAAAAAAACGAGGAATCCAATAACACTAGTAAGGAACAACATTTTTTCGAATCGAGCAAGCATGTGCGGAAGCATAATCAGCAGGACCGCGCAAAGCATAACAATTCCTACATATATTAGCCATATTTGCCATTGTATAGGAACATAGTCCTCTCGGTAGTATGCGATGATGAATGCGACCATCTGAGCTACAAGTAGTTAGCAGACCATGGCGGATGATACGGGAGGGCATAGTCTAACCAGCATAAATTGCAGATGCTGCTGTGCAAAGAATCCAAGCCATAACACTCAGCCAACCGGTCATGAAAGCTGTGAATGCGCGAGTGTCTTTTGAGCTGAGCATAAAGGCGAAATGATATTGCCCGCCGGATGTGGGGAAAGCAGACGCCAATTCTGCCAGTCCAGCAGCTGCAAATTGTCAAAACGATTCATTGGCGTTCTTGGCAGAGATGACAAACTGATAAAGAAACAGGCAACACTCGCAACGAGCAGTGAGTAAAAAACACCTGGGCCCCCGCCAGCGGTGAGTGGTTGCTGAAAGATGGCAGATATGGCGACCCATGAGTTGGTAATAGAAAAGGCGAGTCCGACGGCAGCAAAAAGAGAGAATTGCCGTGGCATTTCCTCCTTGTGGCCTTGGGCTTCAAGCAGAATCTGGTCAGCAGTGAGGTTTCCCCCTTTCTGCTCTTCAACCTCTACCGAGGCGGCGCTGTTGGCCGGGGTCGCGACATCCGAATTTGCCATTATGGATAAAGGTACAGAGGGGCAGCCATTGGAATAATTCGTAGCGATACAGGTATCATCTCGCCCTATATATTCCCATGGTCATCGTCGAATACCATTTCGACCTTCATCCTCCCGAGACAAGGCATCTTCCTTCCTTGCTCAGGACTTGGAAGCAAGCTCAATCGCTACGCGCTTTGGGACAGGATAGTAGCGCGTCCGTGGAACCGTAATTGGCTTAGCGTCGATAAGACCAGCAAAGCGCGGGGAAAGGTGGGGTCGGGTTGACAGTCTCGAACTAGAAGCAAGCTAACACTCTTGCTGGATGACAAGAAACCCCTGCATCTATGCCCTATGATGAAGACTGCTAGATAGTAGTGGTAGTCCGTAGCTGATAACATGGATTTGAGGCAGTAAATGCACTAATTTTCTGCTGCCCTTGGACACCAATTAGCGTCATTGGATTTAGAACAAGACTACCCATTGAAACATGGCTGACGAAATTACGCTCGACAGGAGGTTTGATTCCATCTACACGTATTTCATTTATTTGCCCTTGATCTATAGTTCTACAGACTACGGGTACCATTGGGGATTCTGTACATCCCAGCCTACGAAAATGCTGACCAGCTACCCGGTAGTGTAAGTTGAACATTTGTCCACAGAGAAGGCAAGGCAATAATGAAAATATAATCGAATTACTTGTGGTATCTCCAAGTATATTTTATCCAGGAATGTTCAAATTCACTTTAATGACGCATTGCTGTTTACATGCCCCCTCAACTCTTTCATCCCCCCCTGCCCCGGACTGACTCGCAATCTTTGCAAATACAAGGTTGAGTTGCAGGTACCCGAACTTGGTTACTGATTGGCGTTTTTCCAATTTCAGCAATTTCAACGCGCTTTTGTCACATCATTTCCCTTAGCAGCTACAATGCTCTGATATTAGGTCACAATCGGACTGCAGGTCCCCAGGGCGAAGTCGTTTGAATGAATCTCTGAACTGCCGGGTATCAAATCACAAGAACATCCCCTGTGGCCCAGTTGGCTAAGGCGTATGACTGTTACCAAATGGCACATCATAAGATCGGTGGTTCGAGCCCACCCGGGGGAGGAATGTTTTCTTTTTGGCGCTAGGGCAAGTTGCGGGTCCGCTACTCGGCTTTCCTTTGGAATGAATGCAATACTGTGCTCACTTGCTTGACTGTTCGAATTTGCAATCGAGACACGAACACGTCGGCAAAATTTCTTATGCATGAGGGTGTGCTGATTTACTCAATAATCTCACCCAAACCAATAACAGCGTGACCAATAACCCAAATTGCGTCTCAAACATCGTAGCCAAAAGAGTCATTTTATTTGTAATGTTCATGAACTATTTTACTATCTACTCAAAACCTCATAGCCTCGGTTTGTCACTGCAGCAAGGTTCCGCGTGCAGTGTGGATTGGTTAAACTTCTGTGTGCTCTGGGGAACGTCGAGTGCGGGGTTCTTGGTGAAGAAGCTATCCGGCTTCAGCATGAAGCTAATCTTCTCCATCGGCATGACCGGAAAGTCTTCAGGGCGGGGGTTATGCGTGAGCCCAAAGGTGTGCCACACTACAATGTCCTTGTCCTCAACGTCGTCATCGCGAGAAGCCCATTCACTCAAACCCGTGTCCACTCGGCTCTGGTTTGTGAACTCGCCGGCGGCATACAGCTCATCATCTTGATATTTGGTCACCCACATGGCGTGCTCTGAAAAGGCTGCGCGCTTTCGCGCGAAAGAGTCTTGACTCATTAGCAGCATCTGGCTTGGCACAGCGTGTAGCTTGTACGCCACAGGCTTTAGAGAAATCTCATTAATCTTTGCATCGTTGCGAATTTTGAAAACACGGTTGTTTTGGACACTCAGGTCTGCGTAGCCAGCCTTCTTGAGAACGGTCTGCTTGGTGACATAGCCCATGCCAAATGGGTTAAGTTCCTTGTCGACTGGCAATGGAACACTGTCTTCGTAAAATAGCGTATTATTGTGACCATCAATGGCAGGGTCAATACGGACCGAAAATAAGTGCTGGTGGTAAGCAGCCATGACTCCTGGGCCAACGTTGGTGCCCCATGGAACTTTGGTGCCGTCCGCATTGTCGATGGGCATTGTAGAGAGAATTCCTGTAGCACGGACCTCATGCTCAATATTTCCAGCTTGATCGAAAATCCAGGCCAGGATGTATTCATAGTTGGATACAGTGCAGATCATCTGCAGGACAAGCTGACGATTGCGGACCACGGTGGCGGCATTGTTACGATAGTTGGTATGCTTGTGTTGAATTCCGTTGTCTTGCTCGTGCATGCATATAACATTCTTCAGAAGCACGGGGTTTCCCCTAGAATCGACTCTGTAGCCGTCGAAATACTTGATGTATCCTAGGCAGTCGCAACCTAAGGCGAGTTGGTTCGCAGTAATGCCGAAGCCAACGTCACCTGCATCGAATGCCTGCTTTCGATGGTAAGGTGCACGAGGATCTTCAATTCCGTTAGTATGAATTGCATTTTAAAGCATGTGTTTCACTACTGACCTCCGTATGGAACAGTCATCTCTGACATGGAGAGACGGTAGAATGTTTGACGGCCGTCATAGTTGACGTTGTATAGAACGAGACCATCACGGTTTGTAAATCCGACACGGAAGCGCCACTTTTGCCATGTGACCTCATGGCCGTTCAAGGAGAAGGATGGTCCCTGTGGTTGCTGGACAATGTATGGCTTTAGGTCTTGGCGTAGAGGCTCATCCAACAAGTCATGCGCGTATTGAACGCACTTGACAGGTTTCCATGGCTGTGTTGGCTGGATCGTCAAATCTGTGCCGGTTGGAAGATGATCGATTCGGATTAACTCTTTAGTAACTTGATCAAATACCGGTGAAAATGGACAGGGAAGAGAGTAGTGATTGGATTCTGGATGATCCGTCTCAATAATATACATGTAACATTGGGCAAGGCGGCGTGTTTCAGTTGCGCTGTCTGTTCCATAAATCCATGGGTCGTTACAAACAGTGTATCCATGAGGGAGCTGCATTTTCTCGATTTCTGCCAGCACAACTGGGTGCTTCATACAAGCTTCCTCAATCTCAATAAGCTCGTCTACATCAGCGGGGCCCTGTTTGGTTGTTAATCCTTAGAATCTAACACTCCTTAGTAGACAGTTCTCGTTACCTGTATATCCCTGGGCAACTCCTTCACATAGATTGGACTCATGGTGCCCAAGTCGAGCACGGCTTTAAAGAATCCACCAGTATCTCTTCTATGGAAATAAGAAAAGAGGAGGCGACTCGGCTTTTTGGGGAGGGGAGTTCCAAGTCGCTCGGCTTCAATGAAAGGAATAACATCTTTCTTGATAGGTTCGAGGACATCGATTCGCTTATACCGCAGAGGGACCCCGGGAAATGCAGCCTCCAAAATGGCAACACCCAGTGTGATCTCCTCTGGAGTGATAGGATCAAAAGGATGAAGAGAGGAAATTTTCTTTGCCGTGTCGGCGTGGCGAAAGGACAGCGACATGATGATGGGAGTTGAAACGCTCTGGAATTAATAAGTGAGAAATGAGAAGATGATAGTTTGAGTAACAAAGTTTTGATGGACCATTGGTGTAGTATATGTAACTGTAGAACTCGTGTCTCACCATATCGCTTATTACCAAAGCCCTCAAGTGGAAATAAATTCCCACATTGGGCAAAAAGTGTGTCAACCGTAGCGCTTTCGTGAGGTCGCTGCGATAACAGACGGTTGAATTGACGCGCGACTTTTGCCCATTTAGGAATGATTTCATACGTTCTACGAGCCCATTTCTTATTCGCTGTCGCCGGCGTAGCTAAGGTGCTCCACATAGTCACCTAGACCCAGCCATTGCATGATCTACGCAGAGAAAGTATTGCCTAAAGTAGACAGGTTCAGCCCGTCGCTTATTAGCAAATGTTTCTTATCTATGATAAGACACATCGGCGATTAGACTGGTTCCCGGTAGCAGGTTTGAATGGGAAAGATGAGATAACAGACAAAAGTAGACCAATTAATATTAAAGATTTTAAATGATCTATACTGGATCTGTAGCGAAGAGCACTGCTTCATTTACTATTATCGTCACCCCGCAGTAGTGAACAACAGGCATCTTACTTCGATTCTCTGGCCGCCCTCCCACTCCAAGGCCGTCAAGGAAGAGTTTGCTAGCATCTAAAATTAGAATTATAGAAGCTCAACATTGACTGATTTCCAGTTTAGGATAATATCAAGTCCCATCCCATTTCCCTCAACACCTCCCACCAGCTCTTGTAACTCGTTTCTAGTTGTTTCTCCCAAATTACAATCAGTGCTTCCTTAGCCCTGGTAATATTCCCGATTCTAAAACTCCTCTCCATAATGCTTAACCGCTCCAGAACAAGCTCTCTAGTCTCAACATCTTGCACCTCGCATCCTGCGAGGAAAAGCGGGAGAGTCATAGCAGCAAACTCACAGTGCTCGCCAAGGTCTATCCCAGCGAGCGTCTCAAGACAGTTATCTATGGCTTGTTTCTGGGTATAAGATATCTGACCCCGCAATGACCTTCTGTGCAACCAGTTAATCGATCCAATGTGATAAGCATGATTCAAGACAGCGTGCAGAAAAATAAACGCTGCGAATCGGATTCGTTGAGCTACAAATAACAATCTGCATATCTGCCCCATGGTTACCCCTTCAGGACACAAGTCTGAATTAAGTTCAATGCATGGGCTACCAAGTGATTTAACACTGGATAGATTTCTTTCAGCAACATTGGGCCGTTTCTAGGGTGGATAAAGAACTTACATATTGTCCACTTGGCTCTGAATCTTGTTAAACTCCATCTCGGATTTCCCATCAATCCAAGCAGCAAAAGACGATACCATACGACAAGCCTCGATGAATTGGCGAGCGCATCCAGAATACGGATCAATTGAGGATGCTTGAAATTCCAAATATCGTTGACTGTCATCGACTACTTTCTCTGGAGAGCAGTCCAGCTTGCAAATACCCGAAACAGTTTTATGGTATCTTAAACTGTAAAATCATTAGCTTAAATCATCATTTTGCTTGATTGAAGGGTTGGTACAAGCTGGCGACGTATTTACCGCACTCAGGTTCCAAGGATTCGAGTCCTCCTCGCAGTCGAAGCAAATCGGACAAACCATTTAAATGAAATTTCCACTTGCTAACACTGCCATTGATTATCTCATATTTGCATAGCAGTATCGTGGCTAGTATCGAAGAATCATCTATAGCAGCGGGAGAGTATGTTCCGAATTCTGAACTGAACAAATCGCGGAGAGTAGTAACTGCCGCCAAGTAATATGACATTGCCGTATAAGCTAAATCTACAACCGCTTCTGGTTCCGATTGCTGTGCTTGATGGCATGCAGCCACAGCGCACATTGAATTGAGGACGTGGGCCGAATTAATAGCGTAACGCACCAGGAGACCTCGCAGCGGATTTGAGTCTCCGGTATCCATGTTCAGTAGTTGTTTGGCCCCTTT
This sequence comes from Calonectria hongkongensis, assembly GCA_017140755.1. NCBI lineage: Eukaryota > Fungi > Ascomycota > Sordariomycetes > Hypocreales > Nectriaceae > Calonectria > Calonectria hongkongensis. Next base: position 238,024 of record JAACJA010000006.1, read on the forward strand.
TTCGACAAGATATTGCAAGTAATAGAAGCACTCCTTAGAAAACTGAGGGTAGAGGCTCATCATCTTGGGTGATCCCAATAAATCGATGGACTCAGAAGGAGGGGCTGGGAAATTGTGTGGAGATTGACTAATGATTTTTGTCTCGCCATTTTCATTGCCAAGCAGCAAATCAAAAGGATCTAAAAGTTCGATTGCCGAATATTTTATATCATTTAGTATGGGTGAGGTTATCCAAGCAGCCGTGATGGTCTCTGGATACTGTATTGAAGAAAATGTCCCACAAAATGCACTCTCGTCATTTCCAACTTGGGTTAAATCATGCGTCACATAATCCAAGTGAGGTGAAATGTCGCCGGAGGGGAGGGAATCGGATGTAAAGTCCGACAAAGAAGCAAAGTCGAATTCAAGAATAGTAGGGTCACCAATAGTCGTACCATTTTTCGAAGGTGACTTGGGTGAGATAGTAGTGATGGGTAAGGATGCAGGGGCGTTGGTGCGCTTCTTTGACCCTTTGGGCTTTGACTTCTTCCTTTTCTGCCAGGGCTGGAAAACGAAGAAGTGTTGGTATCCTTCACAGAGCAACCCCCGAGCAGAGCAGTTGGAACACGTAGGTTGGGTCTGGTCGCATTTCTTTCGCCTCCTTTTGCAAGTAATGCATCCAGTGCGACTCCACTTGGGCGGAACTTGGGTCGATGTGTTAAGAGACATGTCCGTTGTTTTTGTCACTGCGTATAGAGGTTTGAATTCGTGTATGAGATTAGAAACACACGTCATCAAATAGAAGTAAGCACAATTCATCATGTGATAACAAGATCGATAATGCAATTCTTCTTGTGCTACAACTTAGATACTTCCACCCTGGGCAGTACATGGGTAGCTATGATAAGGCGGGGTGAAGGCATGTGCACTCAAATCAAGCTCCATAAAACAACCCCTGCACTAGGAATGATACACTTATGAAAAGGTCGCCTCAAAAAAACGAATGAGGCAGATCTTATCTTCTCAGCCGGGACATTAAAATTTATCCTTCGATTCTAAATGGTTAGTTGATGAAGACATAATCATATTTACGTACAAAGTGCATTCCTGGTCTTATCACAACATGTCCGCTCAGTCTCAAATACCCCATTCCATTTACGGCATTAATTAGCCGCTCAGTTTTGCATATTGAAATAGCACAGAGAAGAGCTAGACCAGAGTTGGAAAAGCACCAGGCCCGGGTTTTATCCATCATCAACCCGATTCGTTCAGATATAGTTTGGGCACGGTTGTGCCGTACCGTGCTTATTCAACAACGCGAAACCGAGTGGCAATTTGGAGCGTGTCAAACACAGCCTCTTCACTCGCAATTCCGCAGCACTGAACAATGAATGTGGATCTGATCAAACCCGCCTCTAATGTCGAGCTAAGATGCAAAAGGCAAGAATCTCATTCTGTGAAAAAATTGGACGAAATGCCCAGTGACTGTTAGCCGAGTTGTTTGAAAAGAATAAACATGTTCGCAACATAAAATATCATTCGTGCCCTATGTACGTACAATAGTAGTGATTGAAATCACAGGTCTCGGGATTAATCATTGTGAAGAGCGAGTCACCATGCTCGATACTGCTGTGAATATCACCCCTCACTTTCAGGATCGTGTTAAAGCTATACTGGAGGCTCGAGATCACACCCTGGCTTGTGATGCCATCCTCCCTTCACCACCTTCAGTCTCTCAACTCCTAGATGTGACTGGCGTGGCTAGATCCAGCCACTTACTAACGTCATGGGAGCTTGATATTACAAAAAACTACGATGCAACTGCACTGGTTGATTTGTTGGCATCGCGCAAAATCACTGCTGTTGCCCTTCTCATTGCCTTCCGCAAGCGCGCTACCATTGCACAGCAGCTGGTGAGCCCCCCTAAGCATTCATCTCAGACAAACTTTATTGCCTTTTCTAACAGTATTTTCTCCTTTTATTACAGACAAATTGCCTGACGGGGCTCATTCCGGAAGCGGTCGAGTGGGCTCAGGCTGCAGATGAATACATTGAGAAGACTGGTAAAACCTTAGGCCCTTTGCACGGCCTCCCTATTTCTCTAAAGGAGCAAATTGGTATCGCGAATCATCGGACAAACGCTGCATTCGTATCATGGGTGGATAATATTACAGAGCGTGATGCAAATCTGGTAACAAGTCTCAAATCTCTTGGCGCAATCGTCTTTGCCAGGACAACTCAACCTCAGTCATTTATGCATGTGGAAACTTCCAGCAACATCTACGGCGTAACGGTGAATCCTAGAAATCGGTTGCTGACATCTGGGGGCAGTAGCGGTGGGGAGGCGGCCTTGATGGTTCTGCATGGAACACCTCTTGGGTTTGGAGGTGATATTGGAGGCTCTATACGGGCTCCTGCATCTCAAAATGGGGTATGTTTTCGAGATAATGAAACCCGGCTCTCCTTCTTTTGTGCTGATATTTTGCCAGTTATGGGGATTCAAACCTAGTGTAGGCCGCTACAGTGGTCTCGGTGTCGTCGTACCGTGGCCAGGTTGCGATTCAATCCATGGAACACTCGGCCCTTTTCGTCGCTCACTTCGAGACATTGACCTGGTCCAAGCTGCCTATTCATCCACAAGACCATGGCTAGATGACTCAAACGTACTTCCTTACCCGGTTTCAATCGCCAATGCATCGGCATTTGAAAGAAAGTTGAGAGTGGGAATCATGGCGACTGACGGTGTGGTCGACCCACTGCCGCCAGTACAACTCATCCTTCAAAACCTGGTGAAAAAACTTGCAAAATCCCCTCTAATAGAAATCTGCCCGTTTGCTCCTCTGCAGCATGACAAGGCGTGGCAAATTATATCCGCCAACTACTTTGAGGACGGAGGGGAGACGATCAAGGCGATTTGCGCAGAGAGTGGAGAGGGACTGAGACCCTTGACCGCCTGGATCATTGAAGAGTGTAAAAGAAATGAACAGATTGTCGCCAACACGCTCCAGGGGCGCAAGGCTGCACGCGATGCTTTCAGAGCGCTCCACAGTGCACATTGGAATGCTGCAGGTGTTGACGTTGTCATTGCTCCGACCGGCCCAACTGTCGCTGCACCCTTGAACACTTCCCGTTATTGGACATATACCGCCATCTGGAATCTGCTCGATTACCCTGCTGTCGCGTTTCCTGCCTCGCAAATGTTGGGAGGATACAGCGTAAACCTGAGGGACATGCCGTACACGCCTTCAAATAAAATGGAAGAGGACATATTCGAGCACTATGCTCCTGAGGTAGCTCAGCAAATGCCCATTGGCTTGCAGGTGGTCGCTAAAAAGTGGCAAGACAGTGAATGTCTTGCTGCGGTTAGAATTATTGAACAAGAACTTCAGTCATAGTTTGGGCTATGTTGTAGTAGAATTTCACATATATGTCTACAATCCTTGACGTGTCGTAGGCCGTGACGCGTAAAACCTGTGCCGCGTGCTGATTTAAGCGACATTGAAATGACGATGAACCAGTCGTTCGAAAACCGGAGGATGTCTTTTCCGCTTGATGTGTTTCATTTCGCTTATTGACTCTGCTCCACTCCCAGAAAGCGCTAAGATCTGCTGCTAGTCAACCCGCATCAGCCGGCTGAGCTAAACTTAACTAGGTTTTTCATAGCCGCCGATATCTCCAAACCACAAAGCTGCAAGTGTTGCATCTGTTGCATTCGCTAGCACGTTATCTGAGTTCACTTGAGTAGTTGCGCTTCACTTGTTACGTATGACCCCCGAAACTTAACCAAGCCAAGCTCTTGGCTGCCGACGCTATCAAAGCTAACATCACTGCACGAGACACATCCCATCTGCTAATCACAATTCCACTCCAAACCAAGATGACAAAAATCAATAATATCGACCATGTTGAGGGCCATTTACTGCCTTGTTGTAAAAGCTCAAATTGAAGATAATTCAACCCAATTTAAAGACCCAATATCGTTATCATTTTTCTCTAGTTTGCATTTTCCAATTGACCAGGAGTCGTGCCATCATGTCGCTACAGGGTAAGGTTGCCATTGTCACAGGTGGATCCCGAGGCATTGGAGAAGGTATCGCAAAGGAATTAGGCAAGCGAGGCGCAAAAGTCGTCATCACTTATGTGTCCTCTGCTGCAAAGGCAGGCGAGGTGGTAGAAGCAATAAAGTTTACGAGCGATGTCATCGCTTTGCAAGCTGACTGCATGGACCCAGACGCGCCCGATAGAATTATCTCAGCTACGATTAAGGAATTCGGTGACGGAATCGACATAATTGTCAACAATGCCGGAGCGGGTGATGAGCTCTACCTCGAGGACACCACTCTTGAGCATTTTGACAAAGTCTTTTATACAAATGTCCGTTTCCCATTGTTCCTGGTGAAACAGTCGCTGCCATACCTGCGAGAGGGAGGAAGAATTGTCAACGTGTCAAGCATAGTGGCAAGACAAGGTGAGAAAAAGAAAGATTTTTCGGACTTTAAATCCACCAGCTAACAGCAATGATATCTAGGATGGCCTATGCAAGGGGCCTACGGAGCTTCAAAGGCGTGCATGGAAAGCTTGGCGCGTACTTGGGCTGTTGAACTGGGCCATAAGTATGGAATAACAGCCAACGCAGTCAATCCAGGGCCCGTTGCTACAGATATGTGGAAGTAAGCTTTTTGTGTTTCTATTGATTGACTTGAAGTTCATTCAATGGTGCTAACTTTTGACAATTCAGCGCCACACCAAGCGAGTCTGTACCTGGAATACAGAATTTTATCCAATCTACTCCGGCGGCGCCTAGAGTGGGAGAGGTTGATGATATTGCCCAAATAGTTGCGTTTCTATGTGAAGAGGGCTCCCGATGGGTTACGGGATCGACTGTATGCGCGAATGGGGGATCATGTTTTGTATAGACAAAGTCGGACCTGTTTCTTACTAAACACTCACTCCTGATGAAGCTGAATTGAGGACATTCATACATTTGGCAAGTTATCCCTTGTGATTTCACGATTGGCGGTTTGAAATTGAACACGATGATAAAAAGTCATAGTAAAAGAATTCGTCAACTAATGGAAAATTTAATGTTATACCAAAACGACCGGAAGGTCAAATCCTTTCGCTTCAACATTCGATCTCTGAGCCTCAGTTTGGCACCAAGTTAGACCCGAGTAACCTGATCCATCTGCTCCCGGATATTTCGCTGCTTTCCACTTCTTGGATAAGAAATCAGCACTTTTAGTTAAGATATCTGATCGCCATGTTTCATGAACCTTTCGGAGACGGCCTGCGATAAGCCGTTGGTGTGTTATAATGGTTGATGACATCCCTGCCACAACAAGAGGCCAGACTAAAATATTATTTGTTGGAGAAGCTGTTGGTAAAACATTTAGATGCGTGATAAATTGCGCCACCAAGTCCTGAATATTGATAGACGGAATCCCAAGCTGTGTGTTTAGGATTTGCTTTATTTCAATAAGAGAGGCGAGCTGGTAGAGCACAGAGATTGTGTCTTCATCAGCGGGTTCTGTGAAAGAGACTTCATTATTGATGCATTGGGGCATCAGGCAGCTTTCAAGCCGATATTCAAGGGCTATTAGTTCCAATAGTGCATTCTCATCAAGGCATAGGCTAGATGTTGCGGTGCTTTTGATGATTGAGATTTTGAGAATGCAGTGGAATATTTCACGGCATTGTGGTCCAAGAAGGATACCTTGGTAGTAGTTGCCTGACAAAAAGGGAGACTCGAAAATTTGCAAAGCAATATGTGGATGCAGCATGTGGCCATGGGAGAAGGCAGCCATTACAAAGAAGTAGGAAAAAAGTTCAAACAAGAACGATCGCAAACGATTATCCGGTGCGGTATCGAAGCAACGACTTGAACATAGACTTGCTGCTGCACTAATGTGTGGGAGGATCCGATCCGTGCCAGTAAAATTTACTGCCTACAGAGATACCTATCAGCGGAAGATTGTGACATCCTTGTTTGGGCTGAGAAGCTCACCTCGTGAACGCAAAGGAGAATAATTGCCAATAAGATGTCATCTTCTAATAGGAAGGGTTAGCAGTCTTGCTTGCGGAATTTGAGCAGGGAAGATTGTTACCTGTGTGTACTGAAGAGTTCTGGGGCTCAGTGTGGAGAGCAGATTGGACTCCAGCCACAGCCTGACCAAAGAAACCTTGTGTCAAGCTGGTGAGTTCAGAACTCGCCGGCTGGTATTTACTTAAATCGCCAGCAGACAAAGCCAAGACACAATTCAAGACCAGAGGGTCTCGAGTAGCGACAGGCATAATCAGGTTTAAACAAGCTGCGCGGTTCCGGTCGCCACCACTCGTGAGCCAAAAGGCACATTTCGATTGGAAATGCGCCAGTAGCCTATCCTGAATCGATGCCGAAGGCACGGTAAATACTGTCATGAGCGGACGGATTTCACAAGAGACCGTAAAGTCCTTGTTGGACTGGTGATGTCGCCGAGCAACCGGCTGTCGGCGAGGCTCGTCGCGCTGCCAATTGCATGCTAGATCTCGATCTTCACAAGCAATGCAACGAGGGCGACGCTCATCACATTTCCTCTTGCGCTGGCGACATTGCTTGCAACCTGTTCTTGAGCGTCGACGCACGTGAGCTGATGCCGAGGCATGGGTCCATGTATCTTCGAGCACCATGGTGGCGGAGTGTGTGCTTAGAAATGGCCTGATAGACTGGGATCTGATCGAAGGATGGGGGTGGAACTAGATCGATTAAATAAATGCAGGCACATCTCATAGAGCGCTGATCTTTTGGCTAAAGTAGTTTAAATCACATGAGAATGAATAGTTTTAGCACTGTACCCATGTGTGTGTGTCCATGTGTCGATTCTAATTGAACTAGACGATCCCCGCCCCCGTCACCATCAGCCAGGCCTTTCCCACGATTATCTAGTCTAGTTCCCATCCATTCTATCGCTACAGTAGAAGTGCCTCAGCTTGCATTTCCACATGCATGCCCCTCATGCTGAGATTTGATACCCCAACGCAGGTCCATGTTGGTCGGTGGCCGGGATACCGTCGCTTCCAAATCTCCATCATGACACTCTCATATCGCATGTCAATCAAGAAGGTCAAGATTTTGTGTGCCACAGCCAGCCCTTTTTCGACCCCGGCCGCTTTGAGCGCAAGATCTGCCCCATCAAAAGCCGCCTCGATTTGGTCTGCTACAGACGACTCCACAAGTTTTCCCGTTTCCCTGTCCACACCAGCTTGCCCTGCGGTGATGACCAGCCTAGCAGATGCTGGAATGACAACCGCATTGGAAAATCCGGCCTCGTTGCAATTTTTGCCAACAATGTCGGATGGTTGATGGTATGTAATGGTCGCCATTGTGAGGATGGGTATTTATGCGATATCGGCGAACCAGTGAAAAGAGGCTATTAGACTGTAGGTTCTGATTTATGAGGTAGGGTATTGACATTGACAGTACAGTCACTGAAAATACGCGGCATAATTTTTATAAGTCTTTATAGAATCGCATGTTTAGAATATAGTATTATGAATTGAAAACAGTCAGGTCGTATGTGTATAGTGTCGAACACGTACTGGTCTGAGCAAGCGTCGCTTACTGAAAACCCAATCCGGAAAGGGCTTGAAACGACGCTTATCATCGACACATGTCGGATCTTGCAGGTTGCCATTCCGGCGCAATTCTTTCCCAATCGGTACTGCATATAACCGACAGATTTCCCCAGCCCACTCCCTGCACTAGCCATTGATCCACGCGAGGTGCAAAGGGAGAATGGAGCAAGATAAGGATAGAGGCGTACCTTTTTTTGCATGTGTATCAAAAACGCCTTTCCAAATACGGTTTTAAGATTGCGCGCGATAACGATTTCACATTCCATCTTGGTGATTGAAGTTCGTCAGGATTCATGGTAGCAAACAGCCAAACTTCAAGTTTAATAACATAATGTTGGGTATTAAAGAGATGTCACTGCGCCGTTGAGTGGAAACAGTGATAATGGGGCTCGATTCATTCTTAAACTTGGCCACTTAACAGTAACCACAATTGCTTAAAACTATGGCGACAAAAACTGCAGACGGACACTCCTGGACTCCAGAAGATGGGTTAAAAACAGGAGGGTTTGCATGCAAAGGTGTTATTTCTCCTTCAAAAAGCATCAAAGCACCCGAAGGATTTGTATATGATGCTCTCATTGTTGGAGCAGGTTATGCTGGGCTATCTGCTGCCCGGGACCTTACCAATGCTGGTGAGTGCCCACATTGTGCATCGTTATCTTTAAGACTTTAATTAAAATTTATGCATACAGGTCGATCCGTGCTCCTTATTGAGGGACGTGACAGGATTGGAGGACGTACATTTACGATTGAAGAAGATGGTAACCTGCCTATTATACTGTCGTATTTACTGACACTAAAATTGGCCAACTAGGATTCAAATATGAAATGGGAGGTACTTGGGTGTCCCATTGTCAACCGCATACATTTCGAGAAATGTTGCGATATAAGATGGATCGAGATCTAGTTACAACCCGTCAAAGTGGATACGAGAACGATTATTACACGTTCAAGGTTCCAGGTACGATTCAATAGCATCAAAAGTCACTTCAGGGAGCTGACCGAATACTTCTTTTAGGCTTGCCACCGCAGAAAATGTCACACGAGGAAGCTGGAAAGCTCTCCGCCAAGGGATGGAACTTGTTCGTCAACATTGATGGCGCGGGAGGCAGGAAGATATGCCCCCTTCCACATGCCCAACTTAACAATATCCAAATCGACCGCAAAGAGGTTGAGAAATGGGACGCCTATTCTTGCTGGGATCGATATCAAGAAATCAAGGACCAGCTGAGCCCCGAGGAGGATGGACTGCTCCTTTCACTTCTTCTCCACATCTCGGGCGGCAAAGGAAACCTGAAAAATTCGAGCCTTTGGGACATGATTCGCGGCCATGCCTTGGGAAATCACAACTTTGATGATTTTGAAGACGTGTGGCTTCTTTACAAGCTACGCGAAGGCCAGTCCAGTCTCGCTCGAAACATCTTCAATGATGCTGTGAGTTGCGGACTAGAATACACTTTCAAAACCCATGTGACTTTAGTAGAGCAGATTTCAAGCTCTTTTGTGCAGGTCAAGACAAGAAGTGGTCAAAAATACACTGGGAGAAAGCTAATCTGCACTGCTCCGCTCAACGTTCTCAAATCGCTTTCTTTCAGCCCTCCGCTGTCTGCTCTCCGACAAGAGGCCATTGAAGCTGGGCATATCAACTTCATGAGCAAGATACATGCGATAGTGGAGGGCTCAGAAATGGCATCTTGGAATGGTGTATGTTACCCAAACATTCTTTTGTACGCTTATGGTGACGGGGTGCTGCCAAATGGCGACACACACCTTGTCGCTTTTGGAACAGATGAAAGGAGCCACTTTGTACCCGAGCGAGATCCAAGAAAGATTGTTCGAGTATTTGAGAATTTTCATCCAATGAACGTCAAAAAGCTGGTGAGCTTGTTTTTAGTCAAGGCGATTCGAAATAAATGTATTGTTGCTAATGCGTTTTAGGTGTTCCACAATTGGAATACGGATCCCTACTCACAAGCTGGCCCTTGCTTCTGGCCTCCCGGATTCATGACCAAATACCAAGATGAACTGCAAACTCGCCACGGCAATATCTTCTTCGCATCCTCAGACTGGGCTCATGGATGGCGTGCATTCATTGACGGTGCACTCGAACAGGGCTTTTTGAACGCCAGAGATGTTCTGGAGGAGCTTCGGCGAGAAGATAAAGACAAAGTGCGCGTTAAGAAGTCAGCTCTTTGAACGTTGATACAAGTAAGTCTGCATTGATGCTTTTACATTCAAAAATCTAGCAAAGAGAGATGTTCGGTTTTGTCTTCAAACTCAAGATAGCAAATACAAAGCGGCTTTCACCCCACCTAGGTTCTTCGGAGACACCGGTTTTGCTGTGCAGTTAGTATGTATAGATAGTATGAATGGGATATTTGGCTAATAACGACAATCCAAATTGCTATATAGGCCCAAATCAAAATGTATTTAAATACGATGGTGCCCATCTAGAGCATCACTACTGGATACTCAAAATGCTGCCCATGATTTAGACTGACTACGTTGCCAACTGATCCATCAATAGACGAATGTAGAACTTCTTCCCGGTCTCGTTTCCACATTTTGGACAAAAGTTCGGAGCTCTTGCTCAAAATATCCGTTCTCCAGGTTTGGTGATTTTTTCGGAGCCTGCTCCCAATAAGTCGACGATGAGTACCAATTACTGAAACTGTACCAACAACCACCAGAGGCCAGCATAATATTCCGTTTGCAGAAGAGGCTTCAGGTAGTAAGTTTAGATTTGTGATGAACTCCGAGACGAGTTGCTGTATCTGCTCACAACGGATCGGGAGGTCAGAATATAGCGTTCGTTTCACATGAATAAGGCATGCAATCCGGTACAGCTCTAGGATTGTGACTTCATCCGCAATCTCCGTGTTGCCATCTGGAGGAACTAAATCCTTTCTGACAGATAGTCGTTCCTCAATTGATGCCAACTCAGCCGTGGCGTTTGCATCCATGAAAGAGACGGTGTTACTGCAAGAAAGCCTTGCAATGCGAAGAATTTGAATGAAGATGTCGCGGCATTGCCCAAGCAATATTCCTTGATGGTGTATGTCCGATAAGAATGGCGACTCGATGACCTTGATGGCTAAATCAAGGTGTAAATAGCGACCGTGAGAGAAGGCAGAGAGGGCCACGTGATAGAGGAAGATTTCAAACAAAAGACCTCGTAATTGAGATTGCTCTGCATCCGCAAATGATCGACGATGACACAGCATTGCAGCAGCATTGATATGAGGTAGCAGTCTGTTGATGTCTGTAAAGTTTACCGCCTATTGTAGCCTATTAGAGATGCTGCAATGGAGGTTGAATCATAGTTTATGGCATCTTTTGTGCGCTCCCATGTCAGAATCTACTCACCTCATGCACACAGAGAAGAATTATAGCCAATAAGTCATCATCTGTTAAAGGATTTTATTAGACACAGATTCAATAATATTTAAGAAGATCAACCTCACCTGACGAGTGGCCACCTTGGACTTGATCAAGCTCCCCACTGAGCTTGGACTGGATGCCTAGCACTGCCTGTCCATAGAAGCTCTGTGATAAAGCGACCATGTCAGAGCTGGCAGGCACATACTTGCTCATATCCCCAGCTGCAAGTGCTAGTATACAATTGAGCACTAATGAGTTTCTATTAGCAATCGGCATAATCAGACTGAGGAATGTCGATGCTCGATCACGGCCACCAAATGTAACCCATAGAGGACCATTTGAATAAAAGTGAGACAGCATTTCTTGAATGGTAGATTCCGATGGCATTGTGAATATAGTAACCAGAGGACTGATTTGACCTGGGACGGAAAAATCTTTGTTATAGCGAGGTCGCCGGCGGACAACATGTTTGCGTGGGGACCCATGCTGCGGCCACTCACATATGAGATTTCTCTCAATGCAAGCATGGCATCGTGGATGTGTTTCATCACACTTTTGTCTTCGATGGCGGCACTGCTGGCAGCCATGCCTTGACCGCTGGGGCTTCTGTGAGCTACTGCTGAGTGTGCGCGGTTCAAGAGCCATATCGGAATTAAATCACGGCTTGTCTATTTTCGAATTTGATTGTAGACTTTAAATGAGACAGGGAGAATCTGTAAAAGAAGAACCAAGACGACAGGGGCTGCGAGTTGTGGGGTTATTAAATACCCAGGGGTAAATGAGATTAGCAAGTCAAGGTAACCTTGTTCCCCGCCATCATATTCTCCTTCCTTCCCACTAGCCTAGTTGTAGTGGGACGGTGGCTTCTAATCGTGCAGTGGAGGGGTTCCCCGCTCCCTTATGCCTCATGCTCTTATCTATCGGCATGGACGGCTGGGATCCCATTGGGTGTGCCTGTGGACTAGTACTGTAAAGTCTAGACTGAAGAAGTCAGATATCACAATGTGTTTGTGTGGCCCCATGGATGAGCATGTTTTACCCTCTCGCATTAACTTTGGCATGTAGCACATATTGTTTCTAGTCAATCTACGAGCCTCCCAATTTAGTCGTAGATATTTCATAAATTCCCAAGTTTGCATCCTCATATCCTCAACTACAAAAGTAGACTGTATAAATTTTCTTTCCTGTCCAGTCACTTAATCCATTTCATCCCGGATCAGAGTCATGAGTGTTGTCGAATTTGTTACACCACAGCTTTGCCTCCTCTATGTGTAAAGCTTTGATTAGTAAAAGAGAGCGACGGGTTACCGCAAATTGCTCACTTGGTATCTTTAGTCAAATCAAAATTGTCGGTTTGCTCTGCAGCACTTGGTTCGGTGCCGTCGATGACTTGGAGTAAATCCCTAATAGGCGGACCTGTGAATGACTTGCGTCCCCTTGCAATATACCAACCCAAGCTGACTACAGCAAACCCTACAAACACGACGCTGGTGTAGTTCATGCCTGTTTTTGTTACAGGTAATTGAGACGGCATTGAGAAGAGCACGAATGCAATTGCAACCCAGCAAACAGAAACAAGATTGATGAAGTAGCCAAACCTGCCAAGAGGGTAGGGCGAATGCTGAACCATACGCCGTCGTCCCAGAATCGATACTAGAATCGGCGATACGAAACAAGCTGATAAACAAATGCACGTTGCGCCAGTGAAAGCGTTAAAGGCAGCTGCAGATGCAAAATATATCAACCCGAATAAGCAAATTACCACCGTGCTGAGTAGAAGCGCTGCAACTGGAATCTCAAACCCGCCGTGCACTTTGCTCCAGATCCCCGAGCCCGGGATCGCACCGTCTCGAGCAAATGCGTAGACACACCGGGAGGAGGTAGTCAGAGCAGCGATGCCAGCAAAAAGCATCACGCCGATGACCAAGATTAAGAGACCAAGGCCCCCAGCAGGCGATCCAGTCGCGTGCATAAATATGAAGCCAATTGGCATACCATTGGTCTCGGTCAAAAGATAGTCGACATCGGGAAGGACAAAGAGGATAGGTATTAGAAAGGCCAGACCGGTGATGCCGGCCGCAACCACGGACATTAAAATAGCCTTGGGGACTTCTTTGTGAGGATTTTGAACCTCTTCGCACATTGCGGCGATCATACCATACCCTGTTAAGGTATATGTGGCTTGTAAAAGACCGATCCCGAATGACCAGCCTGGAGACCTGCAAAGCTGTGTAAACAAAGCATAAATCGATGGATAGAATTCAAAAACTCACCAGCCACTCCGAGAAGTGTCAAAATTTCCAAAGGCATATGACGCAGATCGCTTGTCTTTTCCCATCACTAACAGGGTCGTCATGATGATTAAACAAGTCGCAAGAGTCCAGGAAATGCAGAGAGTGTTTACAAATTCCAGGTACTTTGCACCATAGAGGTTGACCAACAAACAGACGACCATGATACCCCAGAATACCAAAACAGTCTGCCATGCGTTGGGAACATACGTAGAGTCAAACAAGGATATTCCGGAGAGAATTAGCTGGGCACCTCCAAATGTAATCGCGCAGGTTGACATCCAATTTCCAGCGAGCAGGAGCCAACCTGTGATCCATGAAACAACAGGAGCGTATCTCTCTGTTGACAATATAGAGGACCAGTAATATATGCCTCCAGCTGTTGGGTAGCAAGCACATATTTCTGCCAAGGAAGCTGCGATGCATAGCGAGATGACGGTCATGAGCACCCAGCCCCAGATGATTGTGACACATCCACCGTTGATGAGTGGAAGGGCCATGGTTGTGCTGATACCGAAGGGAGCGGCTATGATAGCGAAAGATCTATGAAGCGCTGCGGTTAGAGATTGTTGCATGGCATATTCTGGGAGTCTTCACAATCCAAATATGCTGACTAGCCCCAGGCGGCGTGGCAATTCTGCCTTGTACCCCATGTTCCCCAATTGGGCATCGGCATCTGTGATACTTTTTACTTTCATGTTGTCTGCTGTATTTGACTCCATGATTATGATGGCAATTTGATGAAATGATGGAGAAGGAGTCAAGTGCACGCGATGGAATAGCCCCAATATCTGGGATACTCGGCACTCTTATAGTATTTTCACAATCCCAGAAAACGAAAGCATGAGTTGGCGTGATAGTCGAAGTTTGTGTTTCCTCTATCTACTTCACTAACCTGTTGCTATCTTATTTGGCTGTGATCATCGTTTAGATGTCGAGTCTTGATGGCACCTAGTAGATAAGAGAAATGTGCAGAAATAGATGCAAGGAGTAACCCCCCCAACGGCGCATACTAACCGAATTCAGTTTTCTGCTTCCTTAACCATGAGAATGCGATGATAAAATTTTGTTAGCGAAGCAACGTCACAGTCAACTTCGGATATCAGGCACGGCTAGGTCTACGCGGATTGTCAAGATTAAGCGCCAAACCCCAAGATTCCACTTGATGATATGTGAGATATTATTTAGTTTCCGCCAATAAAATGCACCATAATTCAATATCATCATAGCAATCATCTTAGCCGTCGGGCTGTGCGGAGATACATCTGTTGTTTGCGGGGTTACCGTCCCTGCTCCCGAGATAGGTTCGGTAATTTCCAACCAAAACAGGCAAAGCGCGATCCCTCATGCCTAGCAAGCGGTACATCACATTCACTGACAAGGTCCAATCGTGGGGAAATGCATGGTCAAATGCATGATTCCGTCACAACATTTTTCTTCCCTCTTTCAACACACACGGGACAAGCTCGACATTATTGCCTCATTTGTTTTTGAGAAAGGTATCTCTTAAGACACCCCCAAAAGGTACAATTCAATATGATGCTAATAAAGTATAAAAAGTTCCCTCTGCTCCCCTCAACCATCTGCCACCGCATCAAGCAACCAAGTTTTCATTTCAAAGTCCCAGATTCATTAACTATCATAAAACAAAAACCCTTGATATCATCCTTTCTTTTCCGCCATGCCTGGTCTCGTTGACAAGTACCCTCGTGGCCCTCAGAGAGTCGGAGTCGATACGCCTCTTGATGATATTCTTTATCTTCTTAAGAGAGACGGAGGCGTGATCCTTAATCAGTTTGCGAGTGCAGAGGTTCTTGAGCAAGCTTACAAGGAGATCCTTCCTCGACTGGAGAGGGATAAACCATGGGATGGTGCATTTTTCCCAGGAGAGACGCGACGAGCCCCAGGGCTGAACGCGCTGTCTCCCACTTTCACAAGCAAAATGCTCATGAACCCGCTTTATCAAGCCATTTGCAACCACTTCCTTTGCACCAAGAATTCATTCTGGTGGGGTGAAGATCGCAGAACGCATACTTCATACCCCCAGGTCAGCGCCTGTACTGCGTTCCAGGTTGGACCTGGAGCAAAGAATCAGCAAATCCATCGTGTAAGACCCCATCTCCTCATGTTCATTATTTTAACCTTTAATTCTTTCACATCTTTACCGATGAATGGCTGAAACTGACAATCCAAGGATGATTACATCTGGCATCGAGCCCATCCTGAAATTTCTGAGTGGGATGATGAGCGTGACTTGAACGGCCGGGAGGCAGGTATTGGCCTTTTCGTGGCTGGTGTTAAAACATCCAAGGCAAATGGTGCTACACGATTTATCCCCGGATCACACCTTTGGGGCAACGATCGTCAACCTGATGAGAAGGATTGTTTTTTTGCTGAGCTAGAAGCTGGCGACGCCTTCATTATGCTGGCGTCTTGCTATCATGGGGGCTCTGCCAATGAGACCAAGGACGAATGGCGGCTTGTCTATGGCACCTTCTGTACTCGTGGATGTAAGTCATTACCAACCATCATCCCAAGCGAATGACCATTGGAGTAAACATGCTAATTTTCTATGCAGGGATGAGGCAGGAAGAGAATCAATATATCACCATACCCGCAAGCGTTGTGAAGGGGCTGGACAAGAAAACACAAAAGTTGCTTGGATGGGGCCTGTCAGATCCGATGATGGGTTGGGTCGATTTTGAGGATCCCCAAAAGCTGCTTCACCCGGAAGAGTTTAAGAGCGGCCCTGGTGACATTTACTGATCAGGTCGTGTAGCTAGAATCATGTAGCTTCAAACGTTTAGTCCTCAGTATTAGCTTCAATTCAACTTCAGATAACGCAAGAGAATTATGAAATGCATTTCAAGCGTGAATTGGTCCTCCTTTGAATAACGTTGAGTCGGTTCTCGTCTGATGTGAAGCCGGGACCAGTCATCTGCATTGTGGCTATGATGACAATTGAAATCTCAGATCCCTGTCCTTGGATCGAATCAATGGTCGACGCATGTACGATCTTCGAGATGGCGATCCAATAACTCACAGAGGCAGTTGTTAGATTACGAGTAGCTTCTTGGTACTCAGCCATCACTATCACTGCTTGGGGTATTTAAAATACGCTCAAAAGTGCCTAATATTTACTCATTGAGATCGGCATATCCACAATCAGTCCCTTGAAAGCGTTGGATCGAAAATGATCAAACCTTTTCCCAAAATTGGCATTGTGGTTGCATCGTGTTACATCATGGGCTCATGTTACGTTGGATGGTCAAGCAGCCAGAAATAGCACAGTAACAAAGATCAATCATTGTGTCATCTAAACTGTTACCTCTATAACCCTTCTCCTGTCTCTTTATTGCTAGATTCCGTCCATTTCGGCCACGCTCTTGCACGCAAATCACCGAATCAGGCAACCTTTTTCAACACATTTGCGCTGGGAGCTTCCTGTTTGCCTTCCGGGTACTGTAAGTGAATGCGCTCCTGTTGATATGCTCCAATTCTGATAGAATTGAACTTCGCTGGGTTGCTCTCGGTAATGCACGTCGGAAGTGTTTCGATGATGGCGTCGTTATCAGCGCCAAAGAAGAAGGGAATTGACAACCTAGTCCTCCCCTCGATATTGTATGCGCGATGTATAGTGGATTGGAAAATACCATTAGTCCACATACTCAAAGTGTCCCCAACGTTTATCACGAAATGACCTAATGTAAATTGATGAGAAATGATAAACATTATCAGAGATAAGATAAATGTGTACCAGGTATTGGGTCCGCCGGAATCCAGGTCCCCGAGCTGGACAGAACTTCTAATGATCTGACCTCATCTTGATACAAGATAGTAAAAACTGCAATTCATCAGAACATCAAAGATGCATCAAAAGGTAGAGGTTTCAACATATTACCCTCTAAGTCGCTGTGGGCGAAAATCCCTGAACCCTCCGGGTTTTGGGGAGCTGCAGCTTCGTAATAGTTGAGAGCCAGTTTGACACCTGGGTGCTTTGAGAATTGACTAAAGTATTCTTCATCCAGATCCAGACTGAGTGCAAATAACTGAAGCAATTTTCGGGAAAGACTCATGATTGCCTTGTAGTAGTTGCCAATAACCTCTCGAAATTCAGGCAAAACGTCATCCGAGGGCCAGAAGTTGTAACTAGAATCCCATTTCTCAGTTGCTCCCAGGTCAAGATCAGAATCGTAGCCGAAATGAATAGTCTCATACATGCCTGTTCAGAATCAGCTATCAAATAAACCAGTGTTTCAGTGGTAGTAGTCATACGCCTTTTAATGGCCCCATCTGGCATTTGGATGGCCTTGGGCGCATAGCCATAATATTCTAGCTTGTTTTTAGACATAGTAAGTTCCATTTTCTGCTCGTGGGTTAAATCTTGGAAAAAGCTCAAGGCCGCCGTTTGAGCTTTTTCAATTAGCTGCAGATCAACATTGTGATTCTTGATGTAGAAAAAGCCAATTTTCGAACATGCCGTATATATTTCTCTAGCGACAGCTTTTATTTTGTCGATATCATCCGAAAAGGCACCAGCAAAGTCAATGATAGGAATTTGCGTCACGGGTGGAATTTCACCAGCGACCACCTTTCGTGATCCTATACCTGTTGCAATAGCTTCCTCTTCGTTGTCGGTGAAGCCAGCAAAAGGGTTAAATTTTTTCATAGCCATTGAATGAGTCGATATTTTGCAATATGTGGATTCAAATACGATACGCGTCACTGGCTTAATATGGACTTGTGTTCTTGATTGAAAGAATAACCGTTGTACATGTTTCGACTAGCAAAGCGTTGATTTATGTACAGGGATATCGACACATATCAACGACAGCATAATAGTTGTATTCTTTTGCAGACATGAGTAAAACAATGGTTGGGGAATCTACTTTGCCTTTTACAGATTGAAACACACGTCAAACACGTCAGAAAATGTGACAGTGATAACAAATAATGGAACGAGGGTCCTAGAAGCTCATTTGAGCCTTTGGAAGGGATTCCAAACTGATGCTTGATAGCACACGCGTTGCAGAGAGCGATTGATGCGCGATTAATCCCCGTTCTAGAAAATAAGGATTTTAGTGGCATCATCTACTCCTCACTAGGTTGGTTGATTAGAGACGTCTCATTCGATGAAATCCCGGCAGATCACATCTGGTGTAGGGTATGTGGGCGTGAACCAGTCGTGAAAAAAATGCCGAAAACGGTTAGTGACAAAAACTTTTATCGTCGATTATGAAAATCCGAGAATGGTTAGGGTAGGATAATTCGACCGTCGGTTAAAAAATGCCCAAACAGGTTAGGTGGACGATTTTGCCCCTATCCAGCGCCCTTTCAAATCTTGGGATGGTGATAATGAGTCTTGTTTTGACATCGGCCAATTGAGACCTGTGGCGACATCCTCTGATCACATTTGTCTGCTCGCCGACCCCTTTTTACATTCCATTGCACTTTCCATTTCTCTCAAATTTCGCTATTTGACAGCGTAATCCACCCAGTATATTTGAACCTGCCGGCCCAAGTAGCACTTATCATTGACCATACTCTCCAATGTCATTTAACAAACGGAATTTTGCCTGCATGCTCTGTGGCGAGATGTACTATATCTTTTCATCTCGGGCGACAAGCTTTTAAGGGTGTGAATATCGCTATAAGGCCGAGCTGAGCGGGATGGAGTCCAAGAAAGAGTATGGAAATTGACGGAATTGTACTTGTCAAGATCATTTATTTAATTCAAAAATTAATCAAACAAGTAAGGTGATTCAAAGCGCAGGCTTTTCAAAGGATTGCGATCTTTGTCGTGACTTTACCTAGCATTGCCACATTAATTGGCCTGAGGCAGTCAGCCGATACTGAGCCACTGCGGGTTCTTTGTTCACGTGGCGATCAGTTATGTGGTGATTCGCGTTGTGCACAAAGATTGAGTGTGGGTATCTATAATTGAAAAGAAAAACCTTTGTGCTATACAAAGAATCATTGTTCTTTTTTTATTTCTGCAAGTGTTTCATCTTTTACAAGCGCCAAGTTGTAACGTTCCGATCAATTCCCAACTAGGGTGAACCAATCAGAGCGAAGGGTTAATGTTGGCAGATCGATCAGGCGCGTTAGGGATACTGAGCAAGGGAGTCACGAGTGTTACGTTTGGTGTACTGAAAGCTGATAGTTTCTCTCTCTGTATACTATTGCCTAAGGTTACTGATCAGTTCGTTGGTTCCACAAGCCGTTGGTGATCGTAGGGGGTGAGCGTTGGGTATTACTGAGTGATCACCAACAATCCGAGTGATAGCTTGACCAGCGCATCCTTATTGGAGGGCAGTTTACTCAGGTTTCTGACCAACGAACTTGGCAAGGGGCATAACACAAGTCGTCATATGGAACACGCGTGGCATCACTGAATCACCAACTCTATTTCTGTTGAACTTATAACAGAACACTTTTGTGGTGCATAGACCAAATTGGAAGATGACATATAAAGAATAGAAAATTCGTGTGTAGACATGATATAAATAATTGGGTTTACCAACTGAGCATTTCTTTTATGCACTTGCTTAACCACCCATCATTTCCTTGGAACCCAACCTCACAAAACCCACAAAAATGAGAGACTTTTGGTGGTTTCCGATATTCTCAAAAAGGACAAGTCCTGCCATCAAATCTCAGCTTCGTGTTGGAACAGTACTCGAATTTCCCGACAAGCTTGCGAAGCCTCTTGCACATATTGAGAACTACCCGAAAATTTCGCTGCCTCCAATAATTACTCACACTGAGCAGGAATATGTCCATCCTCGCAAATCCAGCGACAAGAATTTTAGGATGTACGTGAACGATCACACTGTCCGCTATTTTTCTCATGATATCGGCGCGGATGCCCTGCACGCCATCCTACAAATAAATGATGTACAGAATTTCACAAAATTCAATCTTAATGATTAGCGGTATAGGAGGCCTGTATATATAATTACTGGAATTCGCGAGACGCTTCCCTACTGTTCCGTTAAAGAGGCGCCTTTCATGAAGGAGAGCCTTTTCCTGGATGGCTCTTTCTTAGCGAATATTTGCCACTTTTTCGGAATTGAGCCAATGAGAGAAGCGCAGACGGAAGTTACTGCATACCTTGCATCTGAAATTCCTGTTCTGTTTGCTTTTCAGATGCATGTCTTCTGGATTGATTTTAAGGGAAAGTTGCAGATGCGTTTGTATGACGGAATAAACCCAGCACCGCTAAACAGGCGTGCAATTATACAGAAACGAGAGACGTAGACTTTTGAGAGAGTATATTCATTCCGTTCACTGTTGTGTACACTATATCTGCTTTACGAGACCTTCTAGGTTCAGACCTATATTTACAGAGAAGACTGGCAAAGGTCAAGCTACATCTACTGGTTTAGTGGACGCTCGGACATCGAAATCCGTTGCTACAGTGGTCGATCACAACCACGCGTCTTCCGTAGTATAGTGGTCAGTATGCAAGCTTGTCATTCAGCCAATGAGAGCGCTTGAGACCCGGGTTCAATTCCCGGCGGGAGAGACTCCAGCCCCAGGTAGTTATACCTGGTCATCTATTTTTTTTCCTGCGGTGGCATATTGGCAACATAATGTTTGTATGGGTAACGCGGTGAGCCTTTTTTTCCTGTCACTTTTGTCGTGATTGGAAGCGGGAGGACACCAGAGTACCCCAACCTCATCATTTGGTGCAGACTGTAGGTAAAATGGAAAATAATTAAGAAAAACAGTTTAGATAAATTTATCTGTCATTCACTTTCTAATTTACTCCCCTCCATAATCCAATATGACGCTTGACTGTTCGCTCAATGACTTGGCCTTGTGTTTGCCAACTCAGTGACTAGTACTCAAGTCTTGAAATACGAATGTGCATCAATATATACATATGCGTACATATTTTCTTCTATTAGGCTTCAGTACTTGATGAAGCCTAATAATGACCAGAAATGAAATGGGCATTGAACAAGGAAAACCACAACATTGAAGTCTATGCTTTAGACGGGTGAGGCGCAACATTTGACTCCAATTCCCACATAATGCGGGCCCATTCCTTGGAAAAATCACAAGACTCCACCGAATCAGACCGCATATAAAAGCCCCGCGTGCCATTGATTCGAAACCCTTTCCGACTCTTCAAACGCAAGGTGCTTATGAGAGAGCCTGGACTGCAGTACATAGGCATTGGAATCTCGGCGCTAGCAAGGAGCAATGTGTGAATTGATTGTTTCGACAAAGTCCTTTTTCGGCGGGCAGTCCGAATAGCGGCCAGGTTCCTTTACGTAGTGCAATCGTATAGGTCCCCTCTCTGAAACCAAATATCCTAGTCATGAAGATTTGGATCATTTTTTCAGTTCGAAAACTTAATTTCTATTGTGCTTTTGATGGCATTTCTAATATATGTGACTTGATCAAGGCTTGTCATTCACTGACGACACCTCGAATGTTGAGTGTACTGCTATGGTTCGTTCTTGTATATTCTCCTCGGAGCCAGACATGCTTGAACCACCTTTGGGTTGTGGGCTCACCGCAGTTATTCGACTCGTGAGACCCATTTCATCATCTGCGTCGGGAAGCTTGACCATCTTATCGCCTCCAAAATTAAACCGGGAACCACCATAGGTGAAGAGAGCATTGCCATGCTCCGACCCTGCGCCTCTGCCGGATGGGTGTGATCTCCAGGGCGTATTTGAATTTAGCTTGCTGTTTTTACTGTCGAGGCTGGAAGCGATCTTCCTTCGTATTACGTGTCGCAGGGGTACGAAGTGAGGCATACAGGCTGAGACAATGGCTATGGAAGGTTCAATAGCAGACCAGATGAAGACAGGGCCCATGAGGTATGTGACGTCGACTGCGGCCGAAAATTCGGATAGGTAATGGATTCGTACGACACTAGCAATGCAAACACTAGTGCTCAAGTTAGAACCGGGGACAGATAACACAAGATGGGATGCATGGGTTCTTACAATCCTCCAAGCAGCATGATGCCACAAACACCAGCCTTTTTCCTTAACGACATCTGCAATTTCAGAATCTGTGGGATGGGAATAATCAGTACCACAACGTCGGCGAGCAAGTTAATGATGCCCAGGGCCAGAAAGAATTTATTGACGTCGATGCACTTTCCCGTTGCGCCGCTGAATTGTAACCAATAGTAAGACACGGGCTTGCAACAGTTGGCCATGGTGGTCCAGATGATGAGAGGGTATGAGAAAGAGAGAAAGAAGCCAAAGGTAATGGAAGCCTTGAAGAGGAGATCGCGGGTATTGAATACGCGCAGGTAAAAGAAGAGGATCGAGATTTTCGTAGTGGCACAGGCAGCAGCGTAGATGTAAGTGTATGCGTATAGATACTGTGACCAGCTGTTAGAACATATTTTCTCTGATGTGGCAGAATTGATTACCTTGAAGATCTGGGTCAGATCGTCCAGCTCAAGGACCCAAACGTGCTTCCCAGAGCCAATCTGAGCACCTGCTTCTCATTAGACTTGCGGGTTTGGACAAAGTCCGAAAAACGTAGACTCACCCATGATACTAACACACACAGTTCCAGCAACGAATGCCTACCATTAATTAGGATTAGACTTGTCGTCATCCAAGACCTAACTTTCCAACTTGGTTAAACACGTACCAGTGCCAATATTATTGTCCAGTCGTCCATCTTGAATCCGCTTTGCTGTATGAATCGGGCCAAAAATCGAAGAAAAATTGCCACAGTTGCCAGCGCCAGAAGAACAATGACTGCTGCTGTGTCTGATGTTGCCGTGCTGTCCGTGAGGTCCGTACCATCGGGCGCTGGCCCAAAGATCTGGACCATTACCGGGTTCGCCTCCGCCATTTTCGTGATTCGAGATGGGGATATTTTGCGATGAGCGAAGGAGGTAACTCACATCTTGAGAAGAAACATCAAGCTGGATTTTAGATATTGGTCTGGACTGAAACAACAGCCTTGATGTCTGTCAACCCAGAAGGGACATCAAATTTTGACCATATCCCCGTTTGCCAAATGGTGGAGACGGCATTTACTTGGGAGCAGCAACCCTGTGATTTGAGTGCACAGTCAGGAGCCAGCTGTGCCGATCTCCATGACGGGCCGTGCATCCTTCGGGGAACCGTATCCAGTCTCCCGGTGGTCGGTCTTTAGCTTGCTCGCAGCGAAGATGAGATGAAAACGGGCAATTGGGCGGACCCGAAGAAGTCGGGGAAGACACGCTCGATCATTGACTGATCGATCAGTCCATTTGGATTCTAAAGCATCCTTTCGTCGTCACGGTTGCATTCCGGACCCACTGGTTGGGGTCTCATCCTGGATGATCTCTTGTGGGGAGTTCTGCTCTCAGGAAATAGTCCGGAGAGAAAACTGGTCCGACGTTCCTTTATTCCCTATTCTGCATGGAATATGGGGCCGCCAACAGTCACACAGGGGATATTTATTTTTCGCACAGCACAACCAACGGCTCGTAGCAGTGTTGGTGGCCCGACCCGCTACTATTCATGGGTTGGTGCATGTGAATGTCGTCGTAGTCCATGTATCGGACACGCGTAGTTCGGAATTAACATCCCTCCCACCCGCTTACAAGAGCGACGCCATATGCTGATTAATTGCACTAGGCCAGTTGTCACTAAATATCTATAGTTCTGACAGCATAGATCTTGATCATTTCAGGTTGATAAAAAATCACCAAAGTAAACTAGGAACGGCTTTCTCTTTTGGTAACCCCGAAGATAGCACCCCACTGTAAGTAACATCCTATGTTTGGCTCGAGCGTGGCTGGACAAGATACCAACCAACACAATGAGGAAAAGCAAGAATTTGAAAGAGCACGATGGCAAAAGATTCCATCGTACCATCATTCGTGGATTCGTTCCACCGACGAAATGATTGTCACAAAAAACTACCGCAATAGGCGACTGTTCGGCCAATTTCGAAGTGGTGGGGGCTTGGCTGCAACGTGCCCCGGACCAACAGCATTTCTTTCAACCCTGAACCAACAGGAATTGCGCCAAGACGCTCCGCTTGAATTAGTCTCGTAGTATGCAATCGAATCATCCCGAGGAATTGGATCAGCAAATCCGAGACGCTAAAACATGGAAGCGGGCTAGGGGCCAGGTCCCAGAAATTGAATAGAGGAGTCGGATGCCAGTCGCTGTAGCAAAGGAATCAAGTACCTGCGTGGCAAAGGGGTAACCAAATGCCAATAGGCTGTATCCAGGGTCGGTAGGTTGTAACCATGCAGGAGAGCATCGATCAGATATAGCCGAGCTTAAATGGTAGGATTTCGGCCTGCCTGCTGAGCTTTTTCGCGCATTTTCATTCTTTGCCACCAAATCAAATCGCTTTTCCTTGCTTTTTGACTCTCATCCATAAGTCAGTACTGTATCAGGTATTCAAACAATGGGTTCTGTCGATTCGTTCGCTGATATCCCCCCCATGACGCCATTAGAGCGGATTGGGCCAAAGGGATATCTCCGCTACGTTTTTCCCTTCCATCTTGATGAGGATTACGACATCGATCATGTCTCGCAAGTTCTCAAGGACGGCTTTGATGCCGCAAAGCAGCGAATCGGGTTGATGGGCGCTGAGGCTGTCCCCGATCCAGATGCCAAGCAGGGTGGCGTCTTCAAATTCGTGAAGCTCGCCGACGACAGTGGAGTTGAGAACGTCACCACCAAGGACCTGAGGGAGCCTGGTTCATATCCGTTCACGTATACTGAGCTCAAGGAAAAGGCGTTTCCGGTGTCGGCTTTCAACGCCGAGGACTTGTGTCGTCGCTCAGTTTGGCCTTCAGCCGGCGACCGACTACCCATCAATCTCATCCAAGCCAATTTCATTCAAGGCGGGCTCATTCTGACATGGTGCATCTTCCACATGTCTGGTGACGGCACAACCTTCCAAGTGTGGACCGACATTTGGGCTGAGGAGTGCCGGCGTCTGCAAGGGCTCCGGATCTCCAAGCCCTGTCAGCTCGATTATGCTATGCTGGGCGATAGACGGCATATCCTGAAACCCTCTGGCAAAAATAAGGGTTTGGCTGAGAATCATCCCGAGTATCTATCTATTCCCTTTGTTCCCGAAGGCGCTCCACCAAAGATGCAATCTCCGGACCATCGTGGCCAAGTCTTTTACTTTTCTCCTGAATCCCTCAAGGCGCTCAAGGCTGATGCCTCACCGGCCAACGCATCTGAGCCATCAGACCAGACTTGGATTTCTACCAATGACGCTCTGTCAGCACTTTTGTGGCGCACAGTCATGGCTGTCCAGAACCCGCTTGACACGCTCGAGGGAGACCCTGTGTCTGTTTTCAATATCGCCATCGATGGCAGACAGCGAACGGATCCGCCGGTGCACCCCAAGACACTGGGGTGCTTCCTGGAGTACATCGCCATCTCGGCTCCTATCCGCCAAATGCTGGGTTCAGCTACGCTCGCAGATCTTTCTCTGTTGATCCGCAAGGCTCTTATCCGCGCCGACAAACAATTCACAGACGATGTCATCACGTTGGTTGACAAGCTCGACCACGTGGACAAGCTTGTACCAACAGCCTTTACCGATGTCCCGGGTTACCATTGCGTGCAAACGTCCTGGATTAACTTTAACCTTCACGCCGTTGACTTTGGCCCCTTGCTGGGCGGCACCGTTGACGCGACACGTGCGCCACACGTTGGCGTCATCAACGGCCTGCAGGTTGTCCTCCCCGCGCTAGCAAACGGCGGCATGGAGATTCTTGTTGGGGTGGAATCAAGTTGCCTAGACAAACTTCTTGATGAGCCACTATGGAATAAGTATGCGATAGCGAGATGATTAAATGTGTAAATAAAGGATGCATTTCACGTATTATGTATTGTCTGATCGGTACTCTCATTCGCAGCATCACGTCGAATTATTGGATTTCTGATACTAAGACTACACATTTCTTAATTCTGACCAGCCTTTTCCTTTACAGAATGATACATCCTTCCTCTACTCTTCGCTGATTTCTTTTTAGAAAGAATAAGGTCTGTCTTGACAAAGTAGTGGTGTTTTGGTGATGCACACCTTTGGTCTACATCTATGCAAAAGATACCCTTCTAGCGGTCTGCCATGTTGAAAAGGGTTAAGACGCGGAGGCGGAGGCGGAGGCATCGATAGTTTGGATGTACACCGTTGTATTGGCAGCGCTATAATTAAACATGGCTCGTGATCTGAAAGCCTCACAGCCGTGTTACATCCAGGTAGAACTTTATTGGTTAGCTCTGCCCCCGCCCTCAGTTAAAAGCCGGAACCGTCGGCACACGCAAAAGTTTGCTGGGTTCCAAATCCGTCAAATGTACCCCCACGGTTATTGGTACATTGCGGGTGACCAATACTATCAACAGGACCGTGTATGACCAGTAGGCTACCACTGTCACGCCGCACCATGTTTCCGACAACTCAACTACTCTCCGTCACTACTGATACGTACTCCAAGATTCATATTTTAGTCCTCGCCTGACTGCAGCTTTCAGCAAAGATCCTCCCCCCGCCCCGCGCAGGCCCTTATAGACTCTTAGTCACGTGTTTCGCTGTCAAGGTATTGATATCATCTTTGCTACCAGTGATGAAAATTTTGCAAACCTTGGTAGAGCTGCTCTGTACCGTGCATCCTAGAAACTTTAGTTAATGGATGCCGTAATAGACGGGCAAGTTGAGTCAGATGACGATGTTGAGGAAGCCATTTAAATGTTACATGAAGCCATCTCCGATATCTTGAATTTTCATAATATCCTTTTGCTCTCAGATTTAAGGATATCGGCTGACCTTGATGACCTTGAGAAAATTATATAAATCTGGTAGATGTTCAGCGGCTTTGCAAAAAAAGTCTTACCACAACCATCTTCGCACGACTTCGCACGACTTCGCCCAGTATCCATTCACCAACCACAACGCAACACAATGACAGCTCGCGACGGAATAGACACCAGAGATACGATGCAGGGGCCAGTGCTGTGTCATTTATGTGCTTATACCATGGAGGTAACCCGCGCATCTCAAGAAATAAACACATTTCCTCCCGCATATCACCAGCCCCATATCAGCGACCGGCAGGGTGAGAACAACCCACAGGGCGAGGACAACGAGCGAGATGAGTGCAACCAACACAGCGAAAACGACGGCACTATAGGTCCTGCTGAACCAACACAGCCAAGCTCAAACCAAAGTCTTAATGGCATGGTCGGAAAACAGTACATGATCTTCGTGGCTACATCCAGCGTTGTCATCTTCATGTTGCTAGGAGTATCTACATTTCAGCTAGATGAGTATGGGTGGGCTGCCAATGCTGGCTGTCGAATTGGTCTTATGATATTCATCGTACTATTTTGGGCGGTGTATGTATGGGATGACTATCAATACGAACGCAAGGTAACATTTTGGCAAGTCTATTAATACCATTTTGCGGTGCTAACAATTGGTCTAGCTATACGATGAACGCGGCTTTGACAGCAATACGGAAACTCATGAGCGCGTACTTCGTCCAGTGACAGTCATCAAAGTCATTATAACCTGGATGTTCTTGGCCACGCTTCAGACGGACGACTACGGAAAGGTGGTAAATGCTTGCATTCGACTTGGTTTCATGATATCAATTGGGGCAATGTTCTTTTGGATTGAAGTCACCAAAAACAAAAAGGTGGGCATTCATGAGTCTTACTATAGGATTGAATACTAACAATTGGGATACAGATAATACAGGCGGTGGATCAAGGAGTGGGTGAAATTATGTAGATCAGTCGGAACAGCAAGGATTACTGTGTGTTGGTTTGGGATGCGGGAACGAATTTATAAAGCTTTCGCAAAACTGTCTCATTCCCATATAATTAGCTCAACGGATGAGAAAAATCTTTGATTAAGCTATTTTATTTTTTTCACGCAGGGGCTTATAAGAAACATCCTACAATGAGCTTTGTGTGGGGGGAGAACCATGCACAATGACGTCCAGACCAGATAGGTTTCTTTTTTTTTCCTTTTTTCCGCGTTCGAATCTCTACGCATTCTCATGGCCATCCTCAGGAGAGCAGATGAGGAAGTGCATGGACAGAAATATGGTTGAATTCAACTCGAGGTACGTTTGAACTGCCTTGAACCAATGAATTAATTTATGTTGAGGATGTCAAACGTGAACACGGTAGTCTTGAGATTTTCCCAAATGTCGTGAAATTAATTACATTGTGGCGTTCATTTAGTGGGCAGAAGGTTGTCAATCGAAACATACCAACATCATGTAAATATAAATCATTCAATTCAAAATCTTATGACATATAATATTCGACGATGCAGCAGCTACAGGCTGCTGTTCTACCATTTTGTACATAATTACGGTACTACTCCTGGAGTTACTAAGCCACAGGTGTTTCCAATGGGACCTCATAAACACATCCGCAAAGACACTTACTCGATGATTGAAACAAAGCCAAACAGAAATAATTTTAAATTATATTCTACGAAGAGAATACCATTGAACAAAGTGTACTATTATGGTGATAGTCTTGGGACTCATATACGTGATCGTGAACCGTGGACTTGCCGGGTAGGTACGGAGTAAAGAACGCCGGATTCCGAGACGGAGGACCGACACCCTGGTTTTTTCACGCACGCGCATCACGTCCATCTTCAGGCATCCATCGCACTTCACAGTTTCGCGGCATCAATTTAGCATCTTTCGCTCTACACCTCTTCACCAACCAATCACCGCCTTGTTCTCTCGGCTCCCACGATTATCTCGTCAAGCCTTCCGTGCCATCAGGCCCCCGTCCTTTCTCTCTTCTGTCTTGAGTCTTTGCTCGTTGGTAGGTTGCAGCTTGATGCCCGATAATATACTCAAATAGCACTAACTTGTATCGTAACCACCTTTTTAGCCCAGCATGTCCTCATCCGCAACCTCCTCGTCTGTGCCTTCGGGCCAGCCAGTTCATCGCGTCGAGTCGTTTGATGCTGTCAAAAACCCGAGATTCCCAACGTCCTTGTCAAATGCCGAGCGCGGGTTAAGAGAAGCCGAAGAAGGACGACCTGTTGACCCAAACGACGCAATCAGAGCACAAAGGGAGTTCGATGAGTTGAAAAATGAAAGCAAAACTCTGATGGGTCTGGCTCTTGGTCTCTTTGGGGCCAATGCGACAGCCATTCATGCCGACAATTTGACGGGAGCCGACTTCTGGGTTGTCCAAACGAGCATGATGATATGCGGCGTGGTTCTTGTTTTTGCAGCCGATACGATAGCTACCGATCGTCTCCCCCAACCTGGTACCTTGATCAGTCGAAAGCGTAGCTAGCGGCTACTCTTTGCCAAGAAACTTGCCTACGGTGCTCTAACTGTTGGTGCCATTTTGACTTTTGCTTCTGGGTTTGAGGGTTGGGGCGTGGGAGGTGCTATTGGCGTTGCTACTGGTCTTTCTTTCATCATTTGGCATGTGTTGAGATCATACTTTTAGTGCAACACGGGTGGGTTGGGGATATGCAATGGTTTAGCTTGGCAGAAGATGTGTCCTAGTAGGGGCAGGATGCTTGTTCAGCACAATATAAAACTACTGGACCGTAATTTGTGTCCGTCCTGACAATGGATGTATTGCTCCTCATCGGTCTCCATAAGCAGCCTTCATATCACCGTCGAGAAACTCGCGCAGGTAAGACTCGACGGATGTGACTTCCACGTCGGGATACAACTCCTTCGCATCGAGATATCTAAGGTATTTAGCCTTTTGGGGTGCATTATCGCCGCGGATACCCCATGAAATCTCGTATTGCGCCATGGCGTGCGCGAAGAGAACCGAAAAATCTTCTGATCCTTGAGCCATTGCGGCCTGGGAATCTGAAATGATCTTGTTGAGGTCATCTAAAGACAGCTATCGCAAATGTTAACATATAAAATTGGACAATAGACCAGTCATGGACGATTATGCAGGATTACTTACAGAGTCTCTAGGGATTAATTCGCCACTGACTCGCTCAAATATGTTGAAAAAATCATTTTAGGTACGGAGTTCACCGTAAGCAAAAACTTGTTTATTCAAGGTGCGTGGATCCGCAATGATTCGCGCAACATATTTTCCAATGTCCCGATTATCAGTGAAGGCGATATCCGTGTTGCCGTCTCCGACAAATGGAATTGGGCCTCCCCGGGAGAGCCTGGAATCAATTCTGCCAGAGGGCAGCCTGGGAAGTGACAGTTGGTACCACCAGCCAACGTCAATGACGGTGTATGGGATGTAATTCTGTTTGATATAGTCCAGCACATCTTCTTTCTGTGTTTCGAAAAGTTGTTAGCTTATTTTTTACCAACACTAAAGTATACGTCAACCATACCATATCTCTGAGAGAGAAGACTCCTCGTGGTGGGCAACATGTTGCGAAAAAGCTTGGAACGAACCTGCTCACACCAGCTTGCTTGCATGCCATGGCAATGTTCAATTCCTCTTCCTTTTGGGCTGCGGTCAGACACGAAATGACGACATCTATGTCAATCAATGACTGGGTGAGATCCGCAACCGATTTCAAGTTGGCCGCCTTCAGAGCGACACCACGTTTGGAGAATTCAATGTATTGCTGCTTCTTGAGGGACTCTGCAAGAGCCAGAGCGATCAACTCCTAAAATATCATCAGCTATGACTTTGTCCATTTCATTGTGTAAGTAGCTTACAAATTAGTCAGGCAGCCCCAGAATGCCATTGACGGTGGAAGTTCCAGTTTCGCCGGATGCGCCGACAACTGCGACGATGAGTTTCTGAGCCATTGTGTGTTTATTGCAGCGAGTGTGCAGTGGTAGAAATGAAAGATGAGTGTTTGATGCGAAAGAGGCATCCATAAGATGAGGTTAGGGTATATATATCCACTTTCACCTTGCCAACTCGAACCTGCTTATAATAGCAGCCGTCTTTACACGCCGAGAAGCCTTGAAAATAAAACCAATGACATTAGTCGCTTAGATTTAGCCTCATGACGGGGAAACTAACTTTCTGGCCCACTTCGGGGAAATGCCAGATGCACTAACCTCTTTTCCTCACAATTTTCGGTGAAACTCTTTTCACGGAGAAATGCACGATCCACTGCTCCGGACCCCTTGGAGATTCTTCTTGGACGCAGGCTCCTGAGTTCTGACAAATTCATCTTATGTACCATCAGAGAAAATCCGCTAAAGATGCTAAATCGAGCCTGTGATGCGTGTCGGCAGCGCAAAATAAAGGTAACTCGGCTTGGCCTGTAATCTCTTTGTTCTGACTAATCCGAGCTAGTGCGACCAGCTCTCGCCTGCATGCTCTCGTTGCCGCTTTGCCAGTTTAATGTGCACCTATGACGTCCCAACGCGGAAACGAGGACCAAAGCCAAGAACCCGTTCCTGTGCCGTGCGTTTTCCAGTTGACGTTACCGAAAACGAAAACTTCCCGGACAATGTGGAGATCAACGGTCGCTCTCCTCACCATGTCAGCAGTGAGAGCTCCCCGCAGAGCTGCCCTCCTGCCTATACATCATGTCAAGAACAAGTTCCGAAGCCATTTCCCGACAGAGCTCAGCCGATTTCTTGCCATCAACGCCTTATTTCTTGTCTTTCCACGAAAAACGTCACGGCAGAATCGTCGATAAAAAACTGCATTGACCTTTACATGACTTTTGTCTTCCCTCTTCTTCCCATCGTTTGTGAATCGACGCTCCGCTCTCAATTGTCGTTAGACTTGCCGCCATTTGAGAGCAATACTACGCAAGGCATCATGCCGGAAATCATCCATGCTATCCGAACATACTCAATGACAACTGCCTTGTGCGCTCTAATTGCTCACATTAGCCCCTGTGAGAATCGGGAGGACACTATTCCGATCGCGTTTTTGACCTGCTCCGATGCGATGCTGCGCCCCTATACGAACTACGACATATTTTTCCCCACTTCAACATCGCTTTTGATCCGCATCTTTCAGGCATCCTCCTACAACCTGATGGGCTATTCCCACCACGCAGATCACGCTATCGAAGAAGCTGTGAGATTGGCAAAGCAAATGAGATTACATGATAAAGAATCGTATGCTTGCCTACCGCCGTTAGAAGCCAAGCTCTGCCGCAATATAGTTTGGTACCTGTTCTCAGCTGATAGAGCTTATGCATTGTCTAGGGGGAGAACAGATGCCCTTGGACAGTGTCTTCAATCGCATCTCTTCACGGTCGCACTACCAAATAGCCGAAGGCCATGTCTATTACGGCACTTTGAACCAACGAGTCACTGCACCTTTGAAGAACATCTCATGCAAGGGTTTCGGAAGGACAATCAGATATGGAAACTTGGATTTCGTGTCCTGTTCGATTTGAACCTTTTCCTAGTTGCAAATTCCCGAACTAAGAACAATGTGACTCTTGATTCTGCACAGAAAAAGAGCCTGACAGATGCATATTTGGATTTTCTAGGCGTACTTGACGATGTTCCAAACCGTATCATGTCTCCAGCATCTGAAATTGACTTGGACAAAAATCACGAAGCATATCGACAACAATCTTTTTGGGTGCAAAAGGTGAACATTGTACTCACATATAACTATCTTCGACTAGTTATTTTGAACCGCTTCGCAGAATTCAAGCTTCATCATTTGCTGGGATTGAACGGCGACCCAACGGCCGTTACCTTGAAAAAGGTAGAAATAGCACATGAGCTTGTGACTAATATGGCAAGTTTCCCCTTTGAAGCTCTGCAAGCAAATGGAGAACCGTGTGTAAGTTTTATGACGCCGTCACCGCCCAAAAGTCTCCAATTTTATCTCATTCAAAGCTCCCTTTTTAGGTCGACAAACTTCGCTATATTTGCGCCACACTCCTGAAGATAATACACGGGGATGGACCGCCACAGGTTGTAGAGAGGGCGAAGACACATTTTACAGTTCTGCTAGACTATGTATCAATGCTCAATTCTAGAGTTTCCGACTGGTTAATAAACAGTTGAAATACAAATCAAGAATTGTCACACTCTAGTAGTTCACACGAATCTCGTTCTGAATTCCCGGCAATGACAATAAAGGCTATAGGACTTGGTTAAACCAATTTGTAGCTAAGTCTTTGAGAGGAAGCAGTGCTTGATATTATCCCTACATCCAAGTTATATCATTCAGTCTCTTCGCTACAAGAGGTTAACTGACTCCACATCGTTATTCCAGAATAAATCTAATCCCCAGCAGCAGCCGATCAATAAAATGCTTCGTAGCTTTCA
The DNA here is from genome assembly GCA_017140755.1 of Calonectria hongkongensis. NCBI lineage: Eukaryota > Fungi > Ascomycota > Sordariomycetes > Hypocreales > Nectriaceae > Calonectria > Calonectria hongkongensis. Next base: position 271,480 of record JAACJA010000006.1, read on the forward strand.
AGTTTGGAAACATCCAAAACACGTGAGGAAGACCTTCATATATGTCAAGCCGCACTTTGACTCCTTTTTTACGAAGTTCATGCTCCATGGCAACATTATCATCACGTAAGGGATCTGCTCCACAGGCCACCAGATAAACGGGCGGAAATTCGGCCAGATGAGATGAAAGTAGAGGATACATCCACTCATCATTGCTGAGCTTGTCAAGGCCAGTAAACGCTGTTTTTGTGAAGTTAGCACAGATACTATTAGTTAAGGACCTTTAGATGTACCATTTATCATCCTTGTTGCTTCTCTATCGATGATCGGAGTGTCTTTGGCATTTTCCTGCATAGATTTCATAAGATGTTGGATGTGCTTCGGGATGTGATCTTCAGACACTGTGCCTCCAGCCATGTTGATGGATCCTTTAAGTTGTCCTTTGCGCCCAAGCTGAATGAGTCTATGGGCGACAGCAAGAGATAGTGTACCACCTGCTGAACTGCCCAATGTGAACAGCTTTCTTGGATTCCCACCAAGCTGCTTGGCATTCTCGAATGTCTTCAAAACTTTTGTTAGCCCAAGCCGACTCGATATTGTCTGCAATGAAAACTTTCCACATACCCATGAGAACCCATCAAAGGCATCCTGAAAGACATCCTTGATTTCAACCTTCTTCACAAGACGATATTCTACTGAGACAATTATACATGGGTACATCGACGCTATTACTCGACACAAACCATCCTCCATGTCAACCGAACCGTCAGAGAACCCGCCACCATGATAGAAAATCCCAATTGGGAATTCAGCGTCTGATTTTGTCGGCTTGTAGATACGAACAGTAATGTTATCGTCGATCTTTTCATTCACTGTGATGCTAATGAGTCGAAGAAGAGCCATTCAATCTTTGATGCACTTACCAACTTTTAGCCCATCTTCTAGCTGGGATGGTAAATGATTTGCGATGTATTCCTTAATTACCATCCCCCCCGCTTGATAATCTTCGATGCTTCCACCCAGAGTGATCCGCTTCCCCATATCCTTTTCAAGCTAGAGATATTGAGTATTCAGTAACTTGAATGTGCCAACTGAAACCTCACCTCAAGCCATTCAGGTGCTAAATAGGGAGTCATTCTGAAGTATTACGAAATCCGGATCTTAATTTTTTGACTGAAAATAATGAAATTCAAGCCTGAAAGTTTGAGTAGAATCAACTGATTGCCATTAAAATAATTTATGGCATTAACATGAAATCTATGATCTGAGATTACCCACGCGGACTCTTTGGTTGGTTGTTCGGAACTTCCGAGGATTTCTGGTATCAATGTCGTCATTGGAAGGAAAGCCCGAGTCTTGCCGACAATAGTCAATGCTCAATATTTTAAGTTTAGATCAATATCTTTCCCTCGGAAATTATCCCATGCAGTTTCTGAACCATGTTTGTCAAGGCCAGCCGTGGAATAAACTCAACCAATTGCGTATTCGGCGATTGGAAAGACCGATGGTAATTTGATTTCGGAAGTAGCGATGATTCCGAGTATATATCAAAAGATGCTTGGATGAAACAAGAAGTTAAGTCTGTGATGGAAGCTCCGAATCTAAAAAAAAAAAATGAACACTGGTAATGAAGCCAACATCCCCTTAAAGACAAGAGATAAAAATACATTTCGCAGTTTTTCGTATCAGCCTATGACTACTATCTTCTGTCTTTTTAAATATCACAATTGAAGTTTCTCGCATACTAACAGCCAACTGCAACATCCAACATGAACAAGTGCATCTTCGTCGATACCTCGAATGAACTGTCGGCCCGAGACGTGCCGGATAAATACCATCCTATCAAGGGTCAATCCTTGATTAAAGTACACTACTCCGGAATTAACCCCGCCGACCTAAATCATGCAAAGCATTTGGGTATGAATAACAATATATGCGGTTATGAAATCTGCGGGACAGTGATTGAGGTCGGACCGGCTAGTCCCTATGCAGTCGGAGATGTCATTTTCGGCTCCAATGTTCCTGGTATATCAAGGCCAGGATATCACGGGGGTCATCAAGACTTTATCATTGTGGAGTCCGATGCAATGGTCATGAGGTCACCTTCTCAGCTGCCTGAGCCCGACGCCGCTGCTCTCGGAGTTATGGTTCGAACCGCCAGTGATGCATTGATGAACCTGTTTAAGATACCGTTTCTCGCCATTGGGGTTTCTGGGCAGCCGGTAACAGACGGGCTTCTCATTTGGGGCGGGGCAAGTACCGTGGGCACAGCAGCGATTCAGCTGGCTAGAGCCATGGGGCTCAACCCAATATACACAACAGCATCGTCTTCCAATCATGCTGCTCTGATGAAACTTGGAGCCACAAAATGCTTTGATTACCGAGATCCAAATATAGTGGAGGATATTAAATCTACAGCGACGAATAATGGGTGTACGATCGGGTTCATCTTAGACACTGTGTGTAAAGAAGGGAGCCCCGGGACAATCAAGCAGTGCGAAGCAATTGGTACAACTCCCGGTGTCGTCTTTGTCAGCTGCCTTCCCCAAATTGGTAATCCGGCGTGGGAAATGGCTTTCGCTTCCAGAGCAATTGATGCACCGATTCCAGGGGGCATTAAAGCCAACATGGAGTGGGAATCACGACTGATCAGAGCTTTAGCTTGGGCTGCAGAGAACTACGGAAGCCAATTCTTGATTCCGAATGTGAAGATTGTAAAAGGTGCAGAGAATGGAATCCAGGCTATCAAGGATGTTCACGATGGCAAGGTCAGCTTCTCGAAAGTTGTTATTGCACATCCGCTTTAAGGCTATTAGTTCAATTTGAGGTCACAATAAGCCGATAAAATCTACAAAACAAATTTTAAGTAGATAATAAAGCTTGTATAGGCGATCAAAATGATTTATCTTAGAAATAGCTATCATTTGAAGCCCAATTCCCCTCCATATCAAATATCTTAAGCAAATTCTCATCAAAAGTTTGAAAGTCATCTTCACGTAAATTCAGTATTCAATCGCCAAGCCATTCAGGAAATCATTGACTCACGTCGAACAAAGAATTGCGGATCAGCAAGCAGTCGGTCTAAATCAGGACAGGCTTCGTCCCGTGATTCTTGAATGTCAGTTTTGGGCATATTGATTTTTTCTCCTACTTTGACGAGTTCTTCAAGTGTGAAACCCCATTTGCTCGGGGTGAAGTGCTTGCATTTTGACGCCTTCAGTATTTCGATGGCTTGGTGGAAAGCATCTCTGCTCTCTGGCCCATAGACTTTTGGGTCCTGCGATACTATCAATAATATCGTCGCCAGAGATGATATCATGAAATATTCATAAGAGCTGCGGAGACAATTCAATGAGTCAACTTTGTTGATAGCTTTGGAGCAGAGATTTATAGATTCTTTCGCGCATTTGAGAGAAGTTCCAGTGGCCCCACGTTTCTCCTGATTGCTTAGATCCATGTGCAGTAAAGGTTTTCGTAGCATCATTCGGGCATGATTAATACGCACGGCAAGAAAATTCCCGAGATCCTCTCTGATCATATAGCTTTGAATAAATTCCGTTGAATCTGTCGACGCAGTGGCAGATTGAGCGACAACTTCTAGTTCTTGATATTTGCTCCGAAGACATTGGGCCTTGTAATCAAGATATTCTTGCTGTTGACGATCGTCGGTCTCAATTCGCCTTGGTTTCTTTAGGAGTGAGAATATGTGGGAATTAAGGCGTGTGTATTCCACAGTGATGCCAAGAAAAGGTCTCAATAACTCCTAGGAGACATCATTAGATAATTCAATGCACTAGAAGACTGTTTTTTGAACAATTTACAGTATCAGACCACTTTCCACCAAGGTCTTCATCCTTCATGGTACAGGGGAGAGCCGTCGTAAAAGATAAAGTACGATCCAACGTGTATATGGACCAAAAGAGTTCTTGGAAAACAATAGAAGAATGAGGCTCAGGACAGGTTCGAGCTTTGTCCACTCTTTGGTCAAGTTGAAGTTCATAGCATGCTTTCGAGGCTATGCCGATTAGACGCCATGCTTTAATATGGTCAGGCTTGTGGAAGTGGTATAGAGCCTAAATTCCCCAATTAGTCAGTCTCAACGAAAATTGATTACGGCTTCATCATACCATTACCGTAGCCATGACGATATCGTCAACATTCGGGCTACCAAGAATAGGTTTCTCCACACTCCAATCGATATAGCGTTGGAGATGCATGGCAAGGGGGCTCGTGTCATCCCCCTCGACCAGAAGGGTTAAGCCTAAAATTGCTTTTAGAATGTCAAGCTTGGTTGAGCTGAAAGTTGGAGAATTTCTCGTTTCACCAGTCCTTTGTTCGGTCAAGCACCCAAATAATGTATCCAGAAGCCATCCAAATGCAGTCAAATCAACGCAAGGGTAAACGGGATGAATACTTGTAGAAAAAGTGGAGAAAATATTTTTCGCTTTTTCATAACCCAGGTCCATGATTGGTTCTGTAAATTGGCTGTAGTCGAATGTTTGAGATTGCTCAATTTTGAAGCGCGGCCACACACTTGGCGCTTGGGCACCCCGCTCCAACGGCGTCACCAAGCCATTTCCTTCAAGGCAAGATCTTGCCAAATCGAAAGTCTGAATAAAACTCGGGACACAATTTATGTTTGGAATAGCGGCTTGTATTTGCAGGTCAAAGCCTGTAAAATCGTCATTGGGACAGGCATTGGCCTGGCCAGGAGACGAGGAAAAGGAACTGGCTGACGCTCGACGAAAGCCTTGATTGTGAGAAGGACGCGACGGGCCTAGGTCTTGTCTGGATCTATACTTATGAGTCAGGTCTTTCTTTGCTTTTCTCTCTTTTAATTCTTTTTTCGAGACCCTTACACAGGTGTCTCAGTAGCAATAACATGCATGCTGGGCACGTTACCACGGCGCGGAAAGGAACATCGCATACCACGCTTTGCGCAGCATCCACATGGCCAGTTACCATCGCATTTGACTTTTCTTGTCTTGCATGACACACTATATGACACGTACAGGGTCAACATTCTTCCCTTTTTTTTTTGGCTTACCGAGGGCAGAGGAGAAAGAGTACCATGCTATGAGGGTGTATTCGTCGCGCTTCCGATGTGGGGCCCTCGCGACACGTCGATGGGCGGCTTCACCGCCGTCCTTTCTAGGCATTTGGCTGTTATGAATTTGTGTGAGCGATACGTACGCTCAGCTTATCCACATAGGATACCAGTCTTATCACATATGCGAATTTAATCTTCCCAACTCTGCGTTTAGTCGGAGTTACGAATCTTAAAAGCGAAATCACGTGCATGCTCCACAGCCGAGGATCTCCAGCGCATGAAACTGTAAACGGAATGCTTTCCGAGTCCTGCAATGGAGTGAACCAAACATTAGCCTTAATACACCTAACTAAATAGAATTGAAACAAAGGACCTCTGGGTTTTTATTTATCTTATTTCTATATTGACACATGTATTCTTATGAACAGTTTGGGCTCCAGTCACAAACATGACTGGCCATAGGGTAGCCAGTTCGTTTGGCATGAACTACTTATGGGCCACCTTAACTAAAAAACTATTGCAGAACTACTGGTCATTTGAATGCTCCAATGCCACGGTCTCTTCATATTGCCTCAGGTCAATCCAGCTTATCCACCGCTTCATACATCAATCTAGAGGCTTCTATCCATGCTGGTCGAGCACTGACCAATTCCCACCAGTCTCGCAAGTTCGGCAAATTCGCAAAAAGACTTTCTGGTTCGCTCAAGCGCACCAATTGCGATACCCAAGGCATCATCCAGAGATCGACTAGCGTAAACTTTGGCCCAGTAAAATACGTCCGAGCGACCAAGACCCCATCTAACTTTGCAAGAATGTCCATTAACCCATCCCATAAATTTCGGATCTCATTTGCCCCTGTTGTAGGAAAGCCTAGTTTTCTTTTTTATCTGTTAGTTTCTGCAGGTGAGGAGCATAAAAGGTGCGAGAAGTTGGTAACTGACGGCTTCATAAAAACCTCGCTGCAATATTTCCATGCTGCCGGGTCGAAATAGCATACCTCCCACGACGCAGCTACTTCGAACAATGTCATATCTTGCAAACTATCTGAGCTCGGCATCAAGGAATTACCTTGGCCTGAGTACAGAGTAGCAATGTAGCGACCAATTGCTCTACTTTCTTAATGTTGTTAGTTTGATGGCGCATTTGGTTACGAAAATGCTCTGTCTTACCAGGGATTTGGAAGGTCTCTTCTTGGGGATTGACAACAACCAAAATTGGAATTTTTCCAAATGGATGCCTTGCTTGATGCTCAGGCTTCTGTGCAGGGGTTACCAAATCAATCATGTTGCATTATGAATATTTCAACTTCACTCAACAATAACTTACTCGAGTCTCAAATTTAATAAGGTTGACATGTCTGTATTCCCAGCTTAGGCCTTTTTCAAGTAAGGCATGGGCAGCCATGACCGTATACGGAGATATGTAGTCTCCATAAAGGATTAATTTGTCCGTCCTATATTCAATATTTAGTGGAATGCTGAAAGATGCAAAACATGGAATAAATTCTGCCCACATTCTTTTCAATTAATACTTGGATACGATTATTTCGGCCTTGTGCGCAAAACTTAACATCTTCAGAGTACGTTGATGTACATTATTCATAGGCTGTTTTATGTCTGTTGAGGGAAAGTCGGATAAGTCGGCCTGGGGCTCGGAAATTCCGACGCTAGTCTGCATTGCGTTAGTATCAACATAGAGAAATCCTGGAGAGATGTGGCAGGTGGTTGGATGCTTTTCGCTCTCGCCATCGATTTTGAGTGCACAATTGGCACATTCATTTCTCATAGATTGAGGAACATTCCGAGCTATCCGAATCAAGTACGAGAGTGGAGCAAATGCTAATTATCGGCTCGTTGACAAACATTGAGCATGAAGGAGGCGCGGCGCAAAGGGAAATTTCAGCCTCGGACCTTCCGAGAGTTTGGTTATGTTCGATGAGAACGTTTAATCCGACAGGACCTTCCACTCTGTTGATGGTTTTCGTATATCAAAAAATGTGGATTGTCTATCGCATATAGTCGAACAATAATAGCCACGGCATTTAATAAACAACATCTTACAAATAATTATATATATCAATACAAGGTCGACCCATCTGCCTCAAACTTAGTAACTTGCGCAATATCTCATTATCATATCAAAAGCATAAACACATTATTATATCATAAACAAAAGATCAGCCATGTCAAGTCTAATTCCCAGTTCCGAAGACCTTGCGAACCGCCTTAGTGAGAGAAAGGTCTGGAGTCCATTCTACGAAAACTATAATCCAGATTATAGTATTTCTGAACTTCTATATGGAGAAGCAAGTAAGATCTGTCGGCTCTTGGCAACTCTCGTTAAACTCATACTCATCACATATAAACTAGAAAATCGAAAAATTCGGATTATTGGTATAGGGGCTGGACTATTTGGCGTCAACCTAGCGTATTGGATTTCCCTCAAGTGCCAAAACTTCGAGCTCACTATTTTTGACAAGAGTGATGAAGTTGGGGGTGTCTGGAATCACAACAGGTATCCCGGGGTCGCTTGCGATGTTCCGTCACATGTGTATCAGTATAGCTATGCACCAAATCCTGAGTGGCCAAGATTCCTCAGCCAGTAAGTAAATGTATCATTTCTGAATTGACGAATGGCTCATGATTTGCGAAGGGGCGAATATATTAAAAAGTACATTGAGAAATGCAGTGCAACGTTCGACTTGAATAAATACATCAAATTGAACACAACTGTTCAAAAAGCGGAATGGAATGAAGCAGGCTTTTGGAGGGTATACGTCCGTGAAAGGCTACCAAATGGTGGATTTCGAGACTACCATCAAGACGCTGAGATCTTGATCAACAACTCCGGTAGCCAGCACAACTACCAGTGGCCTGCTGTAGAAGGTTTAGACAAGTTCAAGGGAAAGGTAGTCTTTTCGCATTGGATTTTCATATTGCAGAATATTTTCGCTTACTAGCCTCAGCTACTCCACACTGCGGAATGGGATAGGCGATTCGGAGAAGACGCTTGGAAGGACAAGATTGTTTGTGTAATTGGCAGCGGAGCTTCGGCTGTACAAGTGGTTCCAAGGATGCAGGTTGGTTCCCTCCAAAGCGCTTTCCTCCTTGTTCAATGACTGACGTTTCAAAGCCTCATGCTGGGAAAATGATCGTATTCTCCCGTACGCCAGTGTGGTTTGCTCCCGGACTAACTGGTAATGACTCAAACCCTGAATGTCAGTGCAATGTTCTTAACATAATTGTATCAAACCAGATACTAACTACAAATTCTCGCGTCTAAAGATTCCAAGGAGGAACAAGAAAAATTTAGAAACGATTCCACTACACTTCAAGCCCATGCCAAAAGTATCGAGAGGAGGCTAAATAATCTATTCCCAGCATTTTTTGGTGGCAGTGAAGAGCAGAGGAGCGCTATTCAGCTTTTTTATGAGCAGATGAAAATCAAGATCAAGGACCCCAAACTTCTTCAAGGTCAGTCCTTTTTATTTGATCATTATTGGAATAGCCTCTAAATCATACATCAGGATTCACGCCTGATTTTGTTCCTGGATGCCGCCGTATTACTCCAGGTGACGCTTTCATACAGGCAATTCAACAATCCAATGTGGAAGTTATCTTCAAGAGCGTGACAAAACTTACGGAGCGTGGAGTGATTGATGCTGACGGGGTGGAACGAGATTGTGACATTGTTGTTTGCGCCACTGGTGAGCCACCTTTTAGTTTATTAATGTCGTGTACAATTACTGACCAGTCTTTGAGGATTCAATGTTGACCTTATACCTAAATTTGATATCATTGGGGCAAACGGCATCCACTTGTCCGAGGTACTTGGGGAGAGTCCTGACAGTTACATGGCGGTTTCTCAACCCCATTTCCCAAATTACTTTTATGGTAGTACTGGCGCCTATTGGCCTTCGGCAAATGGATCGCTGATAGGTCCCATGAACACGATTGCCAATTACGTGGTCCAAGTAATCCAGAAGATGCAGTCAGAACACAACATCATCAGCCTAGAGCCAAAACAAGAGGCTATGGCAGATTTTGTTGAGCATGCTCAGACATGGATGAAAAACATGGCTTGGTCATGGAATTGTCCAGCCTGGTATAAAGTACAGTCGGGACCATTGAAGGGCCGAGTAAGCCTTGTGTGGCCAGGAATTACGCTGCATTTCACGAGAATCTTGGACCGGGTTCGATGGGAAGACTATCATATCAAGTATGCCAAGAGCGGAAGAGAGAGCACAAATCGATTCTATTATCTTGGAAATGGTTTGGTGCGGGAAACATTTGATTCTGAGATGGATGATACACCGCATGTTAGCCTCGACGGAATTGACCCAAGATGGGCAAAGGCTGTTGGGCTGACTTGGGTCCCAGGCATGCAATCATTCACATAAAGAGCAGGAAGTAAAGCTTATTCATCTGTCATTGTCTTGAATAAAATTAATTTCCCTTCATGCTTGGCTCTCCACGTTGCCGTTCGTGGGTATAGTTAGGGAAACTGGAAGAAGCAATATATATGAATAGGATGGCCTCGGCAATTATCCTATCTTAAATTATATATACAAATCAGAATTAGTAAACAGGCATAGGGAATGCATCCAGATCATAATGCCAGTTATCAATGGACTTCTGGTCATAGACGCAGGTCATCGTCTTGCCCCCGTTAGTCCACAGTGGTCGAAGAGGCCACTTGCAAATCTGCTGATTGGTTCCCTTGTTCTCGCCCGTGAGGACAGTGGCATTCAGAGTCTTGGGATCCACTCCGTTCTCAACCCAATCAATCATGACAGCAAAGTTGGTTTGGGGCCAAGGGCCGTTGGGCTCGTAGGAGTTGTAGTTGCAGTGGGAGCCACCTGGAACCAAGAAGAGGCGGTAAAAGTCATCCATGGCCGCCGCACCCTCCTTGTAGCTCAAGTTAGGGTAGAGAATGGACCGAACAGACTCCCAGTATCGCACTGACGAGGCGGTGGGGATACTGAAGTCGGACTCTCCATGGTAGTGCAGGATCTTAGCACCAGCGTCACGGTAGTTGCTCAGATCAGGCCAGTTGGTCATGAGGACATCATTGTATCTGTTCCAGCCGTCCCAGATCCAGTCGCGCAGAGTGTCATAGGTGACGCCTTCCAAGGTAGGCATGTTGTTTCCAGTGACATTCAAGAGCCTAAGGAGAGTCTCGACAAAAGTTCCACCCAGCATGGTTGGGGGCATGGTCCAGGATTTGCTGTCCTCATCCCAGGTTGTCTGAGCATCGGTCCAAGTACTGGACTGCGTGTAAGTGAAGTACGCACGCTTTCCATCGCTGGTATGAAGACCCTCGAGCATCTTCTTGGCTACCTTGATGGCCTTGGCAGATACCTTGCCAGATTGGGCCGGGGTGCCGGTAGATGCGGCGCACGAGTAAGATGTGCCGAGGGTGGAGTCGATGTCGAAATGGAAGTTGCACAGATCATTGCGAGAGACAACGCCATCCTTTCGGCCATCAAGCTCATCGCAAGCCGAGATGGTAGCATTCATGATAGCTTCGAGTTCACAGGGAGGTGGGTAGTAACCCATTGTCTGCTCAACGACACCAGCATACAAGTGCTGCACTTGCTGGAAAGCGAAGCGGAACGCTGGGGCGCCGATGATGGCACCGTCGAGGTCAGTGAAGCGCTGGACTTGGCTCCATCCCTCACGACCACCCTCGGAGCAGCCCTGATAGTAAGAGTAGAGCTTGTCGCTATCAGAAATGTTGTAGAAGAGCTTTGTAAAAGCCTTGCCAACAAGGATCTGGTCGTGGATCGCCTTGTATCCAAACGCGTAGATCTTGGTCCAGTCCTGGGTGCCATTGGCGTCCAGGAGCTGAGGAAGGACATCCGAGGCATCTGCACCAAAACCTCCATCAGTAGTTGTGGTAGCAGCGCCATACATGACACCACCTGGGAGGGATTCAGGGCTTGTGATGGCGTAACCACCACCGCCAGTAGAAAGGTAACGGTTCTTGAAGTCCTTGGGAGCCGGAAGCCACACAGTCAGTTTGACGGTATCATCGTCACGGCCATCGTGAGAGAAGGTCAGGGTCACGTTGCAGTAGTCAAAGGTGCCATCAGGATACATAACATTTCCCGAGGCGGAAGCATTCGTGACCGGGTTGGCGGTGACTGCAGAGCTGTCGAAGCTGAGACCCTCGTAGAAGCCATCTTCGGGAAGATGAGCAGCAACATACTCCTTGGTACAGACGCTGTCCAGGGAGGGAGTTGAGCGACGAGCAACAGCAGCTGAGGCTGCAGAAAACAAAGCCGCGGCGGCAACGCCAGGGACGATAGACTTCATTATCGCGTCTTGAGAGCCAGACCAGGAGGATGTGCAACAGTGAAGGACCTGAGGGAACTTATCAGGTTGATCCCAAAACAACGAGGGCCGGTCCCTGCTTAATATACTACATTTTTTTTGTTATATTCAATTTGAGGCAGCTACAATCTTCTCCGGAGATCAAGGTCCATACCTTCACAAACTCAGTCCTGGCCGGTTCGGCTTTACTCTGGGGTTGAAGCTGGGGTGCAGAGGTGATTAAAGGCCTTCTCCAATCGGCTGCGGATGAGCCGTTGCGTTATGGGCCTGTGGTGAGCTAGTCGTCTCCACCGTTCGAAAAAGGCCAACTACCCCGCGCCACCAGAGTGCAAAGACGCGAGCCGAATTCCGGGGTCATCTACCAATTGCCCCACCAAACCCCAGCCTGTACCCCAAATTGTCACTGTTAGACCGTCTCCGGGATGTCGATGTCGCTCCCGGGCGTGACAATAATTAGGGCAAATCCCCAGAGTGACATCCCGGCCGTGCTGCCGCCCACGTTGAGTTCAGCCCGGAACTGGAGCCGTTGGTGTACCCCAAACTAGTCATCTAGCTCCGCCATGGTTGGGGTTGTCGACGTCACTTACAGCGTGTATTGGGTAAATAATAAACCGCAAGTAGAATAAAGGCCATGGACTTGCTCATCCGGGCCACGTCGGCGTCGTCACCTAGTTCCGAGGTCTGTTGAGGGGACAACGCCACGTTTTGTTGTCGGTAATGGAGTGGCGGCATTGTGTTCAAAATATTTGCATCGTACATACGTAACGCAAAGAAAGTAGGTCAAGGCACTTCTATGGTTCACTCGCTGCGCTTTATTGTGGGCCAGGATATGCGATGCGGGTATAATATCATGGGCGATCATACCACATCTCTTTGACTAGTACCTTAGTGATCGGTTCTTGCCAAGAAGATCCTTGGCAGATCGGCCTTGTAGGGGAATGCGTACTCCTCATTCTTTTTTTTCCTTTCGCCTATTCGAGAAATCGACTTGATCGCCAAGTATTACCCCACCAATCTCGCTATGTCGTTATTTTGAACAGACAGTTGACCAGTTCTATGTAAGTAAAAGGCAATAAAAACCAACATCTAAAACCATGCCCTGATGCTAATTAATGGTTTCTTAGGCCACATTGAGCTCTCGAATTTTTATTCAAAAGGTTTATCTAGGTGTCTTATGCTAACTTCTGGGCGTTAAGGTTCGATCACCATCATGATCGTTCCTCGAGAACGGTAACTAATTGGGCGCCCCAGCCAGGTTGATTACTATCGCATTAATAATTTAATTCAGGCGGCTTTTGTGTTATTTTTATGGCGCTTTTAGGGCTGGGCGTTCCCAATTACAGTGCTATGACCTCAGCGAGTGCTGGTATCTGGCATGCGTGACAAACGTCTGTTGAGGATATCGAGACGGCCTCCAGGTGTCACACCGTCCAATTTCAGAGACTTAATATCATTGATAGTACTCATCAATGATATAATCCGACATTTGAACACTTCTAGGAGGCAATGATCATAGTCGCAAGTCCCGCCAGAGCCATGGCAGTAAAGCCACGGACAAAATTGAACGGCGCCCCAGAAGTCGACTCAGTCGACGCAGCACCGGTTGAAGTCTCGGTACCAGTAGACTTGCCACTTGAATCCGTAGCCCCAGTCTCGGTGGCAGCAGCCTTCGTCGAGTCGTCGGTAGCGGTAGCGGTGGCGGTATGCTGAGCACTGAGCAGCTCTTGGCCAGCAGTGATCACAACAGGCGTGTGAGTGAATTCGAGATAGATTGACTGCTTAATATCATCCAGGCCAGTGAAAGTGGCAGTTTGGCGATCCTCGTTATTGCCACCAACATTAGTCGTCGTGCACACCGAGGGCACTGTCTTGGTCATCTGGCACTCGATAGAGTACAGCCATGGCGTCTCCTCGTACGGCGTGCTGACGCGCCAATGCCACTCTCCCGTGGAAGCGGCACCCGGGGGAATGGTTGTGCTGGCCCACGGTCCGAGGACAACAGTGTAGTTGGAGAAGTTGCAATTTTCGCTGTTCGAGTTCTTGCCGCAGTTCAACAGGTAGGTCGTCGCGGTGGCATCGGCGCCGAGAACCTCGGCAGACAGCGGCTGCGAAGAGTCGTAGCCCGGCACGAGGAGAGATGTGGTGATTGCGGAAGACATGTCGGCCATCTTAAAGAATGGCGCAGGTCGGATTGACGATTTTTCGTGAAAGAAGGAGCGTTGGCAGATGGTAATAAGAGGCGATGCGATAGTGGTATTAGTTGACGGAAATAAAGGATTCTCAGCGGAAATGAGTGCCAAGCGCCAAGATGGAAATCGGCATGGGGGGCCATGTAGGGCGTTTTCAATGCCTAAAATTCTGGCAGGGGCCGGCGCCCTCAGAAGTGTCAAGGAGGTTCTCTTAACTGTAGCTTCTCAAATATTTTTTTACTCATCACGCCTGGCTTGGGCAGCAAACTCCATGTCCATACATACGGATTGCCTCTTGACATACCTTCAAGCCTCTGCTGATTCTGGTGTTAGGCTGAGCTGCTTTGGCCCGTGTAATATTAAAGCCCCTGGCGTACACCGCAAGAGCTAACTACACCAAGTCTAGTCCATCTCGCACTAGGGCCAATAGGCAATCGCCGAGTCAGAAACAACGGCAAAGCTGCCCACGTCCCAAGGAGTCAGGCAACAATTAGCTGCTCTGGGTTATGGGAAAGGTCCAAGCCTGTGGAACTATACAGGGGGAAGCTAGACTCATGCGATTCAACTCCCAGCTCACAAGTACAACGTGACCAGTCCACTCTACCCTTCTTTGTGGCGGGCTACGATTTCTGTTTCGGGTGGACTGTAAACTCTTATTTGGTGATGTAATCAACACTCATAGTCGCAATATCGACGTCATGGCTAAGCGACTTGAGGCGTTCTATTGCTGAAGCTATTAATGCTAGACGAGTAATACCCTAATGGCTCCACAAATTGGCACTCTGTGGCGCCTCTAGTTTTTTTTTTCTTCTCTCAACGTCACAAACTGCGTGTTCCAATGTCTGGCACTACTTTTGTGAAAACGCTAGAGTTTGCCGAAGTTCTCTCAGTACATATCATAATGATACCCGTATCATTAACCCATCTAGTTAGCACTTTCAGTATGTCTAAGCTTTATTTGCCTAATCAAAAACCCTTTTAGCTTTATATTGACGGCGCTTCCAATTGTTTGTATGGTTTTGCCCCTATGCAACATTCTACGCGATCGGCTACACCACAACGAAGCAAAAGCCGGTTATCTCTTCCAAAGGTCTTCCATTCCATCTAAGTGTGATAAAGATACTACCGTTAGTTCACAGTTCCATGCAAACCAATCACTCCGTGGACCATGTCTGTTCGTATGGTAAGCCGCAAAACATATGTTTGATCACTCAACAGATGATATTGATGTGTGTTCGTAAAGACAATATATATTCACAAAAAAAAGTAAAGATAAAAACGAAGATAATTTATGCTTCGTGGCTAATTATTTTTATCGTGCATCAAATACTCCAACTGTAGACGGAACCGTTCTGTCCTACAATTGATCCGTTGATGGCATCGTCGTGACCCGGTCCCCCCACTTTTCTCACAACACTTCGCATGGTGTTGGAGCTAGAGTGCATCAATTGGAATCACTACCTGTTTTTGAAGAAATTAATGCGAGAATTAATTTCCTGTAAAAGCCGAGGCCGAGTCGTTTTCATCAAGGCTCTAAATCAATTCTTATTTGACACAGGCTTCGACTAACAGTTGGCGCGGGACTAGATTCAATAAAGCGCAAATAGTTTGTACTACTGGGCCCTAATTAAGCTATTGAATAAGAAATCCAATTTGCCCTCCAAATTCCAGGTTAGGCGCATCCCTATTCTCTTTCTGGACGATTCCAGACTACAATCGGGCCATGTGCCGCCAGTTGTGACATGCCAACTAAACCAAATTCTACGTTAGAACGATCCGTGTATCTACTCGATTACATCTCCAAAGGGATGTGTCCTTCAAAATAGGTTAAAATCTTTTTATTGCCGCTCCTATAAATACAGCAAGTAAACCTCGGGAGCGCGCTGCTCTTTGTACATTGGCTTACCCTCAAAACGACACCAAGATGGTTTCCTTCAAAGCACTTGTATTCGCTGCATCAATTGCGCCCGCCTTGGGCCGCCAATGCAAACCAGCAACTCCTTCCTTGCTCTCAATCTCGGCCAACAGTCTACCAACCACACCATCTGAAGCGAGTTCTTCAATCAGCACCGACATCAGTTCGTCCGCCACGCAAACTGAGGCGGGTCCTTCAAGCACCGACATCAGTTCGCCCATACCTCCCGCGGAAACGAGCTCTTCAGTCGCTGCAGATATTAGTTCTACTGCGCCTCTCATCGAAACTACTTCTTCAATCGCTACAGACATTAGTTCTACTATGCCTCTCATCGAAACTACTTCTACAATCGCCGCGGATACGACTTCGTCGGACACGCTTCCCGATATCAGCTCCGCAATCACAGCCTCGGCAATAAGCCCAGCAACGCCTTTAATCGACTCGTGTGCGTACAATGGTGGGACATCAGGCTTTTGGTGTTACCGTCACGGGGATAATTCCGGCCCTTTGAACTGGATAGGGAACTATGTGGCCAACGATATTAACACCTGTGCTGTTGCGTGTCGTAACACGCCAGGCTGCAACCTGATTTCCTCCGATGGTTCTAGCTGCAGTCTGGTTGGAGATGATATAAACTCGCTCGATATTGACCCGCACGACGAGATGGCGCCTTCGTATTGGTACAACATCAACTGCTTTGCTTGCCTTGCCAGCGGGAGCTCTGTGGCTGGGCCTACGTTGGTGCCCTGATCGATTGTCTACGCAACAGAGAACAGACATGAGGTTTGAATAAGAATGTGACGCAATATTCACATAGCTTTAATTTCCCTTCGTTAAGGGTTGACACAATCCATCTTAATTAATATTACACTTCGAGGCGCAAGCATTGGAGTAATTTGGTTAATAAATATCCACCGCTTATCCAAAGGCTGCATGAACCACAGACCGCATTTTCAAAAATTGAGTGACGATTGCTTTTATTAATGCCCAAGGGAGAATCTGGATCAGATCCAATCACAATGATCAACCAAGTTACGATACATGGATTGATCGCGTTTTGTTGCCCCCAACCTCTTCTGTTCCTTACCCTATAGAACAGATTAATTCATTCATTACAATGGTGAGCAAATGTCTGAGGGCCATCTTTGTCAATAAAGCGCCTCATGGTTCCTATTTCGTTACAGATGTAAAAAAAAAAAAAATTGGTAGCGCCCCGGATTGCCGACTTGGGCGAGGCACTCTGACAAGCCAAGCACGGTAGGCCGATAACTACACCGGCCGCTTGCTCGTGAGCGGGAAAATGGATGTTCGGGATCCAATCAACGCCCCAAAGAGTCGGTAAAAGTGGACCTCGCTTGCTGCTTACGCCTTCATTTCAGGATTTTCTTCTCGAGTCATGGCGGTAGATTTCTCTTGATCCTTCATGCCGTACACACAATCTGATACCATTGCCTAGCTGCTTCTCCTTCCAAATATCGAGTATACTACCCTCGTGCGTCTCGAGACAACGACCAGGACGTCATGAGTGCTGTCGCAACGAACGCTCTCCACGCCGCCACTGAACGGCTACACTCTCTAGGCCTATTTAGGAATGGCGTACCTAGGCTACTGGCTGGAGCCGGCCTGGCTTTGGTTGGTTTGTCGGCGCTGAAAAAAGCAAGCAATGCCTTGAGCCAAGCCAAGCTCAATAATTATACCAAGGACACGTACGACTGGCCCAACGAGATTGTCGTCGTGACTGGAGGCTCCGGTGGCATTGGAGCTCCCCTTGTGCGCAAATTTGCCGAACTAGGCGCTACAGTCATTAGCCTTGACATTGAAGAGCCGAAATCCCCGCTTGGTAAGTTGACCCCAATTACTCCGTGAGAGGTTGCGCAGTAATGCTCACCATGCATGATAATAGCAACGAATGCCCACTTTTACAAGATAGATCTCTCAAATATTGCCAATACCAAGGAGGTCGCCGCCCAGGTTCGCCAAAATCATGGAGATCCGACGGTGCTCGTTAACAATGCGGGAATCTCCTTGATGCTCTGCCTCATCGAACAGAGCGACGAGGACATCTCTCGAGCTTTCAACATCAACATCATCTCCCATTTCGCCCTTATCAAGGCGTTTTTGCCCGCCATGGTCAAGCGCAATCATGGGCACATTGTGACGGTCGCTAGCATGCGCAGCTTCGCGGTTGGAAGCAGAGGTGCTGATTATGCCTGCACAAAGGCTGCTGCGCTGGCCTTGCACGAATCTGTGGCACAAGAAGTGCGCCATCAGTATAACGCGCCCAAAATTCGAACCAGGTTAGTGAGATGCATTTTCCTCTCAAAAATAAATTTGGTGTATTGATTAATTGCTGTCAACAGTGTCGTGCACCCCGCCTACGTACGCACGCCCATTATTGACAAATGCATCAAGTACGCTGAAGCAAACTATAAGATCCTTGACGCTGAAGATGTTTCGGACGGTATTTTTAAGCATATCGTCTCTGGAAACAGCGGTCAGCTTTTCTTCCCCAAGAACATGTCTGCCGCGTCGGGTATCCGAGGATGGCCTGCGTGGCTTCAGGAGATTGTCAGGGACAGCCAGTTCAAAGGTCTGGTTCCGTACCACACCCGTAACAAGATTGAGTGAAAGTACATGAAAGTCAGGTGCTACAATGGTTATGCGGTTTAGTTTGGAAGATGTGTATTTTGTATTGATATGCGAGATTGGAGGAAACAACTCTACTGGGAAGAATATCTGCTTCGATAATTGCTAGTTGGCTCAATTGGTGGATAACTGTAGTCCAAATTGCCGATACTCACTCACAAGCTGAGAGGTTAATAAATTGAATGTGCCATCGAGGTGCAGCCTCATAAACGGCACAATCCGGCTATGTATTTTTCCGAGATGCATTCAAGTTGCTTATTGTTGCTGAACGAGTGGCTGGGGGTGTCTGCGGGTTCTCGCCACAACCAACCTGGCATTATTAATGCCTCCATTCGCACTCAACCAAACATGTGATCAACGGTGCATCCCAAGAGTAACAATCAGATCCAGTAAGCCTCCAACTCTCCGGCGATGTGCACTCTGGGCTACTCCGACAGACTCACCGCTGCGGGGTAACGGGATGAATCCCGGACTCTGTCTAGTTTAGACGGGCCCACAAACCGGCTGTTATCCGCGGCTCGCGGATTTAAGAAAAAGGTCACGGGAGCCTTTTATTTCCCCAGTTACATCATTCTTGGCCTCAATGCCAGGAAAAAAAATTGTTGAATTGAAAACTCTTTTCTAATACCCTCGCCTTCGGTCGTCTGTCCGTTGCATCACCACCTGAAAGGAAAACTTGCACGCCCCAGCCCTGTGCTCTGTTCAAATTAACGACAACTCCTGGGATCCATTGAAGGATCTTTTTGTGGTTCCTGGTCACCGTCAGGGGCCCTGCTGAGCAGGCATCAAGGATGACAAATCAAAACGCGACGGATCTTGAAGCGGCGAACGCTCGCAACACCGGTGCAATAGCAGCTTCATTTCATGAATCCGGGGAAACAAGGGTGCGGAGAGACAGTAGCTCGGCAAACGAAAAAGATTCAACGGGCCAGACATCGCAGACTGTGGAAGCAGAGGACGTCACTGGCCAATCAAACACCGGAATGCGACATGATGAAAATGCCGGACCCATGCTTGACAGAGGGCGGGATGCTTGGTCTGCTTGTGAGTATTTACTTGCGAGACATGTATAGCCAAGTCTGACACGTCCTAGGTCTTGCGGGTCACCTTGTCATTATGAACACGTGGGGGTTCATTATTTCTTTTGGTGTTTTCCAACCCTATGTGAGTTTCCGGATATTCTTTACTACTTGTAATAAATGCACAGTTGGCTTCTCAAAAGAGAAATGGGAAGCTGTAGAATGAAAGTGATCGAGCCGGAAATAAACTGTACACAATTGCTGACTATAACACAGTATGCCGAGAAGCTGAATGCCGCCCCTTCCAATATTTCATGGATTGGATCCGTTCAAGTCTTCCTGATCTTCTTCCTGGGAACAATTACAGGGAGGCTTACCGATGCTGGTTACTTTCGGCCAGTACTCCTAACTGGAGTAGTCCTCACGCTTCTTGGCATCTTCACCACGTCGGCCGGAACCCAATATTGGCATTTCTTTCTCTCCCAAGGTGTCTGCATGGGAATCGGAAGTTCTTTCATGTTTACACCAGTAATTTCAGTGATATCGACACATTTCCATAAGAAGGCTGCATTAGCTATTGGCCTTGCTGCTTCTGGATCCGTCACCGGCGGCTTGGTGTTTCCATCAATGGCTAGGCAATTACTACCTCGGATCGGATTTGGCTGGTGTATAAGGTCCATTGGACTTGTTCAAGTCGTTACGCTCACAATAGCCACCTTGCTCATTAAGCCGAGAATTCCGCCCAGGAAAAAGGGTCCTTTTGTGGAATGGGCTGCATTCAAGGAGCTTGACTACACCTTCTACGCCATTGGCATGTTCTTCGTAAGTGAATGCCCCAAATAGCTTCAAAGCTCGCTTTCTTGGGATATGAAACCTAACTAATGGCAGAGCTTCTGGGGATTGTACTTCGCCTTCTACTACATCTCCGCTTTCAGCAAAACTCAAGTCACCCCTCACATGTCCACGGACAACTCTCTCAACCTATTGCTCATCATCAACGGCATCGGCTTGATTGGTCGCTTAGTACCGAATTATTTTGCCGATCGTTTTGGTGCACTTAACCTCATGGCCCCATCCTGTTTACTCAGCGGTATTGCAATTCTTTCCTGGATTGCTGTTGATACACCAACAAAACTCTATGCTTGGTCACCCTTTTATGGCATTTTTGCTGGGGCCATTCAGAATCTGTTCCCGGCTGCCACGAGCTCGCTGACAGCAGACCCGAGTAAACGAGGCACCAGAATTGGCATGGTCTTTAGCATTGTCAGCTTTGCCGCACTTACAGGCAGTCCAATCGCTGGTGCAATTGTCACCTCGATGGATGGAAAGTACCTTGGCGCGCAATGTTTTGCTGGTGCAGATTTGATGATTGGAACAATGTTTATTTTATTAGCAATCGTGGTCAGGAGGAGAAGAAAGGACCTGCAGAGCCCTTGAGTTTGCGTTGCGCCCGATGAGTGGTTGCTTACCAAAAATTACCTTAGATCCGGAAATGGTGAACAAGGAGGCAAAAGAGGAAGCACCTATTAGAGTTTGATCCTTTCAAAATTCATATTTATTTTTTAATTGGCCTTAGAAATAAACCGATTTCACAGACCAAGCACATACAGTGGATTTGAAAAAAAAAATCCGCCTGGTCCCTTTGTAACTACGACTTAGCCTATACTAATTATATTTCTTTTTATATATATAAGAATTATTTTTATAACTAAAATAATATAAATATACTATATAAGCTTATTAATAAAATATTATATAATTCTAACTTTATTTGGGAATTTTTAATATTTTATATATTAATTATTTATAAACTAATTGTTATTTATATTCTAAGGGTTAGGGTTAACATTAGGGTGGTACATAAGGACCGGGCAGAATTTTTTCAGATCCACTGTACCACAATCATTCTCATCATATTGAAGTGAAGAGTGTCTCAAATTCCCACTATTTTGAAGTACGATGGATCTAGCCTCTCAAATATAATTTTCCTCTGATATTATTTTTCGCACGTACTTTGATCTTCTCAGGTCAAAGCCCACGATGGTCATATATGCAAGGGGAATCACTCTGTCACCGTCGCTCAGTATGCGCTATGCCAATTTCTGCAACTCCGAAACGACAGGATTTTCTATACATAATGATGAGTTCTAGCTAGGCCGTTGTTGGGCTGTCAGCCAATCATGAAATGTCTTGAACAAACTGTCTCGACACGGCACGGAGCGAACTGCAATGTTCCCCACACACAACTCATTTTGTTTTCAGCACCAAGACCACTAGTGTGGTGATGAGTCGTCTAAACCAGTCTGGCCTGCGTGATTTCGTGAATGTGGCGAGCTGAATCGAAAATTCAATTAAGACAGAAACGAAACCCAAAGCGTTCAATGGAATCGGTCTGGCGGGAAAAGCCAGCCCTCCCATGCAGTTGAAAGAATACTTATAATCCTCTTCGTTTTTTTTTTATGTTGTGGCTTTTAAACCTACCATCAAACCAACTGTCGACAATCTTTCACAATGTGCGCGTTCAAAGTTCTAGCTGCCTCGTCCGTTTTTGGGCTCGCTCGTGCTGGGCCCATAATCAATTATCCCACTGGTTTCTTTGATTGCGAGGATGATTTTGGATTGACGTGGAATATTCATAAGATCCCCTAGCAAAACTACACATGTGATCCAGGTATAGGACTATCTGTGCCCAACTTTGAACAACAAGTTTCTTTCCGACCACGTTTCCAGAGGGTTCTGTACAGACTTTTACTCCTCATGATGTTGAGTTAGCAATTGGACTTGCTGTAAATCAGCTTTCATACCCCTATGGCACTTGTAGGTACGGCTTAGGAGTGATTCTATTAAGTTAAATGCTGATACAATGTTGTTAGACGATTATCCTACGCCATTCAAGCGCTACGGCCTCTGGTTTCCCGAATGCGATCATCGGAGGTTGATGGAATCTTATATTGGAGATGCTGCAAGTGATGCATCTCCAGGCCCTTACAGCATAATTTTTGAATACTCCCCTGCGCATCCTAACAATGTGGTATTCTGTGGACTCATTTCTCATGAAGGAAATTATGGACCTGAGAAATGCCTTCTAGACTGGGAGTATATGCTCAAGCGGTAGACTGTTGCCATGTGGCAGGCTCGAAAAGAGGAAAGATTGGGATGCATTGGGGTAGTTGCAACTTCGCTCATTATATTTGCATCATCTTGAACTAATTGCCTATCACGCAAGCCGCGTGGTTAGAGTGTGACAATGCACTTTACACCGCATTTGCCCCATTAATTAAGGGACCCTATTTCAGGCTTGGTGAGACGTGAATGGCTGGCCTGTTCAGTGGCTTGAAGTCTAGGGGATTTGCCACCATCAAGGCGGGTCTGATTGGCCCGAAATGTGACACGAAGACTGGTGATTGGGGCGAGGTATAAGTATGTATGTCAAGAACGGTGCGGCATATTCTGTCCTGAGACAAGTGTGATGTTGCAAAATGTGGCTGGCTGATGATTAATTAGTGCAAAGTGGCGATCTCCCTTGTATACCCATGGTGATAACATTTCACTTGCA
This sequence comes from Calonectria hongkongensis, assembly GCA_017140755.1. Taxonomy (NCBI): domain Eukaryota; kingdom Fungi; phylum Ascomycota; class Sordariomycetes; order Hypocreales; family Nectriaceae; genus Calonectria; species Calonectria hongkongensis. The sequence continues at coordinate 294,169 of JAACJA010000006.1, forward strand.
CGTTGGTTGAATTAAATTCTGCATTTATCAAGAAACGGACAGATTGAAAAATCACCATGAGGTGAGATTTTATTCACTGATTTCTGAGAGTCAAATGGTCCGCTTTTAACGCCGCAACGTGGAGGTAAAGGGGACCCCCACGAACGCAGACGCAGGTTGAAACTCGTGGCTTACGCTTAAAATCTGTGGATCCGCACTGGCGCATGGTGTGGTGCCGGCTGGCTTCGATTTAGTTGCAAGACTATTGATTTTTCTGTCTCATTCCAGATGCCCGCTAAACTCCTTTTCCGTGTGGATCAGAACCAATGGGGGACGCACTGGGTCCTCGGACTACGCTGATACGAGCTGACACCCTTAGCAGAGTTCTGAAGGATTCGGCCGCCAAGAAGCGAAAAGCCTGGGGTGTGGTGTGGTGTGTCGACGCCCTGAAAGGCGCTATTGGTTGGCCAGTTGCCATAGTCGCCCATCTCCATCCGTATTTATGCCCTTTCCAATTCGTACAAATAAAATGGTCCGCCGTAGAAACAAAATAGTGGTATCAATCTGCCAAACCGCTCGTAAAAATCACCCGAAGCTGAAATGAATAAATGGACGTTCGTAGCTTTTGTTGCACCTGGAAAGAGTTGGCCATCCATCATCGTGTTACGCAGTTGCTACCTCTTGTCAACTTACCTGTGAGTATATATGTGCACGTTGTTGTGTGTGTGGAGGAAGCTTTTTATTGGGGCGATGCCCCATTCAGATACATCTCGAGGACTTCATCCACAATCCTCCGGCACACCTCATGGTGCACCCTCTCGGCGTAGTGACAGGCAAAGTGCAGGATGAGTTTATTAGCCTCGACGGTCAGCGCATCATACAGTTCCCACTCCTCTCCCGCATCGCTCGGCGAGCTCACGTTGCTGTCCGAGTACGGGGAGTAGGCGGATATCATGCGGGGCCGGACCGTCCATCGCGCCCATAGTGTCAGTCCGGCCCTCGTCTTCACCCTGAAGCGGAGGCCATCAGGAGTGCTCTGCATGTAAACTGCCCACCAAGCCGTCATCCTGGCGCCGGGGACCAGTTCGCTTATTTCTCGAACTGTAAAGGCCCGCACACTAGCATCAAAGGGCCCAAAGAAGGGATCATCGGCTATGGCACTGGGATCTGGCGCGTTCTCTTCAAAGCTGGCGGCCACAGCATTGTGGCGCAATGTTGGAGTGCAAGTCTGGAGATGGGCTAGGACCAGGTGGGGCGGCAGACCGTTGGGGATTGGCGCAGAGACAGCAAAGTGACGCTGCCGTACCAGGGATGGCATTCCTCGTCTATTCTCTCGTCTGGTCTGGCCGTACTGGTTGGTTGGTGTTTTGCAACGAGTCTGCGATGAATGCAGGATCGGCCGCCTCTATTTTAAAGCCTTCTCTTGGTTCGTTTTGGTTGTGGATAAACACGTGATTATTTCCCTCACGGATCACTCGGGCCTAATAAAAGCATCGATGGAGCGTCCAATGGCAGAGGCCTTGGTCCAAGGCGCTGTGACTGCTTTTGCTGCCATCCGTGCGGCCCAGTCGGCTATGAAACCAAATACGGCTCGCTAAACAGGGGTGGAGTTCGACCCCTCATGCAAGAAATTCCCAATAGATTGCGTTGGACCGTTGAACCCCGTCAGGGGAACGGTTAGTAGTGCCGAAGAGTCAGTCGCCAGGGGACCAGGCCTGATTCATGACTTGGTTGGCTCTTGGCGGGCGCCACCATCCCCAAATCCCCGCGTTCAACGCTTTTGTTATTTGACTCCTGACTGGCTGTCTTCTCCTCTATTTCTATATATACACGTATATATATATCGGGATAGAATCTCACCCATCGGTACTCTCGATCTCACTATTCCCGTGAAATAAGCGGCCAACTCTTCTGGAAAACTTTGTTGGCGAACTCCAATCCCAACGACTCTTCGGACGGCGCTTGCTGGGGTCAGCCTGCAACACCACGCGACCCCTGTTGCCAATCACCACTCACCATGCCACGGTAGATCTTCGGGCTCTGTCTTTCTGCTCTCCGCTGACGGCATCTGCCGGATTGTGTCTCCGCTGACGGTATCTGCCGGGTCTGATCTTCGCTTACTTTCCCGTGCACAGACATGCCAATCTGCCATGAGGGACATAACGCGCGTACTATCACGAGGCGAAACGTGTTATTGGCCAAGAGTTTACAGTTTGTAGGGCAAGAAGAAGCAGTATGCCAAGATGGATAGCACGATGACACTCCACTCTCATGATTGGATTCATACTTAATAACATGTGCTGCCCCCTACATCGCAACCACGAAAATGACATCACTCGACGCGTGCCCGCACAGGGAATGAAATAACAGTCAAGGATTTTCTTCTGTACTCATGTCCGCCTCGCTGACTCTCATCATCTACTCACTTCCTATGATCCTCAAAGCTCCCGGGACACATTTTCCGCCACCACTCAACTTCGTGCACATCCTCACGGACCCTTCCAAACCCAAAACTATGACGTTTACTCTCATGATCGTTGATCCCATGAGCTTTAACTAAGCTCTGCCCTCCTGCCACCTTCATACTGTTGGAAAATTTCACATCGCGCATCGAGTGCAGCTTGAACACCTCACAGCATCCCCATCAGCGCCAAGATAATACTCAATGTATATACAGTGCATAGATAGGGCCCTGCCAGCAGGGAACAAAAAATACAAGATATTGAAAGCAATACACATATGAAATTAATAGTTGTTAGATTTATTTATCTTAGATGTCAACAAATCAGAATATAATAATGTTGAGAGGGGAAATGACCGATCAAATGTGGTCGCGAGCCAATAGACTCACATTCTGTATCAACAGATAGCTATGATTCCAGATGCATGTAGAAGCTCTTGTCCTCTCAATTGAAGGGTCTATCTAGGTCTCTTATAGCTGCTGTTGCTAATCTAGCTGTTGTGCGGTCCGTTGACCCGGCTGCGGTCCGTTGACTCTATTCCGGTCCGATGAACCTTATTCCAGTCTGATGCCTTTGAGGCAGGCCGCGGCAAACCCAGTAGCGGTCAGATGGTCTCATCACCTAAGTCGTCGTTATTTGTATGTGAATTTGGGCTGCACGCAGCTTGGAGCCTGTTGGTCTGATCTGGCCGTTACCGCGTTGGTCAGGCTAGGCTATTGAATCTATCTACAGTGTGTGACATTCTGTTTTGGTGCCGCGGATTGCCTAGACTGGAGGGAAAAGTGGCATTTTGAGTCCATGCAACCACGACAGGTATTGAGGTTGACGGTAGTGACATAATTACATCCTCATACATTTTGGACGCCTATTCTTTAAGACTATTCTTCGGAAGAGATGGACTGTAAACAGACGCTCCAATCCAATGACACTGGCAGACTTAAGCTGCGGTGAAAGGTGCAAATGAGCGACTTGACAACCCAGACACCAAATTGGGGATGTATAAGAACTGTCCCAATGTATCTAGAAAATAACCTGCGGTTTTGCTCTTTGTATCTTCTCCAGCCAAAGTGCCCTGGTGATTTATTAGACTTGGCATATTCGAATTAAACCTATATAAAAAATCCAAAAGAGGGCCCAAATTTCCCATGAAGGCACCGACAGGTCAAGAACCTCCAAGGTATGCCGCAGACGTGATGGTTCTCGACATGGGTGAAACGGAAAACGCATTTTCGTTCGAAGACCGAATAAACCTACTTGCCTCAGGTGCCCTAAAGAGTGTGAAAGCTATAAGCGATGAAATTACGACACCTCAAGCTCTTCATTTTGTTGACAGAGTGGTACCAGCCTTGGACAAACTTTGGATCACATAACAGAAGAAGATGCGGAGCATGTATTTGGTTCTCATCACTGAAACTGCATTTGTCGTAGGCAAAATAGCATGTCATACAGGTGCTTCAATGGTAAAGAAGCTGTCATGCTCAGTAACTCCATGGTTTAAAAATTGACGCACACAATTTGATGCATACCATAGCAAGAAGCCCCAAATCAACAATGTCCTGCGCGAGTATCTGCTTCAATGGCATAGGAACAATATATTTCTGGACGGATCAGACTAATTCCTAGTCTCAGGGCAAGAGCGAGCTCAACCTATGCACAGCAGAAATCAATAAATCGTATTTGCTCTTACAATTATTAGTACTGTTAGTCATAGTATTTGTATCTTACAATTAGCCTCCCTAATAACCATGTACGGCACAACTTAGAGATGCCGTCAGAAACTCTGATAGAAACCCAGAACTTTTTTATGATGAATTTTAGTAAAGAAGGAACTAAATGTAGATCGGTCATTTACCTATCTGATGAAAGTGGATCTGCCTTTTACTTTCGGTTGAACACACGAACAAAGCACAATAACTATGTTGCACGTCTATCCAGTGGCACAACTACTGCTTCTTTTGGGGCTCTAGCACATTTTATAGATGACTTAGTACTCTGAATTTGGGTTGCTGATTTGTCTATGATCTCAACCAGGAATTTAGTTCGCGTGGTGAAAAAAAATTCTGACCTAGTGTAGGGTAAGGATTCTGAGGACAAGCTAAAAATAGAGCACGCACCGGCTTAAGAAAAAGAAAAAGGCTCGGACTTGCTCCGAAAGATGTTTACTGGACGTTACTTGTGAGAATTGAACTGCCCTTGCTCTAGTATTTCCGCATGCCGACTTGGTAGGCAATACGAAGTTCAAATTAACGACATGTCTCATCAGCTATGCGGATCAATCTTTAATTTCGTTCTAGCGGAGGCGCTTTCTCTCGAGCACCAAATCCACGATATGCTAAGACGCTAACGTCGTGCATTGCCGTTTTATAGCCAATGAAATGAAAGAGAGATCGGCTTTCTTAAATATCCGGCCGCCCCGATAAGTTGGCCGATGCAGTGAAACGCACCGTCTCGTGCTTTTCTATGCTTCAAAGCCACGTCGAAGCGTTGGGCCGGCGGTAAATAATATCCCCCCTTTACCTTTCTCTTCAATCCGGCCAACCATTCAAAAACAACTCCCGAATATCACCGAATCCGAGGTGACACATATCACAATGGCGGGCTTCTGTGTTGCCAAAAACAGCGAGATGATGACTATAAAGCCCCCTGCTCTTGTGGAGGTGCCCACAAGTATGGTTGATGACGAGACCGATATTCAAAATGTGCCACCCAACTCGCCTAAGCCTACGAAAAAAAAGCACAGCCGCAAGAGTGCGCCTAAAGTCAGAACTGGCTGTGCCACATGGTTCGTAAATTCCTCACTTGTTGTGCTATCTTGTCCCCATCAGCTGACTCACCGCCTTTAGCAAGTTGGTTGCAGCTGCAAGGATTCTCTCTAATTTGCTACTGACCTTGTCTTAGATCTCGACACCTCAAGTGCGATGAGGGAAAGCCATCTTGTCAGAGATGTCTGGACCAGGGATACTTGTGCGAGGGCTATCCGGTTATTCGATCCAGAAAGAGGCATCAGTTCAAACGCCGCAAATTTGGAGCCATCTATCCCAATCAAGATATTTCAAATCAACATGCCACAGTTGATCCAAAATCATTCGCCTATCGCCAGACGTTGGTCCCTGATGCATACCGGATGCCGTCAGAGATGGACTTTCTCTATCATGTGCAGGATGTCATTCAAGATTTCGCAACAGCGCTAACGCCATGTGAATTCTGGCGAACTCATGTCCTATCACTAGGTCAAACAATCAAACCAGTCAAGACAGCCTTGTACGCTCTGGGGAGCGCTCATAAAAGGTTCAAGTTCCAGCAATCTTGGACCCATTCGTCTCCAGCACCTCTCTTGACTCTGGAAGAATCCACTATTCAACAATATAACGATGCAATCTGTCAGATAGCCTACTACTCTACAAATGCCGCCGACCAAACAGAAGAAGTTGTTTTGGTGTGCTGTCTAATTTTTATTTGTATTGAGAATCTCCTCGGGCGCTATGCTAAAACCGTGCAGCATATACGTGCAGCGTATGCCCTTCTGAACTCATGCCATCAAAATCAGACAGATGTCAATCCTCAATTTCAATCAGCAAAAGACAGGCAAAAATTATACGAGGCTATGAAATTCTTTCTCATGAGTCTCGCACATGATATAGCCTTTTATGCTGGCTATGATGTCATCCCTGAGCTAAATTTTCAATCTATCCCTGCCATCACTGTTGAAGATTTCTTGAGACCATACGAGTCCATCAGTACGGCAGCAAGGTTATTTCGAACTTTTCAGGTGCATCACGGGTTAAGATTCGCATCACAAGTACAACGCAAGATACGATCTGGTTATGAATATTCAGGACTATCAAAAAGACATTGTGATTCATCTGGCTTTGTCCAAACTGTCGTGGACGATTTTGATTCGCTTTTTAGCATTTGGAAGTCTAACTTTAATACCCTGAGTCATCAAATAGACAGAAGCAGTCTATCGAAAAAAGAGGAGCATCAAGTTCAAAATCTTCATCTACAAGAGACTATATATTTGACTTTTCTCGGACGTACAACAGGCAGCCAGTTACTTTCCGGAGCTTCTTGTTTAAAAATACTACAAAACATCCAGGCTTTGAGTAATTCGGAAGATTTCAGCGCTCTCCCAACATTTACTTTTGACGGAGGCATTATCCCAGCCCTCGAGATAGTTTGCCTGTTTTGTGAGGATATTGGGATTCGGAAACAAGGTGCTCAAATTCTACGTTCCATCAAAAGAAGGGAAGGCGTTTTGGACTGCCAAGAGACTGCGGATATACTCGAACCCATGGTTCATGGTGGAGAAAATGGTCTCATCTTGAAAGGTGTAGATCAATGGAACATATCGACAGTGGCAAGGAAAATTATTTCTTCCAGATTACACACATTACAAGTTTCAGAAAATATGTGAGAGATCATGGCAAAACTTCACTTCAAAAATAAAATTTAACGACCTTCATTTGCACGGAAAACTTGTTCGCGCCTCGTGCGAGTAGTCCAACAACGATCGGTATTTCTGCAGCGCATGCCCACCTGAAATGATTGGAATGTTAAGTAATATTGGTAACTGATTGGTGATAGCCCAACTGAATTGCACAAAGAAATATACCATGAAGAAAAGGAATGAATGGTACTCTGCTTTGACTAATGTAAGTTTAGTGAACGAAATCGACCGCATCTACAGCCTTCGTCCCTCACAAATGCGACGACGGACTTGACTCAACCTCAGCTGTATGTGCATCGTCATTTCGCCCACCTTCACCGCAGCCGACAAAACCCGGAAACCCCGCATCAACCTCTTTCCGAGCCCATTCCCGATACTTGGCGATGCCTCCAAAGTAGAACTTGGTGGTCTGTTTCCGACCCTTCACATTGGTACCAAAAAGCCAGCTAGATGTCTTTTTGAACATGGTCCCCTCACAAAGTTTGTCGCAAAGCTCGCCCCACTGCCGCTCAGCACTTGCCAAGGCCTCCAACACGCGATCTTCTCTTTTCTCTGTGTTCGAAATGCAGTCCATTATGAAATCGATTTCGCTTTCCGCCAGTGGGGGGTAATTTGCAAAAGGACCTTGAGGGCCGGCAACCATGTACATGTTGGGGAAACCAGAGCATGCAACCGCACCGTAAGATGATGGACCGGGTTCCCAGTGGTCGTTTAGCTCCTTTCCACCACGTCCCTTGATTTTTAAGTTGCGATAGTTCCCTTCAACAGCATCAAAACCCGTAGCAAAGATGAGAACATCTAGTTTATGAACCTTTCCGTCTGCAGTTGCAATCCCCTCATGAACGATCCTATCAATTGGCGCCTCGCGCAGATCAACGATATCAACGTTGTTGCGATTAAAGATCTGGTAATAGCCTGCATCGCATAGCGGTCGGCGGGCGTAGGGCTCTTGTGGTTTCAATGCAGCTGCCTTCTTCGGGTCCTTGACAATCTCATCAATCTTGCTCCGAATAAATTTGCAGGCTTCCTCGTTCGCATCTTCGTCGGTTGTCAAGTCGCCGAATGCGCTCAACATGAACCGAAACGCGTTTCCTTCGTCCCATACATCTTGGAAGGCCTGGAGGCGCTCCTCTGGCGTAGCCTCCATAGTCTTGCGGGTCGTCTCAGGGACACCGAAGCCCCCACTGGAAGCAAAGATGTTCTCCCAAATGGAGTCATAGTTGGCATTAATCTTCGCGCGATATTCCGCTGTAACAGGACCCTGTCCGCTGGGTACTGAGTATTGCGGGCTGCGTTGGAAGGACACGAGGCGCGCGACCGTGGGAGCGATGGCTGTCATGACTTGGACACCGGTTGAGCCATTGCCAATGATGCCCACTGTCTTGCCTTCCACAGCGGTTTCCTCCCACTTGGCTGTATGTACAGACTTTCCGGCAAATGATGAGATACCAGGAATGTCCGGGTAGTTTGGCTTAGATAGAAGGCCAAGGCAGTTGATCAAGTAGCGTGCACGGATAGTGGTGAGTTCTCCCGAACAAGAAATGACCCATGTTGCAGAGTTCTCGTCCCAGGTGGCTGATTTCATCTCGGTATTGAATGTCATGTATTTGCGCAGGTCGTGCTTCTTGACAACATGTCGTAGATATTGCAAAATTTCTGGCTGATAGACGTAGTGACGGGACCAAGGGTATGTTTGGAGATCTTCTTTATCCCAAGAGAAACGATAAAGATAGCTCTGCGTGTCGCTCATGGCCCCTGGATACCTGTTCCAGAACCATGTACCACCAACATCAGAAGCAACATCGATGCACCTCACGCTAAGTCCAGCGCGAGAAAGTCGATGAGTGGAATAGATTCCACCAATGCCGGCACCCACAACCAGAGCATCAACATCAAGAACTTCTAGCTGGGAGCCCATCGTTGCGGTGAGTAATTGAGGATATAGGACCTGTGGGCTCTGGGGATACGTTTATTAAATTTTTCCTGTAACTTGTGATGTATGTCAGCTTATGTGATGCACTTCTCATATAATGCAAACTCCAGGTCTTCAAGATTAAGGACTTATCGTGGAATTCTCGGGGCACCGGAGATAATTTCTATTGATATCTGGATCCTGGAGGGGCCTTGCGGAAAATGATCCGATCATCGGCTGGTTAAGCTTTACCGAAACGTATCCTCACTGGCTCTCCAACACAAGACATGCATCGTGGTGGTTTGATGTTTTACACCGACTGTTCTCACTCGATTTTGTCTGTGAATAATTGTGTCTCTTCGTCAGAATATTGAGAGATTTCCGTACATTTTCAACTATTCAATAGCATCGTGCCCATTAAAATGTCGTACAGCAGCATCAGAAGGTGAAGAGAGGCTCGGATGAATCCTTCAATCTTCCGATGGATGGTCTGGCAGCGGAAAAGCCCCCACATCAGCGTCGCAATGTCTGACTTGGTGGTGTTCAGGTGGGTTACGTCACCACCCAAAATGTTCCGCTCATTGCCGATCGGAGTAACATGATGTGATTCAAAGATTACAGGGTCTTATTCGTTAGGAAGCAGACACAAAGTCATGGTGACGAAGCCATGAGTGATACGTGCAGTCATCGTCGAGGTATACCTATATATAGTTTACCTGAAGATCATAGTACCATTCATCCCCCCTCCATGCATGTTGTATGAAACCTACCTAAGCAAATTTCACATTTTAGGTCTATCATATTTCATCTCAACGCCACGAAACGCCGGATAGCTAGAAGCCGGACCTAACAGTCAGAGATCAGTATCATCATCATCGGCACAGTCATTTCCGAAGATAACAGTCACTAACAGTCACTACTGAATTCATCAATAAAAGCCTGACCTACGGTCAGTTAGATAGAGAAAAATCAAGCTCTTCTATGACATTCATTTTCCCCCTCATCTTGTGATAGCAAATATTCTGCGTTAGATTTGCGAAACCATAAAAACGACGGAAGCATAAGAGGGTTAGATTCACCACGATATAATTTTGAATCATTATTTTTGTTTAATTTGATGTGGATTGAATGTAATATTTGAGTTTGCCGTATCCCCTGGGCTTGAGAACTCAGCGGCTCGAGGGTTTCCCTTTATTGTGATGCAATTTATCGAACTGCAGACGAAACAAATATCCGGATCTTTATGCTTGTATTTGACCTAATATATGCGCTATACCTTATTATTACTCAACGACTACCCTCACACGATCAAGGTTAAGAGCCCGAGCAAACAAAGTCACCGCATCACCATTTCTTTGTGAAGATACTCTCAGAGCAGGGTAGTAAGTGCCAGAAGCCGTATACCTGTGCGTAGTCCTCAAGTTGACAACGGAACTTATATTGCCGAAATTCCGCTCGATATAATTGCCATCGCCATAATAATCCCACTCCACAGAAACAATATATCCAGCACCAGGTGGCACTTCAACAATGGCCTCAAATGTGACCAAGCTGCCTACCTTGATTTTGATTCTCTTTCCGCCCCCGACTGTCAAGTCTACAACGGGTTGGATTCCTAGTCGCTGCGAGGCCGACTTAGGGACTGAAACTTGTCCTTTTGTTACTGAATATTTAGTTGGCGTTGGAGGTTTGATCCCTTTCTCGACCCAACTGCTTAAATCTCTCAATAGTTGTTCATAGAGGCCGGTATACTCCACAATTCGAGATGAGGAAGACTTTGAGACTGGTCCAGTAAAGTGATCCGCGTTATCAGAATAGAATAGACGGTAGCTGTTGTCAAATTTACTCCTTAGCGATTTCTGAACCTCGTTTTTATACCAGTCAGCGTGCCAAGGAAAAGCATCGAAGTCTTTCATGTTGTCCATTGCAATCATTTTTGCACTTATATTGCCGTTAAAGGCGGCACCACCGCTTGCTCCTTCGGCTATTGTTGGAGCAAGAACGGCGCTTCGTTGTGGGTAGCGCGGCGACCTGTCAGGATTTCGAAGAACATCGTAGCCATAAAACCCGCTCCTTGTTGGCAACTGGTGACGATAGTAGGTATGAAGTGCTAGGTACCATCTGTTGTCAACGCGTAATTTGACACCCTTAGCAAGCTGCGCAAGCAGGATGCTGTCATTATCGGGATATATCGATACAGCTTTTGTATCTCCATCTAAAGTACCGGTAATAGTACCAATCTCCTTTCGTCCATCAACACTTAATAAAGTCAATTCGAGTCCGTGGTCGACCGTGATCCTTTTTGTGTTACTGAGCGTAATCTGGACAGGAGTACCATTTGCGTTCAACGTGATCTGATCAACGGTGGTGTTAAAATCGACGAGCCTCTGACGGAAAAAAGATCCAAGTGAAGACCTCTCGGTGCCCAAGTAACCAGGCTTACTCCAGAAGTCATCTGCATAGCTAGGATCGAATGCTTTGACAGTAGGGGCAACATTTGTACGAAAGATTTCGTAAAGATCGGTTGTTCTACTCTGCCCCACGCCTGAAAAGTCTTCCCAGGCTGCAAGTGGAATACCAAGAGCTGTGGTTTCTTCGAATACAGACAGCTCAGCGGCATTTAAAAACGATGCTTGGGTCTCTATGGCCCCGGGACGCACAGAATCGATGATTTGGGCCGCTTTTCCCTCCAGAACCAGACCTCCAAGAGCCCGAATGCACCAGTTGTTCGGGATAGATGCTGGTGTTGCTTGCACCATTGCCATGCCGCCATCCCATACACCGAACGTATTTTCTAGTGCCCCAACAGTGAGAAGCGAGCCGCCGCTCGGCCCGTAGACGTACCCGTAGATATTCGCCGACGACTTGTTATAGTGCTCTCGAGCAATATCCCTAGAAAGTTTGGCTATTGCTGCATCGGCGCGATAACTCAGAGTTCCAGCGACTCGGATTGTGTATCCACCACTATCTGCGCCAAATGATATTTCTCGTTCCAAAGCTGTTGAGTTTTGCAATGGATAAACTAGTTGGAAGAAACGACCGTCCCATCCACTCATTGGGAGATAGATGTTGAAGTCAACGTTTGTACCATTGAAGTGACCAGATATTTTTCGGTGAGGAATAGGGCTCTCTTCATCGGTTTCGTTATCATAGATAACATCACTATATGTAGGATCAAAACAATCCACAAGTACTTGTAGTGGTCCATCTGATCCTTTGGTCACACATTCTGTGGTCCGAACAATATTTGGCAATGCCCAGGATCTTGGCATTATAGCCAGCAGCATTAAAACGTATAAAAACATCTTGAAATGATTGTTATGGTATATTAGCATGTACTTGGATCCAGAAGTTAGTATTGGATTATTGGATGCTTACCCTCTTTTGTACAATGTAGTCTTAATCCTGTGATTCTTTTATCTAGACGGTGGTATCATAAATCCTTCACTCCAATATGACATGATTTTAGACACTCTAATGACTCGAATGTATTGAGGTTAACATCGTATTCGATACGAAAAAAGGCTGTTTTATCTCATCGACCAGTGTCCGAGCCGAGGCCTGAATGCCCCCCACTCCCAGTTCAAGACAAAAAGATGATTGTTCTAGCCTCGATGAAACTAACCCGGAAGCATAAGGGCGACCTAGTTAATTTGTCATGTCTTTATAGTGCTATCAATAGTGCTGCAGAATTTTTAGGAATCAACACTGCAGACAGATGCTAACTCCGCATAACTTTCCGTATGTTTCATGAGGTAACTAGAGGTAGACCGAATTGTAACAGCCAAACCCAATAACAAGTGCATGCAAAGGCCCTGAGCCTGCATGTTGGGATAATGAAATGACCTTCCATTTCAAGCTAAGTCATCTCGTACGAAAACTGCAGGTGACAAGTTCCTTCACCACGCCGTTAACCTAAGGTTGGGGGCAAAATGATGTACAAAATAATTGATTTAGTAAAGCCTTTACGTCCTCATATCCAATACAGGCGAAAGTTTAAAAAAGAGATGTTTTAGAGCAGGCTTTTGTGCACTACTAAAGATTCATTTACACTTTAGAGGTGTTACGTTACGCACGATGGTGTGGCTATGCGGATTGCCCTCTCAGATCTTGGCTTATTCTTACACCAGCATACGTCAATACAAAGGCATCTAAGGCATCGCATCGACAATGACACCGATATGTAAAAAAGCAAAAGGGCCACCGGTTTATTCGATCTTAAAAGGTGCAGCTTTCGAAAGCGATTTTGGAAATAAACATCAAAGCTTAAACACTTGCATCATCTTTAACAATCGAACACGGAATACTACAGTACGATCTCCAGACTGTTCCAGAGAGAACCCTGTGATTGGTGGTTTTTCTTCTGATTCAGGACCTGCAGCATCCTTGCATTAATAATGCAAGTGTGCTCTCACCCTTGTCGTTTTCTACTGCGGGTTCAGGGCATGTGAGTGAGCGAATTACTGTACCCAGCCCAATTCTGACTCGCTAGCCTTTTTTTATCGGGTCTCGCTGGAAAAAGAAGCGATACCATGGCCATATGTTCTTTCCTGATCTTATTACACCCTAGATCATTCAACAAATATCTTAGGCCGGATGTACATTACCGAGGCAATTCATGAAAACCCCGCTCATTTCCCCCTCCTGTCGAGTCAGAACAGCGGTATTTCCGCCACGCACTAGAAATGCCAATGACGATGGACCTTAACTATCCTATGATATACGTAGTCAAATTTGTCAAAGATTTATGGCTAGAAAGAAATAGGATATTATAGGCAAATGATATCCAAGTTTTCTTGACTCGTCATATATTCCCCGGAATGAGCATGAATCTCTATATGAAAGACTGAAGATTCCCTGAACCAAAGATCGTTTTAAGACTCTTTTTGACAAATTAGGTTATCATGAAGCTTCTGATCGCCCTAGTAGCTCTCTTCCATGTGGTCTTAATAAAATCCTTTCCAGAATCCAATGAAGGCTCTGTAAAGTGCTCAGACATCGAACTTCATGTCTTCTCTGGATTCAATATTGAATTCTCTCAAGGATTAGAGGTTCGCAACTACTCCAGCAATGTCGATGTCCCTTTTGATTTCTGCAACCTGACACTTGCATTGAATCACGTCGGGGCAGACGATACGGTCATTGTGACAATCTGGCTACCTCTGTACAACTGGAATGGTCGTTTCATCGCCACTGGAGGTGCCGGGCTTGCTTCAGGAATTTTCGATTATTACCTGGCGAGTTCGGTAGCAGAAGGATACGCAGCGGGCTCCACAGATGCGGGGTTGACTCTCAACAACACTATTGATCCCCAAACTGGACAATGGGTTCTGCGAAATGACAATCGTATTAATACGGTTCTAGTTGAGAACTTTTCTCATCGATCAATTCACGATATGACTCTGATTGGAACCGCTGCATCAAGGATATTTTATGGAAGGGAGCCTCAGTACAGATACTATACCGGATGCTCGCAAGGGGGTCGGCAAGGCTACTTCGCAGCTGAGAAGCACCCCGAGGACTTCCACGGTATCCTGGCTTACTCTCCTGCAATCAATACTCCTCGAGTATCACCTGGAGATTTCTGGCCCTACTTGGTGATGACGAATATGGTAGCACCACCTCAGTGCGTATTTGACGCATACACGGAAGCCATGATCGAAACATGCGATCCACTGGATGGAGCCCAGGACGGACTCATTTCCGATCCTGAAAATTGTCATTTTGATACAAATAAGCTTATTGGAAAGGCTGTTTCTTGTGACGACAATAGTGTTGTCAAAATTACGCAGCTGCAAGCCGATGTGGTAGCCAAGATTCTCGAGGGTGCCGTGGATGAGAAGAATCAGTTCCTTTGGTACGGAAACCCTCCCGGAGCCTCATTCTACGGTCTTGCAGACACAGTCACGGTCAATAACGCCACAGTTCCTATCCCATTTTCATCCGGCGATGCCTGGGTCAAGTACTTCATTGCCCAAGATCCATCTCTCAACACCGCGAATCTATCATTTTCTGACTTTAGCGATTTATTTTATCGATCGGTTGAACTGTGGACAGATTCACTTGGAAGTGACAATCCGGATCTCACGGTCTTCAAAAATGCTGGTGGGAAACTTTTGACATGGCACGGCATGGCCGACCCTCTCATCACTCATTCGGGAACCATACGCTACTGGCACAAGTTGAGTCAGAACATCGGCGATGTTTCAGAAATGAATAGCTTCTACAGACTTTTCCTCGCTCCTGGCGCTGGGCATTGCTCTGGGGGATATGGTCCTGTTCCTGCAAATCCGTTGAATAGGCTTGTGGCGTGGGTCGAGAATAACACTGAGCCAAGCACATTATTCGCGGAAACGTCAGTGAACGGCACCACTTTGTCACGAAACCTTTGCCCATACCCCAGCCGGCTGCAGTACAACGGCGAAGGAGATGTTAATGTCGCGGAGAGCTTCTCGTGTACTCAATGAAAGCTATTTCCTCCGCGGCGAGTGTACAAGAGCTCCAAGCCGGGTTCCTGAGAACTTGGCCATATTCAGAATATGGTAATGGAGAAAGTCTTTTAATCCTTTCATCAACTATGTTGACCTTCTCAATCCAAACTTTTACGAAACTTCCCGCGAGAACTGTGACCTTTGTGTCTCTCTAGCTAGATCACTTTCAAAACTTTGGAGTATTTCTATCCGCACACATACATTTTCCCATTTGCACACACAAATCGATTTAGCAAAGACGTTGTCAAACCCTTTCTTTTTTAAGAATTAAATAAAAAAGTAAATAATTAAATAAACAAATAATCTCTGGTTTATTTTTATAATTTCTTTTATTTTTAAATAAATAAGTTATATTTTATGTGTACCAATAGCAAAACTGCTGTGTGCGAATAGGAATGGTCAAATTTTAATGTGTGATTGTGTGTGTGACACTCTGCTCAGACAATTGTCTACAAATGGCGAGATTCAATCCAGAGTTCCACCATAACATTGTAGTCGGGTCCCAATTCATACCCTCAGCCTCAATGCAGCACTCAGTCGATAATGACGTGGCTTTCAGCGCCATCGGACGTTGGCCTATATCCTGGTGCGTTATCTCCGTTCTTGTTCTGAAGCTGCATAAGTAAACATCAGTGGGTCCGAGTGCGGACAACGCTAGCGGAGTTGTCCGTCAGTTTAATACGAGCATTGGGCAACCTGCGAACTAACAAGTCGGAATTTCGTTTACTGATGAAACCAGCCCCCCCCCCCCAAAAAAAAAATAAACTTTGAACCCAGATCAACCAATGGCGATGCCCGTCGTAACATCTGAGACGAACCTTACAGCATGCCCAAACCTCGCACAATCTAGTCTCACACACTGTCGAGTTCTAAAAAGGGTTTACTATTCTTTGTGAGCGGTAGTGGTGAAGCCTCTACCGTAGAGTTGTGTCAACGTTTACGGACATCCCATCATCTCCAAGTTACACCAGAATCGCTCACAGTTGAATCACTTGTGGGATTCGATCCCAAAATGGCTATAAGCTGATCAGGCACATGGCATGCAATGAGTGAGAGTGTTCAAAAAAGACAATGCCCGGGCAGCAAAAAAAAATGAGCGAGGTAAGTCTTTGTAAGATCATTGGCTGAATGCAAATGAATGAGCGGGCTACAGTTTGGGCCTGGCAAAATCGTGGACAAGGTGCGCATCGAAGCAACCTTCGCCTTCTACCCCACTTTTTCTCTCTTGATATCTCCTCCTCCGCCTTTTTGTCCGCTCCGCTAAGCATCTAGAGAGAGGCTTCGGCTAGCAGACTTGCAAAGTTTGAAGTGTTAGGTTGGAAATTTGGTCATTGTGCCAAACTTGCCAAAACCGCCGGGGTATAAAGCACCGATGTTATTTCCTCAGAAAACCAGTCAACCACTCATTGCTCATTCAACACTACTACTACTTGATCTCACAAAGCCACTACGCTCACAAAGATCTCTCACAATGTCTGCAACACCTTCTCCCACCACCCCTTGGTCTCTGACTGGCAAGACAGCTCTTGTTACCGGGGCTTCTCGTGGTATTGGACAGGCTATTGCTATTCACCTGGCTCGCAAGGGCCTTAGCAAATTAGCCATTACCTATGCCAGTGATATTAAAGCGGCTGAAACAACACTGGAGCAATGTCGTGCTCTTGGGGTCGAACAGGCTATCGCTATCCAAGCAAATGCCCTTGACACCGACTTCGCCTCGAAGACCTTGTCCCAAGTCCTCAAGGGACTCAATGTCGAGACCATTGATATTCTTGTTAACAACGCCATCCTAAACGACGCATCAAAAGCATTGCCCGTCGAGGATACGACGCTGCCGGTATTTCTCGAAATCATGCAAGCAAATGTCTATGCTCCTGTTTCCCTTACTACAGCGCTTCTACCTCATTTACCAGAGTATGGAGGCCGTGTCATCAACATTTCAAGCGTTCTCGCTTACCTCGGCAACTCTGACCCTGCCATTGCATATGGGGCTAGCAAAAGCACCCTTCAAAGCTACACACGTTCGCTTGCCGATAAATTCTCCAAGAAAAAGCAGGCTACGTTCAACAGTGTCATCGTGGGCTTAACAGCCACTGATACAATCAAAGCCACTCAGCACTTGATGCCAGATGGATTTCTGGACGGGCAGATCAAAGACACGACGGCTGCAGAAAGGATCGGTGTCCCAGAGGACATCGCTTATGTCGTTGGGTTTCTCTCTAGTGAAGAGGGCCGATGGGTCAACGGCGCCGCCATCAGCGCCAATGGGGGTAACAAACTGGTCATGGCAGCACTCGGCTAGGATACATTGCTTCATTTCATGTGACTTTGTCTCTTCAAATATTGACGACGGCCACTATGCTTGAGGACATGCTCTTTTTTTGCTTGGACAACCGCATCAAAAGAGCCAGGAATATGATCAGGAAAAAGGCAAATCAGATATATCTACAGCTTTGGCCTCGATTCCGCTAGTTAGAATAGATCGAACAAATATAACTTAGTATTGCCATGTGGCCATACCATGCTCATTAGATCACAGTACAAATTTCTAGGATTTATTAAATTACAGATTTAAATATGTCGCATCCTCTCTCTCTCTCTCGTAGCTTACCACAATGTGATAAATTAAGGCATATGCATGCCTTCTTTCATAGGTTGATAGCCCTCAGTTTCGCACATTTGGCGTTGTCGTGCTTTCACTTCTTTGTCTTGTTGAACTAGCGCGCAACAGAGGCACCAGAACGAGGTGCAGCAGTCGCTCATGCCGCTTCCCTCGATACCATATTTCTCACGAATTTCGCCTCTTCTCATTGTATTATAACTATCAAACAGATATCAAGTCAGCATCAATAGTCACAATAACAACTCCACTAGCGAAAGGGCCCATACATCCATGAGAAACCAGCAAGCGATTGAAGGCCACAGAATATCATGCAGTCAGAATTAACCGCCTCGACCTCAGTAGAGGCAGGGTTCTGCATGCGGTGAGACGTACGTCCAAACACTGGATTACCGCTTGTTAGTGATATGACTAAAGGTATATTTGGGGCGAGTGACGTACGGATGCATGGCAAAAAGGCGCTGAGCAAACAAGAATCACATGGAGAGCAATCGCATAGCGAGTTTTGCCATTCGGTATTGTGCGACATATTGTTGGCGATCTTTGTATGAAGGAATGACGAAAAGACAAGCGAGAGGATAAGAAGAGGACGTGACTAGGTAGAATAAAAAGGAACGACTGCAATGATGACAAAGGTGATAAGCTGGGCAAATGTCGTGCTATATACACAGCGGTTGTCATGAAAGGAGGCCAATTTTTCTGCGTTGATCAAACGTATTCAATACGAGGGACCACCAGGCCCCAGAACAACAAACTGGGTCCAGTACCAGCGTGTACCTGTCCAAAATATCGTTAGCCTGACCCGCATAAATTTAAACACGGAATTGAAATCGCCGCTCCCAGTGCAACTGTGATCTGCCTTACCCTATATCTGCTTTATTCAAAAAACAATTAGTTTATCCGCCAGTCACCATCTAATGGACTGTTTAGCGATATTACAAGACACTCTTCATCTCTTTCCTCATATATTCAAGAAGAATCGTGTAGCAGATTTGGTGTCTACTGCTAAGCATGTCTATTTTGTCGTGTTGGTGATCAATGTAAACGACATTTCCCTCAATAATGAATCTCTATTTTTTTTTTTTTTTTAAAAAAAGTCTCCTTAGAACGGGAATTCTTTACTTTTGCTCAACATTACTTTTCTTGAGCAGGACTCAATCCTATATCGTTCAGTTGTATGGGAGAAGCCTGCCTAGCGATACTATTTGCAATGTGTGGAAGAATATTCCGAAGTTGGTGGAGCAGGCGGTGATTATTTGTAAATCACCGTGTTGGCGACTGGAGATACGCGCATGGGTATTTTTCGTATCCAATACGGGCCTCAGTTCCAGCATACTATTGGCTACCAATTCAACCCACCATTAGTGGCGGAAAAGTGGTCCATGCCTTGGAAGACTCATAGTAATATGACCTTGCTAAAGTAGATTCTGATTGGACGTATCGTAAGATCCATTGGTGGGTTTAAATTTTATGAAGCGATTAGTGCCGATTTGCATAGCTGTGATTTCAGCTGTGTGGCCACGAAAGGTAGTGGGGGGCGTAATGCAGGTCGCGGGCGGTTCTCGTTTCCCAGCAAAGACGCATCGCTTCGACATCAATCTCACTAACTTATCCAAGATTTGGAAACCTAGAGCAGCTGCCCCTGAGGAGTATTTTCTATTAGCAAATTAATTCTCGGGGCACAAGATTAATACTTATCATATGCTCTATTATCCACTTATCCAACCTTATTTAAATGTGATACGGCATAGTTGTGTGTCGTTTTCCATTATAAATATGGCCAGGGAGTTCAACAGTTACGCTCCCCTCCAGCTTCCATTCTTCCCAAAAAGCCCGGCATTGTCAACTTCAATCATGAGCCAATGCGTTGCCTCGACCTTCCCGACACCAACGCTGTTGGGAGCAGACTTTCTGAACATCGAAGCAAACCTCGTGACGAACTACAGCTTCGATGTCCCGAACGGGTGGGCATATTCCCAGCCAGCTCTTGATGTCCAAAATGTGACATTTTGTAACGTTACTGTCACCTACACACACCCAGGCCAGAACGATACAATAATTGCTGAAGCGTGGCTGCCAGAAGAAAATCGGTTTAACGGCAGGCTCCAGTCTCTTGGTGGTTCCGGCTGGACACCAGGCCGGTTCGTCTTAACCTATGGAGGGATGATCAACGCCGTAGCGAATGGCTTTGCAAGTGTCACGACAGATGCTGGAATTCCCCAAACGCAAAGCCCTCTAGATTGGCTTTTGAAGAGTCCTGGAAATCTAGACACAAATGCACTACAAAACTTTGGACAAGTGTCGCTGGATGATGAGGTGAAAACCCAACAAGCCTTGAAAATATTTATGCTAACAATGATTTGTGTAGGCTAAGATTGCAAAGCAGCTAATAGAGGACTTTTATGGCCAAGGTCCATCATTCTCCTACTGGAATAGCTGCTCACAAGGTGGCCGCCAAGGCCTTAAACTTGCACAGCAATATCCCCAAGCGTATGACGGCATCATTTCAGCTGCGCCAGCTATCAACTGGGCTGAATTCTATCTTAACACCATCTGGCCCACATTTTACATGGAATCTACTCAACAGTTTCCTCGTGACTGCGAGCTTAACGAGCTAACCTCACTGGCCATCTCTGTTTGTGATGGATTAGATGGTGTCAAAGATGGCCTAATTAGTGATCCCGAGGCTTGTAGAGATGCTTTCGATCCTCTTGAGCAGGTTGGAAAGCCCTTCAAATGCTCGAGCACGGGCTCATATCTTAAAATTAGTGAAGCTGCCGCTGCTGTCGCCAAGGTCGCGTGGACTGGTCCCCATTTTTCAAATGGAGACCCGATTTATCCTGGCTACGAAATTGGTAGCCATCTCCCAACGATTGCACCAACCAATTGCACAGGTGACGTTTGCGTCAGCGCAAATCAAGGTGCAGTCACCTTCGCCTATCAGATGGTTACAAAGGACTCTACAGCAGTACTTGCAAATGCAACCGCCAGAGATTTCGACACGATCTATCGCGGTCTAAAGCAGCTCTTTGCCTCCAACCTAGAGACAAATGAAATAGATTTGCGGGATTTCAAAGACGCTGGCGGAAAATTGATCACTTATCATGGCTTGGTAAGGAACCACTCTCTAACGTCAAACGTAAAGCTAACAAACTCCAGGCTGATCAAAGCATCTCTCCCGGTGGAACTCTCGACTACTATAAAAAGGTGTCTGGTTTTGTCAATGATACCACTTCTTTCTATAAGTACTACCGAGTGCCCGGCCTTGAGCATTGCTGGGGAGGAAATGGGGGTCAGCCTGAGGCGCTATTCTCTCAACTCCAGATGTGGGTTGAGAACGGTACAGAGCCACAGTCTTCACCCGTTGTCATTACAAGGCCGGACAACACGACTCAACAGCAAGTCATCTGCCCTTATCCTCAGAGAGCTTCGTTTGATGATTCCTGTGACAAACGAAATTCAACTGTATGCTGGTCCTGCATTCAGTAAACACATGGAATAGCTTCGTGATTCCGATTTTTATATTCAGTGGAAAGATGAATCAGTACATCTTACAAATTGTAGTAAGCGAATAATCGTTTATAAATTAATTCAGATTCTTTACTATATGACTTTCTATTTCATTCAAATTACCAAAAAAGTTGCAAATACCTGTTTCTTCCATGACATGTCACAAATGACTGGGCAAATGATTTTATCTCTGAATCCCAGTGCAGCGGTCAACTGATCGCCTATACCACGATGCCCCCCGTTCCGAGTGACTCAAGAGCCTGGCCCACTTTAAGATGTCGTATCCTCTGAAAGCAAACGGCGAGGCATGAAAACTTCGAATTAGATCATGAATAAATCAATCTTTAATTATCAGAGGCATGACTAAGAAAAGGAAACAGAAGTCTGGTGGCTAATGAGACCCGCAGGAATGTCGAATCAAGCGTAGCCATACACATCATATTGCATGAGTCAAGAAGCTGGACACTGACTCAGGCTACGGCATAGATATGACTCTCGAGCCATGAATATTACAAATGATTTGATCAAATTTGTCGAAGCTGTGTTAGACATCCTCAAGCACAGGCCATCGACGTCATAGTCTTCGAAAACACAAATTGAAGGGGCTGAAGTCCCGGACTGCGTGTTAGAACCGACGCCCCGTCGGTAAATCAATGATTTATCGTGTTGAATACGATAAACAGGGGGCCATGTGAAAGTATGAATTAGTACACAAGGCGGAGTGGATCTGGTCCAACAACAAACTGAACTAGCGGCGGAGTTTACGTAAGATGCGGAGTTTTGATGTTGACTTTCGAACTGACTCGTGAATGACACTGGGGCCACAAGTGTATGGGACTTCGGCTACGAAATTGCATTGCAACAATAATGACGCATATCTTCGTGCTATTCTCAAGCCCAATCAATTTAATGTCTTGCTATTTTGTTCACTCTGTCTATATCAACAAAGAAATGCTTTTGGGTAGAATTAGGTTTGGCAAAGAAAGTGACGAGAGAGCCGCCGCTAATTGAGGCAATGGCTGGCTCACTATTTCCTCAGGGATCAGGTTGTTTTTTCTGGCATACATTAACGTTTCGAGAATATTTGCCACTTCTTGACTATGCCAAATACCTTCCCTCCTCCGAATAGAGCGCAGCAAGCTAAGTGCTTTCTTTTGAAGATCAGAATCCTCGCATGAGATACCAACTAACGCAAGGGCAGGTATCATATTTGCGTCAAAGGAAAATGTCGGTAGAGAGCCAAGAACTTCAGAATTGATGAGCTCTTCACACTTCTGAAGTATTGTTTGACAATGGTCCGTCCAAATATAGCCTTGGCATGATTCGGATTTGAGTAAACTTGCCGTTACCGCTTGTTCCACTGAGAGAACCAGAACTTGATATAGTTCCTTCTTTGCAATTTTCTTCTTGTCGACTTGGAGCTTGAACTTTTCAAATCTGCTACTCCAATTGTCAAAAATGAACTCAAAGCCACGCGTCTTAAATTCAAGCGCGTCGGGCGAAGGCGTGAAGGTAGCTTGCGGGTTCGGGCAGGTTATCAATTGCATCGAGTCCAATTTCGTAATGGCGTAGTTTGCACCTAACTCTGTTGAAATGGTGTACAGAGACTGTGCCGCCATTGCTGCCGATGTGAAAGGCACCGATGGATCCTCAGCTGCGGTGATACGAGGCTGCCAATTCAACTCTGGAATTTCGCAAGTGCCAACATAATCATTGATGTCTTCTCCAAGGCCTACCAGCATTAGCCCTATGTCATGGTAGAACCCGGAATATCTGCTAAGTGGTGGAAATTGAACTTTAGTTTCAAGTCGTAGGCTAGCCCTATGATAGGCCTGGAATAGTCTGTATGCGGCTTTCACATGTCGAAGAGCCTCAGAATAACGCCCAGAAATGTTCTCGATGCAGACAAAAATCACACAACATATTAAGACAACCTCGAGGTTTGGACCTGATTCCATTGCCATAAATGAGTTGATGTGACTTATGGCTTGGTTATACTGTTGGATAGAAAACTCTTGCAGAGGAAAAACCTCAGCTGAGCTTGGATGAATTCCTGATAATTGCAGCTTAAACTGCTTGTGCATACTCCCAAGTGCGCAAATTGCAGCCTTGATAGGCTTCACCGTATGGGATAAAGGAAACACGTAAACATGCCAAAAGTCTGTTGGAGTTAGGGCAGTAGCGAAATCTTCGACCATAGCAATTCGGGCGTGGTAAAACAATAACGCTTCCGTGGGTGATTGACACGGATCAAAAGACAGCTCTCGATGCGCAAATGATTGAACCAAAATAGCCTGCCGATTCAGGGATGTAGCGTTTTCACGCGTCGTTTTACTGACGGCGGTACGCCTTTGCCTTTTCGGTTTGGGTACCACTGGGTAGCCGTCACACCCGTGGCCATCACTTTGACACCGTAAGCAAATAGGTTTCCCTTCATCGCATTTCAGATGACGAGTTCTAAAGAAGAAAACAAATCAGATGAGCGGATCATTGGCAGGTTCCACCAGGATAACGAACTTGCTGTACATGCACTCTTAGCTAACCGAGGACAGTGAGCCAGGGTCGACGTATTGTACACACCAGGTGATGCAGCCATTTCTGCTTTTGGGACCTTTGGCGCGTGTCCACTTTTTCTTCTTCGTAACTGAGGGTTCCATCATTTCCGTATTGGAAAAGCATATGGGTAGACTGCGATGTTGAGAGAGGATTGGCCTTATCTTCTGAAAAAGCCTTCGACACTATGAGGTTAACGAGCTAAAATTAGCTGGTGGCTGTGTTTCTCAGGGCTGGATCAAGCGGTAGGACAAGAATTTTGAGCACGTTCGCTCTATGCATGTTCTTGGTGCGGACTAAGTGGAGATCGCCCCTATTCCTACGTCTGGACCAATGTTAGGTTTAAGCTAACCAGCGCCTGTCTAACAGACATTGATTCTCGGCAAAAAAAAATCCACTCTGGCGTTCTGGTGTTTGATCCCCGAAACAAAACCCACAATGCGCTAACCTCACGGAGATCCCGATTTTGTCACAGGTTCTGGCACGGACGTGGCAAATGAATCCTGTAGCCAATCTAAAATTGTCTGGAACCAACATCCGAGCGCGACGCAAGATCAAACGGAGATGAAATAATAACACTTTTTAAAGCACACGATAATATCTTGATATAGAAGCAACTGATTCTAGTTATCAAATTTCATACTAGCCTCTCGGAAATCTTCCAAATATCTCCAGTAGCAGGTATTCTTCCAATCCTTTGCTTTCCAATCATTCACAGTGTGAGGGAAAGTGTCTACTACACCCAGGAGGCTTCTATCGTGAGCAATAATCGTGAAAACGTCCTCGCATGCATCAAAGGGGATCATGTTTCTGATGACAGCCTCCGCGTCCTCTACGTTCCGGCCTGGCGCATCTGACAACTGACCGTAAAAAGGCTCATTGTTACTATGCCCTGGGTGAATTGCTTCGAGAATGGCAGCTGGACAGAAGGTGCCTGGTAGATGCGGAGGGGCTGAAAATGGTGATGGTGATATCCCTCTCGGTAGGGTTACATACTTGTTGGGTCTCAGGGACCCGCAATGGTGGCACCCGTCTCCGCCCATGAAGATGAAGGTAGTGGGTGTGGTACGCGCGAGGCCGCACATATGTCCAATGGCATGCTGAGTAAGTGAGCAAGGGAGTCAGATTAAATCGTCCAATTTGTAGACTATACTCACACCTGGGGCATCAAGCAAGAAGAAACTACCATCTCCAAAAAAGTCCATGGCACGAAACTGGCCTATCCAGAGTCCGTTTTCAAACTCAATTTCTCGTAACTGCCGTCCCCTAGTTAGAATCATCGAATTAGTAGGAAGGTAACTTCACCGAAGATGGAGGCATGTGGACGACAGGAAATAAACATACACGTAGTCACTCTCCAGTATCACGCCATTCGCATCAGCTGGGTACCCTGGAAGAAGGGCATTCTTGAATCCTGGGCCAACAACGAGCTCAACTGCAGATGGAAATGTGGAAGGGTCTCCGCTATGGTCACAATGCCAGTGACTGTATATATGTAAAAGCAAGTCTGTTAGTAACAATCTGCAGTGATTGTTTTCCTTTTCCTACCTCCAAATAATGCTATCAATTGCGCTGGGCGGTACCTGACCATCTTCTTCAAGGATAGTAGCGACATCCTTTTCCACATCCATTGTCAAACTCGCTAGACCATTGCGAATGACAGGTGGGAAACACTGTTTGTCTTTGCGAAGGCCCAAGTCGAAAAGAACATTCTTGCCTTGTGGATGTCGAATAAGAAATGCAAACGAAGGACACTCTAGCATTTCATGACCGGGCAAGGGACTTTGGATAAAGAATCCCAAAGGAACACGAATACGAGCGGTAGTATCGATGACAGATACATCCACGACGTTTTGCGAAAGCGGGAATTTCAGATTTGGAATGGCTTCAGGATTTCTGGCCATGATGATGTAAATTAAACCTGACTATCCTGGAAGTGAGCAGCGAAGGAAGAGAAAGATTGCATATATAATGTGCGGACTGAATGGAAGTTAAGGTTTCGAACTCGTACTCAGCTCAAAGGTCCGGCATCAATTTTGACCGCCCAGAGCAATAAATCACGTGTCACGTTGTCGCATTGCAGTTAGCCAGCTTCTAGTTCATTTGCCAAAGTCCGCATATGTTTGCACATTGTGATTGGGACTCGTCTCGAGGGTGCGCCATCTGGAGTTAGCGGCGATAAGGTCCCCTAGAGTTAACAGCCACGCAGAGCCACTCATATCATTACATACTAATTCCAGTATCCTCTTTCTATTAGATGGATTTATTAGATCACGTGTAATCTCGAGTTCCGATACTAGCATTTCATTCAAAGAGGCTGTCGTCTATGTGCAGGTCGGACAGCTTCGTAGGTAAACTGGGAATTTCGAATGAAAATAGCGAGAATCCTTGCCATTTCAGTGAACTGTCTATAGGTTTGGCGGACTTGCGGAGAGTTTACAAATGATTTGGCATGCGGAGATGGTATGCGGCGGACGTAATTTTGAGTTCCATGTGACAATTTTACTGTAGCGCGTAGACCCATGCTTTGGGGAGTAGAGATAGTGGGATTTTATTAGCAAATATGTGGGGAGAGCAGGCAGCACCCGAATTTCATTTTGAGTGCGAGCGTCATATTTTTCAACCAAGATGAGCGGTCAAATTGGAATTACAAGAAGTGTAAAGTACCAAACGCGGCTTTATCATACTCACGCACGCTCCACGATATTGATCTCGTGACCACATTAATGTTGGGCGTGGTATAAATTAGGCTTTAGAATAAACCATCCGTACCCGATGCGTACTTATACGGCTCAAATCTGGAAATTACAGTAAAAAAAATTGTGTAACTCATAAAAGCGTATACGAATTTGTGAGAGGGGGCTATCGAGTCGAGCAATAAGAGATATCTCCATTAAGAAACAGCCCAGAGATAATGCTAAAGGCCGAGAAGCTCCGCAGACTGAAGAGCCCTACTGTTGCGTGGCCAATTGTTACTCACGCAAGACCAGTCCACCGTTCACGGACCAGACCTGACCGGTCACATATGCGCTCTCTTGCGAAAGCAAATATAAAACTGCAGATGCAGCTTCTTCTGGCTCGCAAACACGTCGAAGCGGGATCCGAGTCTCCACCACTTCACGGATGGCTGGAGACGTCTTGATCCCTTCGGCCAATTGTGCCGTATTTGTGAGGCCCAGGGCTAGCGCGTTGGCTCGAATGTTCTGTGGACCCCATGTGCGCGCAATATGTCGTGTCAGAGTGTGAATACCTGCCTTGGATGCCGCGTAGGCCGGGAAGAGAGGCTCGCCCGAGAAGGCGGCCGCGGCTGAAATGTTGACGATACTCCCGGATTTATTACGCTTGAAATGTGGTAGAGCGTATTTCGCAGTCAAAGCATAGCCGATTAGGTTGATGTTCATTGTCGTACGCCAAATTTCAGCTTCCATTTTGTCGATACCGATATCTCTGCTCAAGTGGCTTTGGTGAACGGCGGCTCCCATATTGACGAGGCCATCCAGTCCACCTAGCGTCCTTGCTCCATCATTGATGAGTGCCTTGATGCTATTCTCGTCTCCAAGATCGAATTCTGAAGCAGTGGCAATTCCACCTAAGGCAGTGATATTCTCTGCAACCTGCTTTGCCCCTGCCAAATTGATATCACCTACCACCACCCTCACACCATGGTCGCCTAGAAGCTTGGCAGTAACCGCCCCGATGCCAGAAGCTCCTCCAGCAACAATAACACGTAGTCCTGCCAGGTTATTCATCTTTTCTATTTGTCTGGAATATCAACTGTAGACTTCGTCAGTTGACTACTGATTGCCCGCCACCCGCATCGTTATAGGGAATGATCACTTACGATTCGAAACTGCATCAGTCATCGAACAGTTACTACTCATTGGATGTTAGGACAAAAAGAGTTGTGCTTTTATAAGCTGGCGGGCTTACAGGCTTCTTCAAAAATGCGACTATTATCGTAATGCCGTGATACTGAACAGAGCTTGTGATTCCTAATATACCCCTTTAAGTTCCACGCTATTCGTATTTGCTAAATCAAAGACTACTAGTATGCCACTGCACATGGCATCATTCCGATTCTTGATGGCTTTTACAGTCCGATTTACTTATCTCCGTGAAAGTGCATAATGTGCATACGTACATAAAACTTTGTCCCAAGTTCTAATCAAATGCTGGCTCATCAGAACTCCGCTTGAGTGGGTCAACATTTCTTCCTCGTTCAATCACACGGCCTTTCGTATTTAACTACCCTGCTTCCCTGAGGTGGGCCATGGCCTTGTGGGGTTGCAATGCGGAGAATGACGTTTCCGCCCCAAGATGTGCTTCTCCTGATCTAACCGCGTAGCTCTTTGGATTAATCTCCGTGCGTGTTGTTGAAAAAAAAATTTTCTTGTGTCCTGTTGTCACGCCCCCCGTTCCACTCCTTATAGATTGAACACGAGTACCGCAAGTCTAGACATTCAAAGTACAATATTGTGCACACAGATAGATGCTTAATCTTGCCAATATAGACACCAAAAAAATAGGAAAAATAAAGAAAAGGAAAAAAGAAGCAGGCAATCATGCAGTAAGCTAGCTACCCTATAAGATGTATTTGCAATTGATACGCCTGTAACTTCTAAGCACTCATTCTACGAATAATGCTCTTAGCTGTCTACCTACCCTCTTTATCAAGCAAAAGTATGCACAGGCCATTCTGTAGTCGGTACATGTACATTTTATGTCGCTTAGAGGATAAACTATGACGTATTGTACGTTTACACCCTAATCTTCATCTTAGTCAGACGAGCTTGTCAGCTGCGAATTCAGTCTCGGTTAATTTAGATGACGGGTTTGCTTATGAAGAGCGATTCGTGATCATTTACTGTTAAACCCCACTAGAAAGCCGCCTTCGTCTGCATCCCTTGTGTTGCGGGCGATCTTCCAAAGTTTGTTCGTGTTCCCATTAAAATCTTATTTTGATATGGGTGGATGTAGAATTGCCCGATTTCTGTTGCAGTAAGAAGTATTTGACAACATACCGCGCGTACAATGCACTTCTTTTGTATTTATATTTCATGGATTGTTCCTGATGTTTAGACCCTGTTACTTTTCCCGCCGGTTTACTCTCATTTTCCTACGTTCGTTATTTATCTCCTGCTAAGTCTTCATTTTACTCCCATGGCTGAATTGAGGTGTGTTGAATCTACACAGACGATATTTTCTACCCTCTTCCCCCTTACCAGGACTCACTTTTCACACTGAGCCTAGCTGTACATATCCGGCTGGGTGGTGCAATTCCTACCTTCAATCATGACGAATCTTTCGACCATGCTTGCTTCGACCGCTTTGGTTATACACCTCCTCTTTCCGTTTGTCATTGCCAATCCTATTCTCAACGCGAGCATTTCAATAGGCGATGATTCTGGCGCGTATGCTGAGTCTTCTTGGTGGCTCGCCAACATCCAGCGCCAAGGCTCTGCTGCTTTCGGGTCCCCGCACTACAAGGTCTTCCGCAATGTGAAGGACTACGGTGCCATTGGTGACGGTAGCACTGATGATGCCGATGCTATCAATGCCGCGTTTTCAGATGGCAACCGCTGTGGCCTAGGATGCGATTCTAGTACAGTCACTCCAGCCCTCGTTTATTTCCCGCCGGGTATTTATATGGTCTCTAAACCTATTCTACCTTATTACTATACCCACATGATCGGCGACCTTCACTCTATTCCCACATTGAAAGCTTCGGCCAACTTTTCTGGATTAGCAGTTATTGATGCCGATCCATATACTAGTAATGGTACCAATTGGCATACTAATCAGAACAACTTTCACCGGCAGGTTCGCAACCTTAAGATCGACCTTACTGCAATGCCCATGGCCAAAGGTACCGGTATTCATTGGCAGGTCGCTCAAGCAACGTCTCTACAGAATATTGAATTCATTATGATTGAGGATTCGAGCGAAGAGAACGGCCAGCAGGGCCTGTTCATTGACAATGGGTCAGGGGGGTTTATGACTGACATTGCTTTTATTGGTGGCAGATATGGCGCATTTATAGGAAGTCAGCAGTTTACTAGCCGCAACATGACCTTCCGTAACTGCAATACCGCTATTTATATGAACTGGAATTGGGCTTGGACCTTTTCTGGCCTTAAAATTCAGAATTGTGGTGTTGGTCTGGATATGACCTCTGGGAAGGTATCGCAGAGTGTCGGATCCATTATTATTCTCGACAGCAAGATCTCTGATACTCCTGTGGGTATCAAAACCTACTACGCAACTAATCAGACTGGAACAAATGGAACTCTTATTCTCGATAATGTCGACATGTCCATCAACGTCCCAATTGCTGTTAAAGACGGCCAGACTGGCGCTAACATCCTTGCTGGCAATGCAAAGATTGAATCCTGGGCCCAAGGTCGAATCTATATCAACAGTACCGCCAAAGCTGCCCAGAGCACACAGGTTGCTATCCAACGACCTAAAGCTCTTATTGATGGCAACCATAACTTTGTGACCAAGAGCAAGCCACAGTATCATGGGGTTGCTGCTTCTAGCTTTGTCTCCGTCAAAGATATGGGTGCCGTCGGCGATGGCTTTACAGACGATACTGCAGCTATTCAGGCCGTTTTTGACAGTATTCGCAGAGATCAAATTGTCTACTTTGACCACGGGGCGTATGTTCTTACTGATACTATCAAAGTTCCTAAGGATATCAAGGTCGTCGGCGAAGTCTGGCCGCTTATTATGGCTGGCGGAGATCAGAACTTCAAAGATCAATTCAATCCTAAGCCTCTCTGGCAGGTCGGCGAAGAAGGTGACGTGGGTGATGTGGAGATTCAGGACCTCATATTCGAGACTCTTGGTCCGCAACCCGGGGCTATTCTTATGGAGTTCAATGTAGCCGGTGCCACTGCTGGCTCCGCTGGCCTTTTTGATGTCCATTTTAGGGTCGGCGGCTCTGCAGGTACTAAGCTTCAGTCTGATGTCTGCAAGAAGACGCCGGATACAACGACCGTCCCTAATGAGAACTGCTTTGGTGCCTTTATGCTTTTGCATATTACTTCCCAGGCTAGCGTTTACATGGAGAATAACTGGCTCTGGGTTGCTGATCATGAACTTGATCTTTCTGATCACTCACAGATCAATATATACAATGGCCGTGGGATCCTGATTGAGAGTACCGCTGGCTGTTGGCTTTGGGGCACGGCCTCTGAGCATCACGTCCTTTATAATTATCAACTAATCAAAGCCTCTAATGTCTTCATGGGTCTTGTCCAAACTGAAACCGCTTACTTTCAAGGCAATCCAGACGCTATGGTTCCTTTCACCGCTAATCCAGATTACAATGACCCGGACTTCACTAGTTGCACTGGCCTTTCTGAAAAGTGCGCCCGTACCTGGGGTGTGCGAGCTATTGATTCCTCTGCTGTTTTCGTTTATGGCGCTGGTCTATATAGCTTCTTTAACAACTATGCTCAAACCTGCGTCAACCTCAACAACTGTCAGGATAACATAATTAGTCTGGAGAACTCGGAGGTCAACTTCTACGCTCTTAATACAAAGGCCTCTATCAACATGGTTACAGTTGATGGCATCTCTGCTGCCCTCGACTCTGACAACCGTAATAACTTCTGTGCCTCTATTGCTTTATTCACCACGGCGTAAGGCAACAGTTTATGAAAGGGCTATCATACGGAATGGGTCAAAGGCCCATGCACTTGTCATAAAGATATAAGGTGGTAATAAATTTCAGAATTTTATGATAACTCGTCGCAAGGTGATGTTGAACGAGGTGTACTACAGAGTACAGTCGATGTAGCAGGTGTACCTCATTAATTTCTTTTTGAATTATTTTGAAGCTACTAGGCATATAGCGGTTAGTTGTGTGCCTAAATTAATCGAACCTCGACGGAAAAGTCTGGTCGTTTCTCAGTCAGATATCGCGATCTCAAATATTCGATAAAACCCACTACGCCCAGATTAGAATTTGGCTATGTGATTTCTTAGACCAAGCAATATTCTGCAAAATGACATTTCCACTATATTATTTAGGGTTGGATCGTCTTTTGCCGCCAAGGAAACGTAACACTCTTGCAGATTACAGGTACTAGGTAAATACGATATTAGGTATATGGTGAAATGGAAAGGACTCTCGTCCTTTGTTGTAGATACTTGGGACCGGATTGAACGATATCGAAATGCTCATGAGACCACTTAGCCAATGCATCCCTTTAATAAGGACATCCACATTAAAAGCGCTGTTGATAAATTCCGATTTCGGACATGCGTGCATGGCATGGTTAGCTCATGCATGTAGATTTAGCATGGGCAGAGAGGATACGATTAATCGTATCCCACGCGGGCTCAACGAGAATATGGTTGGATTTTCTCACTTTGAAAGGGCCCAATTATCCTTGTACACTGCTCTGACGATACGGATTGGAAAAGATGGGCCAAATATTTTCACATCACACTTCAAATAGAATCGGAGACGTTTATGAACATACATAAGTTATAGGTCTAGTATACAAAAAAAAGAAAAACTAAAGAAAAAAGGAAAAGAATTCACCTGCCGGTGGGATAAGAGTAGAGTACGTATCTAGCCGATTTGTGTGAACTGAGTCAGATGACCATCAACTATCCTAGATTTGTAGTTCACTAGTGGCTCATTTACTTCGCGCTTTCGGACAAATGTCCAGCGAATCCACTAAATCCACCTTCCTAGAACGTTTGGCGTGATAAGACCCAAATCTTTCTTATATATGCCCCAGGTGATAGTTTTACGTCCCATATAGACACACCTCTTTCCATCATAGCCTTGAGCTCTCAATCACAGCCCATTTGAAGATTTTCGACATGGCCCCTATCGATGTCAGTAGATTACTTTCGAGACTGACTTTAGAAGAGAAGGTACTATTTGCTACCATTGGTTGTCCATCGTTATTTCTGATTAACGCTTGACTGAACAGATATCTCTCCTGGCGGGCGGTGAAGTATGGTCAACCACTCCCATACCTGAGAAAGGTATTCCGTGCGTAAAGGTACGCTTGTTTCCTACAGATAAGGCAACAAATAACATAATATCCTAACTGCTAATAGACTAGTGATGGTCCAAATGGAGCCAGAGGCAGTAAAATTAAAGACGGCACAAGCGCCGCATGCTTTCCCGCTGCCTGTAGTATTGCCTCGACATTTGACGTAAATATCGCCAGAAAAATAGGCATCGCATTAGGTGAAGAGACTCTCACCAAAGGCGCCCGATGTTTATTGTCTCCCACGGTTTGTATCCACCGACATCCCTTGGGAGGGCGAAATTTCGAGAGCTTTTCTGAAGACCCATTCCTAACTGGCCAAATGGGCATAGCCAACGTAATTGGACTACAATCTACGGGTGTTTCTGCTACCTTGAAGCACTTTGCTGTGAATGAGCAAGAGACAGATCGTCTCAATGTCAATGTTGTCATTGCAGAACGCCCGCTGCGTGAAGTCTACCTCAAACCATTCGAGCTTATCATCAAAAACGCCAAACCTTGGGCCGTCATGACCTCTTACAATAAGATCAATGGACACCACGCCGATTCAAACGAGTATCTCCTTAAAAAGGTTCTCCGTGGGGACTGGAAATGGGATGGCTTGGTGATGAGTGACTGGGGTGGTACCAACTCAACAGCTGGCGCGTTGAATGCTGGTGTAGATCTCGAGATGCCAGGTCCTGGTCAGTGGAGAAAGCCAATAGATGTTCTGGCCGCTATTACATCTCGACAAGTCAGTGAAGAAATGATAGAAGAGAGAGCCCGTGGTGTGCTCAGCTTCTTGGAACGATTGAAATGCTTTGACAACCCTACCTGGAGCGACCCAGGCGAGAAGGCTGTCGATAAACCAGAGCATGCTGCTCTTATCCGCGAAGCTGGAGCTAGAGGCATTGTTCTCCTCAAGAACGAAGGAGAATGTCTACCTCTGACCTTTGAAAAGTTGAAAGGTAAAAAGGTCGCCCTCCTTGGGTATGCTAAAGAATGTCTTGCACATGGTGGCGGAAGCGCTTCAGTGAAGCCTCACTACAAGGTCAGCCCGTGGGATGCTTTTCAAACAGCGTTTCGCGATAAGGATGTCGAGTTTTCTTACTCCAAAGGTATCAATCATATTGAAATATGACTCGGAGCTTTGTTGACAACTCATAGGCGCCCACACGTTACGTCAATTGCCTCTTTTGGTTAACAGTGTTTTTGACCTGACTGGCAACCCAGGCTTTACCTACCACATCTACGAGCCTGGCACATCTAAGCCCGCAAAAACTATACATGGTTATGATAAGTCTGAAATGACACTTTTGGACGGACTTGACATTAAAAACGTGGATATAAGTCTAGTTGCCACCTTTTCCCCTCCCGAGACGACGACATATTACTTCACCTTGTCTAGCCTAGGCCCGGCTACGTTGAGAATTGATGGGAATACGATCCTCGAGCAGAAGAATAATTGTAAAGATGCTATGGGCTTTCTTTTTGGTGGCATTCCTGTCGCGTACGAAACGGTTCAAATGGAACAGGGCAAAGGCTATCAAATTCAGATCGACTCGGCGCCGCCTACGTCCAATGGGAACGAAGAACTTGGCTTCTTAGAGGGTCAAGCTGGTGTTCGCTTAGGCTGCATACCCGCAACGCAGTACGATACCGATTTACTATCCGAAGCTGTGGAAGTTGCCAAGACTTCGGATTATTCAATCATCTTTACTGGGAACGACCCTTCATGGGAGACGGAGGGCCAGGATCAGACAAGCTTCCACCTACCTAAAGATGGAAGTCAAGACCGCTTGGTAGCTGCTGTTGCGGCAGCCTGCCCGAAAACAATCGTTGTGAATAGCACCGGTGTGGCGGTGGCGCTTCCATGGCTAAATCAGGTTCAATGTCTACTACAATCATGGTTCCCAGGCCAAGAGGCCGGTAATTCCATTGTAGATGTCATTACTGGTTCACAGAACCCTGAAGGCCATTTGACTTGCACTTTCCCGAAGCGCCTGGAAGACTGCCCGGCATATGGAAACTTCCCAGGTTACAAAGATGCCACCCACGGGCTCCAAGTGACCTACGAAGAGGGAGTATTTGTTGGCTACCGACATTTTGATCGGCTACCTGCTGAAAAGGTGAACTTCCCCTTTGGCTTTGGGCTTTCGTATACTACATTCAATCTTGGGGGGTTGAAAGTTCGAGAGATACCAGCCAATCATTATGCGGTTACAATCAAAGTATCAAACACTGGTAGCGTATACGGCGGCACGGCAATACAGTTATATGTTGGAAAGAAGACAACTTCAAGGAAGGATCCGGTAAAGGTTCTTGTTGGTTTCAAGAAGGTAACTTTGGAGCCCGGCACATCTTCAACAGAAGAGCTTGAAGTAGGAGCCCGAGACTTTGCAAGTTGGGACGAAGAGGTGCGAAAGTGGGTTGTTGAAGCCGGCGAGTATAACTTCAGTGTCGGCAGGTCATCGGCAGACCTAGTTCAAACATCATCAATGTACATAGAACATAAATTATTTGCGCCTTAAGACACAATGACAGAAACTTCGAGGGTCGTCACGCAGGAAGGATTCAAGACCACTTTATTTGCCGCGCAGCAAACAGAGGAGAATTATTGACACAGACATTGAAGTCTACACATCATTCGTTAATTTATTTATTTGCCGGTCTCAGACAAGGTTTCTCGCAAATTTTATCGGTTCACCATTTCCAGTTTTGAGTATAGCCCCGTAACATAAGCCCGTAGACCCCAGAACTTTTCGGGTAGCGTTGCGCGGTATTTCTGTCACTTCCCGCACGCCTCCACGCAATCCCTTGTATCCACTCACTCTGCTATCAACACGCTTTCTTACATGTTCGAGAGCTTCCAGCTTTGAGGTATCGCATTTTAGGTTAGTGTTCAGCATAACGTAAGCCGTCGGAAATTCTATGTCATTCATGAAGAGAGGTTTCTTAGCTCCAAACAACAAGTTCAAAATCAAGAAGGTCAATTGTCTGTACGTATGTTTCATGATCCAACTTCACCGTACTGCACCGAGAGCTGGCCTCCCAAAACCTTAGTTGCAAAGTTAAAAATAGCGAAGCGGTATCCAACGAACCCGGTAGGTGAGTTATTCATGGTGAAAATGGGGCCTAGCTGTGTGAATACTATTCCATCGTAGCTGTATTCAAACGTAGCCTTTCTATGCTGTTTCTCGTATCCATCGATACACGCCGCAGCAACATCGATATTGATTCGTAACCACACTCGGTTGTAGATTAGCAATACGTCTTCTTTAACAAGCCCTTTGAATACCACAGCCCAATCTTTCGAAAAGGGGCGGTCATTGAACCATCCAACTGGGTTTTCAACAGGTGCGAGCACCAAGTCATCGACGTAGGCGAGCTTTTTTATCCCGCCGTCCTGATGAATCCCAATGTATGCGCTTTGGTCGCGAAATAAAGATGCACCAGCTCTGTCTCCATCTTTTAGTTCAGAACAGTTTATGCAAAATGTAGCCGTACTTTCTGGTCCTATGGTACGGTGGGTGATTGTGTTGGCCGCCAGGTAGAGGTTGTCTGTTATTGTGCTGGTTTCCAGTACCAGGTGTCCCTGTTGGATGTGCCACTTCGAATTGTCAGGACTGTGATTCCATTCCCAGCAATCCTCTAGGCTTCCATCATGAAATAGGTGTCTTCTAATGCACGTTTGATGCTTAGATGAGCGAGGGTCGGTTTCGAAATAGGGATATTCAAGCCGCCATTGACCGCGAGAGTCTGCGTAATTCGCCACAATTACCGGCCACCCCTCTGGATCAAACTCAATAGGTGCCAGAACAGGTATCCTGCCAGCGGGAAAGGCATCGGTGAATGCCATGTAGTACCAGCTGCCCCCAGGAACATCAACCAGTGCTCCTTGATGAGGAGCTCCAGCACCTTCGATCGGAGACCGCATATTGCTCAGTACCTGCCGGCACTCATAAGGCCCAAAAGGCCCATTTTTGGATTTAAGTACATATTGTCCATCCCAAGGCTTCGTCAACCATATGTAATATGCTCCATTAATGTTGTACATTCGAGCACCTTCAAGATATTCATCTGAATCGTATACTGGCTGAAATGACATAAGTCAGTATTATTTCACCACCAAAGTAACAAAACTCACGCTAGTTGAAATTTCTTTCAGTCCATCCGCCGATAGCTGTGCTACATAAATTGTCTTTGTTCCGTAAGCGATGTAAAACGAATCATCCTCGTCGATGAGCAACCCAGCATCATAGTAGAAATTCTCGATTGGAGGATGAGAATCCCATAAGCCCTCAGGATCTTTTGCAGTAAATATGTAGGTTTCATTTGTACCTTGAATGGCTCCGTACCAATAAAACAATCCATTGCTCTTGCGGTGCTTGAGCGTTGATGCCCAAATACCTTTCACGTAACCAGTGGAGTTATTTCCGTTCATGAGGAACTGTGAGCCAAATGCAGACAGGGTTGGAACTGAATGTCCAATATATTCCCAGTTAATCAAGTTGTTCGATTTTAGCAACGGTGCGCCGGGGGAAAAGTGAAAGGAGGACGCGCTCATGTAGTATGTATTTTCAACACGAATCACCTCCATGTCGGGTAAGTCTTCCCAAAGTATAGGATTAATGTACACAAGAGGCTTCTTGCTGGGTGAGGGAATTGATTCTGGTCCGGCCATTTTGAAACGGCGACTGCTGTCACAGGATTTGATAAGGTAGCTTGACGGTCACGGTACCCCTACATAAGCAATGAAGCGAAGAGGTATGTAGTGGCTTCCGGTTAGGTCTGGAGTTACATGTTTTATTTATGCGGTTCGTTCGCTTTATGAAAAAGCTCACCTGATCAGTGGGTGTATTTGATTGGAGCCACTCACGTTGGAATACCATGGAATGCAAGACAAATCCCCCAGCGCCTAATTGCTGATTTGGCCGCTACCGAACGCCGTAGAAATCGCAAGCTTCCGATATCTCCACCATGCTTTACTCATTAATGCACTTCATGAAGGGTGTGATTTTTCGTTCTCAATACGCCTTTTTCGGTCAAATGACCCCCGAAGCCCCCGAGGCGGTCCGCTTTGGGATAGTCTTGTGCATGAGTGGGGTTGTAGTTAGCATTATTCAAAGCTCTCAAGGATCTGACCAGTTTCTACCTTAGATGTGGTATCGGTAAATCCCCAGATTGTGCCCGGGAAATGTCGGCATGGGTCATCATTCTCTTTTGTTTCATTTAAGCATTTCCGGAAGTGGTCGCAAGTAAATCCCCTCAGATGCCTTCCTCCCCACAATTGTGACAGTCACATCCTTTCCTCTCGCCTTTCTTACCAACTGCGCCACCTCTTGCAAGCTTTTAGCGTTTTCTGGAGCACTCGCAAGGTAGAAAGTTTTCCCATGATAGTTGTCTTCTGGACCAGTAAGAACCAGAGCGTTTGCTAGCCCTAGATCTGCAAGAGCAGTCCAACATATCTTGCCATCACCACCCAGTGGAATCACGCTTCTCTCATCATTCCGAAGATCATAATATCCGAGGTAAAAAGGCCATGGCTCGTTGTACAGTCCCTCCCTTATGATAGTATACTTCACATCTTCCAAGCTTGATAGGTACTTCTCTGTTCTGATATGCGCCTCCATGACGGCGGCTTTACTTGGATTACCAAATGCAAGAGATGTGTAATAGATATGATTTACTCCCGCTTTCCTGGCAGCATCTATGGCTGCAATGTGCGACTTCTCTCGCCCCTGGCCCTCCGGAGGATTATTGAAGTCTAGTTCAATTTGTGGAGAGGAGATCAAAAAGAATTTGGTCACATTCTGAAGTGCAGTCTCTAGAGATGTGACATCTTCAAAGGATGCATAGCGAACCTGAACGCCTCTGGCTGCAAGACTCTCCCACGTATTTGATGCAAGCTTTGAAGATTTCAAGGCGACTATCGCCTCTGCAGGCGCAAGTTTATACCCAATGAGGGCGTCGAGAATCGATCCACCCAGATTGCCGGAAGCTCCAATTATGGCAAACATCTTTAGAGTTGCAATCAATAGATAAGACTCAAGTTGGGATCTAAAGAGTAGTGATGCTAAAATTTGAATAGTAGTGATAATAAATCGAGAAACTGTATATTGGCGTGTATGCTGTTGTGTTGTATTTGAGGAGGGCACGGAGAAGGCTAATATACTTCAACCTCCCTGCCACGTAGAAACCTTTGGTTTTGTCAATGCTTGCGAACGTCCTTAGCAACTCACAATTATCCCCACTACTGAGAATCATCCAGGACGAATAAAACTTCCAACGGGCAGCTAACGGGAAATTATCAGTGCCGAAGTCCCCAATTCCGCAACTCCGCAACCCCCTCGACCTGAAACAGGACATCTGAGACAAAAGTAACATCCCCCGACCAGTGTCTATGTTACGACCGGGGTTCTAACTCCCATGTGTAATCATACCAATAGCAAATCAAGGGAAGGATGAAATCCACGGGGGCATGAATTTGCCAAACCATACCGGCAAAATAAATCCGACCACCCTCATAAAACATTATTAGAACTATATACTAAGAAGCCCTGACTTCTAACATGACAATCATTCATCGCGTAATATTAGGCGATGTTAACCGGCCATACGAACTTGCGGACTTGTGAGCATGGACGCGTTGCACTAGCAACTCCGCTGCTAAAGTCCTAGTCAAATCGCCTTGCGGTATCAAATTCGGTGAGTGTTTAATTAAAATAGTCTTTAAATACGAAAGAAAATTTAATGGTCTTATGTTGAAAAGGAAGGTTTCCGCGGTCCACATGTTAGTGTGTGGGCAAGTTCCGCCCCACAACATTAAGATCCACGATGGAACCATGATCCATGTTGAACATACCCTGGGTCAAGTCAGAATCGTACAAGTGGGCATTCCATGATACCATTCGACAATGTAATGGAACTTGTAATGTCCTGCTCTTCAAAGTACTTTTCCAAAAAGGTCATGGACACATATCAACAGCTGATTAAATTAGCATACAACCT
The DNA here is from genome assembly GCA_017140755.1 of Calonectria hongkongensis. Classification (NCBI taxonomy): domain Eukaryota; kingdom Fungi; phylum Ascomycota; class Sordariomycetes; order Hypocreales; family Nectriaceae; genus Calonectria; species Calonectria hongkongensis. The sequence continues at coordinate 334,150 of JAACJA010000006.1, forward strand.
GCCTCCGATATGATTATTAATAAATGTTACAGCGTGATCCACCGTACAGGACTCTTAGCCACGACTACATACTACAGTAATTACCGCAATAGCGACTATTAACCTATATTTTGCTCCTTAGTATAACAGTCTAGCATAGCTGTTACAAAAGGATGGTGTAAGCCTTTTACAATATATAACGCCAGAATTTGCCGCTGATCGAGCATTTACAGTATCGAACATGTATGACACAATATCCACACTTTCAAGTAAATAGATCCATGTATGCGTTTACAGCAATATAGGCTCTGCCACTGGGTAAAACAGCGGCGATCCATCCCGAATTGTTCTCTGGGGACAATCAGCAGGCGCCTTTTCAGTAAATTATTAAAAGATGGCTGATCCAACCGACCCTATTGCATATGGCTTTATTTCAGGCTCTGGTGGAGAATTCCTAGGCGGAGAAGACACGCCGCATGGACATTTCTCAGCTGTAGCATCGCAATTGGGTTGCGGTAACCGTGATGCACCCGGCGAGTTCAGTTCTATGCAGAACCTCAACGCTATCGACCTTGTTCGTACTGTTGATGGGTTATGCACCACATATGTGCCCCTAGCTGATGGTAAAACCGCGTTTGTGAATCCCGAGGAACACATTAAAAGTGATTTATTGGCGATACGGGTAAGTCTTCATTCGAAGCAAGGCAAAAGTCTAACAATATCAGCCATAAATCATTGGATCAAACAAGGATGAAGCCGAAATGGCTTTTTGAAGTGAGCCAAGATTCCAGTGAGTCTGTCATAATTGGTATATTGGACGTTGATCTGATGATTATAACTTCGAGGCCCCGTCTTGATGTTGTTCTTCAGATCTATCGTTATATTTACGCTGGAAACTTTTCAAATAATACACCGCTGTCACAGCTGGGTGCTCCTCATTTTGGCATGACTCTTTATGAACTATTTGGCAACCATCATGATCATTCGCAAGCTTATTTCTGAAATCTTTCTTGACTGAGCTTCCTCTTGTATTTGGCACATACTACCAATTCCACCAAACCTCCACAGCGTTTGAGTATCAAGCATCATCGACGATGCAATGTTAGTGACTTTAATTCAATCAGTGAACTGAACACTGGTGCGTTGCTAATTAACACTCGATGCAAAGACCTGTGGCTCTCATTCATTACAAATCCCGATGTGGAACCACGCACTAGAAATTACACGTGGCCGAAACTTGAAACTGCCAATGATAAGACGTCTGTTTTCGTTCTGAATGGAATCATTGTTCAAACCAGTCCAAGCGCTGAAATTCTGTTTTGGGCCTCCTAAAGATCGAAAGAATATCAGTGGATTCTTCTTACATTCTTCTATGGCCCATTCGGGCTACTATGGCGAGCTATGTATCATCCAGTGATTTATTATCAAAGTTTCAGTCCTTTTCAATCGTTGTGACATAGTTATCACGAAATTGTAAATAGCAAGAGCTTTAGCTGCCGTTACTTCAATACATGACACAGATAGGCCCTATCTAACGACATTGGATATAACTATATTTTCAAATACCGAATATTCAATTTAAAACAACAGCAGTGGCTAAAATGTATAACTGAAAGGAGATTCCTACATCATGATTGTCTTAGCTCGTTTCCTTTTTTCTTTTTTTTTAGGACCTATCAATCAACACTATGCAACCGTGTTTCGCAACCGTATTAATACACTTTGTCGTTTTGTCACTTTCTCGTATTCTCTCAGTTAGGGGGTAGCCATAATGATACTGTTATTTTAAATCTGAATGCCATCTTCCTTCTACGTATGGAACCACCATATATCTCGTACCCGTTTAAGTGTTTTAAATAGCGCAGCCTCTTTACTTACATTTGAGTATTCTCACTAGCCTTGACACTGCATCCAGCTGTAAGCTCAATCGTTGTATGAAGACTCTGTTTGTCACCTGAAAATCTTCCAGTCTCAATTTTAACCGAATTAGCCACTGGAGTCCAAGATCCTTGGCACCAGCGCTGGAGAGGCCGTTTCGAAACTCTCATTTCCACAGCCTTCTGTCGTCCACCCTTGATATCTTGAGCGCTAAATCCAAGCAAGACTCTAGCTGGCCAGTCAGTCGCATCAACTACTCCATAGACCTGAATGACATAGCACCCATCTCTGTCTCCTGTATTCGAGACAATTAGGTGAACCAGGAGCTCGTCTTCATTTCCAAAGCTTTCTACTACCTCCAAAGAGGACATAGAGAAGGTTGTGTACGATAGCCCAAAGCCCAGAGGGTATGAGGCTTGTACCTGAAGTCGGTCAAGCAATCTTTGACCAAACCATCGATCGTATTTGACGGTGTCTGCATCATTATCAAACATCGGAAGGTGTTCCTCAGACGCAGGGATTGAGAAGGGAAGCCTTCCGGCGAAATTAACTCGTCCCAACAAAAGATCAGACAGGGCACGTCCTCCTTGACATCCTGAATAGAAACTGAATATGATGGCGGCTGGGAGAGTCTTCCAGTCTTCGATGATGACGGCACCACCAGCAACAATGGAAACAATCGTCCGCAGATTAGCCTCCACTGCAGCTTTAATAACATCCACATCTCCTGATCGCAGTCTCATTCTTAGTCGGTCTCCGCCTGCTCCAAATCCATAGTTATCCCTTCCAGCGTCATTCTTCTTTGGTACTGGCTTCATTAACCTTTCTATAACAGCGGCAGCTTCCACGGAACCATCGTCTGGGGGTATCACATGCTTCAGGGCTGGCGTGCCATTAAAAGCTGGTGCTGTGTACTCTCCTTCATCTCGAAAGTCGTATCCCACAACCACGACCACAACATCAGCCGCTGCTGCTGCATGCTTGATAGCCTCGATATCATTTGAATCCTCAAGTACTACATCCGTATTAGGAAGCGCCTCTCTGATTCCCTGGTAAGGTGATATAACCTCTGGGCTTCTAACAGCCGAAGAGCCCTTGTCACCGGTGTTCTTTGAATCAGCCAACCAGCCCACAACTGCCACCTTAGATATGTTGGATTGAAGAGGCAGCAGAGGAATTCCATCGACATTCTCATTTTTTAACAACACCATGGATTTGGTGGCTGATTCGCGAGCCAAATTCCGATGTTCCTCACTAAAAACAATGTCAGTCGTCGGCTTCGAGTTCCCACGAAAGGCCTCGTTTTTTATCACAGTCTTAAGAATGTTTGAAGCTGCGCGATTGAGATCTTCTCTGGTAACCTTGCCATCCTTGAGAGCAGACTCTAGATGGAGTGCACGCTGTTGACGATACGGGGCTTCCAGATCCAGTCCGTGTCGAAGAGACGCAGCAATGTCACGGAAGCCAAACAAAAAGTCCGAAATAACGAAACCGTCAAATCCCCATTGAATTCGGAGTATCTCATTTAGCAGCTCCCTACTTTGACCGGCAAAATGGCCACGGACTGAGTTGTATGATGACATGACAGAAGAGACACCTTGTTCCACGATGAGACGGAATTGGGGGAGATAGACTTCATGAAGCACATCATCATCGACTTCAACATCTACCTTGAAACGGGCGTTCTCCATCGAGTTGAGAGCGTAGTGCTTGACGCAAGCCATAAGGCTTTCCTGCACACCTCGAGTCATGGCGGCACCCATCTCTCCGAGGATGATTGGATCTTCGCCGTACGTCTCTTGGACACGGCCCCAGCCTGGGTGTCTTGGGAGGTTTACGCAAATGCCGCTGAATAAATTGGCTCCCAGAGCTTTGCATTCTCGCCCTATAGCCCTTCCAATACGCTCCTCTAGCAACACATCCCAGCTACCTCCACGCGCCATGGGGACTGGGAATGCGGTTGATTTTCCCATGGTACAACCTCGAGGACCGTCTGAAAACCGAACTCCGGGGATTCCCAGGCGTTCTATTTCACCCATGACATAAGGTCTATGACCAAACCCTTGGGTCAACATGGAATGGAGGCCCGGCCAGAATTCCTCATCACCATCAAGGAGCCATAGGTGTTCATGAAGATTGAGGCGGGACAACAGGGCATTGCATGCGGCCTGTGGATCTAATAGGCCGCTCTTGACAGCGTTGATGGCTTCATCAAAATTCGATATTTGACTCGATGTCTCCGCATTTACATTGCTTTCAATGTCATCCGAGGTCATATTGCAGATCTTAAAAGTACCGAAAATACCAATATTGATCAAGAACAATTGTACGATAGCTTTCAATTGGTTGTGGATAGGTGGAATAAATGAGAATTGCAGTGATTATGTGTCCTTGAAAAACAATAAACATAACCCGAATCTTATTTGTTTCAATAAAAGTTACAATAAGATCTGTCTTGTAAAGCCAATAATACTTGATCGATCTAACCTACTTCAAATATTTAGCCGAGTTCCCCCACTGGGTGCAATCTAAGCCACAATAATACCGACCTCGGCATATCCGGGGTAATGTATGCCGACCCTGTTCAAGGCATATGAACAGTTTGCTGCAAGGGGGGTCGGCTAATTATGAGTCAGAAAACACTACCCAGTCTCCACAGGTACGCCGGATCATTCGTCACTGACTCGTCCAAAATCTCAGTACCATGTACACACCACTTTAGCCAAGTGGTTTTGCCCACAATGCACCCCTGTTCCGATATTTTGTGTGAGATTGCAGCTCCAATATTCTTATTCGTATATTTAAAGGCCGCTATTTGGTTTGTTGATGCCAGGCAGAGGTCTAACTTAGCGAGACTAATCCGATAGAATCAGAACTAGTGCCGATAAAAGCGTTCAGAAGGTCGTAATTCTGAAGTGCTTGTGATTTTATAATAGAAATTTCAGTCATGTACCAGAAGAAAAAGTCAAGCTCGAAATCATAACCTCTAAATGACTTTGTCCGAACATCACGCTGTTACTCTGCTCGGGCTGACCTTTACCTGCCTGGGTGGTCATGCCATGCCGCGGCAACCCAACTTACTTCCCCGCATACACATGCTCCACATTCGGCTTTTATGTATACTAAACATGGTTACCTACTGGACGTATCGATTGTCAGCCCTAGCACAGAATGGCTAGAAGTGAAATGTTTCGAGTCAGATGCTCCACCGCTTCTTTCTAATCTCGACGCAGGGGATCTTGCATAAGCAATTGATCCATAGCTTAAGCCCCATCTCATTAGACAGCTAGTCGCTGTCAAATTCATTAGATATGAAGTAACATACCATCCACCCATTCTACAAAGTCTTGCCACAAATCTCACAACCAACCTTTCATCTCCCCTTTCTTGATTTTGTCTACACACCCAGCTTGTCCCACTGTACCCTGAAGCCAGATGGCATTGAAGAACGTCTTGACGGCGGCACCAGCTGCAAGAGTCGAGTCTCAACACGATGAGGTTATCAACTTAGGAAGCGTCCTTCCACAAAACCCGAAGCCATGGTGGAAGACTGCCCATCTGGTCAAGTTGAATCTGCTTCTGACAATCCCGATGATGACTGGTTATCTTATCGGTTTCGATAGCAGCATGCTCAACGGATTGCAGTCTGTCCCAGTTTGGATTTCAGGAAAGTATTCCAGTTAGTGATCATTTCTAGAGCATAAATCTCATGCCATCACAGACTTTGACAATCCTTCCGGAGCCCGCCTAGGCGTTCTTGGCACTATGCAAGTCATTGGGGCTATCGTAAGCTTGCCAATCGTTCCGTTTGTTGCTGATCGTTACGGTCGCCGACTGCCTGTGTTCGTGGGGTCCATTTTTGCGCTCCTTGGAACGGCTCTTCAGACAGCCGCCCACAATATCGACTTATTTCTTGCGGGAAGATTCTTTGTTGGGTTCGGGACTGGTATGGTTGGGGTAGCTTCGAACCCTCTTCTTGCAGAATTAGCCTATCCAACACATCGTCCGTTCATCACGTCCTTTGCATCAACAACCTGGGTACGATTCTACAACCATTCCTCTCTAAAAGATAAAGTCAAGCAGACAAGACCCGACTAATAATTCTTGAGTTTTAGTTTATTGGAGCTATTGTGGCCGCTTGGAGCACCTATGGTACGTTCAGACTAGACAACAGCTGGAGCTGGAAAATCCCATCTCTCCTTCAGTGTATTCCCTCCGTCTATCAGCTATTCTTCATATACCTCGTACCAGAGTCTCCAAGATATCTTGTTAGCCAGGGGAGATTGCCCGAAGCCCGTATGATCTTGAACAAATACCATGCCGGCCAGAATACAAATTCTGACATCTCACCACTTGTAAACTACGAAATGGCAGAGATTGAGGCAACAATTGAACTTGAGAAAGTCCAAAACACAAAGTCATACCTTGACTTTTTTGCTACCAGTAGGAAACAGCTTAACAAGATCTTTCGCACAAATCTGCTCACAATAGCTCAGGCGGTAACCGCTGGCGACTTGCCATTGCGATCATTCTTGGCTTCTCCGCCCAGTGGTCTGGTAATGGACTGATTTCGTTCTACTTGGTCATCGTTTTGAGAAGCATCGGTATTGAAGACGCAGAGAAACAGAACCTGATCAATGGTGGTCTAACGATTTTCTGCTACGCCATTTCCATCATTGGTGCCACAGGCATACTACGATTCGGCCGAAGAACAATCCTCCTTGCCGGGTTTGCCGGAATGGCGACAGCTTATTTGATTTGGACGATTCTCTCATCAATTAACCAGCAAAGGGGATTCGAAGATAGCAGCCTCGGCTACGGCGTAGTGGCCATGATATTTGTGTTTCAGTTTTGCTATAATCTTAGCATTGGCCCCGTTCTGCCCACCTATATCCTCGAAATCATGCCTTTCACGCTTCGGGCCAAAGGTTACACGATTGAACAGATTTGTACGTACGGCGCAGGTCTGTTCAATGGCTTTGCGAACCCTGTTGCTATGAAAGCCCTGACTTGGAGGTACTACATCGTTTGGGTCGTTATGCTTGTTGTCTGGTTCTTTTTGGTTTGGTTCTTATTCCCTGAAACTGCTGGACGAACTCTAGAGGAAGTCAGTCAGATTTTTGACGGGGTGGATGTTAACATCAGTGTCCTTGCACATATTCACGAAAAGTCAGAGGCTGTCCAGAAACAAGACGATGTGTGAGCGTGGTAACAGGTAGCTACTATGGACTCGGTATGGTGGAACCAAGGATGTTTTGTATCCATGAAACCCATAATATATCCTTGTGGTTGGATTATTCTCAAACGAGTCCCACGAACAATATTGCGCACTCTATTTAGTATACTTAAGTCTTTGAAATTTTAAAATAATTAGAGGCGATCAGAGCATCTACGGCAAATGATACCCTCCATGGGTACTAAAAGTTAATTTTACCACAGATCAGAGGAAGATTGAAGCACTCATAATAGTTTAGCCTTTGTCCCTTTTTCTTTTCTTTTCTCTCTTTGCCAGTGGCGGGGCAGGAGAGGGGCTGAACTAATATTTCTCAGATGGGATCTCCAATTTCGTATTCAATACGGCTTTTAGGACTGACAACGTCATGTCTGAATCACTTGCGAAATTCTCCGGCTCCTTATAGCTTATTTGATCTAGACTAAATTTGATAAATTACATAATTTAAATACTACTCAGACCTCTGTTGCATATGCATCCTACTAGCAACTTTGGCCAAGAAATCCACGAGGTGTAATCCGGATCCAAGTGCTCAAGTACACCATCCATTACATGATGTCCCCATCCCCTCATAAACCAAAAGCACTCCACAGTCTGAAGCAACACGGAAAAATGAGCTAAGAGTATCAAGGCTACTGGTGTCTTCAACCTGATCTGATTGATGAACCCATCATCCAAAAACCATAGCCAGCGCATGACAACGGGCATTTTGCCTTCCGTCTGATCTGCCGGCTCCTGAGCCGTTCCATACACTTTACTAAAGCAATCCGCAAGGGCTTCGTGAACCATGGCAAAATTTTCATACTCGTGCTCCTCCCAATTCAAAATCAATTCCTTTAAGTTAGCCAGAGGTTCCTCCCATGGGATGTAACCTTCGTCGCCACCTGTCTGTGGTATCACAGTCGTATCCTCTGGTGGAAATGGGCCTAGATGACCGGAAAATATTGCTGGGAGGCCCATAGTCTCAATGATGAAACGGACGCCTCCAAATAGATTCCACCAAGCAACCTCAGTACCCTCGGCTACAACCAAGAGATGGCCCTTCTTCGGGGTTTTGGCGAAGGTATAATTACAGATAAGTACGGTAGCAATATATAATGCTGAGCAATTCTCACGGTTTAACTGAGGAAGCATTTCTGTGACGTCGCGCAGTGCTATCGAAGAATGAGCTTCGGCCAGCTGTTCATACTTGGTTGCCTGTGAGACATGGAGTCGAGCTAAATGGAGTGCCGATATACTGAGCATGAGGCGCAGGACAAAGTGGTTGTCAAAAGCAAGACGAGGTACCTTGTCACGCCAAAGGATGTTATCGCCAAGGGTAAGCGACGCATTGCTAATGTAGTGGTGGAATAGCTGAAGATCCTCGACGTTCAAGGGTTGCGGAGACTGAGCCGAAGACAGTGTTGGATCCAGCAGAGGAAGTGGGTCAGTCAAACCATTCTCAAGAACAGGTGGACTTGCAGCCCATCTCTTCATAGGTCGACCACGCTTTCTCGGGGCATCAGCATCAGCAGCTGCAGCAGCTGCAGCATCAGATTCATTGAGGTTGAAGTCGCAGGATATAGAGCACCGAGAACAGTTTTTGCACGACGGCTTATTCTCGTCGCACTTTCACATGTCAATCAATTAGCACCGTAGTTGCACCAATGGACAAGGAAAGAAACCGCATACCTTGATTCTGCGCCGCTTGCAGTTGCGGCACCCGTCACGGGATTTCTTATGTGATCTGCGCTGAATCGGATGCCCGGGACAACGTGAGGAAGCATGGACACGTTGGCCCTCTTCTTGGTCCCGCATTACGGCAGCTGTAGGTGTCTATTATGTGTTGAATGAAGACCTCATCCGCATCAAAAGAAGACGGAAAATGGAATCTGGGCCAACTCTCGACGACCCATGTCTCATGGGTGAAGTCATTCTGGACCCACATCATGTCAAGGGTGATGCTGGCTGCAGCCGATCCTTAGATACAGACTAGTCCCAATACATGCTTAGTACATTTATCGTGTTCGATACGAGAATTTTCTATTGGCTGCTTCGAAAGAAGACTCAACGACTGGTCAAGAAATCGCCTTTACTCTGCTGAATATTATCAACGCGTGAAGGATATATTTTGCCTATTCTCAATCATTTTCAAGACTGTTGCGGCTAAATTCTGGACCCTCATCTTTGTCAGACATGTTATTTCCTTCCCACTTGAGTTTCTCGCAACAGTTACTGGGTGTGGTTTTAAAATAGAGCCTTACCTAGGATGGCCTAGCGTCCAATGCACGGTGCGACCCATTGACTGACTCTATTCCTCATCAAGTTAAGCGGAAAAGAAATTTCCCCTTTGCACACGCGAATTGCTGCTGTGTCGCGGAAACTTGCCCTGTCCCACGACTCCGGATCCGGTCATTACAGCCATCCAATTCAAAAGCCTCGGCTTGCCCGGCAATGCTTTTTTTCTCTCGGTAAGCATTCTCTATTTTTGAACTCTTTTAACCTTAGTTGGCAAAGTAAAATTAACGCTCTTATGAATTGGTTCATATTTACATATCGTAACTTTTTAAACAGAGAATTAGCGTTTAGGATGATGAAATTTCGAAAATGAGCAAAACATATAATTCTAAATTAAGATCAAGACTTAAAACATTTACTCGACTCATTCGCCAAAAGTACTTATAGAGGGTCAAATTTCCCATATTACATCACCTACCCTATACACCCTTTAACATTCTCTCCTTGACAAATTTCTATAATCTTATCACCATCCTTAATTTTATTTATCAACAAATAACACAAATCGTTAAAACGGAACAAAGACTAACGTGCTTGAACACACATAGTAAGCTTAAAATTCTTGTGACATTAGTTGCAAATTAGATTGCTACAGGAAAATATAACGTGAGGGACCGGCCAAGTGAAATAACATAAAATCACTTCCCTACACTGAGGTCAAATCAACGATATAAATATCCCTAAGATAATCTAGTAGAGCGACCTCTCAAAAAAGAAATCTCAGAATAAAGGGAAGATCCTATATCGAAGAGTGCATGGTAGGCTGTGTTGTTGTTGGACTAGTGGGGGCCCTTATGACCAATATCGGTGCAGCCGGATTAACTATTTCACCGATTGAGCTAATTTTGAGAGGTTGAAGGTTCGAACCCTCATCCCAACACATCATTTATCTTATCCATAGAAAGTTTTAACTAGGCTAGAACATTACGAGAAACACAGAAGTTCTTTGAAACTTTAGGTTTGGGTCAGCTATCATAACGTCAACATAAATGCCGTGCTTTATTATCAACACTCGTTACCGTAGCAGCCATAATACACGATCTCTTAGATACTTTTTTTCTTATTTGAATCGTGCAAAATATATAACCAGGCTATAAGCTATGATATTTGTATGCTTCATCGCTGTTTTCGGCACCTTTTTGTCCAGTTAGGCTCTCATTTGGACAGAAGTTCTAGCTAGAGGCTATACAGACTTGGTAGAACTATCAGACTCTTATGACACCATAGACTCGATTTGGTGGCTGTCGTTGGCCCAACCAGAAATTTAGACTAATTAAGAGGATAGCTGCAAGGCCTAGATTTTGTTTACCGATTGATGGGAAAGAGCATCTTATTCACCGAATATAGTTTAATCAATCATTAGCCTATGCTCGGATTCCGCAAGAAGGTATTTTGGATCAGTAGCATTCGAATCGACCATCCGTGTTTTCCGATAGCATGTACGATTGTGCTCCCTTTGGTTTATTGCTCCGTATAAACGAGCGGGCATTGTAGAGTGTTGTGTAGAGCTGAGTCAATAACGGGGCATTTATTAAGCAGTAGAGGGTCTGAAAAAGATCGCTGAGCTGAACATGAATAGGTGGTGCGACTGATGAGTGACACGAAATTCCTGAAACTCGCTCGGTCGAACTTTGCCCCGAGGTTGGAAAGCTCGGTTGCACGGATGCTGAGAACAGAGGAATTCGTATTGAATACGGAAGTACAAGCCTATGTACAAAAGTTAGCTGTGAACGAAAACGCGTTATTTATTGAAGCCCCTCACAAAACGCCTGATGTTCTGTGCGACCAAGAAACATTTGCATGCCCAAGAGAAAGCGCTAACCTATATCTAGGGTTAATTTATTCGTTAATTAACCGTCAAACACATCAGCTGCTCAAGACCAGACCTCCACTCTTGAAAAAGTAGACTAATCCCAGCAGAGTGTCATACCTGAAGTCAAGTCAGCATCATATTGTTGGAGATTGAAAGAGATATTAATGAATATTTTGGTTAAGATGCATGCGAGTAATTAAACGAGATGGCGATGAGAAATTATGCGCCACATGCTGTATCGTCATTGATTTGCACTTCAATGAGCAAGCTTGTTATTTTCTAGCCCCCAAAAAGCGGGAGCAGCATAATGAAACCAGCGAAATTCACTCGTCATCAGTGAGCTAGATCTTCCAATCCCTGCACTACATTTTGGCACTGGTGTGGGATTCGTAACCCCGCAAAGTCGATTAGGTGGCAAACCCCATTGCTGCTACTATACTAAAATAGGTTTCCGCCCCCATCGTTATTCGAGGTTGCCACATGGATGTCAATTTAGAGCTTAGCCAAAAGTGGCATAGGTATTGGAATATTAATCTCCAAAATCCGGGGTAGACCGCCATTGATCAGTTTTAAATGGCCGAAATGCCCCGGTTTTTCTCCCTCAAAAGTCTGTCATCAAAAACTTTGTCGGGATTTGCTTCTAAATTTATCCAACTCTCCAAATTTATTCAACCATGACGCCAATGTCGATTGCAGAAGGGAATGCAACAGATAGACGGGCCAGAAAACGAGAGTTGGACCGTCTCGCCCAGCGTGCGGCACGTGATCGTAATAGGAAGCGGATCGCACAATTAGAGTCCACAATTGATGCCCTAAAGAAGGATCGTTGCGTGGAGAAGGTTGCTCGTTTGACCAAGGATCTTGCCGAAGTTAAGAAAGAACGAGACAGTCTAGCGAATACATTGGATGCCATTGGATTACTGGAACAGGGAAATATTCGCTTTCACTGGAATCTTGCGAATCTGCCAAATGAATCCAGCTATCTGCCATTCAACAGTCAACAGAATACCTCAAAACCGGCATTTGAATACGTGGAAACGCCAAATCAATCAGCAGACTTAATGTCAGAAATGGAGTCCAGCCAAAATGGCCAGTCTCCTGTACCAATGACCTCTCCATCGCAGTCGGGTACACAGACACTAACGATGCCACAATTTGGCCTTACGAACGAGGAGTCCTTAAACCTTTCTTCCATATTCCTGCCCTATTCGACAGATGAGCTGATAGTGCCTGAGCCAACAGACATCTGTGATTGCGTGAGACCCACGATAGCGAGTGAGGCAACAGAACCGCTCAATGTAAGCATTTGGCGAACTGTCAATCAATTATTGGGCTTGCAAGATCCACTTTGTGAGAGTATTCTCCGACTAGAAGATGAAATGTGTGAGGACCTACCGATTCGTGTAATCCTGCAGGGGTGGAACGATTTTGATATTGCAAGTCTCCCGCCGCTGTGGCAAAAGCTACATCAGACTGATACTTTGCAATTCCAAAAATGTGGAGATGTTGAAAGGTTGGGAATTCTTATTCTAATGCATCGGATGCTTCGATATCGAGTCGATGCATCGATGAAGTCCGAATCTAACCTACCGCCATGGTTATTGAGCAGGTATAATCAACCACAAGTGTCGTTAAAATATGTACTAACTAATTGTTTACGTTTTAGGCCTTCGCAATCATTCCCCCATTCCCCGGCAATCGATTTCTTCGCATGGTCTGTTGCCCAGCTGCCGACTTTCGATGGAATGTAATTATGCTGATAACCTGGTTTCACAGGCCTGGAGTCCGAGAGCGATTCGTATTTTTGCAACATCTATATTGCTCTGACAGCTTCTGGAAGATCTTCGCAGGATCATTTCGAATATCCTGGCCCTTTGAGTTCCGAGATTGTTATAAAAAGAATTCTATTACGGGACAATACTCAATATCCCCAGACTTCGAGGAGCGACTACAAGATATCAACGCGTGGACAATGACGGTGGACTTTTTCTCTCATTTCCCCGAATTCTATGCTGATATACCATGCTCTCAATACGTACCCCGTTTACAGTTGTCGAGGTACTATCGAAAACATCAGGCATCCGAATCAGAAAATCACCATCTGGTTAAGGTGTCAGGCTTCGGTATAAACGTCTGAGACCCTAAAAAATTAGTTAATTGTGTAAGAGCCATCTTGAATTTCAAAGACCCATCTGTCAAGCAAGGAGTGTAGATCATGGGAAATAGATGGCTCATACCTATCAAGGTGAATAGTGAACAGAGAAGTCAGGGAATAGCGCAGTATATTTAAAACAGATTTTCCAATCAATGTTGCTGAGCTTCACCCGGGTAATGAAGTTCAAATCTATGTACCGGTGTACTGGCAAGCCCATGATACTCTTCATCTTTGTTGGGAATATAGAGGGAAAGTTCTAGGTTAAGAAATCTACTTGTAAATATATGAGCCTTTAGTACAGCTCCTATAAACCAAAATGTAAACAGAAGCTTCATAACCAGCTGTTATTTTCCATTGAATATCTGCATGACCTGGATTAATAACCCCTTTCAAGTTCTAATTTGGTCAAGCCATTCGTCACGCTGAGTTCTGATGCCATAGAGGCCCGTAGACTTGACAAGTCTACACCTATGCTGATCACTGTCCCATTTGGCATTAGTAACGTCGTGACTAGCTTTTATAAACATCTGTGTAATGGACCAAAGTAAACATACTCTCAAATCCTTTTCCCACATACTCTCTGGCTTGCTTTCCATTTGATGCGAAGAAACCGGCCTTCTTGCCAACTTTGTGCGTGGCGTTGAGAATTCTATCAACCGCGACAACCAATTCCCGATGCATCTTTCCTTCTAGGACGGGATATCCGATGCTGTTACCTAAGTCGAAAGGTCCCACAAAGAGAACATCAACCCTGGCACGGCTGCAAGCTCTTCAATGTTATATAACAATTCCCGTGTCTCAATCTAAACCATAGTCAATAAGTCATCGTTGGACTGTTGAAAATATTCTGTGAGAGTCGGGATTATCAGACTGAGTTTGGAAGTTACGTCAACGAACCGGAAAAGTGGAAGGTTCATGGTTGATTTTTTTATGTTGATGTGCGTGACTTGGGTAAGATAAGATGTGCGCGCTTGGGACCAGAAAAGATCGCCTGGGATTTCAAATCTTCAACGCTACAAATGATGAGAATACCAACATGAGAAATAGTTCGCAGTTTCTTCGCGAGCAATGTCCCAATACCCCATTTACAAGACAGCTAGGGGACCGTCAGGCCCCGACTAGCAACTGAAAGGTGAAAGAGTATTTGGGATTTAAAGAAGACCACAGTTGGAGACGCTATTATCAGGTGCATCACGAACGAGAGATCTCCATATGGTATTGAGCACATGGCACGATGGGCAGTAGCTACAGCAGTCTGGGAGAATTATAATTGTTTTTGACTCTTCAGAATATCCTTTATTGTTGCATTCGTCGTGATAGTAAAGAACTAGATTTTGGCATTTCTCTGCCAATTTTAGGATTAGCCATTCCATTGACGGGCTAAGCTGAACTCCTAGCAAACGAAGACCAATTGAGACAAGCTCTACGAATGAAGTTGGGATTTCTAAACGATTGCTTTCATAACTAGGTTGCTCGGGGCGATAGTCATGGACTGGCATGGTGGGGTAATGCGCATTCGCTGTTTCGAATGTCCGAGTAACCATCTAGCCGACGGTAGGACCGATGCAATCTGGAATCTATTGCTATCATCAACATTATGAGGGCTTGCGAATGAAGGGTAGCCTCTTTGAACGCAGTGGTTTAATCTCACCAGGTAAGTGGTGAATTCATCTCTTGCATAACTCATTCACCGCCGCTCCCCCGCTCGGATATGAATCCAATTAGGCTAAATGGAACGGTGCCATATTTACTTGAAAGAAAGCTTGAATACGCTATTCTCTATTCGTTAGACATGGGGATGAGCTGCAGGAGATGCTGATTTTTGGCGCGGCGATTCATTCTCGGAGGTGGTCTGTGTAGGGTAGCATTGGATACAGACAAGCCGGCATTAACCATTGGCCCATATGAAATACGGTGTCGACTGGGATTAATTGTCCGTCGGCTCTTTAAGAGAAGCAGGGGTTAGAAGACGGAAACCAGGGTGCCATGTCTGAGCTGAGTCAGTTCTTCACTAATTTACGATTTTTCGTGTTGCAAGTCTGTGCTACCAATTGAATTAGGCCAAGAGAGGATGCGAGTACGGTTACGTAATCCCAGCCATCCTCCTGCGCAGCTATGTCAAGGGAGCTTCAATCAGGTTAATTTGATCGCGCGGGGTAGAGCTTGCTGCTGTTGCTGGCCACTACGACCTTTCTCGTCTTGGTGATTGATGTTGTAGAATAAGAATAAAAAACTATATAATGGCGCATATCTTGGTTAGTCCTCATCTCTAGTATATTTCCCTGTAAATTAAAAGTGACTGCAGTCGACTTATGTCTTACAATAATGGCCTCACTTGTGGAAGCCGAAATTAGCCAACCCAAGGCACCAAAAGATCACACAGACGATCAAGAGCGCACAACAGAGATTGTACAGAAGAGCGAAAACTTGTTAGTTGAAGCAGCCGCAAAAGGCCAAGGCGCTACTGGTTATGAGACATTGTCTGCGTGGGAAACGGTCCTCCGATTCAAAATTAATGCCGCCATTTGTTTTGCCGTTACATTTAGTGCCGCTACTGATGGATATCAGATCGGGTAAGTAGACACAATTGCCCAAGTCTTCCATCTGTAAATGGCGTGTACTTGGCTGACATGATACTGCAGAATAATGGGAAACATCATTGCTAATCTTGGATTCATCCAAAAGTTCGGTACCGAGGTCAACGAAAAGGGAGAGGTTTACCTTGCCTCTTCCGTTCTCAGTGCCTTCAACTCTGTCGGAGCTGTTGGCCAAATCATAGGCATGACATTACTTCCGTTCTTGTCCGATAGGTTTGGAAGGAAGCCAGCCATGTACACTTACTGGTTCATTCTCAGCATTAGTGTTATGCTCGAATGCATCGCTAAAAATTGGAAAGTATGGCTTGTTGCCAAAGTCTTTGGCGGTATTGGTGTTGGCTGTCTACAATCCACTATTCCTACATATATTGCGGAGGTCGCACCTATTAGAATTCGGGGCGCGTTGCTCATGTGTTACAGTTTATGGTTTACTGTTGGCCAGTTCTTCGCCCCCGTGGCTCTCCAAGTTATGACTGAGAAAGACGCTTATGATTACCTCACCCCAATTTACACCCAATGGTCGCAAATCGGCCTGATGATCATAATCTATCTTTTAATACCCGAGTCTCCAGCTTGGTGCGCCACTCGCGGCCACGCAGAACGAGCGAAAAAGGCACTTCTATTTCTACACCGAGGCGTCAAGGATTACGATGTGGAGTATCAATATAAACTCCTAGTCTTAAATATTGAGCATGAACTCGCCGTGGCCGCAGAACAAAAGCGAGAGAAATGGTACGCTATTTTTAAGGGAAATGATGGTCTTCGTACAGTGATTGCCTGTTGGACCCTCATGGCGCAACAATTCATTGGCCTAGGGATCTTTTTTGCTTATGCATCTTACTTCTTCCAACAAGCAGGCATCCAAGATCCTTTCAAAGTTACATGCATCAGCTCAGGCATAAACATTTTCTTTAGTATCGTTATTATCTATGTGGCTGATTCATTTGGTCGCCGATGGCTCGCCTGCTCAGGAACGACACTCTGCTGGGTGTGTACAGTTATTGTAGGAATCCTTGGAGTAGTACCAGCTACAAATGCCACAAACAAGCTCCTAGTTTTCTTCACAGTGTTGTGGAGTAAGTATTAAAGCCCTTGTCACTCCGAAAACCATCAGCCTAATTTCGCATAGATATTGGCCTTGTTGCAAACGGTGCAACTGGATGGGGCTTCATAGGCGAGGTTTCGTCTCAGAGACTTCGGCCTTATACTGCCGGATTTGCTGCTGCTTCTACATGTGTAGCCGGCCTGATTATGGGGGTTCTCATCCCGTACATGGTTAATGCCAATGAATGGAGCTGGGGTCTGAAAACTAGTTGGTTCTTCGCAGGTCTAGGCCTTCCATTCACCGTTGCGATATGGTTTCTTATCCCAGAAACTTCTGGGTATGTAGAATGACCAGCTTTGTGTGGAGACTGAAAACTAACTCAAAATATAGTCGATCAAGTGCAGAGCTTGATGAACTCTTTGAACGCAAGATTCGACCATGGAGATTCCAGAAAACAGTTACAGCAACGCAACAAATCGTACAGAATAGGCAGGGAAATGATGTGGCATAAGTTGATGTTCGACCGAACCAACATAAATCATCTAGTACCATGGTTTCTTTCCTATATCTTTTTCTTTTTTTCTTTTTGGCTTTATGAGTGTATGAACCTTCTCTGTCCATAATACGAACATAGGCATTCCATACAAGACACACATTGCTTTTCTTAGTAAAAGAATCTATCAAGTACATGCTAAACTTGGATGCCATCTTAGAGTTCTGATAGATCATGTAAACTGTGAATGAGGTGAAGATGAGAGCTGCCACTCAAATTACATTGTCAGAAGCTCAAATGAGATGAGGCTGCAACTTTCTATGGTCCATAGGCTATTTACAGTGTATAAACCCACCCATCTATTCCTTCATTGTATGACCCAGTGGTTTTTGCCGCCTTATTTTTACGCAATAAGACTAGATCCATGATAATGATCAAAGCAATACTTGCCATTGATAGAGCGAAGGTCACCCATACACCAGTCTGGGACACATGTGTTAGCTTAAGGAGATGCTGTCGCCTAGATTGAGGAAACTTTGAGAGTTTCACTTACACCATAGTTTGGGCTTTCTGATGCTTTGAACGCAATACTAGCAATGATTCCGCCGGTGCCTCCACCAATAATACAAATCGCGGAAGCGACAGCTCTCTTCGAGTGTGAGGTGATGTTGTTCGCTTGAAATGAGAGAACACCGGGAACACAATACTGTAGGAAGCCAACTCCTTAACCCACAGGTTATTAGAGAGTGATCCAGAAATATCCGTGGCGTGGGCTTGACTTACCGAGGAAAGCGCCAAAGTATCTTACTGAATTCGTGCTTGCATAAATGGTGATCAACATTCCTGCGCCTGTGATTGCTTGATGCACAGCAATTATAGGGCCCCGTAGTTTTAATCGGTCGCTAAGCCACCCAGAAAATAGGGCTACTATAGCCGCCAGAATGTATGGCGGCGCGCTGAGAAGCATAGATGCTGTCTTGGAATAACCCATTCCGTCGCGCAAGATGATTGGGAGGAAATAGCTGTACGCATATCCTGGTAAGGTAGAGGCCATAAGGTTGAAAGCCCAAACATATAGTTTCCAGTCCTTCAGATGATGTAAAACAACAGCAAAGGTGACTTTATCCTGAACTGCATCGCCGCGGTCATTATTTAAGCGTCTGATTATGAATTCCTTTTCAGATGGACTAAGGAATCTCTCAGCCTTCCCTGGGAAATCGATGATAATAAGCCACCCAATAGCGCAAATGACACAAGTGGCGATGCCCTCGATGATAAATATCCCTGATTGTCATTTGTTAGTCTCAGACAGTTTAAAGCAATCCTTGAGGTCTGCCTGTTGTGCATGATACAACAGGAAGATTTAGTAAACAATGAATGAAGGGGCTCAAAAGCAAAGCGGGATATCGTACATCTCCATCCGGCTAGCCCAGCTTTGCCGTCAAGTCGGCTCAGAGAGAACGCTAAAATATTGGCGAAGGAGCTTGCAACAACCGAGAGGATCCAAAAGATAGAAAGTCTTTTTCCTACTTCGAATCGAGTATACCAGCATGTGATTAAATAGGTGCACCCTGTTTTCGATTCTCATAAGCCAGCTGTATGGGAACAAGGCTATTGACCTTTAATTTGCGCATCAACCTGATGAAACGCACCTGGTAGAAATCCGGCTTCCATTACGCCAAGAAGGGTTCGACAAAGAGTCATTGTGCCCCAATGGTGGGTAAAACCCATTCCAATCAGAATCGCACCAAAGCCTGAACCAAGGAATGTGAGCCAGTTCGCTGGTCCAGCTTTTGGAAGCAAGAGGTTCTGCTCGGCCCGAATTAATAATCACGATTCACTTAAGAACATTCTTGAAGAAGCCTAAACGTACACTGGGGATTTCGAAAAGGCTACCGAGAATTTAGCTGGTGGCCTAGGTGTGATGGCTTTTAGTTTTAATACAAAACTCACATATATGAAACAAAGAATGCCATGACAATAATGGTGTATCGGTTTCCTGCCGCAAGCCCAAGGTCCTCCTGCATGCCGGCGACCAGAGCAAGACCAAGATTGGTACGGTCTATGAGGGAAATCGAGTACATAATACCTAAAATTGGTAGAAGCCGAAAGTCAATTCGGCGTCTCCGCGCGTCACTGTCAGTTCTTTCTGTCTGCATATTGATATAATGAGATCACGAATTGAGGCGTGACCTACATAATTCTTTTTCGCTCTGCCGGATTAATATCATCATATACATCGATATGCTCGACTTTAGCCTCATCTATTGGCTGAGAATCGTGCTTGTCTACCGGAACCGGAGACATTTGGCTGTTTCCAAGTTTGTTTCCGCGCTCAGAAACGTGGAGATGACTATTTGTATCCATAATAAGAGCCTGTGCTACCTGGGGTGGGTTAATATTGAGGATATTAGTATACAAGATTGTATATTCTGAAGATATCGGTGTAAGGTTCAACTGTTGCGAGTGCGATAGCAGTTCATTTCAAGTCGCGATTGATGAGGGATCAGCAATATTGAAAGCGTAGTGGTTCTAGATTCCCGCGAGGACTCGGTAACCTCTTAGGCTAATGGAATAGAATAAGCCGAATCTTGGGGTCGTCTTACACAGTC
Source organism: Calonectria hongkongensis (assembly GCA_017140755.1). Taxonomy (NCBI): domain Eukaryota; kingdom Fungi; phylum Ascomycota; class Sordariomycetes; order Hypocreales; family Nectriaceae; genus Calonectria; species Calonectria hongkongensis. Next base: position 354,232 of record JAACJA010000006.1, read on the forward strand.
TGGGCAAGCCTAGGAAAAATCTGGGGTAAGTGGGCCGACAGCGCTGATGCGGAGAACGGTAAAAGAGATCCGGCCTTGATCTGAGTCAGTGGACCCGAGTCAGCATAAGACAGCCGAATTGGATCCCTAGAGGTCGTAACACAGAATGATCTTCATATGCTGTGGCTATTGAACCCTTGTGACTTAGTTCTAGCCGTGCTAGGCAAGATGGCGAAGGCTGGGGAGGGGATACCGTGTGCCCTGAGAGCCATGTCTTGTCTCACGATGGTGTCACTGTCCGGTGGTCCAGGAGACACTCTAAGCCATCCGTATTGTAGATTAAAACAACATTACAATTGTAAATTGAAATCAATATACAACAAAGAAAAGATCTACCTTAAAGTTTGCTCTCCTTCCAAATTGGAGATCGCTTCTGAACGAAAGCCGCCAGCCCCTCGCGTACATTCTCACCCCGTTCAAGCAAACTAAAATGTTGCTGTAGCCACTGCTCTGTTGCCTTTTCGACATCTGCCATTTCCCAAGCCTGTCTCAACCCTGCGCGTGCGCAAATAACGGCTTCAGGACTGTTTTCTGTTATGAGAGCAGCATAACGCAATGCCTCTTCCAAAACATTGGCACAAGGAACTACTTTGTTAACAATTCCCCAATCCTTCATTTCTTGCGCGGAGATCTTGCGCCCCGTGAGAACAATTTCAGATGCCAATTGCATTCCGACGGTATGCACAATACGCGTAAGGACACCTCCTGTTGGTGCCAGTCCCCGCTTAACTTCAGGGAGACCGAAAATGGCCGTATCTGCTGCGACCACAATATCACAATTGACTATGAATTCACAGCCACCGCCAAAGGCAAAGCCATTCACCGCAGCCACAATGGGCTTCTTGCCCTTGCGTCGTGTAAATGGGGTGACACCTTGTCTAACGCCAAAACGTTCTTGGTTGCCTCCTTCCAGTGTACGCCGCCATTCTTTCAGATCCGCCCCAGCAGTGAAAGCGCGACCGCTTCCAGTGACAACTAGGGCCAGCAGACTAGACTCAGAGTCATACCACTCTAATACAGAATCTAATTCTTGCAGAGCATCCGAAGAGAGAGCATTAAGGGAGTCTGGCCGATCCATGCGGGCCAAAAGGATATGTTCCGCGGGATAAGATAATTTCAAAAAGTTCCATTCAGAAGGGGGCTGAGACTTTGCCTTAAATTCAGTCGACATGATTAATCGTTCAGAAAACAGAATCTTGCTCGAACGAGTTGAGGGTGTATCAGTGGTAGAAGATTGAAGACGATGGAGTGATATGTGCACAGTCGAACCACAAGAACGCCGAAATTCAAATGCCACTACAATAAGATAAAGGTAGCAAGGAAACTTTGGATTTTCCGTACATTGCGGAGAAATTGCGGCATGCTCGTGTCTCGCGACCCAGAGGTAGACAAGGAGGAGCCTGTATGTTTAGTTAGTTTCTTCTGAGTCAGTAGATCTGAGTCAAGACAACCCAGACCAATGGAATCCCGGACAATCTCTACCGGCTACAGGAGTCGCTGTATTAATTGCAAGAAAAAGTCGTTCATGACAAAAAGGGCTAGGCTTTATTCGACCTGCTGGAGAGAGCATGGTTGCACATCTGTTCTTGAGAATTGCTTTTGAAATCACCCCTGAACTGTGTGCTTCAGATGATTTGGCCTAGGTGTTCTGACACTCTGACTCAGATGCGCTGGCATTGGAAACCAATCGGAATTTTGAGGTTGAATTTCAATCAAGGGTCTAGTGCAGAGTGGTCACCCCTGGTAGACTAGAGCTCAGTCGTGTGTTCATCAGATGTGGAGATGTTTAGTGATGTGGCGTCATGAATACGAAAAATCGTTTATCCAATAGTTTCGACATGGATTTCGCCGGGAGCAGGCCAGGGAACCAGGGTATTCAGCCGCGGTATTATACCACAGTTTTACCGAGGGGCCCAGCCTGCCGTTCCGTTTTGAAAATCGTGATAGCTGAAAACTAGGCTTATTTGATATCGGGATTTGGGTTAGATTCCCCAGAACTGACAGGGCGCAGATCTGGTACCTAGCGATGCAGCGACATGCGGGGATAATGTTTCCCCATGGGGAAGCCAAAAAGACAAACTGGATCCGATTAGAGTGCATTCTGGCTGGAAATCAATATATAGCCGTGAGGTCATCTACACCGGTATCACGTAGAAATACATTGTGGTCATTTATTGCATCTACATCCATCTTTTTTTCTTGAGAGATCTAGCCTCATTCTTCCGCGTATTTGAACTAGCCTTATGATGGCCTTTCTAAATCCGAAAAAGAGCCAAAGGGTCAACAGAGATGGAACCCATGATGGGCTGGCTGCGGTAAGATCATTCATAATTTTCCTCCAGTTAGCCAAGTAGTGAGGTTCATGAGAGCTTATTATCCTCTTACAGGTTCTCCCAAAAGACCCCAGTCCTTGGTACCTAGTTCCACACCTCTTAAGGCTGAACTTGATTTTGTTGGTGCCTCTCCTCTCCTCCGGAGCTATTGGTTATGACGGTAAGCTTAACGAAGTCTTTATGCATGAATTCGGAATTTAATGCTCGAAGGTTCCATGATGAATGGTCTTCAATCGCTTCCCCAGTGGCGTGAGGCCTTCCAGAATCCAGAGGGAGCTATCCTTGGCCTTATGAATGCCATATATCCGGTGGGAAAGATCCTCGCACTCGCTTTGGTGACGTACTTTTCAGATCGTTTTGGACGGAAGCCAACAATAGTTATTGGTGCCATTACCTGCGTTGCAATCCCTTTTGTCCAAGGAAGTTCCAAGAATATTCCGACATTTATTGCTTCCCGAGCCCTACTGGGCTTCTTCACCAGCTTCGTGTCACAGCCTAGCCCCATCCTCATCACAGAGCTGGCATACCCAACACATAGAGGCAAGCTAAGCGCCTTGTACAATACATCATTTGTGAGTTGCTTAACTAAATCGATAAACTATACGAAATAGTTTGTACTGATTAGTTCATATCTATCAGTACCTAGGAGGTATAATTGCATCATGGTGCACGTTTAGCACTTTCAAGTTCGCCTCGGACTGGAGCTGGAGGCTTCCTTCAATGCTTCAGGCGTTAATGCCCGCAATACAAGTAATTTTCGTCTATTTTGTTCCTGAGTCACCTCGATGGCTCGTGGCCAATGGACGAGTTGCTGAGGCACGCAAAATATTGGTCAAGTATCACGCTGGAGGTGATGAGAGCTCCGCACTGGTCGACTTTGAGCTTGCTGAAATTGAAACAGCCATCACCATGGAAGCTGATATCTCTCAAACCTCCTGGTTCGAGCTCTTCCGTACACCGGCTAACCGCAAACGAACTCTCATCGCCTTAATCATTGGCTGGTTCACGCAGTGGAATGGCGTGGGCTTGATCTCATACTATTTATTCCTCATCCTAAACACAATTGGTATCCAGGACGCGAAAACCCAGACCCTAATCAATGGATTGTTGAATATTTCGAATTGGATCGCTGCAGTTTTCGTTGGAGCTTTGATGGTAGATCGTCTTGGTCGCCGTACCCTCTATCTTCTGTCAACAAGTGGCATGCTCATATTTTACATTGTTTGGACTGCCCTGACTGCTCATTTCGTCCAAAGCGGTGACAAGGCTACCGGAAAAGCTGTTGTTGCGTTCGTGTTCATCACCTATTTTTGCTACGCTATAGCTTGGGTTCCATTACTACAAGCATATCCGGTGGAGATCTATCCATATACCCTACGTGGACGTGGTCTGTCCTTCGTTTACTATTCGAGTTTCAGTGGCCTAGTTGTGGCTAATCAGGTTAATCCTATCGCGATGCAGAAACTGGGCTGGAAGTATTACATCGTGTTTTGCTGCGTTTTATGTTTCCTCATTGTGGTTATTTATTTTCTTTTCCCGGAGACTAAAGGCTATACGCTCGAAGAAATACGAGATGTATTTGAGGGAGATGGAGGACTCAACCAGGAGAATAAGTTAGCCGCGGTTGAGGATGGGCGAGCAGATGACAAGAAGAAGAATACCGAGGATTTGGACCATGCGGAGAAGCCTTGAGCATGATTGCGTCACACCATACTAGTTGATGCTAAGAATGGACAAACAAACGAATGAATTCTTTTGCTACAAATAACTTCTCGGAAAGGCTTTGCAGACGTAATTGTATAGTATCCACTGTGGAGATTTTCCCATGCCTTGCAGTAGAACAAGGTTAGGCTACGGCAATTTATCCGTGTCGTTGCCACATGATTCTGCCTCAGTGGGGGGTGGGTCTACTAGTGACTAATTTGAGTCACGAAATGGTATCAGAGCTATGCGCAGATCTCCTCTTTCTTTCTTTTCACTATCACAACCCATCATATCCAAATTTTGGTCCCAAACATCTCTTCAATCTATCATGATGACGACTGCCGCTGCTTGTCCTATGGGTCAACCAGATATCCAATACACGCCTGACTACGAAAAGTATCTCGCTAGAGCCAAACGCCAAGAGGAATCTGGCAAGCTGGACAAGACTCTTCCACCGGGGTTTCCTCAGAAACTGACCTCAGACTTGGTTTGGGACGGCAAAGATGTGGCGAAGAAGTACGACTGGACCTATAAATTGACCCAGTCTGATCTAAAAGAAATAAACGATGCGGTCAAGCACTTCAAATGTAAGACAAAACGATTGACCCCATGGATCTAACTAAAATGAAAAAAGCTCTCTGCCTCCCGCTAGGACACTTGAATCCTCACACGTTCCCACTTCCCACGCTCCACCCAAAATTGCGGGACATTTCGCGCGAACTTCACTTCAGACACGGATTTAAAGTTATTCAAGGCTTGGACGTTGACGAATACACTCGAGAGGAGAACATAATCATTTACGCTGGAGTTTCGTCTCATGTTGCGCCAATTCGAGGGCGACAAGACAATAGCTGGCAGGGTAAAAATGCTGATGTCGCCTTAGCTCACGTTGTGGATATTTCCCGAAGCCTGGATTCAGGAAAGATCGGTTCTCCTGCTTATACCACTGAGAAGCAAGTATTCCACACCGATAGTGGTGATATTATCACTCTGTTTGCCCTCGGCGAGGCTGAGGAAGGCGGCCAGAGCTACCTTGCGAGTAGCTGGTTCGTCTACAATGAGCTGGCATCCAAGCGCCCTGACCTTATTCGAACATTGGCCGAGCCTTGGACATTTGATTGGTATGCCCATCTGTATTAAATCTAATGTGCCGTGTTAACAGTGGTTCAGGTTCGGTCGAGATGGGAAAAAGTCGGTTACTCGTCCCCTGCTGTACTATCAACCTCCGACGAGCAAACAACCCGAACGAGCCGTAATCCAGTATGCCCGTCGCTATTTCACGGGGTATTGGGGCCTCCCTCGAGCGAGCGATATTGAACCAATCACTGAGGCTCAGGCCGAGGCCTTGGATGCACTACATTTCTTAGCCGAGAAGCATGCAGTGACTCTGGACTTCCACAAGGGAGATATTCAATTCGCAAACAACATGAGTCTCTTTCATGCTCGTGGTTCATTCAAAGACTCAACCGAAAAGCAGTGAGTAGCCAATCAAGAGATCCTGCCGCACAGACAAACACACAGTGCTAATTGAATTTCAGGCGCCATCTGGTCCGCTTCTGGCTTCGCGATCCAGAACTAGCTTGGGAGACACCAGAGCCATTACAGCCCCTCTGGGACAAAATATACAAGGATCTTGATATCAACAATACTGTTTTCCCATTAGATGCGGTAATGCGAGACTTTGATGAAGTGAAGAACACGAAGGAATAAGCTACAATGCAGTGTGCATAGCCATTGAATGATTACTTCTCGGCCTGGGAAGCTACTACCTGAATACATTGCATATCTGAAAGTCTTTTCGCCTTGTTCTTTAGACATATAATTTGCTCGTGATAACGTTATCCGCAACCTCTAAGGCCTTCCCACTTGGGACAAATTCCTGGGGGAACGATAGTAACACGCAGTAATGCATGGCATTAGCCTTGCTTTCAGCTTTTCAGTAGGTACCTCTTTTTGTCGGTACCAATGCACTCCACGGGGGAGGTGGAGGAGAAATAGTCTCAGACTGAGGTAATCGTTCGAAGTATTGTCGAAAACATTGTGCCAAGGTTAGAGAAGTGCAGAGGAACAGAATTCTCGGGTAAAATCACGGTTGGTCTAACGCAGCATTGTATTTTTCACCGTGTAGCTCATGCGGCCTCCAAAATCCGCTCCAAGGCCCCCTGCTAGGAGTGGCAGGGCAGGCAGAGAGGTTGAGCAAGGTTGCATTACACCCGGACCGACCGGTTTGGTCAATATTCTCATCAACCTACCGAAGTTGAAGCCGGGGAAGGAACACAATCCCGAGTCAGAACACACGGGTCACGACAACCAACATGTTGCCTCTCAGGGTATATTCCCTACTCTTCCCGGCATAACACTCAAATAAGTAACATCCCCATGTCCCTCCTTTCCGGCCATCACTCCAATTCAGTTTTTATTCCCTAAAACTAGACCCATACCGTCTAGCCACATCCCCAAAAAGGATGTGCGTCCGCTCCCACCGCAATGTGGCTTATTCTCGCTCCCCTTGACGTTGATGTACAGGTCAGCATCAATGCATCTGTCTACCACTCATTTTCCAGACCTGCTTTTGATATACCCAAAACTCATTTGTTTTCCTTGTTCAAGGTTAATAAGGAGAATGGCTAATAGCTGTGCCACAATTCCCAAACGCTTGTGTCGCAATCTCTTTAGTAAGATTATCTTGGTCTCGAAATCTGTGCCGATGAGCTGCCAGCTCGCGTGATAGCGTGCGGGGGTTTGCTCGTTGAACTCCACTCCCAACCCGGTCTTGAAATCAAGGACCCTTCTCTGTCGTAGTTGACCCATGAATCCTTATATGTGCATGTTGACGCTATCACCCTCAGCTACTCCACTTGTGTCCTGGCCCGATCTTGATTGATTGCCTTTCGGAAAGGACCAAAAGTCACAATCATTTGTGCAGATCGCGTGCGATAGCCTCACCAGTTCGGCAACGGAAGTGCGCCCTCGTGCCACAAGCGATTACACGTATCCCTATTCACCATTGCAACATACTGGCTTCGCTATTCTCTTTTCATGTCCATCATTGGCATTTGTTATTTGGTTTTTAAGAATATATGAGCGCTTAGTAACGAAGCAATTAGGACACGGTATTTCATTCAAATCTCATTCATGATCATTAATTACGTTTACTGATGTTACGCTGACATTTAGATGATACATTTATCACGATCGCCATGGTATGTTATTCGTTGATCCAAGCCCATCAACATCATCACTCACTTTACTCTCCGAAGGCATTTTCCCTGGCAGAAATCGGCTGCTCATGTAAATACATGCGCTTGGCCTTTGTTGGTGTTCATGGCGCCGATATTCCCGCTCAGGCCGATTGGGTTCTAGCTCAAAAATGGAATTTTGCTATGGAGCTTCTTTACAACCCAATCTTAGCCATGGCCAAAACCTCAGTGCTCGTGTTCCTCCTACGAATCGGTGGACAGAAAGATCGAGTTCGGAAAATTATTATAGGCCTCATCGTCTTCAACTTGGCCCTCATGGTTGCCATCTTTATCACTGGCGTCTTCCAGTGCACACCCGTATCATACTTCTGGATGAAAGCATCCGATGACCCTCCTGCCGGTTCATGCGTTGATCTCAAAGTTCTTTACATCTCTACTGCGGTGCTTACTATCATAACTGATCTGCTTGTACTTGTCATGCCGATTTGGATATTCATAGGCCTAAAAATGCCCCTCAAAGTCAGGCTCGTCATTATTAGCATATTCATGCTTGGTGCCATGTAAGTGTAGTAATCTAGTCAATGTGTCTTAACGTATAGCATATATTAACTCAATCACATAGTGTTACCGTTGTAAGTATTCTTCGGCTAGTATGGATTGTCGACATCTCTTATTTTGCCGATCCCACATCTCCTACATTCGATCCGACCTACGATATTCGCTTCACCTTATCATCGGTGGAGACAAACTCGGCTATTAGCACGGCTTCGGCCCCCGCCTTACGACCTTTATTCATAAAGTGGTTTCCCAAATTATTTGCAACGCTCAGATACTCCGATCAACGACCACCGAGTAATTGGTATCATCGATCAGATATTCCGAAACCTTCGCTTGCCGGGACCACAGTGGAGAGTAATCCCGGTGGGGTTTTCCCACTTGTAGAAGTTCAACGACGTTCCCGCACACAGACTTATACGACAAATAGCTCAGAAGAAGAAATTCTGCCATGCCAAGGTATCGTCAGAACATTTGAGGTCAGAGTCGACTATGCTGATTGACAGGATGATAAAGGTGAAGGCCTCAACAGTCAAGTCAGGCCAAGAATCTCATCTTCAGCTTCAATTTATGGTGGAATATGGGGTATTGAGAATTTCGAATTGTAATTTTCATCAGTAGCTTTGAATAACTCAATACAGCAAACGGTTGCCTCAAACATTCTCTTTCTTAAATATCATGCTAGAACAAGACCTTGTGTACATAACAGTAAGCTTACCAAAGTAATAAAGATCAATACAACACGCGCTTTCCCTCTAATATAATATTATATAATAAATCTATTACAAAAGCGTACTGTATCTAAATGAATCGCGATAGAGTCTTGAGAATAATAACTATTCAAATGATAGGACTCGATCAGAATTTGTTCAGTCAGAACACGACCAACAGCTCAGGACAGCGGTATCAATAGAGCACTTTTTGGACATAATTGCATTTTGCGGGTAAGGACAAACGATCCCTTCGCTAGTACCGTTGAGTTGCATGTATGTGATTTTGGATTTGGTAGGGGCCTCGCCATTCTCAACCCAGCTCTCCAATTGATTAAACATTGACACTGGGTGGCTCGTTGAACCTCCCCAACAATGGTTCAAACCCGGAACACGAAAATATCTATAAAAGTCCTGGGTATTATTGAAGTTATTGCTGATAGTCTTGTAGTAGCTCAGTGAGCTCTCAGGTGGGATATCAGGATCCGTCTAAGTCATGTCGAGTCAGTTGTTGCCATGTAATTACATATTCTGTGAACTTACAAGACCGTGAAAGGTGAGTATCTTGCCGCCCGCATCTCGGAACTCAGTAATATCGGCATCATTGGTCGCAAGATTGGAAGCAAAAGTGTTCTTCAGGGTCCGATAGAGGTGATCAAATTGCTGATGGGTCTCAATTGATGACATGTTACTTGTCGCGTCCCTGTCAATGAAATACCTGAAGGGGAGATAGGCCGATGTATCCAGTGCGGTGCATTTACCATCCGCTGTGCATGTAGACAGCGCTAAACCGGTAATATTAGTTCCAATCTCAAACCCATACCAAATAAAACGGCCATTGGAGAACCTAGGTCCATCCCAGATGGCTGATGCGACCGAGACAGCAGCAGAGCTCAGTTTTATATCTGAATTTGTGTTGTAGCACTGGAAAGAAGTACCAATATACTTCTTAGGATCAAAACTAGCTCGACACTTTTCGGGATCAGCGATTCGACCATCTTTCACCCCATCCAGCTCATCACAGATAGATATGGCAATCTCTGTCAGCTTTGTTAATTCACAAGCAAGTGGATATTGCTTAGTAAAGTCCATAAATGCCACAGGCCAAATAGAGCTTGCAATGAGTTCAGCCCAGTTGATAGCCGGTGCTCCAGCCAAAATTCCGTCATAGGCCGTGGGGAATCGCTGAGCAAGGGCGAGACCTTGTCGACCGCCCTGCGAGCATCCATTCCAATAAGAATATGAAGGGCCTTCTCCAAAATAACTCTTCGTAAGAGACTTGGAAATTGTAGCCTAGGGGCTCGGTCAGTCTATGGAATAAAATGTAGGTTATAGATTGGCAACAAGCTGTGAAGAGAATTGCTAACAAATATAGGAGCTTATATGCAATGGGGGTAAGCAGAGACCTACCGTATCATTCAACGAAACAAGTCCAAGGTTCTGGAGAGCAAAGGTATTGACATTTCCTTGGCTGAGGAGCACCCAGTCGTCCAACCCGGTGTACCCTGCCTGTCCCGCATCCGTGGTAGTAGTCACATAGCCATCTGCCATTGGTTCTAGCATTCGAACGCGGGACAAATAGCCTTGACCGGCCACCCATCCACCTCCGCCGACGGATTGGAGTTTGCCATTCCACCCAGTAAGAGGCAACCACGTTTCAACATTAATCATGTCATTCTGCCCTAGATGAGTATATGTGACCGTGACATTACAAAAGCTAACAACAGGCGCTGGGTTCGCGACTCCTACATCTATTCCGCTGAAGATGGGGAGAGTATAGTTGTTGACTTGGGCCGCATTGATCTTGAGAATTTCGGCTCCGTATACTATGGGCGTTGAAAAAGAAGAAGCAACACAAGGGCTGTCAATTGCAGATACAACAGGCATTTTTGATGAATTTTGAATAGTTGGCACGTTAAAGAGTCAGTGTTTGGCCGATGGTACTGACAACGAGTGCGGTAAGCTCACTTATTACACTGGTCTCAGAGCTCATATATAGCTAAGTAGCTGAACGGTGTGGTTCTCTCGGAACACTCTTCAGCTGCCTTGCGGATATAATCTATGGTTGCTCTCGTATAGCCCTACTACACAGTATGACGGAATATGCCAAGGCGAGCATAGTCTAAGTGATGCGTGGAACTGACAGGGAAGAATAAATTAGAGGTGATAAACTAATCTTACACCACAATTTTCCCGATGAGTCCATGTCGCACTGAAGGTGGGCAGTCCTGCTTTCCCAGATACGACAAATCGCCTATCCAATCATGTGCGACGTGTACATGGAACTGTAGGACAATTATCATAACCGGCTTAATAAAAGTCAATATCGTAGTAAATGTGGAGATATCCACATTTTATAATACGATAAATCGTGTGTCCAATGGAATATTAAGCGTCTCCGTGTTTAGCCGTTGTGGACAAGCCCGCCCCTGCCAATAATGGGGCGGCAGGGCTTGTGGTGTGCAGGGTAACTACAGCTATATGTGAAACAGATCATAGAGGCATATTGATATAATAACCAAATATGATTTGAATAGATTCAATTTACTTTACTAAGAGAAGAGGACCCACAGGTTGGCTAATTTGATTCTATCCTACAGTGGTTGCAATATATTTACTTTTAGCTTTTTCGATTCTGTTAATTTAAGCCTTCGACCATTACACGTGTTGCGATGAAATATCTGCAATTTTCCAGTTATTCTCACGGTCACGATACCTAAGCCGTCGGGTGCATTTTCATTAATAATAAAAACTGCATGAAAAGGTCCTATTTTCTTTTGGTATTGTATCCCCTAAGTAATGGAGAATTCTTTCTGTTCTTGCTAGCCTTCATGAACTTGCCCGCTGGTTGCCTCATCTGGAATTTTTCTGCTAATTGTTAGTTACCTGAGCAGTCTATACTTCATGATGCCTCACCTTTCCATCTTTGATCACGTCGAACCACCACACAAGTGCACCGAATGACATCATGTAGCCAATCCGAATGAAGGCATTTGTGTGGTTCTCGTAGTCCTCCGTATGGAACGAGGCAAAAAAAAGCCAGGCAGCCGCTATTTTGATAACCGTAGTTGGACGAAGGTCAGATTTATAAAAATGGACAGTGTCGTCAAAACCACGCTTTTCATATGCCTAGAAGGGCTGTTAGTAACCGCACACCTGTATCAAACCGCCGTTGTAGAATCTCACCTTGCGTTCTTGTGTATATTTAAGCCACCCAGGGAGGCCGAAAAACAGTGCCGCGCCCATCATGAGGCCAATTCGGCAACCAGCTGCGGCAGCCCACTTATAGTTGTTCACCCTCGTCGCAGCGATTCCAAGCCACGAAAGTAAGGTGGCAATGGATGAAAGTACAAAGATCATGTACTGTTTCCCTACCATGCCGTAAGGGCCCCGATTTTCATCAGATTGTGTTGGTTCGACAGGAATTATGGTGTCGTTTTGCACATGAGTCTGGTGATGCGTATGACGCTGATCGTTGACACTCGGCTGGTGGTCCAAATTGCCTTGGTGATACGCAGGGGGTGGACTTGTCCCATGAGATGTGCTGGTACTTCCCATGGCACAAGTGCACAAAATGCACAACCTAAGGTCTTGCGTTGGATTCATGGGTTGTATTCCATCGTTGGTACTCGTCATCTCGTGTCGTGGCTGTTGAGTGGATGTTTGGTGAAGGTGTTTGTGGAGAGGAGTGCGCGAGTGCGACGGGCGAGAACGAGGCACTTTCTTGGTCTTGTGCCTTCTACTCGGTTAGCCACTGGCTGCGATTGCTCTTAACCGTTGTCAATATTGTTGAATTGGTATTAAGCAGTCCCTAGTCACTATGGGCTTGATAGCTCTAGCTTAAGAGGTCGACGCCAAGGTCAGTAGTTGCGAGTGCAGATTGAGAATGGGGGGAACCTTACCCCTCGCACTTTCAGCTAAGCTTTGTATTACGATTTTGATGACATCAAAGTGAACCGATGTGTGTGTTCGAGGGTGTGTTTGTTTTTTGGCTGGAAAGCCGCCCTTTTATTGTATGTTATTTCTATCAAGGTTTCCGTCTTGCATCTCCTATAGGCTTCAAGGTTGGCACGAGCGCATTCCACGAGCGCATTCGTACCACAGGATTTGAAAGTCTATACAGGCCGTCCTCAGGTCATATGACCTTGTTAGGCTATTCGTTTCCTCAAAAGAATAAAAGAAAGTATGAATATCACGATCACGGTCAAGGTAAACCGGTGGCTCCCAAACAAAGCGTTTGGCGAACCTTGAGATGTTTCAACTTAAATCCCCAAACACAATTAAATCGGTCTAATCTAAGGGTAGCTCAACAAGGAACTCTCAAGAATGGGGCAAAATTCTGCATTGAAGAAGGCATGCCGACCAAGCTTGGTATTGAGACTAGCGGCCCTTTATCATTCAGTTCGGCCGATTGTGGCCGGACTAGCTGACCCGCCGATTGGGGCCAATCTCAAGAGGTCAAAGTAGTTCAAATCCACGTCTCCAACGCAGCAATTATAACGATTGAGGGTTTCTAATCGTCTCATTACATATTTAACTGACTTGTTCATCATTACTTGGTATCACCCGATATATACAACACCGATCCACCTAAAAACACTTATCTGCCACAGTAACTTCTGTGCAGCCATCTCGTCCCAATGTCCATCGATCGCACAACTCGTTGCAAGCGACACCCGGTTTTACAAATACTCGTCCTTCTTGTCCGCTCCAATCCAATCTGAACTGGACGCTGGCATCATCCGCCTTGGCCCCGTCCCCGGCTCTGAACCCGTGCGCACAAGCGCAGTAATGGTTACCAGATGGCCCCGAAATACAGCTGGTACTAACGTGGCACTGATTCTTACCCGCTGTGGGATCGCAGGTGGTGCATGATCCTCCGCCTCCCTTGCTCTTGAGTTTGCAGTCGTTAGTGCAATTGCTTCCACCATTCGAGGCGCCATCGTCGCACTCTTCGCCTAGCTCTGGCTGGATCTTTCCATCTCCGCAGGTTCCCGGTGTCTTGTTCTTCAGTTTGCAGTCGTTGGTGCAGTCATATGCGCCATTCCAGGCACCATCGTCGCACTCTTCACCAAGCTCAGGCTGAATTACCTGGTCACCGCAGAAACCCTTTGGCGTTCCACTCTCCTTTTTGCAGTCAGCACTGCACCCATCTCCATCAATGTTGTTTCCATCGTCGCACTCTTCGCCGTTGGCTGGCGCCAGGACGCCATCGCCACATACTCCTCGGCAGTCTTCTGGGTAGATGTTGCAGACGCGAACTGCATCCCAGAGCGAAGGATGAGGCGAGAATCCTCGGTGCAGCTTCACGCCGTTCTTTCCGACTAGCACGGGTACGTTCCACCAGTCGTAGCTAAAGTCAGAGTCGCCATAGTGCATGATGCTCTCGACATCATAAGTGCCTGACCAGTCTCCCTCAAACTCGCCAAGCTTTCGGAATGCGCATCCCCATCCGCTGCAAGAATCACCGCAGACGGCCTTGGTTCCGAACCGATCGGCAACGAGGTTCTCGCATTTGATATCAAGGTATTGGTCTCGATCAGGACGCTGTTGCTCATGGAATAGACCAAGGGTGTGGCCAATCTCGTGTGCCGTCGTAGGTATCGAGCATCGGTTCGTATCGAAAATCATGACGCTGTCGGTCGCCCACATGGACATGCCAATTGGAGAGAAGCATGCACCTGAGGTTGACTGGACTCGTAGGTTGAGTACACCGAGCTCCATCTTTGTGCTTGGAGAGTCGGAAACCTCCTGGAATTTTAGGAAGGGCAGTCGATCTGTCCACAATTTCATGGCAGGCTCCCACTCGGAGAGCATCAGGTCTTTACCCTCCTTTGTCTCCCATCTGTATTTGATGACACCGCCTGGCCATCTGTCTCCGTTGCTCCATCTGTACAACGACAGGGCACGCTTTCTAGCAGCAGCATCTGAAGTGTTGCTGACGGTTGCATCTTCCATTTGAGACACGGTGCCAAACAGGACATCTCCATCAATGATGGCAAACTTTCCCTGCTGGTAATATGTCACACGTTGGATTTGGGGCTCCAGCTCAATGTCAGTGCCGTTGATAGATAGGGGATTCGCCTGGACATAGATCTCAACCGTGGTAATGTTTTTGACTGGGTCGGTAAAGGAAGAGGAACTATTATTGGGAGGAGGATGATCGTTGTTTGTGTTATTTTGGGCTACAACCACGCTGCTAAGCAGAAGCCCAGCAGTGACGAGCTTCGAGAAAAGACGAAGAGGGCCCATGATGATGTCCTTTGTTGCGGGCTGCAACTTGAACTCTACGACTCGTCTTGGGGCGAGGCCATGCGCATTTATGGTGACAATCCCCACTCCCGTTGACAAGAGGACGGATACCTCCGCTCGAAAGCTACCCACCACACATCTTGGGCATTCTTTTCTCTAGGGCTGAAAGATGACAGAGGCAGCTGCTGAAAGCCTCACATGCAAGCTTCCAAGCCAAGCGAGCACTGGTCCCCGACTCGTGGATGCCGCCAGCGCTAAAGTTAAGCCATAAGCTTAATGGACTAAACGCTTGCCTAGCTGCATCTGGCTAAATAGGGCTAGGAATCCCCGAGGTCCCCGATCAGCTGAGCTCCTAGTGGACGCAGCAGCCGCCTAAAAATAAAAGCGGACTCAAACATGGCCAGTCATTGGGCGGACAGCTGAAGGCTGGCGTTGGGCTTAGACGACCTCAATGCCAGTCCTAGCCGGTGTCCAGACCCGGCCATCGCATTCTTGCTTTTTGATGGCTTCGTTTCAATTACCGTCTTTTTGAGGCACCGCCTCAATGTTTGCTCTGCGCGCCTGTCTCCTCAACTGCGCCACCCAGGCTAGTGGAACAGAGGCCTCGGAGCGAGGCCAACCAGAGCCATTCAACCTTGCCGGCAGTGAGAATTTGAGGCACTTGACCGTGCCACGCTGTCAGCGAGCTGAAATATAGCGTCAAGCCACAAACCCGCCATCTGGAAGCCTCAGTTATTTACTGTTTGCTGCTGAAAACCCAATGCTCCTAGGACTCTCTCACAAAGGGCCTAAAGATTGCCCCTCTTCCGTTCTCAAGAGGTGTCTGTCTTGTTCCGACTTTGTTTCGTTCTCCCTCTCCATCGACAACTTCACCCAACCATGGCTCCCAACGCGTTCAAGTCCAAGCCTCGAGATGTGCACGTTTACCCCGCAGTGCCGTTTCACCTTCTCAGGTTCCTGCAATTACTCTCTTCAAGCATGATTGCTGGCATCATGTTTTATTTCATCGGTCATCTTATCCATGGCAAGTGGAAGATCCCATGGATGTATTATTTTGTAAGCCTTGAGATTCCCCTTTTATTGTTGCCCTGTTCATGAAATCTTCACTTCCCATTGCTCGATTAAATTGACAATATCCAGCTCCAAGGCGCCGCACTCCTTAGCTTAATTTATCTCTTTGCATCCAGTGTCATTCGATGCATGTGGGACATTTCTGCGTTCTACAACAGTGTTGCGAACGGCTTTCTCGCGATACTGTGGACTGTGGCCTTTGCATTGCTCGCCGATTCCATGCGGGGGACCATTTTGCGTCAATGCACCACTTCACTGTGGGGTTCGGGAACTGGCGTGACTATTTGCGTCTTGTATAAGATGCTGTTCAGCGCATCATTTATCGGGAGGTAAGTCTATCCTAAATTAACCTGAGGGAAGATGCTAGGTTCTGACCGGATTTAGCCTGAGCTTTATTTCCTCCACAGTCTTGGACATCGTGGTCTGCCGTCGCGGCTCAGCAAAGGGAAAATATGTCAAGGCGGTTGATGTCTCGGATGAAACAGCATACAAATCACCGCATGCCTGGGCTGGAAAGTGACCGGTGAGATTAGGAGGATCCACATTATGGCGATCTAGCATCGAGGGCCTCACTTCAACAATCGAGAATAAAATTGGATGTGCTACTTGCAGGAAGGACAGCTATAGTAGCATAACGAAGATATTTCCTGCTGAGTGCTTCCCTTGACAAGGAAAGGGCTTAACCGTTTTGGGCAATGAATTTTCCCTTGATTTAGATGCTAAGATTTGTGGTGAACAAGATTTACGGCGCGGATTACAGTTAATGATGTTTCCATCAAACCCAACGGTGATCAAGATAGCCTAATGTGCTCTCCAAATTGCTCGTGGCAAAAAAGCTAAGCTTTTGAAAAGACGCATAACGGTGAAAACGTCAGCAGCGCTAAGGTTCAAACAAACATCACTCAACGAATAAAATTAACCCTATTCCCTCAATTGCGTTTTTCCTGCCGTAGATCCGACTGCATGTCCGATAAGGACCGAAGGCAAGAGTCAAATTTGGCACTCAAAAGATGTCTAATGCTCAACGCTTTTTTCTTTCCTTGGGTTCTCAACTCTAAGATGCTATACTTGTGCCTAGTCGACAAGGACTAGCTGTATGACCACTTAGGGCCTTGACTAGAAGTACCACACCAGGTGCGATCACCATTCAGCACGTTACTTGGATACCGTATTGGTTGGTCCTACAATGAACGAAGCCTAGTGCAACGAGGGCCAGAGCCCAAGCTGATTCCTAAATTACTCTCTCTTTACTAAAATAAACTCGGGTTTGAGTTCACTCAACAGCTCTTGCCCTAATATACAATTGCAACTCTCCAGAGAAATCCTAAAGCAAGCACAGTAAATGGCTCACCATGATCCAATCCACAAACCTTCCACACCTTGTGAATAGGGTTAATTGTTGACACGAATCCCGAACGGGCGTCATGGCCGGGTTACATAAACGTCCATCACAACCGCTATTTCATTTTTACATCTCATCCCACTTCTGACCACTCGATTTACACAAACCGCCAAGATCAAACAACCACGTCCAAAATGAAGCTTGCCACCATTTTTGTTGTTGCTGCTGGAGGCCTCGCCGCCGCAATTCCCGTCGCCCCGGCCGAGCAGCAGGACCCTTTTCAACATGCGCATCGTCTAGCTCTTGCTGCTCACCACCATGCATACCAAGCTGCCAAACATCATGTTTACGGAACTCTGCTCAAGAACACCGCGCTTGCGGTCGCTACTCAAACCAATGGGACCATTCCCAAAAGACCCAACTAACCTCTCTTCTGAAGCACTGGATTCTGTGAGTTTACACATCCCGCATCAAACGTCCCAAAACTTGTCTAATCATTTCTGCAAAGTCGGCGAGGCATTGGTCATTAGGTTGGATCTTCTGGGTGTAAAGGCCCGTGCAATGGAGGGTCTGATGGAAGGTACGGTCAGAACGTAAGCGGTCAGATGTGAGGTTGGAAATCCGAAACGGAGAGTCAGATATGGCGCAGTAGTATTCGGTAGCTTTAATATGATCCCAGTCCAATTCTAGGCTTTCATTAGCTGCTTCACAATCCACAGACATCTGGCAAGAGAATTTGAGTGATGGAGTTGTGGCAAGTGTCTTCTATCAATCATTGGGAAAGTCATTCCACTCATGGCAAGAAAAATGATATTCAATTTTTCGGATAGAGCTACCGTCACTGCTTCTTGGTACAATACGTATTTTGACTTGTGAAATGGACGCATAGCAAGTTTTGGTACAATGCGTAGTCCAAATTATGCATCTTCTTCTTTCTTGACAACAAGAGAAGAAGTCGTTGGAACTTGGATACTCTTAAACTTTCTGGTTGGTGTCCTTTGCTCGAAAAGAAAGTCTAGCGCAGCAAAATCTCGCCCCTTGAACTCTGGGACCTCGAACCAGGCCCACACGAAACTTAGAAGAGTCAATCCGGCCCAAAAGAATGCAGCCTTGCCACCAAGGTTTGCTGGTGAAGTAATCGTTAGTCATTGCCTTTTCCAAGTAAAATAAACACATACCTTCATCGGTGTTGATAAGATAGGGCGTAATAAAGTTCATGATCCAATTCAGAAGAGCGTTGGTAACCGTGGCCAGACTTTGTGTTTTAGCGCGCAGGGTAGTGGAGCTTGTCTCGGCACTCAACGCCCAAGAAACGGCCCCGATCGTTGGAGCATACAATAGCTGAGAGAAATTGACAGCGTAGGCGATGAAATAGAGGGACGCGCTTGTTGTCACTGTGCCCGCAATCCCGATTCCGACGAGCAACAGGCCGTTAATGATGAGGCCAAAGAGTACAAGTGTACGACGACCTGGGGCATCAAATGTTAGAAAAAAAGGCATATTTTAGGAGCGAGCGCGAGGAGAAATACACACCGACGTAGTCCATCACAAACCATGACGCAATGTTCCCGAGCATGGCAACACCAAAGCCTGCCAAAGCGAGCTGAAACGTCAACGCAATAGGCAAGCCAGAAATGCCCAAGAAATAGAGGGATTGGGCATAAAATGCAATGCCCGAAAATTGCTGTATAATAAACATGCCACACACAATTCTGGTTCGCCTAAAATTGGCGCCCCGAAAACAAGCCATGTAGCTAACGCTCTGCTGGGCAGCAGAAAGCTCTTGCTCAGCGGCAACCGACACAAATATCTCACTAATCAATTGCGAGACATCTGTGTTTGCGGTGTGAAGTCGTACAAGGCTCTTCTTGGCATCCTCCTGGCGGTTCTTGCGGACAAGATACCAGGGGCTCTCAGGCATCATGATAGCAAAAAGAAGGACGAAGCCGACGAACGCCCACTGTGATGCAAACATTACTTTGTAAGATGCTTTGGACATGATGGTAAATCGTGTGTTGCCAATGCCGATAGCCGTCAGCTGTCCTGCGTTGATGAAGAGGTTGACAGCAGCCGTCATGACAGGTCGAAGTTCGGTTGGTGCGATTTCCGACGCATACATCGGAGCGAGCGTTAGGAAGAAGCCGAGGGCCACACCATTGATCTGCAAATAAAAATTGATCGTTAGCAAAAAATGGTAAAGCCTCAACAGGTGGTAACAAAAAAAAAATAAGTCGTACAGTCTTTGCCGCAAGCAAAAGACCTGGTGTCTCTGCAGCATACATAAGCCCCACGCCAAGCATAGAAATGCATGATCCAGCGATAACACCAAGGCGTCTTCCGCGGTAGTCTGCGACGTAACCACACAAAAAGCCTCCAATTAGCATACCAGCTGCAGTCATGGCAGACCAAAGCGCATTCCAGGTCGCAGAGAGGAGCAGCTCTCCTTCGTACTCATAGCCAAAATGCAACTTGAACCCAGGGAGCGCGGTAGTGATTGTGCTAACACCTGATTGCAGACTTTGCATTAACAACTATCATTAAGGGGATCGTCGCGACTAAGAAAATCCAGTATCTGACCTACCAAGATCAAATCCCCACAGAAAAGCGCTTACATGAGCACCCAAGCTATAAAATATGATGAACGGATAGTTTTTTATGTGGTGTAAGAAAGAGCTGTTCTTCTTTTCCTGTCGTTGCTGAGGCTCTGTCGCGATAGCAGCAACGTGCTCGAGCATGGTGTTGTCCGGTTTGTGATCGAGCTCCATGATTGGGTGAATGATACACTCATTCAACTGTGTCAATCATCAATGATTGGAAAATTTCTATAGATTGCAGCAAGGTACAAAGTAAGGCCACATGAGCGTTTATACTCGAAAGACGGCCTATTTCCTACGTATGTATGATTGATTCCCCATGGGCGGCCCCGTGGGGCAGCCGCGTTAGAACAAATGCGGGGGAAATGCGTAGCGGGACCAGACCAACGCAACGACTCAGCAATGTCAATAAACTAATCACCCTTGTTCTACTAGACTAGTCTGTATTGAGACCTCGCCTGATGGCTGAGGATCCACCTCCACCTTGCTGAAGACGCCACCTCCACTTCAATCAACTCCACTTCCACTTTGAATTCACGAGCTGAATCTGACTTGACAGAGGTCCCAACTAACATCAGTCTCTTGGTTGTCTTTTCTAGAACACGGCGATTGATCACACAATGACAAACATTCGAGGGAAATCTATTTTGAAACTCGTAAAGTTGGTGGGTTAGCACACAAGCATCACGAGTCGAATTTGAAGTCGCTCTCCCCAACACCAATGATGCACCACCACAATTCCAAACACCTTTGACCTCTTTTCCCTTAGCCATCCGCCAATCAGCGAGCGTGATTGGTTTAGTGGTAAAATTCTCCGTTGCCATTCGTGCAGCGTCGGGGAGCCCTGGGTTCGATTCCCAGATCACGCATTCTGTTTTGTCTTTTTTGCCTCCATGAATGACTAGCTAGGCCATGCAAGCCTTGCCGTTGACCTTTCGCCGAGGGAAGTGTTTCGATTGATATCGTGGTGGAGCTAGGCATAATTTCTTTTCTTGGAACGGCCAAGTCCGTTCATCTATTCGCTATGAGAGTAGCATTACCTTGCAAGAGCTGCCGCCTGTTGATTTCTTCTCTGGCAAAAGTGCGCCAAGATGGATGCGAAAAAGCCTCCAATTCGGCATTGCCAAAGTGAACGCAGTGCCTGAGCTGCTCTGTCTATTTTTTGGTGGAGTAGTTCTGTCTCAAAGCCCTCTGGTAATGACGCCGCCGTTGATGCGTCACCAGCAACACTTTGCGAGTGCGGACGCCAACGACTACAAATCCAACAAATCAGACCTCCCATGAAAAGAGCTATTGTCACTTCCAAAGTACACATGTCAGCCGTTCCATCCTCGACAGATCGAAATGCTACATCAAGCATTTGACTGGTCAAGGTAACCGTCTCTTCAACGTGATCGTTTTGGAGCCAGTCGTCGAGCGCTTCTTGGGCAAGTGCTATGTCCTCGTCTGAGCCGGAATTTCCGGTGGCGAGATGAAGGTAAGAGAAACTGATCTTCATAGCCAGGATAGCTAGATAGTAAGCCAGCTCGCCGCATGGATTCTCTGTACTATCCGTGACCTTGGGGCTAGGGCAATCTCCGTAATGAGAATGCCAATCCTCTAAAGCTTGTAGTAGCCACACTCGTCGCTCCTGTAAGCTCTCTCCGATAAATTGAGGGCTCAATGCCAAAACAGATCGCTCCAGGCGATTCGTGTTGAGGGTCGACAAAATCTGCTGATACTCAAAAATATGAACATGCAACGTGTAAATAAACAACGTCCGACTGAATTGATCCAGGTCAGGAAATGGAAGAACCTCAGAGCTTATTCCGTGAAGCAAAATCGAGTTAATAGTGGTGAGATAGTACGTGCCAGGAGGAATTTCTGCTGGACCCAGCAATACCTTCCATGCCTGGGCCGACTCAGCATTCCAGTACGTGTCGGCGCATGGAAGAACGGCATTAACCATTTGTGCCTTTCCGACGTATGCTGGGATATTTAGCAAGGCTGCAAATTGGCAGTCATAGAGCTGCAGAATCTAGTCAATATCCGACATGTCTTGAGTTTTGATGATACCTACAAAGATACTCAAACCGAGCCGTTTATTCCTTTCCATTGCGATCCAGTCGTGCCATGTCTGTGATAGTCCCGAGTTCCTATTCCTATTGTTCAGTTGTTTTCGCGGTATTGGCCTGCAGTCAAAGAGTCGCAGTCGACGGCAGGCAAGCACCAGATTACCGCGCTCACTATCCGCTCTCTCAAAAGCCACTTTGTCACCGCTACTAGTGGCAAAAATACAAAGGAGCAATAATGAAAAGACATTATCGGTATCTCTCATCTACAATTGTCAATATCTTTTTTTTGGAACCGAGGATTGGGGTACAAGGAAAACATGTCAGAGGAGTGGTTACATACAGCAGCGACATCCTTCTCTCGCTCGAGCGCAAGCACAGCTCGAGCCTGGTGAACATATTCCAGCCCAAATTTACCATGATTATTGTGTGAATACGATGAGCCAACCAGAATCATACAAAGAAGTAACAACGGTTTGGCCCTCGCCACAGAAAATGTGGGCAGATGTATGACGGGATACTGCGGGTGCACATACGCAAAGTACAACTGCAGGTAGTAATTGGCTGGTTCCGAAGTGGGAAATGAGCATGTGTTTGTGGAGAATCCGTAGATCTGCTGCAGCTGTGTCGAGGTAATCATCTCAATCATATTATCTATTTGTTGATCGCCAATGGTCCCTATGCCAGAGATGAGCTTTCTGGTAGTAGAATAAAACCCCAGGCGCTCTGTCTCAGCCGCCTGTGGATCCGACGGACTCAGGGCCACCTCCGGAACTTGGGGGAGTGAGCTTTGCTTTTCTGCTCTAGGGGAAACATGTCGGGTGACACGTTCGGGTAGTTCCTAAAAGGCAGTCAATGTTGAATTCTTTATATGATGAACCATGGGCATCTACCTGTCCCAGTGGAGTTTGAGGCGAGGGAGGCCGTCCATAGAGAGCGTCACCCAGGAAAGCATTTGGCTGAAAGTCAAAAACCCAGGCCAGGTTGGCATCATAGGCTCCCTGAGGAAAAGAAGAAAACCCAGGCGGCAATACGAAGTTATCGGGTTCGCTTGCGAAAGTTGAATTTTGTATTGACGAAGGAAAAAGGTCTGAGGGTGGTTGGACGTAGTCAAATGCCGATCCAGTGTGGCCAGCCGGGGGCGTAGTAGTTGGTGTGAGCGCCGATGCTGTATGTGATAATGTGGAGGCGTCTGGAAGGTTTATTCCATTGTCCATTAACGGTGCATCGTGCAATTGAGAGCCTGAATCTGGAGCACTACGCTCATGGATTTTGAGATGACGTCTCAGCAGATCGCTAAAGACAATTCACGACCATGATCAGCAATTGTGTTGTCATTTGGCTGCAGCAAGCCAAAAGGGTGTTCCTACCTGCGGCTAAAGCGTTTCCCGCAGTGACACGCGTAGCGTAATTCGCCCTTGTCTAGAGAAGTGAAGTCAGATGCTGCTCAGGGATGTTTTCATGAGCAGGGTTCTTACATGCGGCCTGGTGTCTTGCCAGGTTCTCAACCCGGGAAAAGACCTTGTTGCAGTGGTCGCAAACCAGGCTCGGACTAGCCGCTGGCGAGGCCGACAATTCGGGAGACCTACTGTGATTGGACTCGTTCTGCATTGAGAGAATAGCTGAGTGTCAACAGAGATGGAGGTGGAGGGAACAAGGTGGAGTGAGAATAGTGGAGTGGTTCAAGTGGACGGAGAACAGGTGGAGGTGGAGGAATGTGGGGCAGTGCAGGGTAGCTCAAGTGGTGACTAATTCCAGCCAGCATGTTTTTTATCAATCATAATGCACGATCCCAAAATGAATGATTAGAAGTGAAGAAATACCCTATAAAGAAATTTTTATGTAAATTTACTTAATTGTATATACATGTTTGATCTATAGAAGGCGCAGGACTTGGTTGTGGAAAAATTAGAATCACTAACCATTGTTATCCGGCTCTGATCAAACTCTTTGGTCTTGGAAGTAAACATCATCGCCGGGTTTCAAGCATCACCTCCAAAATGCGCGACTATCACGCACTAATCCATCGTTCCTCTTCTGGTAAATACAAAGCAGCTCGACACACATCAACAGCTATGCCGTATGCTCCCTTCAACGACCGCCATTGCTTTTCTTCTTCGTCCCATACACCGCTAATATCCCGCTTTAAAATCCGAGTCTCCACTACCGTGCTCTGACCAGGCGCTAAAAACACCTTAGCGAAGGCCTTGAGCTCGCGTCTTGGTCGCCAGAATTTGGCGTCAACAGGGGCCAAAGAGTACACTTGCACAACCTCGTGCCCCGGGAAAGGTCCATCGTTGCGGACCTGAACCTTGACTGTCACAGCTTGTTCGACATAAGGAAGGTTTCCTGTAGACTCCGCAATAACCTGTAGGTCGCTGTAGGCAAAACTCGAATACGATAGCCCGAAGCCAAATGGATACCTGTACATTTCTTTGGCCTTTGGGTGCCTATATCCGAGCATCAAGCCTTCCTCATATTTCAGGATTGGCCCGTTCCCAGTCATGGCGGCGGGAAAGTTGTCATACGTCGGAATGCTCTGGCGGTCGAACTTAATAGGCCACGAGGTTGCAAGCTTTCCACTGGGGTTTGTGAGCCCAGAGATGATGTCGGCAATCGCCTGGCCCCCTTCTTGACCAGGAAATGGTGCAAAGAGCAACGCGTCGACATCCTCAATAAACTCTGAGACATCGATGGGATTCCCGCCATGGAGGATGAGAATCGTCTTCCGGGATACGGCGGCTACCGACTTGATCATTCGGACCTGGTTTTCTGGCAAACAGATGGTCGCCAGATCAAAACCCTCAGACTCATGTTCATGCGTGCGCCCGCCAAATATGATGCTAAAATCACTCTGTGCTGCCAGTTCCATCGCCTGCGAAATGCCCAAGTCGTCCGAATACTCCTCCTCAAAACACAGCTTGGCCCCATTGACGGGAGGTTCATCGGGGCGGCGAGCGCGCGCGTGGACGACGAGTCGAATCGCGTATGTTTTACCGCCTTCCATTTTAACTTTGGTGCCTCGCTCATACTTTTTGGGCTCGAAGAGAAAGTCTTCGATGCTAATGTCGGGGGCATCGCCAGCTAGGACCTGTTCATTGTCGACATACAGCTCAAACGCGCCGGTGATCTGGGCACCCAAGGTATGCACACCAGAATGCGCGGGTGTCAGCTCTGTTTTACAGACAAAATAGAAGTTTTCTGGGTCAAGCCCAGGCCTGATATACCCTAGCATTACAATCTGGGATGCACTTTTGATCGTTTCCGAGCTGACAGCCTTTCCCTCGCCCTTGTTGAAGAAGTCAACCTCCACTCCGCTCTGGCCATTCGATGTTTGTAGAATATCGGGGGAAGCCGCAGGGATCGTGTAATGAGGATTGATTCCTTGTGAAAATTTGACACGGTCTGGAATAGGGTGCGAGTCCCTGATGCAGTCTAGAGGCCGCTGGGTGTATTGTGGATGAGCAGCAGCGCTGCCTCCACCTGTGACGCTTGGTTCGACGGCTGGTTTGCCCAAGACGGCAATTCTTGGTGCTTTGCGCATATCCAGAGGCAAGGTCTGTGATGTGTTTTTCAGCATTGTGATGCCTTCGGAAGCCAGTTGTCGCGCCATGCCGCTCGTCTCTTTCGAGATGACCACCTTCTCCTCGCCATCACTATGGCTCTTTGCGGTTTGACCGATCAAGGTTAGCACAGCGAGTGCCGCATCGTCAATTTCAGACATTTTCACGCGACCCTGCTCGTAGTCTTGCACAAGCTTTTCTCCACGGAAAAGGCTTGGACCTGGCATTTCCAAATCGAGACCGGCCTTCAATGCTTCCGGTCCAGACTGAGTTCCAAACCAATCCGACATTACGCAGCCATCATACTTCCATGCATCGCGGAGGACCTCCTTGATGAGGGGCGTCTGGCTGCAATAGGTTCCGTCAACCTTGTTGTAGGCCATCATCAAACTAGCGGGGTTAGAGTCTCGAAGGAGGTGCTGGAAGGCCTTGAGGTAAAGCTCCCTCATTGTGCGTGAGTTCCCAGACTCGGCAACGTCGTAAGACTTTCTTAGCGTCTCGCTGTCATTGCATACAAAGTGCTTGGCGCAGCATGCGACGCCCGTAGACTGGATGCCGTTGACAATGGCGGCCCCCATTTGACCGGTCAGCAAAGGGTCTTCGCTAAACGTCTCAAAGTTTCGGCCGCCTCGGGGGTCGCGGTGCAGGTTGATGTTTGGACCGTTGATAATTTGTGTCGTCTTGTGCTTTGCTTCGACGCCGACTCGTTCTCCAAAAGATCGCATCAGCTCTTTGTTCCATGTTGAAGCCAGGGCGGTCGAGGTTGGGAAACAGGCTGTGCCCTTGTCTTCGAGATGCGAGGCGCTTCCGCGAACGCCATTGATGGAGTCGGTGATCTGTAGTGGCAATGGGGTCAGGCATTGTTCTATCGCAGATTTGCAAATATTTCTCACCTTCAATGCAGGTATGCCCAGCCGGGGGACTCCAGTGGTGGAGGTGAATGATGACCCTGACAACAAGGAAACTTTCTCTTCAAGACTCAGCTGCGAAAGCAAACTTCTGTAGTATTGCACATCATCATCCTCGCTGACGAGGGTAGGAGCTTTCCCTTCGCCAGCTTCAAACCTTTCCTCCAATTTTGTCGCAACAGGGAGCTCTTGAGGGGGAAAGGCAGTCAAAGAATTGGCAATCGGACCCTCAACCATTGAAGCAGCCATAATCATAAGTTCAGCGTGAAGATGAAGATTAGGCCAAGAGGCAGTAGAGTGAAGAGGAATACGACTAGGCGCGAGATCCGGTAAGCTTGCGAGAATCACAGTATTCAGAGTGTTCTCCGAGTATTGCCTCGGACGCGGAATCCCTCCGAGGCTCTCTCCTCATCCAGATGTGTAGACCCTCCACTTCAAATCCTAGTTGTCATGACATGATGGAGTACGCCGATATTTAGCTCGCTCCACCTCCACCACAACTCCACCTCCCCACCTCCACCATTGGTCTCAACTTCCTCCACCTCGTGTATGTGCCCTCAAGTCGATGTGGAATTCGCTCTTCTAGGACATTTTGGGATACCATCTGAAGGAGTGATCCGGTCCGAGCTCCTTTATGTAAAAATATGATAAATTTAACCAGTAAACGAGCAAGTACCATTGTATCGCTTTCCAACATCACACCGCCTCGTTGGTCAGCCCAAACATCATGACTCCCAAGGATACTGAATATACAAACCCTATTGTGCCAGGGTTTGCACCTGACCCTTCTGTAGTCCATGTTGATGGCACCTTTTTTCTCTGCAATTCGTCGTTTCATGTTTTCCCCGGATTACCCATCTATGTATCGAGAGATTTAAAAGAATGGACACACATCGGTATGTGCCCTTAGCAGTGTTTGCGAATCTAACACTAATTGGCTCCCGGCAGGTAATGCATTGAACAGACATGCTCAACTGGAGCTCAGCTGTGCATTCACCGCCAAGGTGCCGCTCGACACTGGCTTTTCCATGGTTGCATCTATGGGTATCGTGGCACCAAGTATCCATTACCATGAGGGTACCTTTTACATCATAACTAGCCGGATGGGCATTACAGACGGCGAATGGGGACTCACCAACTTCATCCTAAGCACCAAAGATATCTGGAGTAATGAATGGAGCGATCCCGTCTTCTTTGACTTTCACGGTATGGACGTCAGCCTCTTCTTTGAGGACGGTCACACCTACGTTCAAGGAGGCTGGTCACTCAGACGTGATAGACAGCCTATGACCACCATCTACCAGGTCGAGGTTGACATTAATACGGGTGCATTGTTATCCGAGGCCAAGGAGATTTGGTGTGGTTGGGCGCAACACGATACAGAGGGTCCTCATCTTTATAAGAAGGATGGATATTACTACCTCGTAGTAGCCGAGGGCGGTACCTTCGAGCACCACATGCTGAGCGTGGCCAGATCAAAAGACATCTGGGGACCATATGAAGCATGGGAGCATAACCCCATCATGACTGCCGATGGCAAGGACGAGTACATCCAAAATATTGGACATGGTGCCCTCTTTCAGGATCTTGACCAGCGATGGTGGGCCGCTGTGCTGGGCATAAGGAAACAAGCTAACGGGACATTGGGTCTTGGTCGAGAGTCATTTTTGTCACCGGTAGACTGGCCAGAGGGCGGATGGCCAACCGTGCGGCAGCCCAAGATGAAATTCACCAGAGAATATAGTCAAGCACTTGCGCCAGCTCAGCCACCTTTTAAAGCCCTCGCATTCGTCGAGGATGTTTACATCCGCCATCACGATGCATCATGTTACAGTTACAGTGATGATGGCGAGACCATAACCCTTTTATCAAGTCGCACCGATTTTGCTCACCCTGTTGAATCTTGTACATTTCTCGGACGTCGGCAACGATCTTTGAACAACCAGGCTTCTGTCCGTCTGATTGCGTCCGAGAAAGCCACCGGGAAGCCTGTTATTAGTGGACTCGCTCTGTACAAAGACCCAGTCCGGTTTGCGAGCATTGGCTATGACTTTGCTACCAACTCTCTTGTATTCAAGATTCATAATTCTGCAAGTATGCTGTCGGGCCTGATTTCCCGCCACCTATCCGAGAAAATTTCGCTGGTGGATTTTCGCATCACCGCTACACCCTTGCGTGTTACATTCGAGGCAAAAGTGACTTTTGCAGAAGAGAAGGCAAATGGCGAGAAGGACTGGATTGAAATGGGTTCTGTGGATACACGAGAATTAGATGCCCGAGATTATACAGGCCCCCTATTTGGCATATTTTCTCACGCTGGATTAGACGAAGGATGTTTAGTGCCTGTTGTTCTTTTCGGCTTTGACGTCCAAGCTACTGGTAAATGCTTTGATACAGGAAAGTCTGTATAAGGATCACAGTTATAAGAGATCTTTTCAATAACATGTATATATGCATTGAATAATTAGCATCTAGTGATATATATACCAGCAACTAGAAATATGTAGCTAGCTCACCCATGATTTCTACTAGAGCCACTAGCACCAAGATGGCAGATGCAACTACTTTCACCAACTTGACTTGGTATTCGTTTGCATAGCACAATATCGGCTAGTAGCAAATTAAGTTAAATATAGCAATACAACCCTAAGTGATTCTTCTAGTAGCGCCACTCTCCTGCTTCAGCTCGTGAGAGCTATCCATACACTTGATACCTAATTGAAAGCATTGTTGACAAACATGAAGGTCTCCACCGACGCATTCTGCGCAAAAATAGAAACCTGATCCATCATGAATGCATAATGTACATGCGTCACACCACTTTAAAGATTCAACAAAGTCAACTGCGTGGAATGCAATCAACTCACTAGCATTCATACCAACATCCGTATGGATCCCAGCTACTTCTTGTCGATCAAGTAGAAGTTTCTGAATTTCAGAATACTGCTGCGATTGTGCCCACCACAGTAAAGACTTTCCAAACCCGTCTCTTAAATCCGTCCATGACTTCGACCTCGTTAGCAATGTCTCGACTACCTTAAGATGCCCGTTCCTGACAGCAGCGAAAAGGGGCGATGTCCCATACCAATCCTTGGCCTCGATTGAGACGCTGTCGTTCGATAGTAAAGTTCGGACTGATTCTATGTTCCCGTATCTCGAGGCAAAGAATAGTGGCGTTCTATGACACTTGTCACGAGCGTTTTGGTCAACGTCTGGTAATTGTAGGAAAGCCTCAACAACGGAACAATGGTTAAATTCACATGCTGAAGTAAAGGGTGACCTTCCATGCTTGTCTCTGGCCCCAAAGTCCGCGCTAGATTTCAAAAGCCACTTAATCAGCCGGAGATGTCCATATTCCGATGCCATGTGGAGCGGTGTTCTTTCGTATTTGTCTCTTGCCTCTATATTAGCACCCAATTCTAGGAGTCTTTGGACCGTTTCCAAATGCCCATATTCTGATGCAGCATGGATTGGCGTTCGTCCAAGATCATCCGATACAATTATGTCTATTTTTCTGTTGGCGAACGTTTCCAAAACCCAAAAGATTCCTCTACTGGCGGCTGACACTGTGAGGCTTTCCATCAATGTCTTGGAAGCTAGTATTTCATGAATTCTTCTTTGGATAAAGAGTAATATAAGTTGGTCCCCTTGTGTTTCATTTTGATCTGCAACCTGAAGTATATCTTTCGTAATGAATTGCTGATCTCCTAGGTAGTTAAGAAGGATTATCATACTCTCTTCTGCACAGACTTTATTTGAGACGACCATTCTTATTATATCCTCAGTAAGAGTAAGGGTCTTGTGGTCTTGATCCAGAATAAAACTTAAGGCGCCTGGTTTTTTATTTCTGGTAGCAGCCTTTAAG
Organism: Calonectria hongkongensis; assembly: GCA_017140755.1. NCBI lineage: Eukaryota > Fungi > Ascomycota > Sordariomycetes > Hypocreales > Nectriaceae > Calonectria > Calonectria hongkongensis. The sequence continues at coordinate 384,419 of JAACJA010000006.1, forward strand.
ACCTCGTTCTTGAATTTGATATTACCATGTTGTTGATGGTATACCGCCTCCAATATTGTAGGAGAATGGTTTTCAGCAAGGTATTTCAGGATATCTTCGGTGATGATAATATCATCCGCAACCCTTTTGAGCAGTATCAATAGCGACCTTTCAGGACACCACACCCCCATATCCTGAAAGAGATCCCCAGCAATAGAGATTTTGTCTTTTTGAATATCAAGTAGCAACTCGAAACTTTGGCTGTCGTTGCGAGCTGCAATCTTCATTTGTTCCTTGGTAATATTAGGAATTGATCCTTGATGGTCAAAAAGGAGTTTTAATGTCCGAAAAGAGCGAGGACGGCGAAGTACAGCATTTAATACCGCTTCAGTGATAACAACGTTGCCCCCATGGTTATCAAGAAGAAGTTTTAATGTTTCATTGCGATGAGCTTGAGCTGCGGACAACAAGACACCTTCAGTAATAGAGCTGCAATTTTGTTGTTCAAGAAGGAATTTGATTACATTTTCATCGTAGCTTTTAGCCGCAGCTATCAAAACCTTCTCAGAAATGGGAGTTTTGGTGCTTTGTTGTTCAAAAAGGAATTTGACTACATTCTCATTTTGGTTTTGAGCCACAGCTACCAAAACTTTCTCGGTAATGGAAGTTCTAGTGCCTTGTAGGCCAAGAAGGAATTTAAGTACCTCCAGACTACTTTTGTATCTTTGAGCTACAGCTGTCAGGACATTTTCGTTGATAGTGATATCTTGACATTTGCTGAAGAGTAGCCGTAGTAGACCAATATCATGCCATCTAATTGCTTCAATTAATGCCGTCTCGTCAATGAGAAGATTGCCTGGAGATCGGTCGAGAAGGAGTGCTAGGTTTCCAGCACGTGCACCAGCGGATATCAACTCAGTTATAGTATCACCAGTGACATGAATGTTATCTTGTTGATCCAGAAGAAACTTCAGTACCCTTTCATCGGCATTTTGGAGCGCGGCTCTTAATAGTTCCTCTGTAACGGAGATTCCAGTGCCTTGTAGTTGAAAGAGATATTGTAATATGTCTGGATCTCTCTCTATAGCAACTTTCAATACATTTTCAGTTATAGTAATGTCATTTCTTCGCGAAAAGATATGCTTCAACGTTGCGAGATCTAACCGTTCAACGGCCATCTCTAATATCGTCTCCGTCATTTTAGCACTAACCCCTAGCCGCCTGAATAGAATCTCGAGTGTCTCGTCGCTGTTTATATAATGCTGGATCAAAATCTCAGATAAGACAACAGTATCCCCACTTCTATCAAGAAGAAGTTCAAGGGTTTCTGTATTATCCTTAAATATTCCACTACTGGTAGCTTGTATTGCCGCATTGGAAACAACCAGATCATCTCCTGCATGATCTAAAAGATATTTTACAATATCCTTATTATTTTTAGCAGCTGCCTCTACTAGCATGCTCTCATCTATCTTCGCCCCCAATTGCAGAAGATAGTCAATGGTTTCCAAGTGACCATTAGAGACAGCCCACCACAATGGTGTGTTGTAGTTTGAATCAAGAATTTTGATATTCATAGTTGTATTAGACTGGATTGTTTCCATATGTTGGTCTTCAGAATCTTTTTTGGGTGCCATGTGTTTCAGAATAGGAGCAACTCCCCAAAAGGCTGCCGCATGGAAAGCGGAGAATTGGACTGGCAGCCGCCTCGTATATATATCTTGGTTATATTGGCGAATCCATTGCTCACGGTAAAGTGACTCTACTCCAAAAAATGCGGCGTGAGAAGATCGAACTTGAAATCTTGGCCCTGCCATGCGTGCATGATCAGCCCAGAACCTCACAGAATATGATGATGAGTGCTGCGTTCCTTTATGAGACTGGTCAAGCAACTGATCAAGGCAAGCATATGCAATGTTGGCATGTACATCTGGCTCGTCAAATAGGCGATCGCCATGATTACCTATTAAAAAGTCCTTTACACTTTGATGCAGTAATAGAACATTCTCATCTTGAACTATGACCATCAAGCGACAGGAAGAAATCTCATCGCGGGTATACTGAAGCCTGGTTTCAACTTTTTCGTGTTGGTGAAGTTGGCATATGTCTGATAGTTCAAGAACACTCAGTGGCCGTAGTGAGACTGCAACAACGCCCAATATGAGCTTTATAACATCTTTAGTAGCGCCATTGTCTTCATTAGCAATTTCTTGCTTCCTGGTAGCTTCTTCCAGAATTTCTTTGAACATGGCATGAAGTCCTTTCGGTAATCTGCGAAGATGCCTAATAGCATCTTTCGACGGCAGTGTTTGCAACTCTTCGCATGCTAAACCTATCCAAAGAAATGTTTTTTGTGACTTTTCTCGCAGAATATCCATGACCTTACTCTCCACGTCCTGAGTATATTTTTTTTTTATCGTAAGCTTTCCTATCCTATGTTCAATGTATCGATCAATGTCTTTTTCTGAATCCGGGAAGAACGATAGGTCGGCCCGATGGCCAAACTCGCTCATGTATCCGGTTAATTCTTCGTATGGCCGACTAGTAATTAACATCCGGAGGTTTGAGCTGTTGCAGCTCTCAAAGGTCACCTGCAATTGCTCAAGGAGAATTGTTCTTGACTCTTCATCGCATTCGTCTAATGCGTCGATGATAAAAAACTTTTGGCCGGTATTTTCATCTAAAACAGCATCCATAAAGATTATCCAAAGACTATCAAATTTGTCAAATAAACCACTCTTCTGTACTTTGTACTTTGGCAAGATACAATCCAAAAGTTGAGGATGCTGTTGTATTAGTTGTAGGAGCAGGCCCCTAATAATGGATGTTGCTGTTCGTCTATTAGATGAACTAGAATCGCAAAAGAAATACGCGAGCGTCTTTTCTTTTGTAGCAGAGAAGGTTCTAGATAGTTCTTCAACAAGATAAATGGCCATAGTAGACTTTCCAGTTCCTGGAAGCCCCGAGAGCCATAATACAGATCTTGACTTATCAAAACCTAGCCAAGCAGTCAGCTCTTCGGTTGCAAGGATCCAGCTGCAAGTTTGCGGAGTACGAGTCCCCTTCTTGCGTATAAGCCTATTCATGTCTTCATTAGGGTCGGTAACGAAGAGATCATTCAAGCACTCTTCGCCTTCCGGCCTTTGGCGGTTAGCATCTAAATTTGTTAGCCCTAGTTTTGTTGATAAATCATTTAACATACAAGTAGAGTCAGTGACACGAAATGTGGCTTCAACAGTCAGCATGTGCAGTTGGGTTGGCATACGGGATACCCACGATCTTGACGCAGTGTAACAATGTCATGAGCATTTTCAAACATCGTTTTAATTCTCGATGAGACACTTATGAAGGATCGATCGTTTGGTCCTGAATACTTGTTCATCTTGAAATGGTCTGCCTGCAGAGCATATTTATCCATTCCAGGAATACAAGCAGATACCTCTTCCACAATCTAAAGAATATTAGTGCGGTTCAGATCAAATCCCTCACACTTACAATTCCGGTGAGGAAACCTCTTATTCCTACTCGTTTTCCATAGTCTGATTCATATAGTTCGAAAAAACAAGCAATCGCCATTGACAAACAGTTGCGAAGTTGATAAAACTTCTGAAGTGTATCAAAAGAGGCCGGACTATCATAGGACAAATCTTTTATGATGCCATCGTAAGAAGACAGAGGACTTAATAGGCGCACCGCAGTGTCTGCAAGAGGTTGCATCTTGCTCCCCCGAAATGGTGTTCCAAGGAATATAATACCAACAGTTACTTTGGGTAAGTATTTCAGCTTATTCTCGTTATTTGCATGAAGAAGACCCTGTCTATTTAATCACTGTATATATAAATGAATAGTGGGTTACTTACGTGGACAATAACATTACCCCCTAAACTATGGCCAATGAAAATGATCGGCCTATCGGGGGTATTGTGCCGGAATATATGTATACTATCGACCAACTCTTCACCGCAAGTCTGAAGACGAATTTTGGGTGCACTAGAATGCCATCTGGAGTCATAATTGTATGCAATGACTCGCGCTCTTGGGATGATAGCAGGTAGCATGTCCAGATCTTGAAGCCAATGGACCGGTTTGAGACCATCTTTGTAAACCCAGGACCAGTCTACATTAGCACCGAGGCCATGCACAGCGATGATGCTAATTTGTCAACACAGGATGTAGTGAATATAAAGGTCCACTCACTCTAGGTCCGTCTGTCTATCATCTGTTGGATATAGGATCTCAAGAGGCTTTCGGGCGGAAATGGGAATCGACTGCTTGATATTCACCCCAATCCTATCGTGTGACGGAACATCGGTTTGTTGACTAGAAGATTCCTTTGCCCCTAACCGAGAAGCGGCGCGATTGTACTGCGCTCTGAAGAATATAAAAATGGTCAGTCCAGTAAGGACCAGTAGCCATATTATTTCGCTTCGGTCTATGATCACTAGCATCATGTTGGAGATGAAGGCTAGGGATTAAGAGAACATAGGATAGACAATACAGGTCAAAATAGTATCGACAATATTGCATTACACAAGGTAAAAACTCTTTGAATGTCTTCAGAAGAATCTCAAAGATGCAATTGAAGAGTCAATCAGCGAAAGTATGTGCAACTGAGAAAAAGCCTTTTTTTTCTTTGAGGGGGAGGTTGGGAATGAGAATCAGTCTGTTCAAAGGGCATAGCTGAAATCTAGTAACAGGAAACTTATCTCTAGGCCCAAAATGCAAGTCTTCGGGCACGATGCTGACCACCTTCAATGAAGCCTAGTGACGAATTATGTGTCAAGGCTTTTGGTTGTAAGACTTAATGCAAGCCACATTGCCTCGCCTAGCTATTTTATGCGTGATTATCGGGCTGCTGATCCCTTGGATGCATCCTGGCAACCAATTAATGATGCATTAGGCTTTTTGGTGGTCAGAAATGATGTTAGCTGGATTTCTGAATTTCATTCGTTGCCCAATGAATCGGGCGTAGTTGACTAAGGCTTTGCACTTTAGTTGCGCGATCGGATGTTTACGGATCGTAGTTACCACCGACAAAGCAAAAAGAAATCATATCTCGTACTCCCCGGTCACAAGGCATGACCCGATCACCATTGTGCTTTTTCCATTTTCGATTACCTTCGTCATATGATTGTTTCTTATGCTTCTCAATGCATCCCAGAGCCTAATTGGTGACACGTCAGCGCCATCCCATGACCACGATAAGTGTACTTGTATTTTGATGTTGGCCCCCACTCCAGTCAGCTTCTGCCACGTCTTTGGGATGCCTAGTTTTTCAACCTCCGTTTCAACCACAGATATTATTGTTGTATGACTTGGCATCAATGTTTCATAAACATCACCCACACACACCTGGCTTGGATAGAATGACCACAATTCCAAACTCAGCTAACCCCCCCTCCCCCAACAATCGTTTTGCTCTAGGGGCCGGGCTGCTTCTATCATTGGAAAAATCTTTTCTCTTACTTCCGAGTAATACCCACTTGTTTTGATGATTTTATTAAGAGGTAGCACCCACAGCCATGGCATTTCGAATGTAATTTTCTTCACCCAAAAGTCAACACACCCCATTGCGATATATTTCAACATTATTTTGCGGCTTTCCAAATGCAAATATATCTATCTGTCAGCCCAGCTGAAAGTAATTTTGGCCGCCTTCATCTCTCAACCTCCGTCATTTCTAATTCACCCTAAGCAAAGCACGTCATAAGCGAAAGACGGGAACCAAATTCGCTCATCTCATCTTCCATATAATTCACATCAAACCGTCTATTCGATATACCTCAAGGATTTCCATTCAGGGAATAATTACGTGGTTCGAAGTACATTTCTTCTAAATCATAGCTATCTTCGTATGGTTTAATATTCATCATTTATCCCGGGAAACTCATTATCCACCATGGCAGGCCAACAGAAACAGGTGAGTTGCATTTTCTATCCAAACAAACAAATATTCACACTAACTCTCTCAATGACCCAGGCATTTAACCCTATTTCGGGAGACAAAATCGATACGAGTGCTCCGTCTAGCAGTAGCATTGTGGGCCATCATCCCAGTAGGCTGATGCCCGCATCCAGTCGGTTTAAAGAGAGTTTTCTTTTGCAGAAAAGAAAACCTGAAGAAATAGATGTGATTAAACGAATTGAACCTACAGATATGGCTGAATTTCTAGATCAAGAGCTTAGTGTGTCACGTTTGAATGACATCCATTCTCATCTTTGGTTTGCGGGTCGTCCTATGCCCCCACGGCCGCTGAACTACCAAATCGCCTCTTCACGAGCTATTGTCCCAGTGGAAAATATTCACCTGCATCTCATTTGTTCACCTGGCCGCATTTTCATCAAACCACTCCCAAGGTATATTCTTGACAGAGAATTCTGGGACAAATACCTTATCTGCAAATATCAATGTCTATGTCTGTCAGAAAGAAATCAACAGCCAGAGAATCCTATGGCTCAATCCATTGATACATGTCCAAAAAAGACATTATATAAATATGCATATGGCTTTCTCTATTCATATACGTCCCTAATACAGTATGAAAGCGATTTTTATATTGCAAAAGAAGCGCATCTCATCCCTCATAATATAGAATGGGACCTTTGGTGTAGTTTATGTTGGAACATGCTGGAAAGTAAGCTTGATCATATCAAGAGGGCCAATGAGCGCTATCAATTTGGTGAGCTACGAATTGGACGACTAAATAAAATATACCGCATCAAGGCCATTATTTCACCAGGCAGAAAGCTTCTGGATCTAATGCGTGGGTATAAGTTTAATTTTGCAACCTACGGCCAACAGCTTGAAGGCTACCTAACTCCAATTATAGCATCTTCAGCATATATCCTCCTGGTATTAACAGCCATGCAGGTTGGATTAGGGACAAATAAACTACAGGGAAAGGAAGCTTTTCAGGAGATATCATACGGTTTTACCGTTTTTGCAATTCTTGTACCACCTGCTTTAATTTTCTTCGTTTTATGGATCGTGTTACTCTTTATTGTCTTTAATGGTTTTAGCACGAGCAGTTATTTTAAAACACGGATAGCTTTTTACAAAAGCCTCAGTCCTTAGGCAATCCTGTAACAACGCTTCCAGATAATCATCATATTAACCTCGTCGTGTTTTTACTTTGCTTTCAAAGCATCTTCTAGAATCATATGGGCCCCCTTCTCCGCGATTGCATACACTGTGGCCTGCAAATGCGCACTAATCTGAAGAGGCATGATGCTCGCATCGACAACCCTCAGTCCCTTGACACCATATACACGTAACCGCTCATCCACTACACCGCCACGGATACCAGCGCTTCCGCCCATGGCGCAGGTGCCCACAGGATGCCAATCTGTAATTGTGTTTTGCACAATCCACTCTTTCAGGCTATCTGCATCAGCCAGTGTTGCTGACGATGGTGAGGCTGGCGCACGGATGATGCTTGACAAGGGTTCCGTGTGGATGATCTTCTCCACAAAGTGTGCGCATTCTTTCATAACTTCCACATCTAAAGTTCCATGTGCACCGTCATAATACTTTGGATCAATATCCGGCCTGTCATCACTTGTAGCAGATTCGCCATCTTGCGAGGGACGGATGTGAATCGAGCCGACTGAAAAGGGATACTGTAAAATTTGCAGCATGGTTCCGTACTTTTTGCCGTCATCGCTTTGGAAATAAGGACTCCAATTTCCAAGGTCAAAAATGTACTCAATCTGGCCAAGCTTTGTGCGACCGTCCAGGCGCTGCTGTAAAATGGCTTTTTTGTCTACGTCCAATGCAGCTATGTCTTCAGCCTTGGTGTGTAGGGTAGCAAGAGATTCGCTGGAGACGAAATGCTTCAGAGGCACGTAGCACAGGGAACAGGGCAGCATTGTCAAAGGGCCATCCTTGGTCTGGGCGTATTGCTCTCTGGCCGCTGCTGCCAGTGCTTCGTCCTTCTGCAGATCATCTCGATTGGCGAGAAGAGGGTCGACTTCAAATATCATTGCTAGCACTGCAGATCAGGTCATGTTAGCAACACTATTGGATGGCGGGGGCTGATCGCAATATGGGCACGTACTCAAATGATCTTGCAAGTTTTCCCCGACATTTGGGTTGTCCACTTTGACTGGTATATTGGCCCGAGCGAGCACTTCTGGGCTGCCGATCCCGGATAGCTCCAGGATCTGCGGCGATTTGACGCTCCCGGCAGACAGGATAACCTCTCGGGACGCGGAGACGGTGTGCTCCTTGCCCTTGCAGGTAAATCGGACGCCAGTAGCTACGAGTTGACCAGCAACATCCTTGATGACAACCTCGTTCACTGTCGCTGCAGTGACGATGTGCAGGTTAGCAGCAGGGGAGGAACAGTATGCGGTCGCAAATGATCGGCTGGCAGATTGGGGGTCAACTGCGTTAACACAAGTCCAGACACCGACATTCGAGCCTCCGACGTGGGAGGGGTTTGTCTCAACACCAACTGCATTAAGCGTACTGTGCCAGAGCTGGTGGGATGGCGAGTAATCCGTGGGATACGAGATCTGAATGGGGCCCGATTGACCAAACGAGTCAATATCGTGGGGGACATTGAATTTCTCCTGCACGGCATGGCTCGGTGGGTGAAATGTCTCGGACTTCTTGAAAAACGGCCTGCTCGGTGCCAAAAATTGGTTAAATCCGACCGCGTATGCGAGCGATTGATTGATCTCAGATCGCAGGAGAAAAGACTCACAAGAGATGGTCCCACCCCCACCCAGCGTTCCCAAGGGCTTCCCACGCATCGTAGTCCTCCCGACTAGCGCGATTCCAAGCCATGAAATTCAGGGCACTGGTGCCTCCGAGCACCTTGCCCCGAGGCCATGGCAGAGATCGGCCGCCCAAGCCTGGCTGTGGCACTGTCTCAAAGCGCCAGTCGTGGCGTCCGCCCAATGACCGCCCGTAGTAGCCTGGCGTTTCGATATCCTCATCTTCTTCCGCGACGTCTCCCGCCTCGATAACACCAATCGTGAGGGAGGCATCGGCCGCGGCGAGACGCGAGGCAACAACTAGGCCAGCCGTGCCGCCGCCGATGATAAGGAAGTCAAAGGCCTGACGGCAAAAGTCGTCGACGCTGGTAGTGGGCGGTACGTTTTTCATCATGATTGGAAACTTGTGCGCGATGCCTATTGCCTATACAGCTGCATTGCGCTCTCTTGGACACTTATACACTCTGCACGAACGAGACTAGTAGCTTATCTTGTCTCCAAGGGACAAGAACGTGGGACGATTCCAACGGCGGTACCGCACAGTGCTGAGAGAAGAGATGTCGCCCCCATGGGCAGCGGGAACTCAGAGCCCGACCCCGCCAGGCGCGCGGCGGCTCGCTGCAGATGTTACGCAACTCGACCAGTGACGACGACATCTCGCTTCGAGCTGGTTGCCCAATGGCTCGGATTGGGTTGCCGCGGCTGAGTGGCTGGCCCTGGAATTGCTTCTGCTCGACTGCCGCCGCAAGGCTAACCTGCTGTGGCTAGAGGATGGCGGGGTGGCGGGAATAGCACGCCATGGTTGGCTGCAATGCCGGTACTTAACTGGAGACTCTCACTGCTCTTGGCCAGGGTGTGAGGCGAGGTGGCACATTGTGGCCTCGCTTCGAGCTGGCAGCTGTGTACTTTTTAACTGGCAGACACAATCGAGCAAGATAAATTAGGGGTCGCTCAGCCGTGATCCCGGTAGCGAAGTCGCCCAGGGTCGTTCGGGGGTATCGGAATCAACTCGTGGCAGACTCGAATGACAGGAGACAATCGGCGGCACAACGTCCGACAAGACAAGCCACGCTGCAGGAAAGCGATGGAAAAAATGTGAGTGGGGAGAAGAGGCGTTTTTTTTTTCCTTGGGATACCGTTTCCTCTATGATCAGTTAAGAGCTAAACGAGGGAACGACCGAGGTTGGACGAGTTTCCTATTGCGGCTCTCTAGCACATGTGCTGTTGCTTTTTTCCCAGTTTGCTTGTTTTTTCCCATGCACCCAAATGCCAAGTTTATCTTCAATGATATTGTTTCCCATTCTGCAGTGGCGATTCCCTCTGCATCGGTAGTTGGCTGCCGTCCTTGGCGCCGGCTCGATGGCAGTGGAGCTCGTGATGGGGCCGAAAGGCGGAAAACTGGATCGTGGGAGAGAGCCAGGCAGGCAGGCAGACAACCCAGGTTGCGAAACGAAGCCGAAGCAACACTACATACTAAGATTTCAGGATGAAATATATCCCACCAAGATCGATAAAGGCTCGCACACACATAACCTTGATAGACTTCAAGCTAAACCGTCAACATGAACTGACATCTCAAAGTCTGAGCGCAATTCTCGACAAAAGGCCCCCAAGGTGCGGGGACAGGGATCAGGGAACGGCCCGGCATGACCTCCACCGTGCTAATCGATCTAGACCCAGAAGCCAACACTGTTAGTCCTGATCTCTCTTCTCTAGCCCGCTAAATTCCTTTTCCCAGCGGCCTATCGAAGGGGCTGCCTGCGGAAACAAAGCAAAGGCAGGGCTTAATATCCCGCAATGAGAACGGCAGTTCCATCCTTCTCACTCACCCACGCATCTCACGAGGAGCTGAAAGTGTGACCGAATCGGGCCCCCTTTTTTTCCCCGTATTGGGCCGAGCCGGAATACTGGTTCAATAGTCTGTCGTAGCAGAGATGTGTACTCCGTAAATCCAGGGCACCAATCACCCATGCAAAGGCTCACAGGGCTCATCCTGGGTGGGATGTTCCCTTGGCATCAATAGGGTTCGTTCCCCATGACTGGGATCCCGAAGAGCATGTGGGTGATGCTTTCTTTTCTCATATCTAAAGATTGTTTTTCGTAAACCCCTCGACATGATCGTCTCAGACCTTCTCCGATCATGGACTTCACAGAACACTCGTTGCTCATCGAGTCGTGGGTGCTCTGGTCCCTGGGCGTGCTAGTCGTCGGGCTGCGGCTGTGAGTGACGTCCCCCCCCTACCACGCCATGCAGGTCCACGTTGACTGACATTTCTTACTGCATAGCATAGCCCGGCGCATGAAGATTGGCAACTGGAAGCGTCTCAAAGTCGAGGACTATCTTATGTGCTTCGCCCTCGTGCGTCCACCTTTCTGCATTCCATTGCTTGTCAACACAGCCAGCAATACTAACTCTGTCTAGATCAACTACACCGGAGTAGTTTATTGCATCAACGAAGTCGCAAAAAATGGCAGCAACTATCTGCCTCCCGAAGTGGCGGCGAGCCTCACACCGGAGGGAAAGCGACAGGCAATTTGGGGCAGTAAGATGACATTCGCTCTCGAAATTTTCACTCTCACGGCAACCTGGACGGTCAAGGCGTGTCTACTCATTCTTTACGCTCGATTGACAGACGGCACATCGTTACGGCAGCGTTGGGGTCTAAGAATCGTCGCCGCCTACACTCTCGTTACGTACTTTCTCGTCACATTCATGTTCCTCTTTTACTGGTGCAATCCCATCTACGAATACTGGAGGGTACCAGTGAGGATCAGTACGTCACTTTGCCACCACCATCCTGCCATATGCTAACACGCCACCAGTGCAATGCGCAACATACTATCACCACATGATATTCGCGACAGCCTGCAACATTTCCTCAGACATATTATTGCTCATCATTCCCATTCCAATTGTAGTCAAAATTCGGCTTCCAACAAAGAAGTGGGTCAAGATCTTGCAATATGTTTTCTTGGCAGAAGCTAACATCGACAGGAAAATCGGCCTATGCTGCGTCTTTGGTCTTGGCGTTTTCAATGTAAGAGGACAAATCCTGATATCATTTTTGGTCACTCTTGCTCACAGTTGTAGATTCTCACCGCGATCCTTAACCGATACTACAACTTCAACTACCCCAACTCCTATGTCTTTTTATACTGGTACGTCGCCGAGGTTGGCGTAGCCATATTCGTCGGAAATCTGCCTCTCTGCTGGCCAGTTATTCGACTCGCGCTCGGCTCCAAGGGCAACTCATCGAGCCCTTCATACCAAAACCCATCGTATCCCAACAGCTCGTCTCGCCGCAAAACCCAACCGCCACGAAACCCACTATCACTATGGACGAAATTAGACGACGAGGAGGCCACGCGGACCAACGCTCAGCCAGAGCACCGGGACAGCCAGGTCGAGCTCGTAGACAGGGGCCCTGATTTAGTGAGACAACCATACCGGACAAACACGGAGGTTAGTTTCGATAGCAACCACAGGCATAGTGCAGGTGGCCAGATCACAGTAACCACGAAGGTGGACGTAATTACAGCAAAGTAAAAATGTGGACATAGCACCACCGACGAGCATGGGACATGACAGGACGATGTAATTTTAAACTTGCTAGCTAGGTGCTCGAATCTGTCAGGGTTAATAGAGTGCATGAACTAAAGCATGAGCATTATTGTGGTGGTCTAGCGAGATGGGAGAAGAGAAGGGATTCCAGACTCGCTTTGTACCCGAAACCTAAGAATCGTATCTGCCGTGTCCTTTTTTTTCAGCTCCAGCATCTTGCTTAATGATGGATTTCTCACCTAAACTTGAAACAGACATGGCGCCGGCCGGGGAACCAGTCCAAGCCTACCGAGTTGCAGTAGTTCCGTGGTCAGGCATGCGGCTAATGCAGCGCGAAGGACAAGGGTTCATCAACCAACAACGCAAACGAACAGCCCGGACTCGAAAGTGGCAAGTCGCAAAGAGCGAATTGGGTGATAAAATTGCGCATACGAGGTCTGTTGGTTGTATTCTGCGTACGTACTCCCAGGCCCCAGACCGGGGTGTTCCAAAACGCTAGAGCCAAAAACTCGCATTAAGCGAGGCCTATAAGCTTTTGCTGCGCGGGATGCCATCGACGGCTTCTGACTGGGGCCCCGTTTGTGAGACAAGCGTCAGACTCGATCCTGCGCTGGGAGGGGGGCGTCTTGCGCCTGTTGGGCCAAATAATAGGTGGTTTTCCCTTCCTCTATAATATACGCGGAGCACATTGCTTTTGGGCTGGTGTTCCATTGGAGCTTCTCTCCTGCTTCCCTCGCGTGGCTCCTGTTTGCGCCATACTGCAGATCGCCCTCGCACAAGCTGTCGATCAACACGTGTGGGTGCTCTCATCATTTCCTGCTTTGGGCTTTTTTGTCTGGGTGTATCCTCCCCCGCATGAGAGAAGTTTCTGGCGCCTTTGATCCTGGACAAGATGGTGGAATTGATTTCTGATCCCGAGGCGGCGCCCGAGAAGGGTGCCCAGGTGAGCTCGGTGGACGAGAATATGAGCGCGACCGGGCAGACTGTCTCCTCGACGTCGGCCTTTGCCAAGTTCAACAACCGCATCGAGGGCCTCGCTGGCCTCGAGGCACGAGGCATTGAGCGCGTGCCGCCCGATGAGCGTCAGCCTCCATCGTACTCTGCAGACCTTCAGGTCGCTGTGCTATGGTTCAGCGCCAACTTGTCGCTCAACAACCTTGCGACTGGTCTTTTTGGGCCTATGGTCTTCGGCCTGGGATTCCTGGACAGCGCGCTCCTAGCTGTGTTTGGAACTATTCTGGGTGCTTGCTCGACGGCCTATATGGCGACTTGGGGTCCAATGAGTGGAAACCGAACTATGGTGAGTCGATGTTACTAGGTAGTGATGCATCAGTCCATTACTGACGTGTATGATACAGGTCGTCTTGCGATACTTTATGGGATACTGGCCGGCCAAGCTCCCAACACTGCTTAATGTCGTTCTCATGGTCGGTTACACTACAATTGACTGCATCATTGGTGGTCAAGTCCTATCTGCTGTGAGCAGTGGTCGCATGACCATACTCGTCGGTGTCATCATCGTTGCTATTGTCACATGGATTATTGCCGTTTTTGGAATGGCCATCTTCCACCACTACGAACGGTGCAGTGTGTTGCCTTGCTACACAGATGCAAGCTAACAAGTTACTTAGATACGCGTGGATCCCTCAAGTCATCGTCCTTGCCATCCTTGTTGGTGTTGCTGGCCCAGACTTTGATGCCACTGCTCAGCCTACTGTGTCTGGCTCCACGCTTGCGGCAAACCGTCTGTCTTTCTTCACGCTCTGCTTCTACGTGCCCAACTCGTGGGCAGCAGCCGCCTCCGACTTTTACGTCTACTACCCCGAGAAGACCTCGCGCACAAAGATCTTCATGATGACTACTGTTGGCCTTACAGGTGCCTTCACCCTCGTCTACCTCATTGCTATTGGACTTGCTACAGGCCTAGTCAACAACTCGGCCTGGTCCGACGCCAATGATATTAGCACGGGCGCCCTCATCGTTGCCGGATTCGAACCCCTCAAAGGCTTTGGCCGGTTCTGCTCAGTCATTATTGCTCTCGGTGTCATCTCCAACAGCACACCATCCATTTACTCCGCTGCACTGGGATGTCAAGTGCTTGGTCGCTATGGCAAGGCTGTGCCGCGTTGGGCTTGGTCCTGTGTTCTGAGTGTTATTGCTCTCGTCCTAGCCCTTGCTGGCCGCGAGAATCTTCTCGTCATCTTCCAAAATTTTGTCGCTCTCATGGGCTACTGGGTTATGCTGATGATTTGCATTGTTGGAATGGAGCATGCATTCTTCCGTGGTCGCAAAGGCTTTGACTGGGCTGCTTGGGAGGACAAGTCATACCTTCCAGTGGGATGGGCTGCATTTGCCAGTTTCATCATTGGCTGGGTCGGCGCCATCGTCGGCATGTCCCAAGTCTGGTACGTGGGCCCTGTTTCTGAGGCTGCGTCACTCGCAGATCTTGGCATGTGGTTGGGCTGTGGATTCGCCATGGTGGTTTTCGGACCGCTGCGATACTTGGAGCTCAAGTTTGTGGGGCGGTAAAATATTAATTTGGTAATACTGATATCACAGGGATATCTGATATAACGACCATCACTGTGTTAGGACTGATGAATTTTCATTCAAGACTTTCATGAGGATATTTTAAAAATACAATTTTACACGGTTGAAAAAAGAGGCGGGTTACACATGAGGCCTACATAATTTAGAAATTCAATATTCTGTCCAATACTGAGCTATTAAAGCAAAAACGATATCTCCGTAATCATTTTCGGCCGCCTCCCTCCAATAATAGACTTGCGCCTGTCAGAAACAGGTGATAGGGCGTTGAACACCAAACGCCTTTTGGAACACGCCTGTTCCCCTGGAAATTGAAGAAAATGTTATCACAGGACATTTCCAGTGGCGCCTTTTCTGCTGTAAGAGAGGTACTCCTCCATCAAGCGCAAGAGACGGACCCCAAACATTGCAACGCCGAGACATGAGACGGAGCGGGGTCATTGGTATTTATCGGGTTTGATTGGCCAGGGCTGGTGAGGGCTGTCCACAACTACACAAATGTGGAGGTGGGTATCGGAGCTGACGGTTTTCCGCAACGAATAAAACTGCTTAGTGTCATGCAGCATTAAGCCACGTGGCTCGTGTTCAGCGGCTATATGGCAGTACGGCTCCGAGAAGGATGAGGTCTTGATGAATTCACACACTTGTGGAGGGCACACCGTTTCTCGGCAGAGAATGATTAGCCCCAAGAGGCGCTAGCGCGTGGAGAGACAAGGATGTGTACTGCGACGATTCGGCTTTGGCTTCCACTTACTGTCAGTGTTGAATGACTCCTTTAAGCAACACATTGTAGTATAAAGGATCCGTTGGCACGCTGCTCACCGCTGCTTTCAGATAAGATTTAACCTTTGAACTCATACATGTCGATATAATTAGTTGTTCCCCAATTGTCCTTTTCATCTAGTCAGTCCTTACAGATGCAGCTCCCTCTACACCAAAAACGCCCAGAATTTGGGCTGAGTTCAGTTTGCGTCGACAACCTGTACCAAGTCCAATTGCACCAAACACAGTCCGATGCTCAGCCTTTTCCAGGCCAAAACATCTGGGCCCCCTCGTGTAAGTCCAAGGATGGATTTCGCATTTTGCTACAAATTGGTTTAGAAGGCCATATTTGTATCAATTTGCGGGAGCTAAATGGTATCCACATCAGTGTCGAATCACTTCCTGGGATCATCCCCCCTCAAGAAACTCGCCAGTTCAAGAACGTGAGTAGTACTCCAATCCCTCTTTATGTTTCGTCCTAACTCGCTGATTGAGAATGTACTGCAGGATGATCGCAACAAATCAGATACTGCCGCATTGCTACAAGTGAACAGCAAAGCCATCCCCCACCTCATCGAAAACACGCCACAACGTAACTTGATGAATCTACACGACTCTGTTGTTGGAAAGAAATCCTTCAACCCAGCACCGTTTATGCTAGGATACAACGAATTCTACCGTTATTTTGACCCTATCAACTCAAATAATTCACAGCCCGCACTCACGTCAGGGTTCAAGCGAAGCAGAACAGAGAGTGATTTAGACGATGATATCTCTGACTGCGACTCTGACTCCGATCTGGATTGCGACTGCGATGACGAAAATATACATGAGGATGAGACTGCGTCGAAATATACTCTGGACGCAGACCATATACTTCAAAGTTTGAGGGAAAGATTGGTAGATTTCGTGCACAAGCAGGCTGTCCTGGTATCAAATGGCGCTCAATACGCTGCGTTGCCCGATGATAAATTGTTGCCACCTCAAAATAAGGCCAGGCCAACCTTGCGCTTGTTATCCTCAGAAAGTAAAAGCCAAGATCCGCAGATGCCGATCGTATCTCATTTGACCGGCTACCTCCATCTGGCTTGTCCCTTTTACAAGCGAGATCCCATTGAGTATCGGGATTGTATAAGTCATAGTCTCCGGTCTATCGAGGACACGGTGCGCCATCTTCGACTTCATCACAAAATACCACCATATTGTGCAAAGTGTCGCCAGACCTTCGAGTCGGCGATGGAGCGCGACGACCATGCTCGCAAAAGAACTTGCAAGTACCGCGCCCACAAAGAGATAGTCGGTCTAACCCCACATGAGCGGACTAAGCTACTAAAACAAGACAAATATTATCTTGGTCAAAGAAATCGATGGGTGCAAATTTGGAAAATTGTATTTCCTGAACTTGATGCTCCCTGCTCACCTTATCTCGAGGGTGATGTTGGGCTGCTGGTATCGGTGACTCGAGATTTGTGGGCGGCGCATGGCATGGACTTGATATCGCAATTCCTGCACTCCAATGCACTGAATGAAATTGCAGAAGGGATCAGTGATAGAGATGGGGAGGCCATGTATGATTTGATTTTGAAGGACGTACTGACGAGAATACTAGACTAGGCTTGGCAAAACGGGGCGTACGGTGATGCCGAGATTGAGCTGCCGGGTTGAACTGGCGGAAACTATTGTTCATGCGAGCAATAATTCGGCAAGGCTGTCTATACAAGCCAGCGGCAGCTTGTTTGACAAATCGAACAAACAGGAGAAGTGGTTTATTACAATTCCGATGAAACGTGGATGGTGCTGCAAGGATCATGCACATCAAACATCTCATTTAAATTCTGTTTTATTGCGCAGCTAAAAAAATAAATACCTCACACTACATAGTACCTAAAAAAACCCTTATAAATAAGATAAAAAAACTAGTACAATACGGTGCTTGATACATGAAGACAAAGAAAAGAATTCGTTTCCTCACGTCGTAATTCATATGCCATGACCAAATACAATCATACCCGGCTCAGTTTGACCGCTTTTAGATTCATGCACTCGTTAGACCTCGGAAATCATGTATTACTTTCGATCACAAACATTAAAGAAGGAGAGTAGGAATGTTATGGTTCCATAGAAGCCACTGCTCTTTTATGGTGAGCGTGGCCCAAGGCGGGTTGGTTTGGATACCGCCAGTGCTGTTGAGTGGCCCAGAGCTGTTGCGAAAGATTTGCCACTGATAATCTGTAGCTAAAACTTGCCAGGGCGGTGGGAGTTGAGGCTGCGCTGTCATAGGTTGGTAAAGCCGCCAAATAATATTTATGATCTCGTCGAAACAGTCCTGCACCCAGGGGGACTCCGTCTTCTCGGTGGATCCGATGTGTGGAATCGATTCTCGAACAAGACGCCACTTTTCTTCAGGCGTACTCAAACCTTGTACCCGGCGCCGAAGGTCTTCGAAATCTTCGAGGTAGAAAGAGTCCTGAGATTCTCTCTCTTGGCAGTCGCCGTGAGCGTCAAGTTTCGTCCTGTTTTTGAATGTGGCAAAGCAGTGTGGACAATAGAGCTCTCCAAGCAAGTGGGATCTCTCGATATGTTGCATCAGGTCACTAGCCCTGCTATAAATCGAGGTGAGACACTTGCTGTATTTGCGCGGATTTAGCCGGCTGTAGGGACAGACTAGGCCACCGCACCGGGCCTTTTTTTTGGGCGGCCCAGGATTGGGGTCATCACCTGGGCTGTCACCACTCTCGCTCGTCGTCGTTATTTTCGTCGCTAGGGCGGCCACGTTTCCTGGTAGCGCCGCGCTCATCTTTGCTTTTGAGTTGAGCATGGCTGTCGTTCTGGGTGCAACCCACTCCGGACGACTCCGACGAGGAGATGGATAACTGGTATGTCTCAGGGCTAGGCCCGGAGTTATCGTTGTGAGAAACAAGGCTCCATGAACCCGGGTCCTGTTCAGCAACAAGCGGGGTGGCGTAAAACGAATGAGCCTGGTCCGCAAAAAGGAACGGCTGGGGGGAGCAAGAGGCATTTTCAGGAGAATGAGAGTGATTGGAAGAAGGAATAAGTTCGCCAGCCATGATTGTAATATTTGGCAAATGAGTGACAGAAAAAGAGGGTGCAAAGCGTAACTCACGACTCACGGTAAGAAAAGGGGGATTGAAAATGCCAAAGGAAAGGTGAAAGGAGTGCAAGCAAAACAGGCTGTGATAGAGAAGGACAGTTCTGATGGAAGGCGATGAGGATTGGAATAAAGACGAGGTATTGAAAAAAAAAATCACGGGAAAGGTCCTGGCTCTTGTAGGCTGTGCGTACTCGTCAGCCAAGTTTGGCCTCACACCGCTCTCCCCAGATGTGAGCAACCGGTACATACACTTCTGTGTAGAATCTGTCTGGCAACCTGCCATGGCGTAATCATTCATATCTAGTGGCAGAAACTGGCGAATGGGGCTGGTCAGCAGCACGCCCCCAGCGAGGTGGCTATGAGACAGGCTAGCTCACCTGGGAGAGAGGGCTCAAGAACCAGGCGGGGGTTACGATTGACAGCCGCAGGTGCTGGATCGAGGCGTTTTTCATGGCAATCTGCAGGTCATATCAATGGCCCTTGGCTGCCCGATCCCGGCTTGACTCGCATCATAGGTGGCGGCCCCCAGCGCTCGGCTGCCAGTGAAGAAAAATAGGCTTATCCTGCATACTGAACGCACCCAAATTCTGCCACCAAGGGCCGGCCGGCTTTGCAGCAGCCAGACATGGACATTGTCGCGTCACCTCTTGATGCGCGTAATAACGTGTGTAAAATCATGCCCAAGGAAATATCGTTTTCTTCCACAAGTGTGAATCATCAGCATCATGTGGACGTTTGGGACAGGGGGGCCCGACCCCTGGCATCGCTGGTCAACAAATGTGGAATGCTCCATCGGGACGAGCCGAATGCTTATATATATGATGGGTAGACCCAAGGAAATCTTCTCATGCTCGCTAAAACTCATTTGCTTTTTGTTCATTCAGATTGGTTTCTCATCTGCGTACCCTCTTGGATCTTGGATGCCTCCTTTGCAGAAGCCTTGGGGGCCAAAGCCTTTTTTCGAGACTCGGCCGACCCATAACAAGGCCTCATTACGAACCAGAATCTGCAATGGCTGCGCCTCCCCACCTTGGTACGATTTAGCAAAATATTGCCATTTGCCAGTATTTTATCCAACCTACTCTCGGTGCATTGTTGTCGGGATATCAATTTTAGATCAACTTGCATCAGGCACTCTGTAGTACACCAAACAAAGACACCTGTCCATCGCCTCCTTGCTAACCATCCCGCAATATCTCCGATTCGGCGTCCCGCTGGCCTCCGATAGCTAATAACCTACACAGCCTATTCATCCCACTCAACGTCGGGGCGTCTAAAGGAGCACGCAGACTGGAAAATGTCGTCAACAAAAAGTTAGGATGTCCTCTAGCACATTTCGGGTTGGAGTACTATAGATCCATGTGATCATCACTTGGTCATCTAATCGGAGGATACCTGGGTGTGATGTGCAAAGTTTAACACCATGAAAGCTTTGAGATAGTCCTCACATTCTTTCATGCTTATCTTCAATGGCCCCCGTGAAATCGTTACCCAGGACAGTCTGTGGCTAAACCGTTCAGCCACGTCCGACAAACTAAAAATTTAGCAGCGTGGAGCCCCATCGCTACCCTACCCTACATCATATCGCCAATTACGAGGTGAGCATTCAAAACAAACAACAATTTTATATATGTTCATAATAGAGTTAAAAGGTATGAAATTATGTAAATAGTTGGGTAATTCATATTCGATATTCTACCTAAACCCACGGCTCTTTTTGCAAAACATTAATCATCAATAATCCATACAGGAGAGTTAACCAACCACTGTTGTAGGGCTTATTCTAATTGAACCAGTGGACCGTTCCGAAAATTACGACCACTGTTCCAGAATCAGCACTGAGAAAATAGAGCTGAATGCAATAACCGAATTCATTTTAAAATATACGTATTGATACAAGTCGCCGGCTGGAAAAGACTCAAGTAAAGGAATTATCACAAGTTTAACACGATCCTTGTGTATAGTTAGATTTAATATTCTTTATTAAAAATGCCTGACCTTCCTAATAATATTGTTTCCAATACAGGCGCAGCATGTAGTACTGGACTTGCTCCCGCCAGGCATTAGTTCTCAGTTGGTGCCAAAGTATCCATCTCTGATCGGGCTTCTGGGCTACTACGCCAAGCGACTGAAGCCATTTTTGCAGGACATGCACATAGCAACAAAAACGCCATAATGGTATCCGAAGTTGATGTCATATCCAGGGCTTAAGCTGCCTCTTGGATAAAGAATATAGTGAAGAGATTTGGAAAGCTCAATGGAGCAGGCAGGCTCGTACCTAACTTTTAACAGTACCCAAGGCTGGATACTTAATGCAAAACGGTCAAACAGATTATTAGCCACACCAATTTTCATGATAATACTAAATCGTGATTAACACTGGACAGAGCGATCCTCATGAAATCAGGGACGTGTTATAAGTATTTGGTAATGTATATGAGAATGACTTTTGACAAGAGAACAGTGATTCCATTCGATGAATGTGTTAGTCAAAGTGGGGTAAAGTAACAATGAATTAGAAGACCGTGTACTATTTCAGATGATTCCAAGGACCATCTTCCTTTTGCTCCCCCACCCACCGGTCCATTATACTTTCATTCCCTGTGGTGTCGCTCAGAGATGAGTGTGCCACAGCACTGCCTCTAGACTTAGTTTTTCGAGGAACCTTTCCCACTATGGCTTCATTTGGCAAGGTTTCGTTGGCCCAGCTTCCAACACCAAGAAGGCCGACGTCCTTTGAAGTGCTATCTCAGAGAAGGATCAGTGACCTGCATCTATTTTTGGGTACGAGTGTATCTTACAGGTCCTTCTGAGTGCTCGTTTGTGCATTGGAACTCATTCTGTATTTGGAAGACTACAATAGTGATAAGGATGTCTGTGGAAAATATTGATAGCAAATGTAAAGGAATTGGCAGACTGCGTATCGAGCGCTGAGCACATTGAAATAGATTTTTCATAGTGAGTGGAAATAAGGTCAATATTTATAATGCGCAAGATGAATCCAACTCTTCTGGGAGGCAATTTTTCTTCTTGTGTGGGCGGTTCAACATGGGGCTCTAAAACCAAATCTCATCTTATGGTCGCCTTGAATGTAATCAGGGCCAAAATGTGCGTTAACTGCCTACTGAGGAACTAATTGGTTGGAAGACTGGATAACGCACTTTTTTCGCCGGCTTCATTGGTCCCGTTTTGTTGCAATGCCGCGACTTCTTGTCTGCAAGGATGATGCGACCCTGCATGGACATCGACGCTCCCATAGGCCATCTCTGATAACGCACTTTTTTTTGCGCTGGCAGCCAGTGTCACGAGAAAACGCCCAGACGCCTCGGCTGACAGCCACCATCACCTTTATTGGCCTAAAGGCCTTAACGCACTTTTTTTTTCCTTGCGTCATGATGGAGGATGAGGCGTCCAAAGATACGTACCCATGGTCAGCCAGCGCCCGCATGCCAGTGGAAGTGTTGGGTATTTGAACATGATGGCGCCCAAGATTACCTGGCGAACGGATTCTTTTCTGTACAATAAAACCCATGCAACGATCCAAATCATCATGCTCCCGATCAGACCACGTATTTCGGGGCCATCTGTGACCTTGCCTGTGGAGTCCGCCAGCCGCCATCAGGTGCATCGCCGCAACCGACACAATGACGCAGCATGGGACGCTGTGAAATCCATAATTCACAGGCTTTACATTATAGAAGGGAGAAAGGAAGCAGAGGTCCTAGCCATTCTAAAACAAAGCGAATTCAAGTTCAATACGGGGTACTGCACGGTTGACAACCTACCCTCTCACTTGCTGCTCTTGCTAACAACCATAATAGGCGTCGCAAATTCCATGAGAAAATGCGGGAATGGAAATTCGACAAAAACAAAAAGCCGAATCAGGATCCAGTCGGAAAAGGCCTTTCCAGCACATTCGAGAATAAGCCTGTACTGGGAAATGAACCTGCAATATTTTCAACAGTTCCAAACACCGGCGCTATCGCTTTGCCAAGATCTGGTTCTCTGCACCGCTCATGGCCGAGTTCACAACCTTGGCTACTGTTTCTCAATCACCGGTTCCGTCCTAGTAAGCCCCAATATCTAATTCCTAGGAGTTAATCCAAAGGTTAACTGTATTAGTGGCGACCGTACTGCGTGACCTGATAAATTGTTGCTCAGATAATGAATTCTCATCGGCTCTTCAAAAGCTCCCAGAACAGCTTCTATCGTGGCCTAGAAGTTCAGACATCGCCCAGGCTTCGGACTATTTTGAGTCTTACCAGCTGCTTACTGGTTTGATCCCGGAGACTGATGCGACCGGCAATTATTTGCTTGCTCGCTGCATCCGCGGCCTTCTTGGGGTTGCTGGATCTATCGTCTCTCTGTTGGAACTATTGTTCTATCTAGCATCGAATAACCTCAGCAACAATAATTCACAAGGGAGGATAGATAGGATTTTGATGAGTATACTAGAAACCCTCCTGAAGATGAAAGTGCCGTTGCACACGTGGATCTCTCCTGCTGAGTCAACTTCTCGAGCCCTTGCGTTTCGGGTTTTTTCTGCTACCATTCGTCAATCTCGTGTCGATGTGTTAACCCAATTAATTCAAATGGGATTTAATATAAGTTCCATGGTTAATCAACAAATTCCATCCAACCATGAATTTTGGTTTATGAGCGGAGAATTTCGAAGTATGATGCCAGTCCATATCTCATTGATTCTATCGGACATTGAAATGGTCAGGCTTCTTGTTCACTGTGGTGCCGACTTGAAAATGGTTACAAAAGGTGGAACTCGTGAATATTCTTCCATTAACGCAGCAGTTGTCCAGTGGAGGCAAGCACACAAATTAGAAGCTGTCAAGTTCACCTTGGAAACTACGGGAATCATTATAACTGAGTCCCAAATACTTCAAGCCTTCGACAAACTCATGCGTGTTCCGGATAGATGCCAGATTGCGGATATTCTATTTGATCATCTTAAGCTGATCGAAGAAAGGGACGGGCTCGAATTTCCTATTGGAGTACTGGTCTACGCGATCCGATATGAGCAACGAGATTTGACAAACACTATCATTGCGGCATTTGGACAAATAGAGAGCTTCAGCGAAATATACACATGTTTGATGGATCCTGTCCTCTGTTCACCTTTATTAGAGGCAACAGTTCTTGGAGATGCTGCCTTATGCAAGGCACTTCTCGATGTGGGAATGGACCAAATCCCAGATGAAAGGTTGCCTTCTGCGTTGCACTGCGCTGCCCATGTGGGTCAGATTGAAGTTATGCGTATGCTGATACAGAGAGATGCTTTGATTGACGACTTCTGGGACCCCAAAGACTTCTCGGACACAGATGGTTGGTCGCGGAGAGAAGGCACAACTTTGGACCAGAAAACGAAAGAAATAGAGTTCCAAGTTGGACACGATAATGAACATTTAAGTAATGGAACTCCGTTAATATGGGCAATAAGAGCGAACCAAAAGAAGGCCGTGGAATTGCTCCTCCAAATGGGAGCTGAGTGTGGCTCAGAAGACCTCCGACTGGCCGTTCTACACAAAAACCTTGAAATCAGTCAGTTGATTGTTCAACACGGCATTACACCGGATATGCGTTGTATTGCAGGAATCATGGAAAGGCAAGATGATGGCTTCGATAGCCTGATCAGTGACTGGATGGTAGATTCAATGCCATCGACGCCATACAATGAGAGCATGCTTGCTTTGGCGATAATATATGAACGAGATTCATTGAAAGTCGGGCTAGCAAGCACAGGTGCATCTCTTTACAATGGCACTGAACTTCTGGCAGCGGTTTACATTGCGATAAAAACGGCGGATACCGCTCTTGTGCGACGAATACTTGGCCAAAGGAAACTGTCTAATTCCTCTCCTGACCAGTGGTCTCTTCCAGAAAGCCTTTCTCTTGCCACTTCTGTTGCTTTTGGAGATATCCATATTGTTTCTCTACTAATCAACCATGGCATTTTATTTTCATCCTCTGTCTTCGAAATATTTCCGGCCCGTTACACCGAGTATGTTGGGAGATTTTGTATACGTGGTATTGAAATTTATCTAATGGATGAGGGTATCTTTCCGGATATAATGCAACGTTCGGATTCCCTGTTCGGGATTGCAATAAGACGGAACCAGCCCAAAATTTTTGATGAGCTTGTGCAACATGGATACCAGCCATGTACCGTTGACCTGGATATCGCGTTTGAGTGTGAGAATGAGCCGATGGCTGTCAGAGTTTTGCAGTCCCCTGGGTATGTTCACGAAAACATCGAGGGTAGACATGCGCCGCTTTCTCAAGCCATCTCCGAAAGAATGCCATCTGTGGTTGAGCTTCTTCTGGCCAACCCGAGCGTCATTGCTGATGCAGTGCAACAAAAAGATTGGTCTTCCAATCGGACGGCACTTCAATCAGCTTCAGCCGTGGGCAATATACCACTAATGAAGAGACTGATGAAACTGGGGGCAAATCCGAACGAGCCAGGTGGAGGCCTTGGTCGCGCAACTGCATTGCAACACGCCGCTGCAAATGGCTACATTGGAGCTGTAAAGGTTTTAATTGAGGCAGGGGCAGACTTTGATGCGCCGAGCTTAGACTCAGAGGATGGGCGAACAGCGCTTGAGGCGGCAGCAGAACATGGACATATCGACATGATACATTTTTTGCTATATGTCGGTGTCAAAACTACTGGTGATGGACAATGCCAGTATCTACGAGCGGTGAAGTTTGCAACAGAAGAAGGGCATGCCGTTGCTGTTGAAATCTTAAAATCTCATCGGCCTTGGACTAAGCAGGACCACGACATGTTTAGTGAAATTTCTGTTCGATAAATATTAAAATCCAAACGCACAGCGTACTTTTTCTTTTTGTTTCATTCACTGAACAGCTACATACTGTACATGTGTATTTGGTGCACATGGTGCATAATGTGTTGGTTGAGTGCAACTAGTGGAGCCACTAATTAGGCATCCATCTCCTAGCAAAGGTGTTGGTTCTTGGCAGCTCTGCCATAAAATGTTGGACCCAACCAACAAAATCAAAATAAATTACTTTTCTCCTTATCTTCATTCGCTTTAAAAATGGTACGAACCAAAACACAAGCACGAACTTCAAGCGGGGGTAAAGTGCCTAGAAAACAACTGAAGACCAGCTCTGTCCGTGAATGCCAATTCCAATTTCAGGATCACGCAGGGAGCACCTACACCGTTGTTTGTAATGGTTGGACGCTCTCCCCAAGTGGCCAAAAACTCAGCGTCCAGGTTTACTGCTTGGGAAACCTCGCTGTCCCACCAGGAGAAATTGGTGCAAAGCTGATACACTCCGGCGCATTCGAGCGGCCTGATTATCCACCGCGTGCGGATGTGTATACGGGCTTTTCCAACATTGAAGAATGCATCGAGCACCATCGGCGTGAGAAGCTATTTCGGAGGAAGGCCGTAAAAGATATGAGGCAAACCGCCGTTGAGGGACTTTCAGAGGAAGACGCGCTCGACAAGCTTGTCGAGGAAGTTCGCGGCAAGGAGCCACTTCCACATATTGTACCAACATGGTGCAAATCTGACAAATCCTGGAGCGGGTCTGGGGATCGCTATCGAAGCTGGATCTTCGTCATTTCAGAGGAATGCCGTTCATGGAAAGATGTGCAAGAGAATGGGATATTATTGGTAAAATTCGACCTGGACATCACTCCAATGATCGAGACTTGGGAATACGACGATGATGTCGAGGATGTCCAAGAGGGTTCGTTCCTGGACGGCGACAAAGAAGGCTGGGTTTGGGTAGAGCGGTCCGGAGTGGAAAAATACACGCCTGTTCATCGCAAGCTCCTTTGTGTACGGGACAGTCCAAACCGATACCGCTACCACACTGAGGATGATTATGCCAACGGTCGTTTCTCTTGGCAGACACCTGGTTCCAAAAGGCGGTTGTCAGACGAATGGGAATATCTCACAGATGCCTTGCCGGGTTGCAGTTATCGGGCAGAGAGCTGCGATGGTTGCTATGATGAGGTGCCACATTCGAGATGCGAAAGGGAATTGTTTGAGCATTACCTTGACGAGGACGGAGAATGCGTCGCTTGTCGTCGTCGAAAGGAATACAGGCGTCGGAGCAAAAGGATAGCGGCCAGGTCGCAGAGGTCTTGAAGCAGTTTAGACGCTAATGACTAAATCTAGTTCCGCATTTGTCTAATATATATTATCGTTGTCTGCTTAATAGGTTTCCGATATCAAATTACACTGTAACAAAAATACACCTCGTCAGAAACACATTAATTTGTCAACGTCTCCTAGTGAGTACTATCTTAAGCGATGTTCCGGCCTAGTGGTCACTGACCAGGTCCCTGCACCCAGCGGCGCGGATCCATCAACGCCACGGCCAGTTAACATCGGTTTTTGCCCAATCACGACTGTGCACATCGCTAAGCGGCCCTTTGCCACAATAAGGACAGCTGAGACACGTGCGTTTGCATGTTCTCGAACCTACTCAAGTTAAACCATGTGGAAATTTTGCTGAAATATTGGTCCACTTTTTTTCAGCTTCGAGAAGCTAGCGAGGCCTAGACCAGTGAAACAACAAAACATTCAAATCCTTATAAGACGACCTCCATCACAAGAAATTTTCACTGACTTTGTGTAGCTATCACTTTTTTATTTCAGATCTCCATCATGAAGTTCTCTGGTTTTAGTGCTTTGGCGTTCCTTGCTTCCTCAGCCGCCGCTGTGCCGGGCTCCTACCAGTACCCCAACTGCAAAGCTGATCAATGTCTCAAAGCGGTATGAGATGAGATTTCGGTCCAATAGACCATTGTGCTAACAGCAATTCTCTAGCTAAATCCTGCTCGCAACGACTGCGCCTCCTTTTTGGCGACTACCGTTATTCCATGCCCAACGTAGGTCTGGAAATTGCCCGATGAAGGAGCCCTCGACTGAATTTGAACGCAGGACTGTTACCAAAACAACAACCACCACCGCCAATAAACCAAAGACAACCACCCTTTCGAAAACCGTGTCGACCTTCCCCACCAAGACAATCACCACCTCGGTGACGACGACGGTCACCACGATTGTGGATTTGGTGACGCGATCGGTTCCCTCTGAAGTGCTCCTGACCTCGACTGTTGTTATTCCAGCCACTCTCACTCAAGCCGCCGCTGGCGGGGCCAAGAAGCGAAAGGTGGCCGACATTTGCAGCGCAAAGACTGTCTCCGCGACAGCACTGCCAACTTGCGCCAAAGCCTGCTCAAACAACAAGGCGCGTATATCATCAGCTTGCTCATGCATCGGCGTCGGACCTAAGACCATCACGGCCAAGCGGTCCACTTCCACCGTCACTGTCACCGCCACTGCTACAAAGAACCCGATCGTCACCGTCACAAAGGTCAAAACCGTCACCTCTTTCGTTACACGAGAGCAGACGAGTTTTGTTCCTGCTACCCTGCTTACAACCGCCACCACGGAGGTTCCGTCGCTCTACACGGATTTCACCACTGTCTCCGTGACCAGCACAGCCATCGTCGCACCACCTGCTTGTTCCGCATTTTACATCCTCGGTGCGACCGGGGGCTGGATGGCGGAGAGTTCGGAGCTGCCTGGTAGAATTGATCGGGTCACTAGTTTCAACCTGGCTTCGCGATTTGAACTTCGAGGAACTACCTTGTACCTAGCAGGCTCCCAGCGAGCCCTGGCTGCTGACACGGCAGATGGTCTCCCGGCGCCACTGAAGCTCTTCGAAGCTCCTTCGAGTTTGAACCCACTTATTTGCAACGAAGGTTCCAGCAATGGGCTCGATTGTCATTCGCAAGAGGGTTATAATGCATTCCTCTACGTGAATGCGGCAGGCGGTGTTTATGTAGGTGCGAACGTAGGTTTTTCCATGCCATTCGGCACTCTCTCAATGCAATCGGCCTGTCAAGGTTCACCTTGATGTCTGAACCAGGGTATAAAACATGTACATATCTTTTGCCTTTAGGTTTGAGATTAATATTCGATCCCAAAGCCCCATTTAAGCTTTTGTCTTTTATTGGATAAGAATTTATTCTTTATATTTTGTCTGGTGTGATGAAGAGCATAAATCGCAAGTCTAATCTGAAGCTACAAGAACAGCTCCTCGAAAACACTGTTCCTGGTGTTCCGATTTTCCCCACTCTCAAATTAGCCGTCTCATTTTATCTCCACCATGGAGCGACAGCATTATGCAATGTCTCACCGCGACTAAAGACCAGAACAGAGCGGCATCGGAAATTTGACCAAACGAGTAAACATGATCGTTCAAAAAATAAAAAATTGAAGAAGAAATTTGAAAAGAATAAGAATAAGAACAAAAAATCAACCGTTAAGGTATTGGGGCCTGCTTTTCTCCCTGTTTCTGGACAATCAGCCTTGCCACCCATCGCACGTTAACACGACCGTGGTTAGCACAACCGTAATGCCCGTAAATAGTCCCACAAGCGGCTGAGCCGTCGATCTCCGGACTAGGACAGTCCAGACTCAAGAATCGCGCTTTGTGGGCCAAAAACGGATCAATCATGACAGGTGCTCCCTTGATCGCCCACGCTAGGCCGCCCATGTGAGCCGCTATTGAAAAAAAGAGTGGACATGCAGACACAAGAATGTCTTAGGCCCCACCACTTTAGAGATAACCATACTTTTAACTCATCCCGCTGGACTCCTTTTTCGCTGAAACGAGCCTGGTCGAGCTGGCTAGCTCGCAGATAGCGTCCGTCGAGGCGCTTTTCAATCCTTTCAATCTTGCCACATTATCCACTTTTAGCCAGCCATTCCGAAGGTGTCTGTTTTCTATATGGAGTGCTAACTACCCCTCCTGTTGATCAGATATTTTCTTGCATCTATTCTGCTGCTTTAGTCTCACTTAGATCCAGCCTCCAACCGCCACCATGCAGCTTCTTACTGCCTCCCTTTTGCTCCTATTGAACGCCGGACCATCGCTCCAGCTTGAGCGCCCTGCTGCGATTGGAGTGCGATCACTCTTCGAGTTCAACCCATCATATGGCTCCAAGATCTTCTCCCGCCAAGATTGCGATGGCCAAATTTGCGCAGACGTCTGCATTCCTTCCGACGCCACGTGCTGCGATGTCACGGTCGGAATTTACTGTGATGCTGGTCAAACCTGCACAACAACAGACACTTGCATCGACGGCGGATCGAGTAGCGGCAGCAGCGGATCTACACCAACGTGCAGTGATGACGAGAAGATTTGCGCCGGCGGTACGTCACCCTAAAAGCTCAACCCATTTTTATTTGCCAGATTGAACTAACTCGGGTACTCTAGGCTGTATCTTGAAGACCAACAACTGCTGTAGTAGAGTAACGGGCGATTACTGTGAAGACGGAATGGAATGTCTTTCCGCGAGCACGTGCGACGACACCACTGGCAACGGTGCCAACAGTGGCAATTCTTCAGATGACTCTTCAAACAGCTACTCAGGAGACTCCTCCTCAGGCGACAGCTCTTCGTCGGGGAGTGGGAAGTCGTCTTCGACTTCCTCCGGGAGCAGTGGATCAGCAAAAAGCACCTCGACTGACAGCAAAGGTTCCACAATTGCTATTAGCACGACTACAGTTGTGTTCATCAGCTGTATTATTGCACTGATCTAGGAAAATTGAGCCACATATGATTTGAGAATTGGTAATTTAATACAATGATGAGAACTGTTGTTTCGTAAACACACCTCACACCAGTGATCCAGAGTCCTTCCGATTATGTTCCTTTCAAACGAGTCCAGTCACTGACCAGGTGGGATTGCGACTGGATTCGCCAACTCTCCATCCACGTAGCCATCACCTCAAAACTTAGAGTGTCAATTATCCATATCTCTTTTTTTTGTGTGTGTGAAAATCCAACATCCATTACCGGCCAACATCACAAACCTCCCGATCAGCGTCAATCAGATTGCAAGACAAAAGGGCCACACTGGCCATATCTCCCTTCGCCATTTTTCTCTCAGCCATGTTCTCGTCACTTTCCTCTTTGCCCCCAACTGAACTCTTCATCAATGCTAGAGCCGATGTCGCAGCCTTGTGCATACTCTGGGCTCTTCGGACCTCGGCTTTGAGCCCAGGAGGGCAGTGGAATTTTATCTCCTTAGTGTCCATAATATGAAGGACATTGTCCATAATGTGTTGCATCTCAAGGTAGTATGATGCGCCGATTGAAATGAGCTTCGCAAATAACTGTACCGCATGATGCCGAGTTTTACTAGGCAATTTCTTGATAGCGCTTTTGGAATCCTGTCTCACTTTTTCGAGCTCACGGTAGCCCGTTTCCGTAACAGCAGTAGCCAATCTGATAAGCTCAGTATTGACCCAGTACCGATGGGCTACTAGGTCGCTGCATTTGACAGCCATCGACCCAACTGTTCCTTGACAGCATCCACATATTTACAGCTGATCTTCACGATTTCACCTTCAAATGTTGAAGGATTGCCTTGCCCAGACTGAGTGCCACAAACAGCACGAATATCTGCCGCATGGTCTGTTTCATCGGCAATTTCATTGGCGATGGTGGCATTGAGAAGTTCTGAGCTCTTTGTAGAAAAACAGAATTTGAGAAACTCAACTCGTTTATCGAGTTGGGATTCCCAAGGTAGGACTGGAGACAAAGTGTTGGATGTCATATTTGTTGTGCTGTGTGTGAGTCTGTTTGGACTAAAGAGTTCTGTGGGAAGATGAAAGAAATCTAGAGGTCAGTGTGGAGGACTTCTGTTCTATACGTGCACATATCTCGCCATCAAGGTCAAAATATTTAAAGTCTAAAAACTCTTTTGAGTTTCTCAAAATGACTTAAATGAGCTACAAGTGTGCAAACCACCAGATTACCAAACCTTCACTATTAACTGCAACACCCTGGTCCGCTTCACTACCCTACACCGATCAACTTGATCGCCAAATGCACAATGTGCATCAATAGGGAATCGCACAAATCCCTCAATAATTTCATACAATTCAATCTATTTTTTACTTCAACGGCATTCTTTCTTAGAACGAGGAAACACTATCTCTCAACACTGGACCAGGAACGATGCAACGCAAGCATGAAGGCTCATACTCGGCAAACAATATTAGGACTGAATATTTAAATCACTCAAATAGGCCCTAGAACGTTTAGTTTCTCTAAACCAAAAAATTAGTAGGAATAAAACTATCGTTATGGAATTACAGTTTACAGTTAGCTGGAATTCGAAGCACCTTTTGCGTAGTAAACCTCATTAGCAGGGTGTTCGATCTCACCCTGGTGACTAAGAGCAATTTCTCAATGTTTGGGATGTCACCATGGAGTCCATATTTAGTCATTCTGGTTTCCTTTTCTTCGAAGTTTAGGATACATCTTATGAAATTCTTTGCTCTAAACATCGCTTATATTAAATCAGCATAACTGCTGGGACGCAAAGTTCTGGCAAACGCTCGTCTACGGCAGCTGATACCCTCTGGGAACTAATTTTTAAATTGTATCTACTCGTTCCGGAACCCTTCGAGTGTTCAAAGCAAATCGAATGTTGAGCTCTCAAATGAAGTACAGGGGATGCAGAGAAACGTATGCCATAAAATAGAAGAATTATTCTATTATAATTTGAATACATTAGTTATTACCTTATTTTGACTTTCTTCTTCCAAAAGAAAGTCTCGGAAAACTCCTATGTAGATAACTTTGTATTTGCAACTGGTTAAATGTATGAATAGAAGTAAGGTAAATAATGATGGCTATCATTCT
Organism: Calonectria hongkongensis; assembly: GCA_017140755.1. Lineage (NCBI taxonomy): Eukaryota > Fungi > Ascomycota > Sordariomycetes > Hypocreales > Nectriaceae > Calonectria > Calonectria hongkongensis. The sequence goes on from JAACJA010000006.1 coordinate 416,824, forward strand.
ATTAATCAATTTAACCCCAAAGCTGGCCAAATTTGCTAAACTGATCATCTTTGAGTAGCCTCTCCATCGCACTAAGCTCCAATGAGACAGTAACATCTAATCCGCCATTGGACAGTCTGGGGTAAATAAGTACAAATCCATCTGCCCCTTCGCCCGGAGTGCGAAATGCCTCAACTTGCCCCAAAGCGCCCCAGTCGCTCCTGTAGACTCCAATGTCGGCCCAAGACGATTGGACAACATCTGGACCCAAGAAAGCGTTGTACGCCAATTTAAAATCTGTAGGATCTGGACGAGAATCAAAAAGCCCAATAATCAATGGCACACGATTGGGGCCTTTGAAGGTGTTTAAGGATTTGCGAATCGCGGCTGCTGCGCGAGAATAGTTTGCGTCAGCTAGAAGAGTCGAATTGGCAAGTCTGTCAGTCATAGAAATCATTGAGGCGTTGCCGAGATATGTTGGTGACAGTGGTGGGCTAGTGCGGCCACGGATATTGACTGCGAAAGCGAATGCTGAAGATTGGTTGTTGTTGGTGTCGCCATCCGTAGTACAAGCACTGGGGTCGCTTCGTGCCAACGTCATATGTCGCCAAATGAATGCACACAAGGCATCGTGTGTAGAGAAGGCGGCGGCGGTAGCTTTAAGATCTGCGAGGGATTCAGGCGAAAAGCGGAAGATGCGCGAGGCAAGTGGTGGCATCTGAAATGTGGGAGCGGTTTGAGGCACGGGCGCATGGGCGCTGGGTACAAGGGCATACTCTGGAAAGTCAGCCACCTTGGCTCCGGGGATCCCCCTCATCAAGGGGCTGCGATCGTTTGATTGAGCTTCATATGCGGTGAAGGAGCTGGATCCAGTGGTTGCTGCGGTGTTGGTGGCCCAGGTATCAACAATTGTATCCAGCCCCGAAGCGTCGCAGACTGAGTGGTGGACCCCAACAGTGAGCAGAAGACCGTTCTCAATAAAGTTTGCTTGAGCCGCTAGCACCGGCTGTGTTGCCTCTGCAAAAACGCCAATTGGGCCTAGTTGCGCAGTTGAAAGTTTGGAAAGGGGAAAATGTTCCTTCTTGAGCTCGTCATACGATGGGAGCACCCCCGTAAGGTCATTGAACCTGTGCGTGGCATGTGTCAGTGGAATTCAGTATTGCACACTCACGGTACACTTACAGGAATTTGACGCCATCATTTGAATCCACTACTTGAATTCTGTTGTGTTTTTGGTCTTTACCATCTTCCGGACCCTGCATATTGGTCAGCAGCTGAGCAGTGAGAAAAACCGATATTTAAATCAGGGATTATACTGACAATATTTCCAGCGATCCATGGAATAGACTTGATCGTATGTGCTAGTCCGAGCTTTAGATTCTCATACCTGCGGAACGCATGAGTAAATCCTCGCAGAATAGTATGTCATTTCGGGGAGCGGGCTTCGTACACTTTAGTTATGTCAGTCCCAGGTTGCAGCGGGAAACACAGGATCCAACGCGCTCCGTAAAGCCTTGGCAAGTTCATATCCAAAGGTGTCAGTGTCAAAGCGGACGACACCTTTTGCATCCCATACATCTCCGGTGTTACGTGATCATTGCTGGACTTGAGTTTCAAGTCAGCTGGGCAGGGGGTAGTCTCGCAAATGGACATGATTGGCAAAGAATGCACTGAAGAATGCTGATAGAATGGGGAACAAGTGAGTAGTGATGACTGAAATGAATGGGAATACAGTTGTTTAAATATCCAAATGATTAAGAGGTAGCAATCAGATCTGCTATAAACCAGGACCCTGTTCTGGGGCCATGTCACTCCAATTCACACCGCAGCTCGCGCCAGGTGACGCTAGCGCTAGCCGCTTGATGATGCCCCATCGGCTTTATGATAGTTGATTGGCTGGCTCAGTGTATGCCTGATCAGGTCTAGCGCCTCAGCCCCTGGGCGCTGCCTTTGGCTGGGGAACATGACGATCAGCAAACCTCTTCACGAACAATTGTTGCCGGAATTCCTTTCTCAGCCTTAGTAATTTGCCTTAACAGACGATTAATAGAGACTTGGACACCATCTGTACACGTGGCTACATGACTAGCTCTAGCCTTGCATCCCATTGAGGCATCATCTCATCTACCGTCCCGCCCCCTTGTTGATTCATTCCGAGACCGGACATCAGACACGAAGTGCCTATGCTATTGAGTACTCAGTGCCCATGATGGTGTACCGTGGAAGACCCAGTCGGGGGTGCGAAAGGTGCAGGTATGTATCTCTACACTAGAACAGACTTCCGCCATTGGCTGTTAACATCCCACTGTGTAGAAAAGTGCATAAGAAGGTATACAAAGTCTACCCAAAACCTCTTTTTAATTCTATGCTAATACAGCAACAGTGCGATGAGAGGCGGCCAGAATGTTCGCGCTGCTTAAAAATGCAAAAAACATGTCCCGGTTATAGGGATGAAACAGACCTATTATTCCATGATGAGACTTCCAAAACACGACAAAAGCTTCGGGACCACATACCCACAAAGAACTCAAAATTTGGCCTCTTTCACCATGTCGTATCATCTTTCATACCAACACCAGACCTCACGCCGATAAACGCAGTATCGCCAAATGTAATGTACTCAATGTACCCATCATTGGAAGAATTTGCCATCTGTCACTTCTACCACGCATCAATGGACAATCTATCTGTTGAAGATCCTGTACGGCATCTACAAACATTACTCCCAACTCTTTATTTCAATAGTCAAACTGGATCTGCTTTGCACCTCGCGACAGAGGCCGTCGCATTGGTTGCCTCTTCCAGGCTGGTGCGGGAAGCAGCGCCAATATCCAGAAGTAAATACGGGCAGGCTATCAAAGCAATCAACATGGCCATTCAGGATCCAATAAAGGTGGGCAGTGACCAGACTTTATATGCAATTCTATTATTGTGCGGTTACGAGGTCAGTTTTACCACTTCTTTCACATTTGACAAGGAATTTTATTTGCTGAACCGCTAGTCCTCAAGACTATGGTGTGGGGCTCAGATGAAGCCCCGAAATGGGGAACGCATGTAGATGGAGCTGTCGCCATTGTAAAACATCGTAATAACAATACATCACACGCATCTGTGCCACCCAATTTTTTCTCATTTATAAGAAAGAGCGTGGTAAGGCTATCCCCTGCAATCCTTTTTACAGTTCAGTGTTGATGATGGTGCCAACAGGTTTTAAGTCATATGCAGCTAGCTCGCCCGGTTGATAAGATCTTTACGGGGCTGGAGGACAAATCCTGGGGCCCAGAGGACCAACTCATGTCACACGCAGCTCGAGTACCCGAACTTCAACACCGTGGTATCAGTCTGCTTCATGAATCTCAGCACACTACCTGTGGAGACCTCAGAAAATTCATATTTCAGACTATGGCATTAGACCATGATTTATCGGTATGGGCTAGCAAAACGATTACTACATGGCCATATTCAGCCGCGAAAAACGTCAACTCCCACACAAGTCCAGATTTCAAGCCGCGTGAGGTTCACAGATACCCAGACTTCTACACTGCTCGAGTGTGGAACTTTTACCGCGTATCACGTCTCATAGTTCAATCTCTGTTGATCCGCGCTACCACGAGTTGGCTTCGAAGTTCCCCCGAAACTCTCCCAGAAAATTTAAGCATTGGCGAATTTGAGACTATCACCCTTGGTTTGGTCAACGACGTCTGTGCAAGCGTGCCCTTTCTTCTCGGCCATGACCTTTCAAGAATGAAGGCCCCTGATACGAAAATAGGATTGATGAACCAGCATCATGACTCCAAAAAGTTCACCAAAATAGAAGCTGGTGATAAGCTACATGATGGAAGCTTCTCTCTGATTTGGCCTCTGTATGTTGCATGTAGCGCCACTTCGGTGCCAGAGGATTTACGAGAATGGCTGCGCACACAGTTGCGACTGATGGGAGAACACGGCGAATCGCGGGCGCATTTTGTGCGTCTAACAGAAAGTCAAACACTTTTAGGTCGGGCTGAGAAATTTAGATTTGACTGCGTGTAATAAGTATATAGATGGCGCCGTGGATCATGCAGCTTGATTTGAATGCTATAAATGTATTTGAGTCGACCTAGCAGACTTCAAAAGGCTATGTATTCATCTCCAAAGAGCAATAGATCTCCCTGACTGAATTATGTCCATTAATGAGGCCGTCGTGGGTCAGCTCCAGAAATGTTCTGTCGAGGTCAAATCTATTAGTCGACATGGCCGACGAGCAACAGAACTTTCGGGGTTTTTCCTATTGACAAAGAAATTCCCAGGCATTATGCAGTGCGTGTGGTACGTATTCTGGCATTACACAATTTGGAACCGGAAGAATTAGGCCTGGTGGTACAAAGGCCATACAAAATGAGGGGTTTGTTCTTCAGAAAATTTGCTGCCAAACATTTGCCAATCACCAACTTCCTTGTAGCCGAGCACAAGACACTGTCAGAGGCATGTACTGTGAAAAGAGTTGTTGCACTGCAGTGTTGCTAATGTGAGCACGCCGCTTAGCTCTGCATTCTTAAGAGCGCGATCCCGTCCCGGATTGGACGACCAACTCCTCCTTGCTCGATCCCCTCCGACAGAGTAAAACACTTCATACGCGAACACAATCAGAACCCCTCCCATCAAGTTTTCATACAACTTTCGAGCATCATGGACCCGACTGCCCGCGCTCGACCCTATGTCCGGATGCACCCTCATGATGTTTTGAAAAATCCTTTTATTACGGCTTAATTTATGTCATCCAAATCACTCTTTGACTGGAAATCAAGAAATATTGTTGCGTAATAACGCCGATGGAACTTCACGCTTGTAAGATCGTGTGCAACATTTGTTCTTGCATTGTATTTCTTGGTTCTGCCGAACTCATCTTTGACGCAATTCGGGGCACCTTGCAATTCATTTTGGAGATTTTTGGTTAGTTAGTCCTGATTGGGATTGGGCTTCACCTTCTTATGGCATATTGTACTGCCATCCGCCGCCTTATGACTCCGTAACCTGGTGGTGTTTTATTCTCTTCATTAGCAGTCTCTTTAGGCTGTTCCCGTTTTGTCTTTTTTCTTACCTTGTACCTGGGATCTGTGATTCTTCGCTTTCGCGTGCTCGCGAATTCCTTGAAACGAGATGTCGTTGGTATGAGGGTATGTAATTAAAATCGAGCATATTCTGATAAAGTAACCATACTTTTGTCTTCTTGTGAAAGGTTTCCAGAGCTTCCATTGTAACATCGCCCAATGCCAAACTGTCAGCTACCTTCAACTTGAGAAGATCAACGAATATGGTGAATTGTTCCCACCCGTGCAAACTGCGTCACCTATGATAGGCGCGGTGAGCTTTGACACAGTTAAAACATAAGTTGAATGGTGGATTTCACTGTACTGTAATATGAGTGCTTCAGGAATACTAAAGGTTGATTTAATGAAATGGGCGTATTTAGTATTAAGAATTATGTTGGAAGAACCGTATCTTCTGTGAGTCGGCGCGCTCTGAACCCAAGCCCCAATGCTAGTACCGTTTTAGCTTCATTACTCTCCAACTACCAGAGCATTGATGCTAATATCATCCATTTGGAGACCATAGCCATAGATGGTGTCGTCCGGAGGCACACTGAGTATAACGCAAGCCTCTACGGTGGTACCCGAGCTAGGTGGTCCAGGATTATCCATGGTGACTGAATACTCATTGTAGCCATTGTTGTGACCACTGTTTGCAACATCTTGCACTGAGCTGGACACCCCGTTGATCGAAAAGCTAACTGTGATGACGTCTGCATCACAGCCATCATCAGAGCTCCAAATGCTGCAACTGGCAGCAACCCAAGCCGAAAAGGCGTATTGAGCTCCGGCGTAATATGCAACAGATTGGCACGTAGAGACGGTCATACCAGCGGCAGGGAGGGGTGCAAAGTTGCTAGTAAACCCACTGTACGCTGCAAAGTAACTAGACGCAAATGTTAATTTCTAAAGGAGTAATATTAGGTAGGTGAAACATACTAGAAGTAGTTACCGCTGTGTGCGTTAATACCATTGCCTGATTGTTGGACTCCGTTGTTCGTGATTGTTCCGCTTGCAGTCCCACTCTCGGTGGAGGCCCACGGACTTTCGGTGCCATCTTCAAAATCACCGTTGCTTTCCACGGGTACAGTTTGCGTCGGTGCCGCGACTGGTGAAGTCGTGGGAGGGATTTCGATTGTTGGCCCTAATGATATTGTTGTAGAGTCTGCAGTGGTGGTGGACCCTGTGGTGGTTGATGTGGAGTCTGCAGAAGTTGTAGAACTCTCAGTAGTAGAAGATTCGGTAGTTGTGGAATCTACGGTCGTTGCAGAGTCCGTAGATGTAGTTGTAGGAGCTGGTGTCGCAAGTGTGGAATCCGTAGTTGCAGACGTGGAGTCTGTGGTTGCAGTTGTGGAATCTGTGGTTGTTGAATCTATTACAGTGGTCGCATCTGTAGTCGACGTGTCTGAACTGGTCATAGAGTTTGTTGTGGTTACATCTGTAGTGGTCGCCAAGCCCGTGGTTGTTAAGCTTGTACTACTTGCGTCGGTAGCTGTGGTGAAGTCACTTGTAGAATCTAAAGTTGTTGTAGAATCTAAAGCTGTTGCAGACTCTGTAGCGATGCTGAAATATGAAGTAGTGGTATCCTCTGCAGTCGTAGTGGATTCTGTGTTTATTATTATTGCGTGTGTTGTAGAACCAGAAGTAGTAGCGGAGTCTGTAGTTGTGGTCGAATCTGCAACCGTTGATGAATCTGTAACATATCTGGTCTCTATAATTATTGAATTGGTGGTTGTTGAATCTAAACTTGTTGTGGAGTCTGTCATCGTCGTAGAATCAGTGGTTGTACTGGACTCTACAGTTGTTGAACTCGCAAATGTCGAAGATTGTGAAGTCAAAAGGCTAGACGAACGGCGTGGCACACATGTCTAACTTTCTTGTTAGTTAAGATTAGGTGATCTTGGGCTTTTGCTTGCCTTAGCCATGACAAAGCTTGCGCCTGGCAATAAAAGGAAGCTTCTGGCTCTCATGGTGTCCAAAATATGCTTATTAGGGAAACACCCAAGTGTAGACTGTCCCACCCGATGAGTCTAGCGAAGGGCTATTAGTACTGAGAATATTGGAATGAAATATTTGCGAAATGCGACTCTTTATGAGAGGCTTGGTCAGAACGAATAATTCCGATGCTCTGCTAAGAGAGATCCCGATCTTTCCGATATTGGACGCCATTGATGTGATTAGTGTGGGAAGATTGACTCGATCATAACGCTAAGTTCCCTAGTCATTGCTCTACCGCGTAGCTTCCTCCTTGAGATGTACATCGTAAAGTGGATATTATAGGAGTTTCTTTTTAGACCCCTCGATATTGTAATATGGTCATGAACTCTCATACTGCACGTGTGATATCTTATCTATCCGATTGGATCAATTCTCACCTACTTCAACACGTGCACAGCGTCAATTGTTTGAATTTTTGAGTTTGTGAGAAAAGCTGCTTGCTTGAAGCTCTGTCCAGATACTTGTGGCCCGAATATAAGTAATCTCAACACCTCACTATAAACTTACCATAAGGTTCAGGTAGAGGTTGAATTACAGGGTCCTGGCGTGAACTACGCCGTGGATTAGTACGATGAAGCTGAAAACAGCACTCGGTAAGATCGGCAATTGCGTCATGGAACGGGTGACGGCACAGACATGACGGAAGTCGGCACGCGAAACATGGGCTTGTTTGGCTCTAGTCGACTCCCTAATGGGAATCATGTTGCCTCTCATCACGGCGAGTCATTTTGCTAGAGTGCGCACTGGGGCTTAGATCGTGGGCTACGCCGTTGAAAGACTATTTAGTGGAATTTCAAGACTCGGCGAGGGATTAGCTCAGGGGAAGTCAAGATCCACTAAACATGCCTTAGTTTAAATTTTCAGACTACTTTCTCTCAAGGAGAGATGTAGATTGAACTCGATTAACATCTCCGATAGGTTTTGGGCTAGTGCCAGAACCAATTGAACAATGCCATCAACGGCAGTAGCTGATTATCCCACAAGTTGTTATACGATATAAAACCAACTCATGGTGATTTAAAGTCCCTCGAGAAAGCTAGCACCCTAATCGTCAACAATTTATGATTGGAACTTTTGGACTAGTGAAGCGAGCCAACACTAGAATGTGACCAACGCATGCACAGCCCAACGTTATTGAGACTGGGGCTTCAGCGACCAAAAACGAAACATTAGAGTGCATAAAGTAAAAGAAAGAGAGAAATATCATTTCTGGTATGTATTAGTTAATATACACCATGAGACTTGCAAGAAATGTGATATTCTGTAATAAATGGGCACCTGAAATGACAGGTCACTGATCTTTAAATGAGAGACTGTATTTTTCCCCAAGCTGTTGGTCGGAACTTTTCGACCTACCAGTAGAAATAAGCAATTAAGCGCCCAGGAAATCCATCACGTGCTATGCTTGAGGGATATCCAATATCTATACAGCTCTGTGTTGGCTCACAACAAAATGACAAATTTTCTGCAATCCTTGGTCCTTTTCCTCATTTCCATCCGCTGCTGCCAAACCCAAACCTCCCAGTCAGCTCACCTCGGGTCTTCGATTAACGAGCGGGAGAGAGAAAATGTCCGAACCGAAAATTAAGAAACGGCACGTGAAAGGCGTCGAGACAAGAACCCTGCCCACAACCCGACCTACTGCTGAAGCCCGAACCTTGACGTGGCATGAGATGCCTGAATGGCGGCGGGATAATAGATTCATTCTCACAGGCTACCGCCCAGAAAATGCAGATTATTTGCAGATCTTCACTAGCTTGACCTTCTTCCACAACGAGACCTGTAATGTTTATACACACTTGGTCGGTGCTGTGCTGCTACCGCTTATCGCGACCCCCTTCATGCGGGCCCTATCCGAGCACCGCTTCCACAGCGTCTCTAAAACAGACTATGCGATGTTCGGCCTATTTCTTTTGTGTGCCGAGTGCTGTCTAATCTTTAGCGCCGTTTATCATCTCGTGGCACCCCACTCACACGAAGTTGAGCAGTTCTGGCATCGAATGGATCTGCTGGGCATTGTCATCGTGACTTTTGGCACCTTTATTCCCGGTATCTATTATATCTTCTTCTGCGAATCAGTTTTGCAAAAGTTGCACTGGGCTATAGTCAGTCACTCCGAACAGCCAGGTCTAGGTCGCGCCATGCGCTAACCCTAAGTTTAGGTCATAGCCTCAGGCTCCGTTACGGCTGCTCTAATCTCGATACCCAGTTTCAGAACCCTTCGCTGGCGGAAGGTGAGAGTCAGTTCTTATGTTGCGCTTGGCGCATCAGCATTCATTCCCCTAGTGCATGGAGTTCATTTGTACGGGTTAGAATACATGCTTCAATGCTCGGGGATGAAATGGTACCTGCTGGAGCTTGTTCTCTATGGAGTAGGGGTTGGTCTTTACGCAGTAAGCTAGCATGCTCTTCCCTCACATTCACTTGGAAAGATATCTCATTGATATTCGCAGTTTCGAATTCCAGAGCGCTTCGCCCCAGGCAAATTTGACACCTGGGGCAGCTCACATCAAATCTTTCACGTGTCCATCTTGTGCGCCATGTACATACACACATTCGGCCTTGTACAGGCTTTTACAGCGTGTCATACTTTGAATCTATGTAGTATTCAGACAGCTCTTTAAGGGAGACCAATTAAATCCCTGACTAGTATTGTGACTCGGTAACTCTTTTCAAGCTGAGGAGAAAACATGAGACCTGGAGCGAATCTGCACGCCGATAACCAATCAAACTTAATCCAAGCTGTAACCCATGTTTTTATGGGAGATGTTACAAGGGATATGGGCAGTCTACAACAAAGAGTCGCCGGTCTTGGGGACCATTCTCGCTTTAGCTAAATTTGTCTGTGGGTCAAGAAGGGTCATTTGCCACCAAAGTCCTACCCCAGCATCTTTGCCAATACTCATTCATGTGATGATGACATCAATCCAGGGTCACCGGGCGTGCAGGCTCCCCGGGAGGTGAGCTCCAAACCAAAGGGTCGGGAGAGCCACGATCCGTGGCAACGGGGATATGAACCAGGAACCCGGTGGCGTCCCGGGTGGTTGGGAAGCATCCACCACCTTTTCTCCCTGCAGATGAAAATGGGAGGAGCATGCAATGGCAATTTTCCCGGGTGGAGAAACATGCCATGCAAGCACCCCGTGGTTAATTGCTACTGAGAAGTTAATTAGTTACAATCTTCATTTATTAATAAAACACAGTTTGATTGATCTCATTCAGACGCTACTGATGCATGCACCCAGCCCTTCAATATGGCACTGCCCCATCCCATGTGCAAGACATCTGCTAGCTTGTAACCGTTTATATCTGTCGGAAACCTTGTTCATCTTGATGTTGTGACCGACTTCTGTTACCGGTGGAAAGGACAGGACAGACACCCTGGTCGTTTCTCAAGACACTACGGAATGTACTGGTACTTACTCTGTTGACCCACGATCGGCCCCCACCCCGTCACCCCCAATTTCATCACCTTCCCTTTCCACCTTGCGAAAAGAGCTGCCTGCTTGGCGGCACTGAGACTGAGTTTCTTTGCAACGCTCGAGAATTTGCCACAGTCACCAGACATACTCCCTCCCATGGCTGTGGGAGACGGCATTTCACATGAGTGTAATATCATTCCCGCCACATAAATCGGGCGTTTCACCACAACATAGCCTGTACACTTCCTGGCAATATGCTAATCCAACTGCCAAAGTTAGACCAAGTACCTTCCATCTACGTCGTATGAAAGTCGGTGAGAACAACCTCGGTGTGGAACCTGGCTGTTAGGCAGACGAGAACGCTGACAGTTGCATAGAGCAGGTGGGGTTCTGATAATCTCTCTCAGTCTCTGAACACGTGATGTCTTGTAAGATGGTTCGCACTCTCAACAGCTCCCGCACATTCGGCCTTGCCATGACCAATGGATGACGTACTGCGTTGCATCAATTGCATCCCTCCAAATACAACGTAACATGAGGTCACATGCGTAAAGAACCGATTGCTTGCTTCGCCACAGGAACAAGCCGCCAAGGAGATTTTCCCTTTTAACTTTCTGAATAATGCCCTATCAACAGCCGCAACTCGGCCGAGTACGTTGAACGTTAATCTGTATTGTCCAGCTTACTTCTTGATTGGCATCTAGGCCAATGTTATCTCTGTTATTTCGCAATTCTTTTACGCAATATGATGCAATATTATCAAGAAGCAAAACTGTTGGGCGCCCCCATTGTGGTCGAGCCCGCAGTCGTTCGTAGGTGTCGGCCGAGAGGCATGCGTTTGGAGCCCCTAGCAAAACACAAATGCGTAATTATCCGGGTGATTCTTCAGCCTTACCTTGCCAAGAATAGATTAAATGAGATCCCAATTAGAAAGAAATTAACGGTGCGATCAAGCCTCTGCTGCATGGTTGCCGAGATGCAGGAGCGCCAAATGACGCGAGCTGTGCAGCAGGGCAGAAGCCTGTCGGATCCAAAACAAAAATAGGTAGCGAAATTTCAATTTGACCCCGCACACACATCATCTCGTGGTTGAACTGGCCTGACCGTATCAAGCAGGTGGCATTCTATGCAGGACTTGGGCTGGTGTCCGTCTTCTCCACTTCGGATGACCACACACTCTGACCCGACACCATGGCTACGACCCTTGTCGGCACGCGGCACAAGAATGTGGAAGCCTAAAAAGAAGCATTTGTGGCATTTGACAGGCTTCAAGTATTAGCGGGGGAGTAGAGGCGTGGAAACGGATCTAACCGCTGATAAATGAACAGCTGCGATTCGAATTAAAGTGCGAGACATTTGCAAGCCTTGAAGGCTATTCTGGTTCGTACATGCTACGTGGAGAATAAGCAGCCCCATTGATAGATCAGAAGCATCAATTGCTGAAAGAAGGACCATTGCTGTTAGTCTCTCAGCTTCGGATCCTTGTTCTCCTTTTGTTTACCACGGTATTTACATCGTCCAACTAGAAGCACCGGGGATCAATACTGATAAACCCGACGCTCACGCCCGGCCTGACGGAGAACCAGAATCTTGGGTCACTCTAGTCCCGATGCGTGTTTCAGACTCCCATCAGTACACCTTCAAGGGGCTTATCACTTTGCCACCGCAGAGCCTCATCCCTCATAACGGCGCGATATGTCACATTTTGGTGCCTGCGAGTGATGTTTTTGACCGAGGTTTGGACCCGAACAAAAGATCATGCAAGCCATCGGACCTTCCGCTTAGCTATATTCCGAATGGTGGATTTTCACAGGTGCGCGAAAATCATTCTGGCCAATTAGGGTGGTGTGCGGCGTGTATTAGTGGAGGCAGAGGTCCCCAAAGTAGCACTCCCGCATGAGGTACGTCGCCAAGCCTGCGAAGCGAGCCGTTGTTGGTAGTGACAGTCCATTGGAGACCAGGTCAATGATTACATGTACATGTACATGCATCCATCACAACCAAGCTGAGCTTACTAGCGCCAACAGGTCACAGTTCAAGGGAGATTGAAGGGTGTGGTAGACGGAGAACTCTCCAAAACAAGACGGAAAAGATTGACTTACACCAGCGTGTGGTAAACTCTGTCTCCTACCGAGATCGTATTACAACACTATAGATATGATATGAAACCAACAAGAAATCCTATCCAGAATACTCTCGTCAGCATTGACTTTTGTATTCATTTTATTTCAAAGAAACTCCCAGATGGTGATTTCTTGGTCATGCTTTCGATATGGTTGCCAGTCATTCATTTACCGCAACCTATTCAAGACAACACATGCAATACAACGCTACTACAGCTCCCAAGGTCGGAGGTGGGCCACGCCCGACTCGTTCCTGTTTGTGCCACCCACAACCTCACTGCTTTACTCTGGGCTGATTTTTATTTTCCATTATGTTTAGTGTCTCTCAAAGATCTGTCTGCTGGTCTCTATGCCTCCACGGACGACTTTGGCCACGTTGAGAATGTCAATCGCGGGATAAAGAACCGGCGTAGAGCTAATTCCGGCCCCGTTGAAAAACGACGAGGCCCACAGGATATCAAAGCTGCGAAGCGACACAAGCAATCCCAAAACTTGGATACCAACAAAAGAAATATTTCTATTGGCGACGACAATGACCCGAACGAGGACCCATATGAGGCTGATGGACTTGAGCCGTCTAATGGGAGCGCCCTACCTTATGCGTGCCCGTTTTTTCGCTTAGACCCGCACGACTACGGTCGATGTGCAGGGAAAATACTAACGAGGATCCCAGACGTGATTCAGCACCTTTATCGCTATCACAAACGCCCCAGGATCCCGCACTGCCCCAGCTGCTTCATCACTTTTAAAACAGAAGCCCACCGAGACGGACACTCTTGTCACTACACAAACGCTCGGCCCGATGAATTCTTTTCCGACAATGACATCAAAGAGATCAAGCGAGCCATGACCGGGACATTGAGCGAAGTCAGAGACCGATTTGAAGGGCCTCCCCCCGAAACCAGCAATCTGAGCGAGCTGAAATGGTGCCTAGTCTGGAACATGCATTTCAGCTCTGAGCTTGTCTCACCCTATCTCGGCAATCTCATGGATGAGGCTGCTCAGTACCTTTGCAGAATGAACCAGCAAAGGCTTCAGGCGTTGATCTCAACTGGAACCTCTGATTTGGACGAGATTCAAGCCATCGCATACCACTCCACCCGCGTAGCCCGGCCTCGCTGGCGTCCTCATAGAAATTACTTCGATGCCGCCAATGACGAAATCGAAGATAGCTCCGCTAGCGAGGCTGTAAGCGCGGATGTTGACTTTTCCCCCCAACCGCAGATAGAGCAGATAGACATGTCGCTTCCAAATCCTAATGCCGCCATTGGAGCAGGTTGGTGCGCTTATGGTTCAACGCGGGATACTTGGTACCAGCGAGTTGACGCCCACAATACCCTCTCGTATGAAGCTTTCGAGCCCAGTAATACCAGTGCTTCCCCTTCGATGATGGTAACCTGTGGTCTCGCCCCCGAAAGCCTTTACACGGGCAGCGCTTCGTTCTCAGACTATACCGGATTCAACTCCCCTCTGACCGAGGATTGGCCGTTGCCAGGTCAGCTATCTCAGTTCTCTCATAGCCCTCAACCAGATACTCCAAGCAACTATGAATGGACTTCCTGGTACCAGTGAGACGGAAATCTGATCTGTAGGCGACTATGGGGCGAGCTCACAGTCCGCCCTTCCTCTCAACAGCTTCTCTGATGCATCTTCTATGTCATGTCAGTGATACTATACTATCCTATGGCACCACACCCAACGAGAAAGAAGACGGCGAGGTTTATTGACGGCTGCAGTTAGAGCAATCCAATCAGACCACCTGGTTTCATCGGCCAATCCAACGTTTTAGCGTGAAGGATGGGATAGATATTCCACAAGGATACACAAGTGCTGGTCAAACAACAAAGTTGATGCTTTCTTTTGTTCTGCCCTTTCTTCTTCCCTCTGTTTTCTTCAAAGGATACATGCTCTCAAGTGATGCATGATATCCACATGCTATACAATACATTCAGTTTTTTGTTTTCTACAATTTAGCATTCTAGTTAGTTCACATCAGCACAAGGCTAGCATTAGAATGATATAAATCAAATTGCTTGACTATGTAACTATCGTACTCAAAATACCACTATACCACTGGTAAAAGTGCAAAACATCCTAAATTAGGTACCAGCCTATTTGGGCTATATCTACGCTAGACAATAACTATATTTCATTTTGCGAACCAATTATGCACACATCCACATTTTCACATATCCCTTTGTGACTCCCCTTCTCCATATCCCTCGCGCCCTCTTTCATGGCATTAGTTAGTAGATCCCTTAACACCAATCTATCAAGGCCTTCAAAGCTTTTCTTATCGATTTTCCCGGGTGCGCAAACAAGTGTGCGGGTCCTTAAAAATTCCTCCAACAATTGCCTCCCGCTGGCAGCCCAAAAATCTCGAATCATAGATACCCTTAATCCAACACCTTGATCCAGGTACGGTGAGCAAGGAGCTTCGTCGGGGAATAGGGCCATCCGGACTTTTATCCACCGCCGTGTTTCGCCGTGCCAATACTTGTCTCGCTTGCTCAGCTTTTTTAATTGTCCCTCACTAAGGCCAACATCGTGTTCCAAGTCAGCTTGGGGCTGGCATTTTCTCTGGCGGGTATGAGAGTCTCGGCGCTCAGCCGATTTAAATACTTGCCGGCAATGTGGGCAGTAAGGCCGCATTTTGTGATGACACCGAAGGTGGTTGATGATTTCCTCGATAGAATGAAGATTACACCGCCACATGCAATCTTCATATTTAATGGGGTCATGTATATAGTACGGGCAAGCAAGGTGAAAATACCCATCAGCACGGCCGACACCAATAAGATCGCCGCTGCTCTCTTTGCCTTCCAACCGATGTGATATCCGAAGTCGCTTCCTCGCACTTGTTCGAGGAGGCAAGTTATCGTCAGGCGGAGCAGAGTAGCGCATAACGGCCATTGCCTTATGCGCTTCTTCATTTACGAAATCCAGTAATTCCTTGTATGACTCTTGAAATGCGTCACTAGGGGCCAGTTTAGACTCCATTTCAACATCGTGAGCATCAAGCCAATCGTCATTGTTGTCAAAGTCGGATATACTGCTATCGGTGTCGTCGCCATCGCCGCTATCAGTTTCACTGTCGTCGTCACTGCCATTTTCATCTTCATGTTCGCTATCCATCTCGCTGTCGCTTAAGTAGCTCTCAGATCTGCTTCGTTTTCGTCTATGTGAAGACTCTGTGAATGGTTCATGGTGCAAGATCTGAGGCAATGATGTTGGCGCTGAAGGCGCAAACGTGCATTTCCTTGTTTTTTCCTGTCGAAGTTGTAACAATCTCGATGATGTGTCTGAACCTTTATTATTATCTTCTACCAGCGCAGCCGCCAGTTTTTCTGCATTGTTCAGTGGCGCATTTCTTTTGACGCCGACGACGGAGGCAACGCCCGCACGGTGCCACTGATTAATGGCTGGTGATGGGATCTTTGTGGACGATGGATCTGCACAGGTTTGAATACCATGCAAACATTTTTTGTGGGTGGAAATTGTGCTCTTAGGGTCAGTAATGCAGGTCTCGGCCTGACGGATTTGAGTCGAAATTTGGACTCCAGTATGTTGAGCACGCCCCTCTATTGCTCCCCAATTCCAATCAGCCAGCAGGCTATGGAATCGTAATTTAGGAGCATCTGGGGGTTGCACGCCAATGATTCGCGACGAATTGCTCATCTCGATAGAAACCTGTCCTCGGAAGTTCAGCAAGGGGACGCTTGGCCGGCACAACGACGATTGCGAAGTGCCCATATGGCCTACACTTGTCAAAGTAATTGTAGATTGCATTTCGAATTTTTTTCAGATGAAGAATAAAATGGGGCAATACGAGATACTAGATCGGATTTGATTAAATCAGAATAAATAATAACGATGGCCACGCATGCTGTCAATATATATATATACATACAACAATGCCTGAGGCCTTTTCAATCTACTCAAAAGTAGGGTCTTAACACAAATGCGTCGTCAGAGAAAATAAATCCACAACCGCGGAGAGATTACCGCCTCACAGGGACCATGTTTTGTGGCTGACCAATTACTGTAGAACTAGATCGATGACCCAACTGCTGTCCTCCACATTTGTGTGAAGCATGCATGTCAGCTGACGCTAGTGTCACTGACGCATCCTTTCGTCCCAGCTATGCGCTTTTTACACACATATGTGGAAGTCTTTATTTAGCGTAGTCATAGCTGTCACGAAATTGCGACCCAAAGCCGCTTTGAACGGCGCTTCAACCCCATGGATGGGCTAGGTTCTACATGTGACAACTATTTTTCCACACTCGTGGTGATCTCATTCAAGAATTCTCCACGCCCAACGCCTGCCAATCCTCCCTGGTCGTGGCGGAAAAATAAATCAAGCCCTTGAGTGCAAGCTTAGAGCCTGGTTTCAAATTATCGACATGGTTGAGTGGAATACAAAATGGCCATCCCATCCAGTATATTTCATTCTAATTACATAACTAAGCCTACATGAATGAATAACACAATCTCCATGTCTAGAATTTTTGTCTATATAATACAAGTCTCGCTTATAGCTTGGACCCTGGCATGAGGATATCAGAAACAAGTTTTCGAACTTTAGTGGCAGCCCCGAAAGAGAAGATGTAGCCAGCGCCCTTAAATCCGTAGGCGTGGACGACATTGCCTTCACGCTCAACCCTGATTCCAGTTGTTCGGCCCGGTCGGATACCCACAACGTCTCTCTTGACATCACGGTCAAGATCAATGTGAGCAAATTTGTTGTTTGTCATCAGGTTGACGCGTCGCAGGATGTCTTCTCGCAACGACTTGTCAACCGCGCCCGATGCCTGGCCTTCTTGGCTCACACCTCCGATGATGACTCCACCCGACAGAGGGCGAGGGATTACGTATGTGTACTCAGAACCTTGGATCATGTGGACTTGATCGTAATCGCTCTTGATGAGCATGGTCTGGCCACGGTATCCCTGCACAGCTTCATCTCCCGCCAATTCCTTGGCGCCCAGTCCACTAGCATTCACCACCACGGCAGCGCCTCCGGCAAGACGGGCAGCTTCGGAGAGACTCTTCACCTGAGCACGAATGAATTTCGTGTCAAGGCCTTCCAGCCTCTTCTTGAGCCAGGGAAGGAACACTTCCGGGTTAAGGATCAGGGTCTGGAAAGAAAACCCGACGCCACAATTCGACGGCAGCTCAGAGGCAGGGAGGAGCTTGTATTCCGGAACGATGTCTTTGTACCACACAAAGTCATCATTGGTCTTGTCGGTAAAGTATTCTGTAGCTTTGACTTTCTGAAGCATCAGGTTAGTCTACGGCACGCCGCCTTGAAATTCGTCCTGGCAAATTAGGCATACCTGGACACTGCTGGCAGGATTGGCAACCGCAAATCGCTGGTACCAGGCGAATGAATCTCTAAACATTTCCTTGTTGCCCATCTCATGAGGAGGAATGATGTTTGCTCCGGCATAAGGGCTTGCCCAATCGAGACCTCCGTCACCGGGCATGTCTCTGGCAACAACCACTACCTTCCATCCATCTTGCGCAAGCAGCAGGGCTGATGCGAGGCCAATGATTCCAGACCCGACCACAACGACCTGATCGCTCTTCGTATCCGTCATGTTTGCACTTGTGAGTAAACGAATGGGGAGGAGTCAATTAAAAAGTTGAAGGTACGTTAAGGATTTCTCCCGCTCAAAGTAAATGGCACAGAATGAGATGAAAGAATTGAAAAGATCCAAACTCGAATGCGAAGCAGAATGCGCGGCAATCTCATATACATAAAGATCGGTCCCATCGGTTCGCGTCACCGCTAGTGTCGTTCATCCCCGCGTCAGATAAGACTAGCCGCATTTTTATTTGGGGAAGGTATCCCCGTTCCAATTGAGGAAAGAAAACTCCGATCCGAGTGGGGTTAAAAATATCAGGTAAGCTACAGCGACGCTAACAAGTCTCGTGATTGAAAGTCATCTTTTTTTGCCAATGTGACCCAAGATGATAGCAATTGGGGCATCTCAAACCGATGTCTATATCTTTTGCGCTTCGTTTCATGTATACAACCAGAAATCTTCAGCTGGAATAAATGAATTGATTGCATGAGAAATACTACCTACACATTTCTTATATTCACAAAGCGTGGGCAGAAAAGTCCCAAAGATTACTTTTGATGTCGCCGGATCTCAACAAATCGGCGCCCTAGCACTTTTGGTTTTGCTTTTTTTCTTCAACAATGCCACGCAGAGCTTGCCCCAGTTGCTCATCACACCTTTGTGGGGATGCGGGAGTATGTCCACCGATTTGTCAATCTCCAAACGCATTTTTTAAGAATAGCTATTTGCAATACCATTATATAAACGGAGCTATCCGGTATCGTTTTTTTCTTTTTCTGAGGAAGCTTTAGCAACTTTCGAATAATTCTAGACCCACTAACAAAACAGATGTTGGATTATGGGACGAAATGGCCAGGATTACGGTTGCAATTAAACGCCAATGACATTATTGTTACACTTGAAAACTACGGTTCCTTTTCTCCTATCCTTTTGCCTCCTTTTTCCCTTCCCTTTTACTGCTATTGTAATCTCGCTTAGCTTTTAGCTTTCGCTTACCCTATAGCACTGGATTTCAATCCCAGCTCTTCACAGATCATACTGTTCAAAGTCTTCTTTGCAAAATGCATTTAAAAGTTTGCCAAATGATACTATTTCACCAGAGTCTTGATATATCTTGTGTTGATTCATCCCAAAAGGCTGATGGACCTTTCTAAATATACAGAAAAAGCGCATGTATGTCCGTCAACCATAACATACCATCGACACACAATGCATCTGTCATCGAAAGTGCCTCAAAAGAAGAAAAGAAAAAAAGAGAAGAAAAGAAAAGAAAAAGAAATGCACGCCGCACATCGAGGCCGAGAATTTTCAAGTCTATAATTTGAGGGCCAAAGCCAGAGGACTTCTACCAGCGCCGAGTGAAACTATCTTGTTCCTATCGTTATGTTGACTAAATTGCCTCCAAACTCAACAGATGGGAGCAACCAATATACTATTGGCTATTAAACGAGGCCTAGGGATGAGGTCTAGATTTTCATCGGAGTTCCCTCTCCGGTGTCGCGGGTTTAGCGTCTTTGTGGCTGAGCCTAGACCACCAAGGCGGACTCTGGACTCGCCCAATTGGCTTTAACCGCCAGGCTAAGGCCATCAGCGGGTGAGCCGAAAGGCAAAGAAACTTTCCAAAATTAATGATTGCATCGAAGCGCTGCAATGCCCATATTTCATTAAATTGGTTCATTCTCCGAAGAGTGACTATGATGGTTGCATCAAAAACATGATGCGGACAAACAACGCGTACCACGCGAAAAGTCCTGTGCTGTAATTCAGTATTTCACAAAAGACGCTTAGCTCGGTAAACTTATGCTAAAATTTTTAGTTTCTGTCTACAACTACGCCAACATGAAGTGTAAGGCATTCTCGACCATTGCGGCTGATGGGTGGGGCATGACTAGCGTTGCCATGTGATACTCTCGCTTCACTATTAAACCACCGGCGCCCTCTATAAGCCATTGCCTCGCCGTCTCTAAAACTTCTCCAATACAAACTTCGAAAGACTGAATACATCCAGGACGGAGAAATATCTCTATTCATTTAATAGGTTAGTGAACTCAGTCTTGATGATAGCTCTATTCTCGCTCGTTCAAGGCAATGTCTAACAACCAGTGATAGTGAACATGAAGTTCTTGACCATTGTCGCAATACTGGCTACTGGCGTCCTAGGGAAAGGAGAACCCTGCGGCGACAACAGCGATTGCACAACGAAATGCATAAGCGGTCGGTACACTATTGTGCAGCCAATGACCGGATACGTTAACGCTATTCCCCAATATGGACCGCCTCAATTTGGATGCTCTATCGGATTGATCAACCCGACCTATAGTGCAGTGGCCTGCACAAGTTCCAAGCCAGCGGATGCCAACGCTCAAACCGCGACAGTTTGCAAGGCTATGGGCGATCAAAGCTGCAGCAAAACAATCGTCATTTGCGCTATTTTAGATGCAGACATCTTCAGCTTCCAAGGGAGATGCTCATCCGGTCATGCAATAGCATATAAAAAGGGCGTCACAAAACAGGATGCCTTGGCATCTTGTTTCTGAAACCAGCTACGGTGTCAAGCGAGTGCAGTAATAAGATGAGGATTTCTTCTATTATAATAGAGCATCTTCACTGTCAGGGAGTTCATGCAAAGTCAAATCTTTGAGCATGATGTGATTATGCACGAGGTAGCCATGAGTATTGTCATATTTTAAGCCACGGTTGGCTGAAACACAGCACCATATATAAAATAATTTTATTAAAGATAGGATATTTGGGCATTAAACCCACCAAAGCTTTCCGAATCGGGTTTCTTTAATTATTATCACTCGCTTAACCAAGCGCATACTGTGTAACTCGCAGAATCAACCATCTGTCTCAACACCAAGCCCAAACAAACCGCAATTCTCCACCCCGGTGCGGCCGTGATGGCCAGCAAACCACCTCACCCACAGTTTCCAAACGCAATCATTCCATTTCACAACATCCATCATTCCCGTTGTCTCCGGACGCCTCAGCCTGTATTTCCGTGGCACCGCGAACCAACTCTCCAATGATGCTTTAGTAGGGACGTGGCCACTTTTTTGCTAAACAAGTTCCCTTTTCATCGATCAGCACAAACCAACCATGAAGTTTAGAACACTATTATGACTAAACCGGAACTTGCTAGGGACCTTAGCGCTTGTCCATCGAATGCATATTTGGTGCTCATCATAAGCAAGTCGATTTTGAGACAGAGAAAAGCACCAGCCAGTCGGAGCAAGATCAAGCCTTATGTGGCGGTGCAATTGATTTGTTAGTTGATGCGCGTAGACAGTCTGCCTTCATTGGCTTGTTGGCTCTGTCTCTTCAGTTGCCCCGCTCGCAACAAGTGATAAATATGACCGAGCGTTTTCCCCCAGAAGCATTTGTCCTTCATTTTTTCCGCGTTTATTTCTTCTTATTTGTGAGATATAGTTCACCCTTTGCTTTCTCCTATAATTTCGACATAGACCAAGTTCAAAGTCCTACCCCCAGGCCCGCTCGATACGGGGATATTTCACCCCCTTGGAGAGGGTCCAGAAAACTTCGGCGCCGCCCGGTACGGTCCGATTCATGAGTCTCCTGGGGGGTGGGCGCTTTTGATCGTCTGGGAAAGCCTGGAGGAATACGATGCATTCACAAAGTCGGCACAGCGCCAGAAGCTCATAGCGAACCTTTCCATAATCTCCACACCTACGACGCAAATCATTGATCTCGGCTCTTACAACTACTATTACGACTTTGGAGAAAATCTCGAGGTCATGGAAACCTACTTTCCACCTGATATTTCTACAGAGAAGAAAGAGGCCGTGAACAATATAAAGCCTCTTATGAATCAAATTATGCCATTTACGGATTCTCTGATCAAAGCCCTGACCTATACACGGCGGCCTCGATGGGGATGGGTACAAGGCAACGAGACTCTAAATGATGAGAATTTTTTGACCTGTGTTTGGTGCCACTATTGGAAGGACAAGGAAAAAGAGGCCAAGTTTAAGCTATATGAGCGCCATGGTATGTTCGGCCACGGCGGGGCACTCCTGTATCCGACCTTTCTAGAGGATCTGAAATCTCTTGGGTGTATGGGATGGCAATCATATCACGTGACATTTCAACGTGTAGCTTACGCTGAGCCATTCATTAAATCTTTGACAGTATATCGAGAGAGAATTATCTAGGTTAACAAAGCTCATCCGGTTTCAGAAAAATAATTGGCTTCTTAAAAGTTTGTCCAATGATCTTTTCAAATTCTCGAGTCTGATCTCCCAATCGCAAAAGAAAATGCTTGAAACCGCTGACCCAAGTAAGTAGCCAACGCAAATGTGGCGTATGACTCGGGGTTCTGTCTTATCTCTTTTGGCGTGATTTTGGCCTTTGTCTTGGACGTGATTTGTAAGCCAAAGATCTGATCGAGCTCATCTAATAGTGCATTGTCAGTGTCGAAATAGGTCCTGTGTCTATTTGCCACTCATCACTTACATGCTATATCTGGTGTATCCTGACCACCAATAACAAGATGGAAAAGCTTGTGGAAAAAGGTTATGGACCGGCTTCGACGATCTTGAATCGAAACTTCCTCAAAGTTTACAGGACCAATGTCAGACAAGGTCGACGGCATGTTCTCCTCCATATTAGATAGACACAGAACGAGCGGTCTTGGATTGGTCTGTTGCATAACACCCCCCATATTTGCTCTATCAGCACAGGGGTACCCGCTGCCTCTTGCCTCAAAAAAGCACTGTTGAGCTCCGGCATAGTAATATGACCCTCAACGCAGATCTTAGTTCGTCTACCGTTGCATCTTAGTCACTTGTCACGGTACGTACAAAGGGCGGGATCTTCAGGGTCAATAGACTCAGAGAATTCGTTCACCTTCTCGAAGAACATCCAGTAGTAAGCATCTGGAAATGATTCATCCAGGGTGGTCTGACCTTCCACCTCTCCAAAAATTGGTTGTGTGGGGCGGCCAGTTGCAGTCTGATCAAACCAGGTTCTTCCTAATTTACGCAATATTAAATCCTCGAAATAAAACAGGGACTTGTTTTTGGGGAATTCTTATGTTCTTGCCATCCATCCCCACAGAAAAGCGTAGGCTTCTTTTCACCCTTTAAATCAAATTTTCCTTGGGTAAACTGCAGAACATATTCTATCTTCGCTATATTACTTGTCAACAGCTTTTCGGGTGATCTGACACTAGGATGATTAGAGATACTTACAGTAAATCTCTTCACAAAGCTCGACTGAGGGATGATCAAGTTCAAACTGTGGATAAATGATGGCTTCAAGGTCAAACCAAGTAGTGAGGTACCACCAGGCGTCCATATACTCATCCACAGTACGAATAGCCCTAATACGATCTATCATCTGAAGCGCATGCTTTGCAAGTGTTTCTGCATCCTTCAGCCATAGATTTAGCAAGAGAGAAAATACAAACGACAGTGATGGAAGCAAAACATCCAAGGTATCTTCTTGGGTGACTTTCGGGGAACAAAAATGAACGTCTGGGGAGTAATCTTCCATGTGGAACGAAGAAAAACAGCAAAGTTTAGTGTATTCATACAAATTCAAGTTTGAGAAGAGGAGCCGTAAGGACAACTCCATTACAAGCGGCCCTCACTTCCACTCTGTGGCATGCAGTGTAATGTCGGCCAAGAAATCAGGGCCACTACAACCAACGGCAGTTTCGTGCGCCACAATCAACAGAAGAATTCTGTTCAGCTGCAAAGGTCTGTTGGTTGGTCTTCTAGGCAATAACGTCCCAGTGTTTGTACCTTGCATCCAGAGGCTATTTTAGATAAAAAAAGCCATTTTGACGAGTATTTTGAGGCATAATTCTTCAGAAGACTACAAAATACCCAATGAGAGAGTTGATGGCGCTGTGCTATGGCCCATTGCCGTTTCAGCCATGGCTACGACCCAGTTCTCCTGCATGCACCGTTTTATCAAGTACCGACAGGCAACAGGGCTCAATAAACGTTTCGCCAACACCCAACATGCATTTCCCAACTAGTCCAACCCCACGGGAGAAGAAGCTTAGTTGGTGAGTTCTGCATGTCCAAAAGAAAAAGCAACCGAAGGGGAAATCCTTCAAGGATTTGCCAAGATAATTAGTCAATTGGGCGATTGGTCGGAGCAAAGGTGTTGTGCGTCAGGGTCTCGTATTTCTGCAAATTAGTCGTACTCAACAGACTGCCGACCAACACGGGCCGAATCGATGCACGGGGCCATATTCCACCTCGAGAGAGATTTTCTACCAACAACCCACAGAGAAGTCTTGATGATGCCGACAGAAAATATGCGATCCAACAGGAATTGGTCGTTAGATCAGATATACTGTAAAATGGTGTTGGTTACTAGTCGCTCATGACTACAGCATATTTTGCAATTGGTTGCGACAGCTCCCTGCGCCGTTCAGCCGCTGTTGGTGGCTGAAGCGTGCTACATACCGGTATTCCTAAATTCGGCATCACGTACGGGTGGCCGTTTAGACAAACAGACACTATGTCTGTGAGGCTAATTTACTGTAGGAGTTTCAAATTGATCTTCTCACGAAATTGGATTTTTCAGTTCGTACGGGTTGCCTCAAATGGTACATAATGATATTGTAACATCTGACTTTCTCCTTCAGACCATCCTCTACATCACTTTGGATTTAACTTTTTATGATGACTTCTTCATAGAGACAGAGTCCATCCTTCATTTTCTTTGAATCTCTTATAAGATCCTTTGCTATACTCTTACAGTCTAAATTCAATTGGGACGTTTAGCATGCGAGTTTCCACGGCTAGCTCGTTGACCTTGCTATTTGCCGCTTCATTTACTGAAGCAAAAAAGCTTGAATCTAACAATGAGTGTCGGGTCGGGTCTTGTCTTTGCGGACACCAATGTCGAATATTAGAAAAAGGCGACGTTTGCTGCCCAAAGAAGAACGGGTATGCAGAGCACGCTTGCGGTCCCCATATGTCCATATTACTCATTCTGGTATACCATGGTATCAAATCTAACCTTTTGCTTCAGGCAGAGAATGTTGTGGCAGCGGCTGCTGTCGCGAAGGTTGGACTTGTGGCAACCAAATGTGTCATCCACCAAAGACCATCTCGGCTCCACCTCCAGATTGCCTCACGACGATCATGACCATAGTCAAACCAATTCCAGAGTCCCCCACAAGTGACTACGTAGTATCTACTACAATTACCTCTACAGAATACCTCGCATCTCCCAGCACGGCTAAACAATTAACGGGGATCGAGACCACACCTTCGCCGAAGACCACATTTGTCCTCTCATCCAAGAATCCGAGTATGCATACACAATCCGAGCAAAAAGACTTGACAGGAAGTCTGGTATTCATTCTTCTCTTCTTTTATTTTCTTTCAGGGACAGGCCACGGCTAACTTCGATAACAAAGCCCCGATCTGGTGCTGACATCGCGACGAGTTTTATCTCCGGTGCGAATACCATCCCTAGCGACGTGAGCACGAGCAAACATAAAACCACCCCTTCTAGTTTATTCTCCGATACTTCAGGGACTGCGAGGCCAACAAATAATAAAGGCGAAGATTCCCAGGTATCTTATCCACCAATTGGTTCTGTCGGTGCAAGCTCAGGTCCTACGACCGGCACCATTGTTAGCCAGCCAAACGTTCATCCATCTTCTGGCATTATTGGCCTCGGATCCGACGCTGCTATCTCAACTACCATTCCCGATTTAGATAGCAGCCCGCCAAAGGTTGTCTCACAAACCCCAACGAGGAGCCGTGGTAGTCTCACCAACGTCCTTGGCCCTAGTAGTCAATTGTCGACCGTATTTCCGACTGGAGACCACAATCCAGAAACTTCGGCTCCCTTGACAATGACAAGATCCAATCCAGATGCTTCCACCAAAGCGAAAACAACTAGCAGTCCGAATAGTGATGGCCAAATCTCAATGATATCAACTCCTAGTGGATCTAAACCAGCCAGCGAAGTTGAAACTCCTACCGCTGCTGCAAATGACCAATTATCGACTTTATCTTCACCAAGTGTGATCACAAACTCAGGTGGTGAGGTGTCAACAGCCTCTCCAAGAACATTAACTACTCGGACTAGCGGAGCATTCTCTGGCACTCTCACACTATCATCATTTCCATCTGACCTAGATGTTACCACTAATACAATAGACAATCCAAGCCTGAGTGGGACGGAAACCTTTAGGCTACCTACGTTTTCCCCCCTCACAGGAACGGTCAAATCACCCCTTCCTTCATTTCCCAGCGGTCAAGAGAGTTTTGGCATTTCATCCTTTCGTTCTCTCACGGATAGACCAAATCCAACTTCTCCCTTGCCTTCTAGCCTTGGAGAAAGCGTTGATCTGCCGTCATTGCTCTCTCTCACAAAAACAGGCACATCAACTCTTCCCACACTTCCCAGCAGCGAGGAGAGCGTTAGCCTTCCATCATTCCCTTCTGCCATGGTAACAGCGAAGCCAACCCTTTCCACGTTCCCCAATGGTCAAGAGAGTGTTGGTCTTCCATCATTCCCTTCTCTCACCAAGAAACCAAATCTACCCACGTTCCCCAGCATTTCAGAAAGCGTTGGCCTCCCATCATTCCCATCTCTCCCTCCCACAACAGTAACCTCGCCCGCTACTCTCCCTACTGGCACTGATGATGGTCTGACCATTATCCCGGTCTTGACGTCGGCCAACGAGCCCAAGCCTTCATCTAGAAGGTTTGAAATACCGTGTAACTTGTGGTTTTTTCACTTTTGCATTGGGGGTGTTAATGGTTGGAGGGTGAACGGTCATCAAGGAATACATCCACCGTATGAACCCATAATCTAATCTGTTCACTCAAACGCAGTATCTACGTTGCTAACACTGAGACAGGGCTATTCCAGTACTAACACTCGATGAATCCATTCCCCTTCATATCGATATCGACGGCACCCTTCCTCCTTGGCCATAATTCACGTATGGTCCCGCAATTCGCATGTGAGCCGTAATAAGAGCTAACATTAGCAATTTAGTGTGGGGCCAGATTCTAAACCAACGTTTCCATCAAAGCCCGAGAAGTGCGAAACCAAGTCTGCAAAATTATGCGTCACAAGCACTTCCTATGGTGTATCTGTGGCAGGGACAAAAACCACTACTACCAAGACTGATACTACATCCAGTTGTGGAACAGTGTATGGGTGTGATACTCAGGGTGCAACTCGAACTGCTACCGTCACAAGTGTCACTTCAAGGCCCCCCACTCTTGGCCCCATGATACGATTTGAGAAATGGCCATCCACACAAGACCCTGACAGCGAAAACCAGGCGGCTGCAGATTACGCAGAGTCTCGACTTGTTTCCCTGGACAGTACATTAACTGCTACAACTACGCCCAAGGCCGCCTCTAGCACTTCAACCTCGACTACGGCGAGCTCTCCCCCGACATCAGATTCCAATCCTATTAAATGTGAGGATGAGAATAATTTTCGTGGCCACGGTGACATCGACACATTTGTCCAATTTAGCAAAGCCGGAGACTTCTGCACAGATTTTGTCGAGAATTCAGACCACAGAATGTTTAAGCCAGGCGACGCACCCATTGAAGATACATCGAAGGATAAGCGTGGCATTACCTATCATTATTCTATTTCTTGGGTCGAAGGCTGCACAACATCAACTACTCCTGATGCCTATCATCCCAAGGAAGCGGGTGGTTTTACTTGCACTGCTATCCTTGCCAGCGCCCATACCAATTGTAAGTGTTTCTCGACATAGGTTCACAGGCTTTGCGGATATATTGACTAACGTTTTCGCAGACAACAACGGGGGTGTTGGAGGGTATGTTGATTATGATTGTCTTCGTTATCAGTTCATTGGTGGAAGATGAGCAATGTAATGTTCGTCGTAACAATCGGCTTAGTATTTGTCACACTATATAGCCTACAATCCACTACGCATTTAGTGGAGTGTTCGCTTCACTTCTGCGTGGCATAACGGTTATTTGACGGTATTGGTAATTGAAGTTAATTCCATGGGTGTTCCCAGCATAGTGTATTGGATCTAGACATAAACTCAATGTTTTCGTGTGAGTTCCAACCTCCTTGTACTTAGTAATGCGATTTACGAAGTGTTGAACACCGGAAAGCGAGATGTCAAATGGGAAATTTTGCAGCTAAAGCTACTGCCAAGGAAATCTCTTCTATTGTCTAGTCATCTCCTGAGGCTAAGATACTTTGGCCTTAGAATGCATTTGCCTTAATAAAGAGAACACTCGATAGCTCAACGCCTACTTCAAGTTACCATTATATTTGTGTGAATTAGACGGGGTGACCGGGAAAATCCATAGATTAAAAGTCTACAAATGGGATCCAGGGCGGATGTCACGCCTGCTCCTCAGTAAAAGAGGTGGGTAGGGAGGTGTGGATTCATGGACAGTTGAGCCGAATTGAGCTAGCAAGCAAAGAGGTCATAAAAGCGAAGACAATAGTACGTTCGCCCGTCGTAACTAATGTATATGAACTCCACAGCACTGTTTATAAGTCATTCGTCTCTACCCCGCAACTGGTGCAACGGCAGCCACCACGATGATCTTGCTTGCGCTGCCACCAAGGAAAACCGGCAAATTCGGTTGTTCTATTCCTCTAGCGTCTGATTGGTGTGGCGCTAAATACAAAGAAAATCGCTAGTCAGGCCTGGCTTTTTCGATGGTCTCGACTACTACCCCTGACTAAAAGCTTGTACTACAGTCTAGATCTAGCTAACTGCTGGCGCTAGCAACATGGTAAAATAAAGCCGGCGAGCAGTACGACTCGCATTTGGGTATTTCTCGATTCGTTCCCCCGAAAATGAGACCTCAAAGTCTTGGCTTCGATTTCACCTCGTTATAGCCGAAATGATCCGCAACGCCTTCGTTCTTGCTGTGTTAGCAGCCAATGCCGTCGCTGGACCTTGTAAGCCTGGCAGTCTTTCATCCAATATTCTATCAACAAGTGGGACGTCCACATATGGGACTCAATCGGAAGTGTCTACCAGTAGCCAGTCATCAACCACCCAATCTCAATCGGAAGCGTCTACCAGTAGCCAACCATCAACCACCCAATCTTCATCCGTAACATCCGACGCAACAAAAACAGACGCAACCTCTTCAACCACCACTTCTGAGCCCGTCGACGACGGCATCATCTTTCAGATTAACCCCCTTGTTCGCCGCTTGTCGAAAAGAGACACACACTTTGTAGGCACCAACGACCCGTCCGACTGCACCTTTGCTTCCGTCTTCCGCCTTGACTCCGGTGAACTTTTAGAAAACGGAGTGCCGATTTACTATGCTAGCAACGGGTACCAGGAGCTTGCCGCTCAGGGTGAACCGCCTGCTAACGCCATTACAACGACTTTTTCCATTGCTGGGGGCAGCCTTCAGTGGACAAATAGCCAGTTCGGCGAGGCAGGGTTCTGCCAAGATGATACCGATGGAAAGGTCTACGTCATTTTCACGTCGGCGCCCAGTGGCTGTAACCAAGTTTCTCTGACGGCGTACACAGGTAGGATACAATAATGGCTTCATCTCTAGTTGTTGACTAACTTTATTGTGCAGTGCAAGAGTGCCAAAATGGACAAATAGGCGACTCTGAGACATCTAGTACTGTGGATATTTCCGTTTCATCTACTATCACGGCCTCGACAGAGGTTGATAGTTCGACTGCGGTTGCTTCTACTACGGAAACTTCCACTTCCGATCTTGCAACCTCCACAGACACCTCTGTCACTAGCTCGGACACGATCACGTCGGCTGCAACCACCACGTCGAGCTCTGAGACAACTTCAGCAGATGCCTGTGTGCAAGGGATTGGCGGGGCAAATGGCGAGCCTCCACTGACAAGCCGTCTGTCTGACTGCTCCTCCTTATATACAGTAACAGTCAGCCCGTATACTGTGTAGGTAGCATCCATGTTCAGCAGCAGAAGATGGTGCTGACAATTCTACAGGACCAGCACTAATGTCAAGCGCGGGGTTGCGATGGTTATTCCTACAGCCTGGTACTACACCCCAGCCCCTGCGCGTAACACACTTGCAGCTCGCGCCGAAGACGACACGGCAACGACCATACAGCCAACTGAGATGCCCGCGTATGCTACGTACTGCGACACTCCGGAGGCGTACTATGAGGCATGCTCCAAGGCGGGCGCCACTGGTGTCACAACTACGCTTTCAACGCAAACCACCACAGACGAAATAAGTTCCCCCAGCTGCCTCTTGCGAAATATGGTGAAGAGGGGTGGTGAAGCTATGGGTTTCGAGTTTGAAGAGGATTGGGATGCCTATGTCATGCCAGGATATAGGGTGTTTTAAACTCAATCGTAATGTAATATTCAGGCAATTAAAATTTCTGCCTTTCAATAGACATTCAATTATTTTTACTCCATCGAGTCTGTCATTGAATAATTCCGTGGCCGCTACT
Organism: Calonectria hongkongensis; assembly: GCA_017140755.1. Taxonomy (NCBI): domain Eukaryota; kingdom Fungi; phylum Ascomycota; class Sordariomycetes; order Hypocreales; family Nectriaceae; genus Calonectria; species Calonectria hongkongensis. The sequence goes on from JAACJA010000006.1 coordinate 447,434, forward strand.
TTAAAGTCACATCTCTGAATCCCACATAACTTGACGACGAAAGTTAAATGTGCCAAGATCCCTACAATGATACAGGCTACAACTCTTTTGACATGGTCAATCCTTCATCTTGGTCTTTATGTGTCGTATCCCCATCCAACCTGATCGTTTGATCCGCCCATGAACCGCATCAGGCTGCTGGCGGTATTAACAGCATTAAAACGGCCACCCTGGAAAGCAGACGCGGCAGCTGCTGCAACGTTCATAGCGGCTCGGCCATCGAATTGAGCAGAGCTGTCGGTCTGCTCCCCTCTCTGCAGCACTTGGTTCAAAAGGGTGTCCCCTGCCAGGCCATAGTATCGATCCAGGCACAGCTGTCTAACTGCAGGTCCATATCTGCTAATCCACTGTTCTTCGCTGACTGTAGTGTATCTTTTCTGGCCCTGCGCATCGGTCTGCGAAAAGGGCCACTCGGCGCGAACGACGTGGTAGCGTTTGGTGGTGAAGAAGAGCACAGGCCACGAGAAGATCCATAGGAAGGTGAGGTAGAAGAACCAGCGAATCCAAGTTACCAGCCGCCAGTTGTTTAGTCTGCTAGACGAATAGATGTCGACTGCTCGGTCGGCCACGGGGAATTCGATGGCGAGGTGGCCTTTGTAGTTGGTGCCCCTGATCAAACCCTCGAGGCGAGAGCGAAGAAGTTGCTCGTCCAATCCAGTGACAGTACGACTTAGACGGAATCTACAAAGACAGATTAGACAAGAGGGGGCGGAGAAACAGATAGCGGTGCGTGATGCGCTTACACTTTGGTCTCCGCTGCCTTGGCACAATAGCGATGGCACCACTCCTTCAGAGTGGGCTTATCGTGGCCAACCTCAAAATCACCTTTAGCACCAGGTGCGCGGTCCTTGAAGACAGTGCCTCGATACGTCTTCTCGCTGGCCTCGGCGGTCGTGAGCTTCATCTCGTTGGGGCCACGGGGCTCAAAGTTGGGCCACAGGTAATTCTGCAAGCTGATCAGGAGTCGGAAGTCGGTCACATCCTCACGCTTGGACTTCCCGTCCCTGTCGCGCCTTGTCTCCTTGTGCGTGCCGGTGATGTGAATGTACGGCGACGGCGGGAGCGACGCCATGAATTTAATCCAGGACTCGAGATAATCGGGATCGGCGTCGGAACGCTTCTCCTGCAGCGAATTCACTTCATTCGAAATGGTGGTGCGCTTGGTGCCAATGCGATACGAGGTGGTTTCGATATGGCTCTCGGGCGGGGTGACGCCATTGTAGAATTGGTTCACGTCTTGGGCTTGCTCGCGCTGGCGATTGGCTTCATCCTCGGCATCGGCATACGACGGCAGCGCATCGTCTCCGTCGATGGCGGCAACATCCTCGGCGACGTCGTCGGTGTATGCGTCTCCGACCGTCGTGTGCAGGGACACGGCGTCCGGATCATCGCGGACAGGGGAACGAGGGCGACCCATTCTCTTAGCGTGAACTTCAGCTGCTCTGCGCTGAGACGGTCAGTAGAAATGAGGCCCGTGGCGGGCGTGGGGAGGACAAGATTAAATAAATAGGGCGACCAAAAACCAGGCTAAATTTAGGCCCAACCTCCTACTTTAGGCAACAGTCCCCTTCCTATGGAGAGACGGGAGACGGGACGTGAATCGTTTCATTGTGCATGTGTTGGCGCTAGCAGGCAAAGGAACGGAGATTGCTGAAATGGGACTGCGGTTGAGCTGATGCTGACCAACGAACTGAGCCTAAATTGCAACTGAGCCAGTGAGCTAAGAGCTGGCCGTCACAGCGACAACTCCATCGAAGATCACGTGATATTCAGGACTAAACATGTTATGGGGATGGAGGCATAAAAGCGGGAGATACTTATCCAATTAACTCATTACACTCTCTCTATCAGTAGATTCTCCCCCGAAACTGAATTACGCGGCCTGGACCCTGTAAATCGGAATCTTTGCGCAAGGTCCATTGCTTCCAGTCTGTCCGACCCCATCCATGGCCCCATAGCTGAAATAGCTCGTCGCCCAATGCGTCGGGTCGCAAACGTCGACGGTTAGCATGAGACCGCAATGTCCCTGGATGAAGTATGAGCCCGCGCATGTCTGTGCATACGTGCCGTGGCAGGCGGCGCAGCAGTCATATGCGGATCGAGTGTCCATGACGGTGACGGACTCGCGTGAGCTGGTGGTAGGCCCAAAGAGTGCATAGCCGTTTCCTCCATACCAGACGTTGTATGGGTCACAGGCAGAATAGTAAGGTGTTGGAACAGTGACTTGTTGAGTCGCTACGTGGTGTTAATTATTTGAGAACAAGAGGCCATGTCACTAAGTACTTACTAGTAGAAGTCACCGTTGATGTGGAAGTAGACGTCGCAGTGTTGGTGATGGTCGTGTCAGTGGCCTTTGTCACAGTTGTTGTGACGTTGGGAGGGTATTTAGTAGACGTGGCAATCTTCGTGATTGTGGATGTAGCCGTGGAGGTCTTGCGGCCGATGGTTGTTGTGACGTCCTTGCTGGTCGTGACAGTCTTGGTGGCGGTCTTGGTGGCGGTGCGGACACAGTCCACCTCCTGAGGGAACTGCTTGCCGCTTTTTGGTGCGCGGTAGTCGAGTCTGGCGCCAAGGCTTCGCTTGTTGTTATCGTTATTATCAAAGATTGGTTCCTGGGAAAGACCGGTGAAATTGGGAGGAGCCGGAACCGTGCTGGTGGTGGTGGTTGTGGAGTAGGCAGTGGATGTCTGCGTCGTGACCTCGGTATTCATAACCGTGGTACTCTCGGTAATTGTAGCTGCCAATGTCAATAAGGTAGTTCACTTACTTCCGATCAGAAATATTACCTGTTTTAGTGATTGTAGCAGTATCCACTTTCGGATTAGCCGTCTTGGTTGTGGTCGTGGTCTTGGTCGTGGTGACCGTCACAGTAGTCGGCTTGGGAGTAACTATTGTGGTCTTTCCAATGTTTTTCTTGGTCGTCTGCGTGATCGTCAAGGTTGTCGTCGAGGTTTTTGTGCTGACGCGTGAGACGGAAGTTGTTCCCATCTTGGTGTAGCAGGAAGTTGAACTTTGGCCGAGCACACCTGCTCCCAAGGAGAGGAGCGTGAGTCCTTTGAACGACACCATGATGGCGAGTGAGTTAAGAGTCGAGGTTGACACACAAGAGGGACAACTGAGAGAGTAATAATTTGAGGAACTGGGCGCTTTTAAGGCGCCGAAGCACGTTGCTGCAAACTACTCGATGAAATGCCCCTAATAACCAAATCCGAATAGCTCGGGAGTGGTCGCCGGGCCGTCCAAAGCCACATTTTATTCAGGTGCGCCACTCTTGACACTTGGTGTCGCTTCTTGAACCTGACTGGTCATGGAGATGGTGTTGTGTTCAGCCCTACCATGCAGCCTTAAAACGGTATAAAAAAAAGAGTTGCTCGAGATGGAGATGCCTCAGCAGGGATGTACAGATGCGCTTTAGAACAGCGATTAATTCGTCTCTTTTTATCAATCCACAAACCCATTGCTCAAGACAACAATTGCAAGTATGTTGTCTTTATTCCTCTGATTTTCTTCTTTTTTTCCTTCGTACAATTACCACCAAGTGCAAACAGACCAAATGAGGGCTGAACCAATAGCGCGGATTGGGTGAGTCGAGACCGCAGCCACACTCGCTTCGCTACGCCACGCACAGCCTATCAGATATGAGAGCCTGCATCAGCTGGCATTTTGGCAGTGGACCCCGAAAGTGGCTGTACACGGTCTAAGATTCCCATGATGAGGAGGAAAGCCCCTGACCGCCATCATGGCATTTTGTTCATCCATCTTTGGCTAATTCATTGATTTGGCCTCCATTGATGCTTCGTGCAGCTAATTGGCGGCTTGATTGTGAGTGTATTTACTGAAGCGAATGATGCTGAGTCATCTGTTCTGCCATCATCCCACACGCCGACCGTTTTTGCACCGCCAACGCCACCTATCTCGTCCATATTCACTCACTCGGTCTGGTGGTCTAGTGGTATGATTCTCGCTTAGGGAAAACCCTACAGCATAGCTTGCGAGAGGTCCCGGGTTCAATCCCCGGCCAGACCCTTCTTTTTGAACTTTTTGTCAATTTTCATCTTGGATGGGGACTGGAAAAAACGTGCCTGCCAGGACCCACTTTCAGAGACTTTGTCTGAGATCTGGTGGGTCTCCTCGGCTCCTCCCTACCCTAAAGGTGCAAAATATCATCCTATTCGACCAACCCAATTTTAAAACAAGCTTGGATTCAATAGATAAGTTTAGCAATTATTTTTGTTTGTTTTTCTTGCATCATATTATCACAAAACAAGGTTTTTAACACATCTTGCCGATCTGGACAGTTCTTCCTCAAACACACAGCAAGCCCGTGGTTGAGAAATTGCTGTCTCAAGGCTTCGTACTGAGCCTAGTTTTTAGGGTACTTGTAGAGATTTCGTAGAACAGGCACGGAAAGTATTAGGCGACACGGCGTAGTTTTACACTAAGTTCATTCGCATTTGGAATATCTTGCACTAGGGTTACTAAAATAAAAGTTTGTACTCGCACTCTAAGCAATGTCAACACTTTGCTAAGGGGTCGGCTTCTGCTTGGCAATCGATAGTTACTTAAGTCGCCTTGTACAACGCCTCACCATGATTGGTCTTGTAATCGTAATGAGTAGCTGGAGACATATCACAGCCGCATGGAAGATGAATAACTCCAGCTGGGGTTGAAAGTCATTTTATTCTAGGTTTGCAGGGAGCAGTTGGATAAAATCACTTTAAAGTATGCCCTTCCCACAGTCTGACTTTTGACATTCTCCGAAAACTATAGAGTATTAGGACCCTCAGTATGATTTTCGCATGAACGCCAGGAGCCTTGCGGCTCTTGGATGTCTAGTCTCTGCCTCCGATGCCGGATTGTGCAGATGTGGGCTTCTGTTGTTCTAGATCTCCAAGACATTACATATATGTTAATCCCGCTTTCGAATACAATGTTACTCTTGGAAGCCCTAGCTGAGAGGCACTATCCCGAAATGCACGACAAGTAAATCACACATCCAATCTCTGATAACGATGGATTCTTGCATCTTAATGTTCTTATCTGTGTCCATGCTGCGAAACATGGTGCTTTATTGCGGATGGTTATGTGTTTGATGAAAGATGGGCAATAACTTCTAAACAACAAAATCCACCATCGTGGACGACAGATTCCTGATGCCGAGAAATTCAAGTTTGTTTGATCAATCATCCGAAGCCCGAATAATTATTCAATATGCTTGCATATAACTAATAGTGAGGGTATCGATATGATAGGAGCGTGTAAGTTGTGATCAGTACAGGCAAAAAAAAAATGCAGGTTCAAAAATTGTGGCCACCTAAAGCCATGGTAACCCAAAACATAATAAGTGCGTAAACGGAAATGACACCAACAGTCAAGCCCAAAAGCCAACGAAAGACACTTGTATGTAGAGTTGATGATGAGTTGCGTTCTTCATTTTGCTGATGATTGCCAAAGGTCTGGTAATCTTGGTTTACAGACGAATCGAGCCCTGCATTTTCAGTATGTGCACGGGCTGTTTCGTGGTCATCGTGAATGTGAGAATGGTGGTGAGCATTGTTTTCGTGCTCATCATGCATTGTGCGTGTGCTGAACGAGGGAGCGGCTGAGTGCGGTGGAGTCGGAGGTGCCGGCAGTTACTCAAGTGAACTTCAAATGTTCAGGGCTTTTTGGAACCTCGATGTTGGAAGTGTCAGGCGCGTCACTTAATGTCTGGGTGGCGGATACCGCGTTGCGGGGTTACGTTGGCTAGTTAGTTGTAGGATTCAGAAGTTTCAGACCTGAGCTTGGTCGCTCTGCCCGAGGTTGAGCCAGCAAGCAGAATAGCAGTTAAGTCACGTGTGACATGAGGTTTGTCTCATATACTATACGAATCAGTACTCTTCATCTGGAAAGCACGAGGCTGGTTTTGGGTATTATTCAAAGAGCTCCACAGTTAGATCAACGAGAAATAACTTTATTGCCGAGAAAATGGATTTAGCTGCCAGCAAGCGCTCAATCGTTCATCGTCTAAAATCCGAATTGAGTCGTGTCCATCCCGAGACTGGGCCGCTGGGACCCGTAAATCCTCTCTGATTTGGACTAGCTCAAATATTAGTGCTCACTAGGATTGTGACCTTTCGATTGCTGGCAAGGCTGATGCCTCGCTTTGGCTGAAAAATAAAGCCAATGGCCAATCTAGAATCTCTCAATTGGGAAGTGCCCGCCGCATGAACAATTCCATCCCACGCCATTCCGCTTTGTCCTGAGCTCAGGCCCCCAACAGATTTCGTGATGGAATACGCTAGAGTGGATACGATGCGACTTGGCCAACGCTTGGATGGATCCACCGCATGATTCATATTTTTTAGTTGCTTACCCTGCCATCCATCTCTTAATTCAAAAGTCGCCGGGTTCCTGAGACCAAATTTCCAAACCTAGCTTATCGGTATGTTTCAGCAAGACTCGGCCAATAACGAATGACGACAACACACCTCACGCCACTTGATGATGCGATAAAGAGGAACGGATTCCCGAATTTTAATATCTTTCTTTCTCTCTTTTGCAATTAAATACATTTAAAATGTCCAAGTTCAAAGCACTCATCATTGGCGCCGGCCCTAATGGTCTGATGGCTGCCCTGGCGATGCAGCGAGCAGGCATAGACTTTACCATTCTTGAGAAGCGAGAGGCAGCTGATTTGAACTGGGGAGCGTCGGTCTGCATCTGGCCTCATGGTGCGCGTCTCTTGAATCAGCTGGGGTTATTAAAGGAAGTTGAGGCGGTCTACTTCCCCATGAAGAAGAAGTGCAACCTGAGGAGCGATGGCTCCGTTTTTTCCTGGAGCGGCTTGCCCGAGGACATCAAGCTCTAGTAAGTTGCAATTGGCCAAGGTAATATCATTAGGAGCTGACCAGGACCTAGTCATGGTTACGATTGGATGCTCTTCCAGCGAGGAAGGCTGGTTGAGGTTCTTAGGAATCACGTTTCCGACCCGGATAACAATCTGCTTCTGGAAAAACACGTCATATCGATTAAATCAGGAACCGATTCAGCCGAGGTCACCTGCTCGGACGGTACCTCGTACAGCGGGTCAATCGTCATAGGCGCTGATGGTATATACAGTCAAGCTCGTGCCTTCATTGACGAGGCCCGGGCCGGTGGTGCCAAAGTCGAGGAAAAGCACGGCGACAAGGAAGTATACGAGAAGGGGACCTTTAAAACTACTTTTTATGGGGTATTCGGATGTGGTGACACCCTGCCTTCAACAACCCCCCTGGAGCACCAAGTGGTTTATGAAACACATAGCGAGGGCCTCTGTATTCAGTTTTTCGCCGTGTCTCCCGAAAAGTTCATGTATTCCGTGTTTAAGAAATTGCCCAATGCAACCAAGGAGAGGGTACGGCTTGAATCGAAGGAGGCAGAAGAGCTGTTTGCACTACACGCTGATGTGCACGTGGCTCCGGGGGTAACGTGTAAGCAGTTATGGGAAAGCACGAAATGGTCTTTCGTGGCGCCACTTGAAGAAGGTATTGCCAATACGGTGTATCAGGGCCGCGTTGTTCTCGCTGGAGACTCCATCATGAAGGTGACGCCAAATTTGGGATTAGGCATGAACACCGGCTGGCAATCCATTGTGGTTTTGACCAACCTCTTGCGAAAGCTCTTGACCAACAAACCGAATCCCGATACAGAGGTTCTGACGAAGTTATTCGCAACGTATGACCGCCGTTGTCGTGGCGTTTATAAGAAAGTCGTGGAACTGTCAGCAATGGGCACTCGCGTTGAAGCATGGGATAATTGGGTTTGGAAGGTGTCCGACCAATACGTCGTTCCACATGTTGGTGGCGACTTGGTTCTTTTGAAGTATATTGTCGGCCCTGTGATAAAGAAAGGGGTTACTTTTGATTTCTTGCCAGAGCCTAATCTGAAAGAGGGTAAGACGAAATGGGCTAACAAACCTGCGATAAAGTAGGCACAGGCCTTTGCGCGATTGCATTTATGTTGTCACTTGATGGGTGATATCCAACTTACATTCCTACGCCAGCAAACGAATTAAATAATGAAAAAGAAGAATTAGATATTTATTTTCATAACATGACATAATTTTTATGTGTTACTTAGAATATTAAGCACCAACGTTAGACATACCCTTTTCTGATAAAATAACCGTGTCCACCAGTGGGTGCTAAATGTGTTTGCACATGGCGCTGGTAGATAAAGTTCAAAAGCACTTTTCGGAGCTATTTACCCGAAGGTCTTCTGTAACTAATTCGTTTAGTGTGGTAGCAGGATAATTCAACCATTGGGTGATATCTCTGCCGGCTGCCTTTTTGGAGTTGCACTAATGCACCCCCAGGGAGTTCTCTATGACGGTGCACCTGACCTGGGACTTCCAGCCACCAACAGGGTGACTATGCTGAGATTATACCGCTCAGCTACCGTCACGGTCACAAATCTGTACTGGGATCTGTTTTTCAGATCTTTCAAGAGATTAGAAAAATATCTTGCCATGTTCAGCGAATCGACAGAAACATGCGGAATTGGCCTTTTCTTTCAAACGATCAGCTGAATCACACAAGCCTATTCAAATCTGTACGATTTTGCTCCAAAATTATTTTGTGTGTGACCAACGCATTTTGTAATCCCCAGCCCCCAAAGTCTTATGACCAAGTGTGTTGTTGGTTGTTGGCGCTAGAGTCTTTGTGCAGACGCTCTGTCCCACAACCCAGCTCGGGAACGCCGAGGGTGCCCCTATGCAGACTCGTGCATAACATGGCTGAAAATCTTCGAGAAGTGATGGATTCACATGAGAATTAAATACACCGTTTGAACTCGCTGCGGGGGTGCTGCCATCTTTCTGGCCGAGGATGTATTTGCAGTTTTGAAGAAAAAGTTGAAACCGTGAAAAACAAAATCGGATTCCCTGTAATGATTGGATAGTCGAGACTTGAAAAATCGGCTGTATCCATTTGGAAGATCTTTGATCAATTTGGCCAGCCACTTCTTACCCCTGCGTATACCCCCACACACTCGGTGCGATGGTGAGACGGTGCGTGATAGTGATGATTTCTGCATTCAACTATTCCCAATACGTCCTTTCACCTGCCTTAGTTTGGTTTGGTGATTTTCCCATGAAAGCCTAGGTAATCTCGTCCTTTATAACATGCGTTCATTGACATACCACTTTTGATCTGTTCCTTCCATCTAACTTTTGCATAACTCCTGCTTTTCTTTCCAAGAACCTTCAGAGCACCAATTTGATCCATAAACTAAACTCGAAATGAACCTCCCTACAACCCCAAGGTCAAAATCGCGCTTGAGTGAGGATGAGTTGAGTACCGACGATGAGAGTCAATATGATGAGAGCTCAATCTTCTCGCCGAATAATGCTTCAATGATGACCCCTGACACGACATTTTCGACACCATCTAGCGATATTTTCACCACTCCATCCACATCCTCGACTGCACTATTGTTTGACAACTATTCGAGCAGTAGGATCTCACTTTTTACTTCGCCTTCATTCCAAAAAGGGCATGATACTCTCCAAGACAGCCCGACAAGGCGACTTGGAAAATTTGACGGACGCAACTTGGAACTCACCACTGTTGGTTCCCTCAGCGATGAAATTAGCTCAATTAATGACCAAGTTTCTGCACATGACAAGTCTGAAGTTGATGATTCCGGGCGTAGGAATATGGAGTTCAAAGAATTGAGGGAGAAGACCAAATCTATAGAATTCATACTCGAAAGGATGGAGAAAATGGCCGATCCACAGCCAGGATATATTTACTGCTTTGCCGATCGCTCTCAGCCAAATCACCTGAAGATTGGATTCAACGAGACGCTGCTTACACAGTCGCAAACCACCGGTAAAGTACTGCCAACAGTCATTTTACCAGAGGATGAAATATACTGGACGAAATTTGGAGAGCATGAGAAAAAGTGTCGTTATGAAATCGATTTCAAGTTCGCCTTTTACATGCCTTGTGCGGTACGAAGAATGAAGGAGCTGATTCATTTTACACTTCATGAAAAGAAGAGACTCGCACGCTGCAGAAGCCCCCAGTGCGCGAAGCAGCATCGGGACTGGTTCAAGGTCGAGGAAAAGGAAGCTTGCGACGTTGTCGAAACATGGCGCCAGTTTAGCGCGCTGTTACCATATGAACAAAATGGGCGGTTGGGGAAAACCTGGGTTGAACATGCACATACGGAGAAAGCCCGGGCGGATACAACTCCAGAAGAGTGGCTATTGGGGCCATGGAGCGAGCTTTTACAAGAGACAGCGTCTTGCACTCCTCCAGAAACCAAGTGTCTAAAACTGGAGTTGAATGGTCCTGATGATGAGGAAGCTGAGAGTCTGCAGGGGAGGAACCATCAGCAGCAACTATTCCCAAGAAATTGGATGGACTTTGAAAGCTCCGGAGAAAAGAAAAGAAGAGGTTGCTTGGGTGCGTGGCAGAACTTGTGGTCTGGAATTACGAACCATCTTTGTCTTAATTAATATCGATTACGAATTTTGGTGTCAACATTGCCCGCGATTATCTCTCTGCTGTGTGTATTTATTTAATGCTGCTCTTTTCTATAATATTTCCCGTCAAGAAAAGATTCGGCTAAGTCGCTTCTTTCGATGTTATCAACCAATCTCAATCAACACGAAGCCCTGCTTCTTTAAGCAATGGCAAAATCTTTCCCCCAAAATACTCAAGATCTGGTGCAAAGTCATAAAAGTTTAGCTGGACACCATCGATTCCAATCCGATGCAATGCGGCAAGCTGATCTACCACTTGCTGGGGGGATCCGATAATTTCAATATTGCCGCCGATATTGAGTCCCTGCTTGTTGCGCGGATCAAATCGACCCCTCCAAGCATGGGCATCGCTGTCGTAGACACCCGCAGCATTGCCGAATTTCTTTTTTCCCGTTTGACCAGAACTACCTTCATAGATACTCTGGGCGTATTTTCCGGCTTCTTCGGGCGTGTCACGAGAAACGATGATCGGGTTGATAATGACTTTGATCTTTCGACCAGCAGCGTCGGCTGCAGCCCTGATGGCGGCGATATGATCAGGCAGAGTCTCGAGCGCGCTGTCAATATGAGAACCTCCCGGAGACGTGATAAAAATAAGGTCCGAGTATCGGGCTGCAAACTCAATCCCGGCTGGAGATCCAGTAGCGTTGACCAGCACTGGGCGCCCGTATTCGGGTTTCGGAGTTATCCAGGCGTTTTCAAGCTGCCAAGGCGATACGCGACCCTTGTACGACAGGTTTTCGGTCTCTCCCCATAGACTATGGACCACGTCAAATAGCTCCCCAGCCATTTCATAGCGCTTATCGTGCTCAATGCGTTGTCGCCCAAACATCTCATGCTCTACGGCACGATGACCAGTCACAATATTGATTCCCCATCGGCCTTTTGCTATGTGGTCAAGCGTGGCGCCGTATTTGGCAATATGAAGGGGATGCAAAGGTCCATATAGCACATGCATGGTCGATATGAGAATGATCTTCTTCGTCGCAGCAGCCATTGCCCCCAGCGCGACGAATGCATCCAGAGAGGCGTCTCCATCATAGCCGCCTTTGGGAAGCCACTGCGTGCGGCTAAAGGCAAGTTCGAAACCCAACTCATCTGCCTTTTGGACCAGGGCAAGATTGTAGTCAAATGTCCAGCTATTGCTCGTAGGGTGGGTGGAGATTTTAATATCTTGCAAACTAAGGAATAGCCCTAAAAGCAGTGGTTGGCGTGTCGCTTGGCTAAGGGGGCTATCTTCAAAATCGAAAGGGCCTTTGAGCACCGGCCCGCCGTCTCTGACTGAGAAAGACGCCATGATGTAGGATAGCAACGCGAAAGAGTCAAAAGCACCGACTCGATTCCTTCGGGCATTTTAATGAAATCAATGAGTCCGAAAATGACCGAGGTCGCATCTGGATCGCACCGGCGAAAACGATCATTGGGTGAGATGGATATGGCGTGCGAAGTGGGATGTATTTCGGGATTACGAATAGTAAAAAGATGACCTATGTCATGACGTGTAATGGGAGAATTATTCTTATCGCTTGACATTTGGCAGTGATTAGAGGCTGACAAGATGCGTGCAAAGTTGCACCAATTTACGATAGCGTGTTAACAATAGCAACAACTCCAATCACACAATTCAGCAAGACATCGATCGCGCAACGAGGGTGCTACATGATGAAGGCACTCTTGGCAGCATGTCTGGCTGTATCATGAACCGATAGATAATTGCCCACTAAAATTAATAAATGGAGCATCGGGTCTGAGAGCCCAATACCATAAAAGAAATTGAGTGGTAGCGATGGATGCAAATTATTTCCGTCTTGGACAGCGCTTAAGCCATAATGAATGCTGATTGGACTGTTAGGCATTTTAACTATTAGACAATTGCATTGATATAGTTCTAGTTGAAACATTAGTATATGATATTAAGTTTTAATAAAATGCTTCAAATTAATTTTTATTTCAACCCTGTAAAAGTTAATTGGGGCTATAATAGAGTGTGATATACAGGATCCCTTGTTTTTTGATCTGTGCACGGTCAACCAGCGCAAATATCATAAATCAATGTGAGCAAAGAGTGGCCAATATGGTAGTCAAACCTGCAGAGTCAATCAATCCTGGGTCAGTCAACACTACAACATGTGTTGGAAAAGACGAATGACAGGAAATTCGAGGTCCCTCGCCAACAGTTTATAGATGCTTCCCTTTAGTCTTGGCACGTGAGTACTTGAAATGAAGATTTGAGGCGAGATCGAGATCAAACAAGTGGCAAGAGCAATAAAAAAAATGAATTTTGTTTTCGACGCTAATTTTCCCTAAAACCAAAACATATCTTTGAGATCCTCCCAGGCCATAAGAAAACAGAGAAAAACGCCATTTTCCAAACTCCCGTCTTCAAGTAGTGGCGTGGCAATGGGTATCGTGGGCGCTGCAACTGTGAGCATAAAAAAAACCCCGACTAGCCCACGCATGCTCTCTACTCGCGTCATTCGTCTCGTGCGAGGTTGATGTAACATATTGACGACATAATGCATAAAGAATCCCTCTCTTGACGGGACGTTTGTGGATCAACAAGAGCCGTCCGTGGCGGTGTCGTGCATGGTCGTTTAAAGGAACCTGTCTGGCCACTCCTTCGATGCGGCCTTGCCACAGATCCGCTGGAACATGAGATGCTGGCCAACGTGGTGCAGCACATCACGGTCACCCCACTTCAACCTATCCGTCGAAATGCAGTAGAAATCGGCGCCGATGGCCCGAGCAAGTGCTTCTCCCTCCTCACGGGCAACAGCGGGTTCGCCCTTGGTGCGACAGTTGGCGATGACGAACTTGGGGATCGGGCCCGCGTCTACTCCTGGCGGCGGGCGGAAAGCAGCAGGCGGCGGCGCCTCTGGGATACTCGCTTCCGGAATAGGTGCCACCTCTGAATGAGTAGGGAGTCTGGGCGGTGTTGGCTGGCTGGCGGACCTTTCTCTGTCCCTGCGTGTGCTGCCACGGCGCTTGAGCGACAGGCGACGAACCATGCCGGTTCCGACCCTCTTGGTCCAAGACTGAGGCGCCTCGGTCTGTGGTACCTCTACGGGTTGGGGTGCATTGAGGTGACCGTTGATCTTCTCGTTGACCTTGGCAATAGTCTCGAAGCTGTCACGATCCGTGTCTTCATAGACGAAGATGAAGGCATCAGTAGTGCCCAGGGTGTTAGTGACTGCACCCCTATGGCTGGTTGGGGCGTTTTCAAAGTAATGCTCGCTCAATGGCGTCCAGTCGAGCTTGATTGTGGTTCGCAGGCCAAACACTGCAGTCCACTTGCTGTCTGCTGGTCTTTGCACACACACACACATTCGTTAGCTTAAGTCTAAAAAAGTTGCGACATGACAGGCAAACTAACCCAGTGGGATCGAACGGCAAGTAGGCATCGGGCGAGATGAGCTAAATCCCATGTCAGGCACGGCTTGCATGGATCGTCGTGACACTTACTCTGTCGATGACATCCTGTGGCTCAGGCTTGCGGCTCCCCCGCGCATCGTGGAGGGCGACCACGAGCACGTTGCCGAGGAAGCGCAGATCGGCCTGGGGCGTCCTCTCCAGGCGCTGCTTGACGAAGACGACTTGTTCCTCGTTGAGGGGCATGTTTGCTTGTGTGGTGTAAGTGGTGATGAGGAGGAAACGACGAGCCCAACGCGAGTGAACCCAACACACGAGAGTGAATCTGGGCGACGTCGATTTTTTTAAGATTGTGCCATTTGCCAAGCCTGCGTGTGTCGCCCCTTGAAACAATGTTGGCTTCGAGGCTGCGACCCACGCGAGCCGGGCAAGATGGCCGTGCGTAAGACTTGGCGAGTGCCTACAACTCTGAAATGCTCCGAAATGGCGATCAATGCATTGATGCTACTGTAAACCATGTTTTTAAGATTTATTGCTTTCTTTTTCTTATATCGATTGTAACATGATTGAAAATGCCTCTGTTGAAGCTGTCTTCTTTCTTTCTCGCTCTCCCACGTGTAATCCTGCTGCTGCTGTCTTCGGTTATGATCCATCACACCATCAAATCTATCTCAAACAATCCTACCTTCGGGCTGACCGACCATTCAACACTTCTCACCACGCGCATTTCTCAACGCAAACTCATCTTCAAGCCCATCGACAAAGCCATGCGTCCCATCGACATCTTGGCATAAGCACTGCCGTCCTACCCGCCATGCCACTTGATCTCGGGGATGCGCAATCCACAGCCATGTTTCAGGAAACTGAGCCGGACGGCTCGGGCCAAGATGAGTGGGCGTGCCCTGGCGCTAAAGGCCTCCTCATTTCACCATCAAATTAATGAATACGGAGCCTAAAGTATAATTATCCCGGCTTCAGCCTAACTGCAACGGGGCGGATCCACGCATCCCCCCTCCAATTACAGTTAGGCTCTAGCCGAGTGGCCACATTTCCTGTGCTGATTTACCAGCACCTCGTCAGGGTTCAGCCGGGGAGTGGAGTGGCGCGATCGTCTGCAAAGCGTTTGGGCCAATGGTTGGGAGATCTCGTGGGGCGCGCACTGGACCCGGACAACTGTCAATGCAGAGCCGAGGGAATTCTTCCGCCTGTAGGAGGCGTGAGTCGGTACTTGATTCCGCAGGATACGAGTGGGCCAAAACAAAATGGCGAGGAGATGCCTTCGAGCTGATGATGACGCACGACGATGGGAAGGGTGGACCTGCTCCCCGATATGAGCCTCACCTTGTTTATATCACAGCCTGATGTGTTTCGCCCAGGCCTGACAATGCCATGCATGGCATCCAAGCCATCGGGAATTGCCAAGTCCGAGTTAACCTTTGTCTGGAGAAACAACGCGGGATATTCCTACTTCTCACTCAACGTGGCCCGCGTTCAGCCCGATCTCCCCTCCAGATTCGCCTGCATCTGAGCGACAGTGTAAACGCCTAAACAAACAGTCGTCATGAAAGCCAAGGCCAAGGCCCATTTCGAGGCCGACCCTCTCGGCGATCGTCTGCTATCTTGTAGATTAATTAACCCCGCCAAGAGGTCCCCAGATTTCCCCACGGTTGATCGCGTACCGGAAAATCAATTGCCTGAAGAGGCATGCACCACCAGCTAGCGCACACTTATTCCAGTTGAAAGGTACACTAAATCTGCCGTTTGACTCTGGTAGATCTAATCACCTGCCAAGAACATGCCGGGGCCCACCATTTTACCTCAGGAAACTCTGCGTCGTTGATAACGGCGGACATTAGACATGACGTACCGAATCTGGTTATCGTTATTAGGCTGAAGCAAGAATCGTATGTCTGTAATATAGATCACTAGACCACATGCAACTGTATCTTTCATTATTGAACTGTCATGTCAAGAGTTGCGCGCCACATGAATAATCGTGGCCATGACAATACACCCCGAGTAAATGGTAGCATGGCTAGCAAGACGGACGATTATTGTAGACCACAAAGAAATAAGCCAATGAGGCCTCTAGGCATATTCAGAATAGAATGCCTTCAATTCGTCAAATAACGGCACGTCAGCACATTCTTATGACGTCACTGATGACAAGATCTGCCATAAAGTCGTAATGTGGCTTTACTAGCGCTGCTGACGACATGAAAAGCCAAGCAATCTCAGGGTAAGTAGAGAGAACCAATGCGTCTTGATCGTTCCGGTAGCTGTAGGATTGTGTGGCGTGTAGGTGGTGCGACAAGCTGTGCGCAAAAATGGCTACCCGGGAGGCCTGAGAAGGCTGTGTTAAAAGGATTCAGTAGGCGGGTGAATAATGTATGAAGATGTCCTGGCTTGTTATAATTCACTACAAAATACACAAATATTGCGGGAGCCTTCTAATTTTGAATAATAGTGTGCCAATGAGGCCGACAAAGTGTGTGCGTCAAATGGTGCTGTTCATAATTAAGAGATAGTAATGTTTGCTCAAGATTCGTTTCCCATCTTTCGATAGTCAACGAAAAGCTCACTAAATATTCACAACAGAGAAGGTCGTTCTCTACAAACACTTGTCCTTCTTGAGAAGTCGCTAAAAATACTGGAATAAGAGTTTTGTTATGAAACCCGAGAATTGGACACTCAACATTCTGTTGGTCGATTTTTTTGGCGAGCACGGCGCCGGGGAACTGAGGCGCGGAGAAGTTTTTTTTTTAGCGGCAAAAGCAACAACAGTAATACGTCGCCAAAATCGAGAGGCGCGTGTGTTATTATTAGAGGGTTTGGCGAACCAAAGGGAGCGAGTGGCCAAATCTGACGTATTGTAACGCAGATCCCTAATTAATAACTGGCCTTCTCGCCAAAGCCACGCCCGAGTTGCGCATTTTTAAGCTGCGGCCCGCAGATCCAGACAAGGCTTAGCTTCAGCTCACGCTAAGCCGCTGTCGCTGCTGCGACACCTATCCAATGAGTTCGCAGAATGCTGTCACTCAATCCCAAAGTAGTCATCATTCAAGGCACAGTCGCGCCGTCAGAGGAAGGCTATTGCGCTAGGTCGCAGTTGGACACGCCACCCCATTCCGGATGCGGGGAGCATCACATGGGACGATTAAGCATACTCAGCCTTGATGCCAAGCTTAAATGCCAAATCTGATTCCTTATCTGGGTGATTTTCTTATATAAATGCCTCATGATTGCTAACTGCCGGGATTTATGGTGTCTTCCAATACCGCCTCACACGATTACTTTCCTATACCAACATCAGAACATGCCGCTCTCAGATTCTCTCATGAAGCAAGCCAAAGGCTTCCTTTCACAGGTCACCGAAGAGGCAAACAAATACACGTCATCGCATTCATCGGATCGACCACCGCAGGGCTACCAATCCTACCCGCAAAACGGCTCATATCAAAACCAAGGCGGCATGCCCGGCCCTGGTAATGGCCAATACTTCTCAGCCCAGAACGCCCCCATGCCTCCTGGGCAATACTATCCGAATCAGCCATACCAACAAGGTGCATCACCAAACAACCAAAATCCGTCATTTTCTCATGGAAATCCTCAAGTCTGGCATCAACCCCCACCGCCAGGAAACGGCTATACCCAGCAACCACAATTTGCTAGCCCGCCCCAACAGACAAGTCCCCCAGCGTTTGCCCAGGGACCTCCTCCTCCTTCGCAAGTACCTCAGTCTTTGAAGTACACCGAATCAGCCCACAGAGTTTGGAGTCTTGTGGACTTGAGCTCGAACCGCCCTTGCTACACATTTCACTACTCATCATCCATGTCCACCAAAGCCACTGCCAAAGTCACCCGGGGCTTGGACGGACCAGAATGCGCAAGCGCCCATTTTCACACTATGACGTCTAGCAGCGCGGATATGACCATTGGGGGTCATGTGACAAGAGTGAAGAGGCAGCTGCAGAGTACCTCCGGCCTAGGAAGTCTGGAGTGGAAGAAAGATAAGAAGGGCTTTTTCTCGAGCAAAGGAAATCTTGTCCTTTATGATCGGCAAGGTTTAGTGGCCACTTTCGAACTGGATAAAGGCCCAGACAGCTATCTTCGCCAGGGAGGGAACATGCAAGTTCACAGACAAGGGCTGAGTCAATCTCAGCTGGATGAGATCTTTATTAGCGGTGTTGTGGAGTTGGAGCGGAGCCGAGTAATTGCAGAAGCTGTCAAACTTATAAGCGTTGGTACCTAAAAGTGTGCATAGACCGTGATAATCTAGCACCCCACCCTTTACGATAATTTGCTAGTGCTTAGTCTAATTTATTTATATATATATTCATGGCCAACTTCTCGTAATATGACTATTCCCCACTATCGACTAGCTGCTCTGGTTATCGCACTACGCCTCCTCAATAACACTTCCACCATAAGGGCCTTTGTAGAGGAAGGGATGTTCTTTGGAATCGTGCAAGGAAACATGAAGCTGTACTGTGTCTCCTTCGCCATCACCCCTGAAACCGATGCATGGGTAAAACTTTCCTGGTGAAGAATAAAACCCTTTCAACAGTCGTCCTATTTTTGTTGGTTTTTCATTAGTTACTTTCTGGTACGAAATGGCAGCATCACCTACCAGAATCCAGTAGTTTCCCATTCAGAGTTCGATAACCCTCCCCAGTTTCACAGTTAAATCCACAGCCGACCACGTCGCCTTTAGCATACGCCTCTGTATTCTTTCGAATGATTTTCCCGACACCGGACTCTACATATAAACCACCGTCGTCTCCGTGGTAGGCCCACAAACCTTGGTCCCACCCAGGTAGACTTTCGGGAGGAATAGACGACTGGCAGAAACCCATCACTACCATTCTAGGGAATGCCTGTTAATGAAGGAAAACACGAATAAAGAATGAAGGGAATATTGGTGTTGGATAAAAGGTGACTGGAAAACTTACTTAGTTCGCAAATCCTTGAGAATTTCCATCTCGAAATAGAAATGGTGGGTATTCGGTGGGATGCTTTCTCTAGTACGCAGATAACAAACATGCAGATTGGATGTCACATGAAAATGTAATTCGGCGTCTGATCAAATAATGAGTAATAGGAGTCATAGAATTGATAAGAAAGTACTGATCGAGGAGCGTATCGCCATTCTCGTCCTTTGTGTCAAGACTAGCCTTTTTCGATAGGAGAAATACAGCAGCATTATGATTCTCAGAACGTATAGCTCGATGCAATGGTGTATTTCCACCATTGTCTTGTTGGTTGATACAAGCAGGCATGGCTTCAAGTAGTTTCTCCATGATTTTTGTGTCATTGGAAGTCTCGGAATCACAGGTGGCATGATGCAATGCGTTAAACCCGTCGTTATCTCTGACAATGGGGCTGGCTTTTGCACCAAGTAGAACGGAGACCATCGAAGTGTTGCCGATGCGGACGGCGAGATGCAACGGTGTATTGCCATTTTTTCTTTTTGGCGTCGATGTTGTCCACCACAGCTGCAAGGCTCTTCACCATCTCTTCTCGATCCTTATCAGGGCAATTGCGCACTGTGATTGCATGATGGAGGGCCATTTTGCCATTTTCATCAAACTTGTTTGCAGCTGATTGGTTACTTTTCAGAATACTTTTGACTATTTCCACTTGGGCAAGATGACACGCAAGCATCATAGGCGATGTGCCATTTTTATCTCTCGCCAACGGGTCTGCGTCATGTTTAAGAAGAACATCAACCAGGTCGTATTTCCGGGACGCAATCGCCAAATGGAGTGGTGTTTCTCCTGACTTGTTTTTTTCATTAACTTTGATGTCGGACCCTTGGAGCAACTTATCAAGTTCCTCTTTTTCTAAGAAGTCAACTGCATGGTGGATAATACTTTGGTATTTCCCGTCCTTGATAGCAAAATTCTTCCAGTGAACCAAAAGAAGTTGTTTGCCGATATATCGCTGAACTTTATCGTTTTTATCAAGGTAAGAGAGCGGTGTTTTGCGAGACGCATCGAGGTTCTCTGGATCAAGGCTTAATTCTGGAGCGTTCAACAACTTGTCCATACATGCGTGACTTTGTTTCAGGGCTCCGATGTGAACTGGATTTCGTTTCCAAACATCCGCTCCCATAATGGCTTCAGGTGACATCATGTCCAGCAAGGCCGCGACACATGATGTGTGGTTCCCCTCCACAGCGAGATGCATGGGTGTCATACCGTTCAGCCCTCCTGAGCACAAAGCAGATGCTGTTTCTCCTTTTGGCATCCTTTGGTGAAGGAGATGTAAGAGCCTGCTATTTCCACAGGATGCTGCGATATGAATCGGGCTGCGCTGATACTTGTCAAACCAGCATTTGTCAAGCCACCAATCATTGATGTTATTAATTGTGGCTTTTCCATCATGTTGATGGCGTAGAGATTTTGTTTCATCGACAAAGCGGAGATTGGGACGCGCAGCTGCGTAGTGAAGTGCTGTCCAGCCAAAAATATCACGATTTTCGCCATCCTCTAAATATATATTAATAATCAATCATTAAAATGAGTGATTCTTCAGAATAACACGTACTGATAAGATCTTGAAGTTTTACTTCGTGACCACCTGATGGATTGCAGAGATTTTGATGCAAACTTCCGAACCCAATATGCTCCATGAAATCCAGGCTACTCTCAGTTAGATCTGTGTTCTCCTGCGAAGAGAATACATTCCCCCCATTTTTCTCATATGGATATAAGCGGAATATCTCAACTAGAATATCCTTCCGGCCTTGAAGATTGTAAAATGGAGATAGTTTCTGAAGGGTATTTGAGAAATCTTTGGAAAGCGTTATGAGAAGTTTATCGAATCCTTCAGGTAGGCGGAGCTTGTCCTTATCAGTAATTCGTATTTGTGCTCCATGTTTTTGACCTTGGTCTCAACTTCTGTATCAGAATCATCGCTAGTTGAGTCATCATTGGACTCTTTAGCCTTATCCTCAGAATCACTTGAATGATTCGCTTTAAGTTCTTGATGGCCTTTCATGCTCACCAGATCGAGAGCCATGAAGTAGACGTACCCGATAGTATCACCGCCGTTGCTAAAGTGAGATAATCTTCCATCTCGTCTTTACGGATGATAATGGAATCAAGAAAGGTCTGGTAATCGCGACAGAGCCTCCCCCAACGTTTTGGGTCGTCGGATAACCTGCTTTTAAGCTGAATACTCCCTAGAATCACATCATTGGGCAGGAGGTCCTTGAAGCTCAATGCTGGAATCATGCATAATAATATCTCATCAGAAGTTCTGAGGCCCTCCTTCTCAGCATATGTCGTAAATGCGGTGAGCTTTGTGTGACTAAGCTTTTGACCGGATTCAAATTTCAGATGTGATTGAGAGTTGGATGTGCTCACGGATTGCACTTTAACAAATTTATCAATGTTCAGGGTTCCTCGATCCAGAAAATCTCGATGAATAAAATTGTGATAGGTGATAGTCCAAAAAAAGCTCGTGAAAAGATGCTGTGCAGCGATTGTTGCTAGGTCTGTGCTTGAGTGCTGAACAAGTAATTTGGAGTTTTCATTGGCTTTGACGTTTTCATTGGGCTCATTCTCTGAACCAGCGTGAGTCAATGAGATAATCCTTCGGTATGAAACACTAAGTAAGAGCATAGTTACCTTTAACTGGTTCAGTGAAGCCAATTACAGGCCCAATATTATCGTGTTCAATGTCATCTCTCTCTGGCGAAGAACCATGGGACTCATTTACCCCTGATTCGTTCTCGGTCTCAATTCGAGTTGGGCTTTTTACCCACCACTCAATATCGCGGGCTAACGCATGCTTCGCATCGCCATACCCGATGATTCTACGGTAATTAATGCGCTGACCAGTATCCGCTTAGGATAGTATCCTATCCTTCTTCTCCCCTTGTTCCGTATCTCTCTTGTTTTCCTTCTCAATATGAGCCATCCAAAGTGACAAGACTGCCTCAACACGCTTGAAGTTGATTGTCCATCGCTTCTTGTCATCTTTGACTGACTCGGTGCCAGGGGCCATTTTAATAGGAATACATAAAATCTCCTTGGACTCTTTACCATTTATGTTTTTAATGCAAGGAATCTTCCAATTGACACGGTCGACTCCGGCTGGCGGCTGGTGCACGAAATCGTTCATGAATCTTTCAATGGCCACCGTCAAAGCGAGCCCAAGTTTGGATGCACCGACAGTCCAATTACACACACCACCCAGCCTTTCTCGAACGTGAATTAGGTGTTGGCTTGTGTTAAATGGCATTTCTGATTCCTGTTCGGGCCTGCTTTTTGTCTCCTCAGTGTCTATGGATAAGTTGGGGTCTAGAAATGGAAATTTCTGCCCCTTTGTTGCAGTTTGAACTTTCCATGTCATATTTTCCAATCCCGCCTTCTGTTCTGGTTTGATATAAAATATCTTGCAATTGGATTCAACCAGCCGAATTGTCAAAAAGTCGAGCTCGAAGCCCTCTGGAGCTTCGAGATGATGCGGTGTCTCTCCAAGCCGACGTCGGATCAAGGCTCTAATAATAGCCATGATAAAGAGTGCACCTAAATGCGCTACACCGCAGGGCCATGGCAGTCCTCTCAAACCAATGAATTGCACAGTAAATCCAATACCTCCAGCGAAAGCTCCTACTAAGGTTAAAAATGTCCACAATAATTGGTCGATTTCGTAAGTATCTATTCCATCGTAATCGCGGTCGTCTGTGGTTCTTGTTGTGAAGGACACCTTACGGAATTTTTCCATCATTGTCAATCCGGAGCTTTGTCTCTGAGGGTCGCTATATTTTTTTGAGGTTTTCAATTTTTTATAAGCATTGACATCTTCGGATCGGCTTGAAGTCAAGAGACGAGTCTTTGCACCCCCAGAGATAATGTATGGATGGAAGTTTTGATCGCTTACACGTTGTTCTCGTTGAACCCAGAGTAACTCGAATAGGCCGTGATTGTTATTTTGATTAGTTTTATCTTGATCACTTTTAGTGCGCTGCCATATAAATTCCTCGGTGCTCTTTTCGATGGCAGCTGAGCAAGTAAGCATGCCAAAAAAAGTAAAACCGATCCAAGCATATAACAAGGTAGTCCCCAAGGCTGTGAGCCGTATTCTGGGTTCCGATAAGCTACTACACCTGCGATAACAAGCAGTGAGGTCTGCAAAGCGATGGCGATTGCGGTAGCTACTTGAAGTTCCTCGATTCGAATGTCGGGGGATATATCTTCGGTTGGAGTATTCAACTGAAGATTGGGTGATTTCAAAAAGCCAGGGTCCTCTCGAGGGAGTCCCTGTCTTTTTTCTACGTCTGAATTCTTTTCGGAGACTGATTCATGGTATCCTGTCCCACCAATACAGTTAGATCTGTTTGTATCTAATGTTGTCATCAACACCCACTGTTACTAGTCATAAAATCATTCTTAACAGCAGTATGTAGTGTATGAATGCCGCACAAGCCTTCATCGAGGAATTCGTCGGGGAAAATGATGAGCTGGGCAATATCTGGCCGCCCCATGGTTCGAACAATTCCGGCTCCGTTGAATAATTCGCAGACCTCGCTAGATGTTGAGGACATGTACTCAATCGCGGCAGCAGCCCGATTCTCACGAGCATGCCCAATAAAGGCCTTAGCGAATTTGGGCCCTTGAACACGAATAGCCCCGCTATGGCAGTCATGATTCCTAGAGGAACACAAGCGAATAACAAATGATCGTACTTGGTAAAGGATTCACTAAGAAATTGTCGAGCGAACTGTTCTCCAAAGAGGGCAAGGATCCTGTGATGTGGAGGTCAGCGCCGAGGTGGCCAGCGCTGGTGGAACTGGGGCCAACTTACGGACCGAGATCGGAAAAGACATTGAGAATAAAATCAGTGTCATCTCCATCGGCGGATACTCTGACAGCCGCAGCTAGCAGCAGTGCAGTTGAAAGGCGAAGAGATTTTGTCGTGAACATCGTGTGTAGGTTCGGCAGCGACGGAACTCGCTCAGCCAAGACGGGGCAATCGAGGCAGCCGAGGACAACTGAAGAGACAAAAAGAAACAAAACAGCCCCAGCCCAAAGAATTAGGTATTGATTGTATTTGCCTGAAATTATAGGCTATGAGCTGCAAAGCCAGCTCAGCCGAACTTTTTACCTTGTGCCGTGTTCTTTTTGGAGAGACTACTGCATGAATGCGCGAATCAGAATGGTGGAAGCTTTCCCACAAATGCTAAGCTACAGCGCCGAGGACTCACAAACCAATCAGTTATTTTTATAATGTGGCATGAGTTGGCAGCCTAACCTTTTTCACACCTGTTGAGTAGTGAAATCGTGCATAAGTAGGAGGAAATGACTTGAGCGTCGATTTCGCCTTATTTGAGAGTGCCATGCGAAGAATGCAAGCAATTGGATTGGACTTTTAGTTATCCTGAGAGTTGAAGGATTAACCCTCTATATTTTATAGCATTTTCTATATCAGTAAGTCAATTATTGTAGTAGGTACAATTATCGTGGGGTGTGTCGGGCCCATGAGTGCGATAACTGATTTTTGCCCCCAGGAAAAATGTCCTCTTCATGTGTTTAAGTGAAATTATACGTGCGCAAACACTAAAAGTGATATTTAAGAATTGGATCACTCAAGTCTAATTGTCTATCAGTAATGTGTTATGTGCTACTTTTAATGACATTACTGCGGTTAGCTATACATAGGAAATATTCAAAATGAATATGGTTTTTGTTGGACTAAAAAAGGTATTAAAGACATATTAGCACCATGAGAAAGTCCTTTAATGACAAACTCAAAACCCAATTTATCATACAATATATCCTCGAGGTCAACTTTCTTCCTAGGAAGAAAAAGCCCATAAGATGTCAAAGCTCATTCGTAGAGTTCCTCCAAGCGCCTTTTCGTGTTCCTCTTGAGGCCGCATTTGGTGAGACAGGCATCAATACCAAGGGCAATGCTGGCAGGGATTGTGTGCCGGAAACTCTCGATATCCTGGCCATTAAGAGTCTGAATGCCACCGAGAGTAGCCTGAACAGCGTCTTTTCGGAGGCTGAAAAAGTTTTGAGCGATATGAGATATACCGGGGTCGGCGTTATTAAAGGAGGCCACAAAAACAGCATCTTCACAGTCCGGATTGAACTCTAGATGGATTGCGCCCATGGGAAAGAGAACCATTTCATATCGCGAGAGCGTGTTCTCAATGGTACGAGCACCGTCCTCAATAATAAAGTTGGTGACAAGTCGGCCCTTGACGATGAGATTGAGCTCCGTAGCTCGGTTGTGGACATGCGCAGTATTCATGCCACAGGGGCCGACAAATCCAAGCGTCATAGCAGCGGCGTTACCAATCAAAGCCGGCATCGTCTTTGATTCAGCTAAAACTGAGACGCCACCACGACCTTTGACCACAGAGCCTGATGCAGCACCAGTGACGTTGAAATCGAATATGTAGTCGCCGGGCTTATCTAGAAGTTTAACACGATCGGCTTGCGTAGCAGAGGTCATCAGTTTAGAAATAAGATTTGTATCGCCGGATCGAGTGTTGATTGGCACAATCGGCGGCAGGGCCATTTCGGTGCCATTCTCACGGCGGAGATGATTGATATCGTGAGGAGCTGCGAAAGTAGTTCCGGAAAGGACGGCGAAGAAGAAGAAGAGAAAATTCATTTTGAGTGACAGCGACTCAGTAACTGGGTATTTTAGATGAAATGGAAAATGGTGCCTTGCAAGATCCAGAATTGGGTTTGGCCAACTTCCAATGTTTGTTTGTTTAATTCATCTCTATCATAGTGGCTAAATCGTTGGGTAGAGTTCCAGTGTCCCATTTTTATGCTTTCATCATGCATAGATTAGACGTAATCCGGTTTTGGCTGCTTTAGATATGATACCGAAGAGCCGGGAGCCGATAAATTTGATGAAGGCAAATCATTTCCTGTGCAGGTATGTAAGCATCAACCACTGGGTAGACATGTTGCGGAGGGTGGCTTACATACTGCATCAGCACTGTCATCCGACAAGACTGGTTGGCTCATTAGTTGGCTAGTGCGGATATCATTCTGGAAATGAGGTATGGAGCTGACAAGCCGAGTATGTATGACGTGGATTTGACATTCTGCAAGGCTGAAGTTGCGCAATAGCTCCTGACCCACGCTAAGTGGAAGTGAGAGTCATACAATAACTATACGCCTAAGGTTCGGGTTTCGGGAAGCATAAGCTTCGATATTACGCTCAGCATGTGACAACGCATGACCTTGTCTTATCCAAGCATGTAGATCTTCTATCAATCACAGGTACTCAGCGCAGTCGTGGACCAAATGTACTAATGCATTTGCATTTATTTGTAACATAATGCAATATCGAAGACATTTTATTTCTCTCTGTTGGGTAGGGAACTGGTAGTTTGCATAATTTCTCAGCGCTCTCATTTCAGTGAGTGGTTGCATTCCGCATGCTGAGGTCATCGAAATCCTACCCAAGTTCGTAGGTCAGTGATCTGTCCAATTAAAATCTTAATAGATGTTGTATCGGTACACAAAGAATAAGTGTGTTGCTTTAGGCCTGCAACGTGTCGCTGTTCTCTTTTCTTTGTTTGTCGAGGGTGGGTTGCCCATCCGCTAGATGATGCACTGCACTGTCAATCCCGAAAAGATTAAACGTAGTATGACACTACTTACGACATAGACAAATATCTTTATTGATTCATGACGTTCTTTCCGCATTTGGGTGGTCGCGATAATTAGTGTGATTTTATCCACGTAATAACCCAAGAAAAAGACACGAGTATGAATAGCTGGTCCACTGGGATATCAACACATAATTATCAGCCAACACACGAAGAAATAATGTTTAGAAAGTCATTTGTTTTATATTTCAATCTACCAAAGTGAATTTCTCTAATTCTACTAACCAAAAGACTTTTTGACTGTTTTAAAAACACACCGGAAGTTCCCTCTTGACCACTATTCCTCAACACCACTGTCCTCGTCTTCATTTCTCAATTGAAGAACGGTGTGTGAGTCAGAATACATAGCGCTTACAAATCTGTAGTCATGATCTCCGGTACCAAAGTCTGTCAACGGGTATGCGCTGAGATGGATGTGCGGGACTCGCTGCACAAAGCTGATAATGGCGTCTACAGATGCCGAGTCGTCCATAGTAAACGCACGGAGAGCTCTTGGGTCAAAAGCCCACTTGTATTCATCTGGAATGCGTTGGCCTTGGGGGCCTACGAAATCAGTAGGAGACCAAGTCTTCCAAAGTTTAATACCACCCGTGATGCATATAATCAGCTCATCAAAGGCCGCTTCGATTTTAACTTGCTCGTTCTCAAAAGGGCCCACATTTGGAAAATTGGAAACCTCAGTTTTCCATTTAAGTCCGTCGTTTCTCTAGCTAAATTAGATCCCGGTAAATACCTCTAGGATATCGCTGAATAAGGCGTAGACGTCGTTCAGGATTTCCTCTGGGCTGTAGAACAGTGGACGTACAATAACAACTTCGGTCATTTTGTCCTTGGTTGTTAAGTGATTTCTCTAAGGTCAAGTTGTGATTATTGTAAGAATGGACTGTCACTGTTGTGAGGATTGAGTTGAGAATGGATTGAGGATCAGGCTGTTTATATAGACAAATATTTGAAGTGCTTGGAAAAGAAAGGTCCATCAAATAGACTATGAATAACAGTTTTTTATTCCTTTTATTATTTTTTCTTTGTTTGTAGTGAAGTCAATTAGAATGACGCACTGTTCTTTGGTAGTAAATGCCGAAATACCTGCAATGATTCAAGGTAAAAATTATAATTTTAAAACAAAGGATTACTGCAGATATTAGCTAGTACTTAATCTTCATGAGTGGAAGATTCTCATACGAAAAGAAACAGTAAATCATGATGAGTCAAGTAATAAACATGCCTATGATATCTCAACTTGTTGAATAGTCATAATGACGACAATGAGCTTGTTCCCCCTAATTAAGTACTACAAATGAGTAAATTATCAGCGTTCTCAGAATTTACTCCTTGAGTGGTTAACCATTGTTTTCTTGTGCCCTGAATAAGAATATGTCCAATTTGTATAAAAAAGGATGCTGGAAGTTTGAGCCCTTCAAATGATGGAACAGCCGTGAATGAGGTGAGTGGATCGTCGATTGTAACTTGCACTACTAGTCACGGTGGAAAGGCGATATTGTATCACGTAGATGGAGAGACTGGCGTTGCAAGATTTTGGCTCGTGAATGAGGGCGTGAATGTCGTACCGAAATCACTACCCAGAAGATGTTTCAAACGTTGCATGCCGCTCGATTTGATTACAAGGGAGGTTGTTTGAACACTCCCCAAAATGCTGTGCGAAGCATCGGAGTTGGACTGACAAATATTTAACGTCATGATATTTCGGCAAATAAGTTATTTGCTAATCTTTTTTATTGATGACGGATCCCAGTGTAGCCGTTTCCATACCTTTGGAAGAGATATTGTTACAATTTGTGCGGGCCTTTTATTTACACCTCTAGTAGCGAAGGATCTCAAAGGTCCTTTCGGGGTGTAAAGTGTACCTTCAAATCAGGCTTCATCCAAAGTGTGAAGACTTTGTTCTCAGCAAGCCACTCTTTACTCTCGGAATCGATCCTGAGGTCAAAGTTCCAAACAATTTTGGCGAGAATAAGGCGCATTTCAGCATAGGCCAGGCTAGATTAAATCAGATTTAGCGACAGCTCGTCATTATTATTCTGAACGAATGAGAAAGGGGGCTTACTTTCTACCAATGCAATTGCGAGGTCCAAACGAGAAGGGCTGAAAGGCCTCAGCTTTGTCGTTCGCAAAACGAGAGTCTCCGAGCCACCTCTCTGGGATAAACCTGTCAGGCAATGTGAAGTTCTTCGGATTACGATACATTGGCCACTGCCAGATACCTAGAACGGTCTTCGTTGTGTTAGCTATTCTGGTGAATAAATTCACGGAGACTTACATTTTCAGGCACATATTGACCGCAGATTGTGTCACCCCCCGCTTGGGCTTTGCGTGGAATCGCAGTAGGGACAGGAGGGAACACTCGAAGAGTTTCGTTCAGGACAGCCAGCATATAATCTAGGTTTTGCACACTCAACAGATCGATTTCTTCATTGGTGGCGAAAGTGGATCTCACTTCCTCTGTCAGTTTGGCCAAAACATTAGGATGTGTTGTGATCAATTGAGTAGCACCAGACAGAGTGGTCGCAGTAGTTTCTGAACCTGCGATAATCAAGATGCTTGAATTGTCCAGGACTTCTGGGTGAGATAGTTCCTGGATTCGGTTAGTACCAAATGGATCTCGATACACTTGAATGAAATGGCTTGACTCACAGCTTTGCTTTTTGACCTGATCATGGATTCCATGAAGTCATGGCGAGGCTCTTCCATTTTCATGCGTTTAGCAACCTTTTCCTGAGTAAACTGGAAGTGGGCCTTGAAGTTTCGCAGTGTCTTTTTAGAAAGGAATAACTTGTTCAATCTTGCTCCCATTGGGAATCGACGCAGCAAAGTATTGATGGTGTTGGTTTGAATTCGATCAAAGATGAGCGAAACCCAAGGGTGGTAGTCTGAACTCTCGAGGCATCCAAAGGGTTCTCCAAATGCCAAGTCGCCAATGATGTCAAATGTGGCCCAGTTATACCATGAAGTCAACTCCAATGGATTGCAATCCTGGCATTTTTCTTTGAGCCTTCTAATCAATAGATCAACATAGCTTTGAATGAGTGGCTGCTGCGCTAACATTGCCTGAGCAGAGAAACCATGAGAGAGAATCTTTCTCATGCGTGAATGGTCCTCACGATTGGCGCTGATGACACTGTGTGGCATGGTTCCCCAAAAGGCCGGGTCTTTGCTGTTCTCGCCTTGACCCCGTTTCCTGTGACCCATGACATCGTTCCAGGCCTGTGGGTCGACAAAAGAAAGCTCATCTGGAGCTACACGGACTACATCGCCATATTTCTCATGCAACTGATGTATTTCAACATGAGGTCGGCCCGCGAGCGTGGTGAAGATGTACGGGATTCGTGACGCAGCCCAGAGGGTCGGGCCGGGGTATTTGCGAAGAGGGTGAAACAAGACATTGTACAAAACTCTACAAAAAAGGCATCCTAATATCTGGGTAATTCCCATTGAGTCAGTACCTTGGAGCGATATTGTTGGTGATTCAGTGCGCTTACCGTCGCGACGGCGGATGCTGCGACGACGCCGATGTTCAAGGTATTCGGTAACAGATCCGTAAGAATTGCCATGGTCGATTTGTTATGATTTGAAAAACGGGTTGTATTTTTGGACTGAAATGATTTGGAATTTATACAGTTTTTGAGTTTCCTCCATTCCGTTGGCTTTACTTAGTTAACTGCGGGCTTGCAGCGGCCCGACCCCACCGTCAGCGGAGCATTTCAAACTCTGCAGCTTTACATCACCGCATCTCCTTGATTGGCTTTCAAGGTACATGCAAGGAATTACTAGGATATCAAAAGCGTGACAATCTACATCGTTTGAAGACAACAGCAGTACGAGTCGTGAGGTTCCACTAAAGTACCGAGGCATGTGGAGTCCATCTCCACCACTCGCATTGTCGATTGCTCTGCACTTGAACTAAATTGGCAACCTTCGGCGTTTTGTGGCCCTCGCGTTGGTAAGACCGAAATCCCGATTGGGTACTTCAACTTGAACTGCCGCTCTGGATTGTGGGGAAGATGAGGGCAGCCGAGTAGACTTTGTTCCACCAAGGCACCCGTAATACGATTTCCGATAATTTATTCCTCATGGGGTTACCCAGACGGACTCCACACCAGACCGACGGAGTTGGGTAGAGTCCGATAGCTGTGATAAGGCTCCCGGTGACGACATTTCTTTTTCATCTTTCATGCTGCTTAGAAGGAATGTCACTTTTTCATCCATGACTCTTTTTACTTTGAATTGCTCCTTTTACCTCGGCTCCCCACTTTAGCCTTGGGGAAAAACCAAAACCCACGAGTTAATGTTATGAGCAAATTCCTTTTAGTGATATGCTGGCCACCGCATCGTATTTCAGAACGGAGAAATAGGCTCAGATAAGTCTTTCAGATATGCTTAATGATACAGACGTGGCAAATCAGAATTGGCAAAAAGCTGGGCATCATTTGTACTTCATGTTCAAACTCAGATTTCCGTTATACTGCGCGTAGTTTTTATCGTCAGTTAGTGCTAAAACGGGATCCATGTAAGTTTGCTAGGTAGCTAAACTCAGAAGACCAAGGTGCAGGGTAATCGAGGTGCACGAGCTTTCGTGGCGTGATATACCGAGAATGATAGTCTTTAAATACGACCAATCAGTCTATTCAGCATGGAAATTGATTTTCATTTATATTTAAAAGTGAAAGAGACGGCGCAGGCTCCCTCAATGAAGTTTACTCTCCTGGATGAAATTTTCAAAAACGAATGTGCCACCAAAACCGCCGTGCAGTCCTAAAATTCGTACAACTGTATATTGTATAGCTAGGACTATACTCAATACCATATCACAATAACAATGGCCTCATCCTTAACTACTATTATGAAGACTACCGGAACCAACGTTATGACGGAAACCTCGTAGGGTCGCAGTTAGGTGCGAGCTGGTTATTGTACGCGTTGTATACAGTATCGTGATCAGATAATAGCTAGACCTCGGAGTGTTTTTTAACTGAACTAAAAATAGACAAGAATTTGTTAGAGTGGTGATAAAACAAAAATTCATCATAGAATTTTACTAACCAAACTAACGACGTCGTCTTCGGGAGGACACGAAAGAGGTGTATTCATCGTATGGGCTATAATTGCAATATTTGACAATAGGAGCAAAGTTGCAGCGTCCATAGTGATTCAGATCATTCTCGCAAAGGCAACAAGCCCAGACATCGGCAGGTTGATTATGAGGATAGTAAGACTTCCCGTAGTAATCATCTCGTTGGTCTGTTCGAGTCCTGCTCCGTTCGCTATACATGTTCCACCTTCCAGTGGGGCGCTTTGTTGACTTAGGGTAATAATATGTTTCGCGAGATGTATAGACACTGTGGCGGTGAACTACAGTTACGTCGCGGTACATGTTTGCGAATCGAAGAAGTTTTGTAACGTGAGTTCTATTGAGAGGTCGCACACACACGATAGAAGCGATGGCTGAGGTGAAGAAGAGAGTGACTGAAAACTGTTCTGCGTTGCTTTGCAGGGAGAAGTCGCTGGCCATATTTATAAGTAAACCCTTCTACGATGTTGGTTCCGTTGATATAGATGAATACCTTGACTGTTAGTTTCTTATCCACCCTGGCTCGCTTCAAAAAGTGTCATCACAACTTGCAAAAGCGATTGGTTCGGTGGAACTCGTGTTGGCCTACTTCAAGCGTCAAGTGCGAGATGAGCTGATCCCAAACTAGAGAGTATGTATAACCTTTTTCTGTTAGTTGAGTTGGTGCCTGCTGCAACACTTTTTCGTTAGCGCCACGGCTTGGGAAGAAGCTCGACCCCGTGCGAGACTAAGACCAATGAATGGACAGGAATATGACGTTGGGGGTTTCACCAACACAAATGTGATTCAGCTCGGGGTGGACTATCACCAACCCGTTGGTTCGCCCTTGTCATATGACATGTGCGGATCTAAAAGTTTTATCCCACTTCCGGGGGCTGGTTTCGAAAATGATATTATTGTGACTGGTGCCCTAGCCGTGGGTTATTATGGGTCAAAACAAGCGCTTAGACTCGTCATGCACCGGCTGTCCAAGCATGATTAATGTGATGAAAATAAGGTCGACGGATCTGGTCGGCGCTTCTATAAATAAAACCAACGCGATATCTCCAAAGGAATATAGGCCAGATTTCTACTACACATCAGCCATGTTTTCGCTTCGCTCCTTCCGTAGCTGGCAATGTTTCATTTCATGAGCTGACCCAGGGTCTCAGCCCGCAATATGTTAGAGGGTGTAGACAAGCAGGGGCTTTCCAGTTTGATGGGAAAACGATGGTTTCTAAATATTAAGCAAACGGAGGATCATCATTGAGGACATTGCTGGCATTCCAAACCCGTAACCTTTCGTCGATGACCCGAATACACGTTTGGGTTCATCACCCGCTTCGGTCAATCTAGAAAATTGGGTGAACAGGGCACGGTGGATATAAGTTTGATGGCAATTCAAAGTGTCCCAGGTACGCGACGGGATCGTGACGTGCCGCACAACGTAATCTTGAGTCTAGCGTACATTGAATTCAACAGCAGAGCAGCAGGTTCCGGACGGCCAACCATTGTAGCTACCGTTGGTTGTAACTCCGCCCGCCTACACGGTCAACAGAAATCCTGGGGTTGAATTTGAACAGTGTCTCGAATCATTGTAGGGCATCAAGCATATGGACCCCGCCAATTAGGCAAGCTAGGGTGAGAATTTCTGCGAGCGGCTGAGCGGACGAACCTTTCGACCGTCCAATACCATGGTGCCAGCAGATGAACTCCCCCACATGGACCGAAATGTGGAGCAATCCTTCTGAGCCCGACGTGTCACAATAGCTTGGCAGAATCGAAGTTTTAGAAATATGAAGCGGCGTTCAAATCTTGAAAAGTTAAAATTCTAAACTATTCAACTGCGTCGCATTTCTATGCATTATTTGCTTCTATTTGTGGAACATTCTACCAAGTATCTGATAACTCGCGGCAGCTAGCCGCCGCAGATCGACGCCACAGCGTTATTGGCGCTCTAAACGTGTTAGGCCGCCGCAAGGTGTCGTCAACTGCCTCAACGTTCCGCAATTTCACATTGAAAACAACAGCCATCAAGCTCAAAAACTGCAATATTCCCCGTTTAAATAACCCAGAAATTCATAATGAGAATTGCAACCCTCTTCCTCAGCCTTGCGGCTGTGGCCTCAGCTCTCTCTAGCGGCCTCCAGGTTTCTAGCCATCTCAAGGTTCCTGGCGATAGTCCGCTTGAATATTGCAATCCCAAACATCATGCCGATGTTTTTGTCATTTCCGAGGCAAACTTTGACCCCAACCCCCCTAAAGCGTACGTTTATATATATATTTATCGCTATAGCGTGCTGTTATTAACCATACTAGTGGCAAGTTATTTACGATTTCTGTAGTAGGGGATCTGAAAAAGCCTATTACAGAGGGATCTTATATTAAATTCACCTTCAAATATCGCCTCGTAACACTCTTCAAATATACTGCAAATTTGTGCGATGAATTCGCATACATGGATTTGGATTGCCCTCTCAAAGCAGGGAAACTGAATATTACCAAAACATTCCAGCTGCAGACAGGAATTACTTCGGTATGGGGATTCCATCATTTATGACATAGCTTCTCTGACATGTCACTTAGGGAAAATACAAGCTTTTCGCTGATGCTTATACGGCGAAGAATGAGCCCATTACCTGTTTGAAGTTATCATTCAGTTTGCCTCTTTGGTCGCACAGGGAAGACCTCTAAGCCTGATTTACACAACATAGAGTAACTTGATCTGATCTTGACCGCAGCATAAAGGGAAATCAGCACTCAGTATTGAGAGAACATTCTGTTTCTAGGACGCACTCAGTTACTCCAGGATGCAATAGGCTACTCGACTATTCAGCACCCTGGTGGGCTCCAGTATACACTTTTATGACGGCCGCTTCATTCGTCGAAGGTGGGGGTGATCCTTTGCTGACCCCACTCCTATTTCGATTTCTGGAACGACAGATTGTCTACGAATTTTTTTTGGCTTCGCATTGTCTGTATCGATAATGCAATTCTTACTGTTTGGTGTTGAAGCAGAATGTTTTAAAACAGAACACATGTATTGTTGAGATCTAAATTATCGTAATTTCTTACATAAAAAGCCGGGCACTATGTGATGCGAAATTTAATGTTCCCCAAGCCCAGTGAGGAGGTCGAGTTCGACACTAATACAATGACCTTGCTATAAAATGAAGGATCCTTTATTAGCTCGGTCATATCAGATACATAACACGAATCCGACATGCCACAAAACATAATTTCGGACCCAGTACAAATCGAAGTCACCATATATCCCACCATCTCATCACTGCTATTCACTGCACACGCCCTCCTAATCAATAATCAAGAACCAATATTCAGACCCCCGATGTACTTGTTACATTCTGCAATAACCTGCTCTGAATCGGTCTCCTTTGGCCAAGACCCTGAATCATCTATTCAAGAGACTAGCTTGGACTTGCAATGAATACTGACTGATGATGGTCCCTTTCATTCAGAACTAAAGCCAAGCTAGGCTAACTTTCCCTTTCAGGTCAGATTCCTGGAGATAGCGTTTTCCCATTCCCTTAAAGATCGGACATGACAAGACGATCCCAGTTAGATCCATCTTCTGTTTGCCACCATCCTCGCTTAACATAGCCACTGTAGAAGCACCGAGGCAATGTACCATCGACAACAGTAGTGGTGATATCGACAGTACCGTCGCCATTCAGCTCACAGTCAATCAGCGCGCGGTAGTATTGCTATCAAAATGATTAGGTCAACGCTGTTCGTAAGACTAGTTAGAGTAGGAAAGAAGGGCTTACCGTAAGGTTGAATCCATAGGTGTCTATCAATTTGGTGTAAACTTCCGAGCCCATTGCATTGTCCCCTTTGAAAGGAACCTGCCAAGCATCATCCTGGCACTGAAACGGAGATAAAAGTGTTGGTGTGAAACATCAATGAGCTGTGGTGATGGGTAAGCACTCACCTTGGTAACGTCTTCGTCTCCACACCCAGATGTTTCGTATGGCCTGGTCAGGTAGAAACAGAGTTTATCGCCGTTAGCTTCCAACCAAATGCTGCCGTCATTGTAGTTGCACTCCTCCTCCTTCAGGTCCTCTTCGCCAATGAGAAGGTACCATCCAGTCTTGAGCGCAACGTTGACAAGCTTCTTTTCCTATCATGGCCGTCTTAGTCAGTGCTGTCTCATCGGCGATGCTACTAAAAATGGACATACTAGATTCTCTTCAAAGGTATTCCACGCCGAGGTAAAGCTAGAGTTGTCCTTATTCTGATCCAATAGAACATATGGATCGCTATAGAATTTGGCGGTATCGTAGGTGAATGATCCTGAAGCGTCTGCAATGGGGAGTCCACTGGCATCTCCGTTACCTGTGGCGTTAGCAAGAATTCCAGCGACATAGTCTCCAGCCGCGGACATCATGTTGGCCAGTGTTACTTCAATCGAGCTAGGATCGATGGTGTTGGATCCGACATTGTCGATGGAGATCGCTGTAAACGCGGCAGATGTCATTCCTACCATACCACGAAGTTGCTTATTCAAGTCGAGACCTGTAGCGAAACCACCCGCCATGCTGAATGCGGCCGAGACCCATTTCGCCCATGACGGGACAGGGGTAGATGTCGAAAAATCCTTGGAAATTTCATCAATGTGAAGACTCGACAACCAGCCGGTCCACAAGAGCTGGCTACGAAGGGCGTCAATCTTGCTGTGGAGCACCGACACTGACCTGAATGTCCAATACGCCATAACAGTGCTGTATTCTGAGCATAGAACATCAGCACTGCAGTCAGCGTCAATCGTGCCGCATCCAGCCATAGGAGATGCTCCATCGTCAGGAAATTGTTGGAGCCAGAGCTTGTTGACCCAGTCGGTCTCGTGGCTTCCGAGGGTATCGAGCGAAACGTCCAGCCAGCCAACAAAGTTATTTTTCTCCATGATAGCCTCGACTCCCTCGATTGAGGTAGTGTCTCCTCTGCATTTCGATGTTTCTCCATGACCCGAGAGATCCAGAGTGTTGCTGCTAGAACTACCGCTACTCGTAGTACTTGCGGTACTGCCTCCAGTAGTCGCTGGTGTAATGCTTGTACCGTTACCGTCACATCCGGACTGGCAACCAACTCCACAGTAGGCGTCGCCGGACCCGCAGTAGCCTGCAGCAGAGCAACAAGTTCCAGCGGGCCAACCGTCGCAAGTGAAGTTTCGATTCCCAACACCGCAGCTACCGTCAGTTGTAATTCTGCCAGTCTACAGAACGAACATAAACCGTCCAGTTAGATCTGAATGGTATCTTGAATCTTCGTAGGGCATCAAACTCACCGTGCAGTTACCGCTCTGGCAGCCTGAACCACAATGATCATCGCTGTCACCGCACCAACCCGTCGCCGAACAACAGCTTCCGAATCCGTTACCACAAATAGTACCTCCGTTCTGCGTACCACAGGTGCCGTCGGTCGTAGTATTGGGAGTCAAACCAGATCCTGAACCAGAGTTGAAGTCGACGCTCCAGTACATCGTGCCGCCGAAACAGAGGTTGTTAGCAAAACTCTTCTTAAGCGCGACTGTTTCAGCATCATCATAGCCGATCCATTGGTCGCCAAAAACCAGTTGCTTCATGGCTGCATCTTCAAGAAGTGTTGGGACGTATCCGTTCTCGTCAATGAGAGCCTGAATTTCCACGAGAGACATGACACCTGCTGTGCCAGTGCATACTCCAGCATCGCTAGGGCCGGAGAAGCCACACAGGAGGGTGTCACAAGAAGTATCTACCATACATGTTAGTTATATCTGGATTCCTTCAAGGAGAGATTATTGGCGCCAACTTACCACTAAGAGTGTAGCCACGGCCATAGTAGGCG
Organism: Calonectria hongkongensis; assembly: GCA_017140755.1. Lineage (NCBI taxonomy): Eukaryota > Fungi > Ascomycota > Sordariomycetes > Hypocreales > Nectriaceae > Calonectria > Calonectria hongkongensis. The sequence goes on from JAACJA010000006.1 coordinate 484,910, forward strand.
ATTCCGAAATTGATTTTTGACGCGTCCAGTCCATCGTACCACAACGGCATAGTGTCGTTGTAGATCTCTCTAATGTCAGCTTGTCCACGGACAAGAGAGCCGAGTGTCTGCACATCAGCGTCCCAAGAGCCGTGCAAGTCGTAAGCCATGAAGCCAAACCAGTCAACGTATGGCTGCATCCCGATGGCATCAAACCAACGTAGATACCAATAGTCGGGCGCTAGCGTGAGACTGATACCGTACGATGTTCCAAGGGCAGCGCGCATTTCCTTTACAAGCGCGACGAAGTTTTCGGTGTCCGCAGAATTTCCACCTCGGGTGGAATCGCCGGGGTATTCCCAGTCAAGGTCAATGCCTACAACACTGCTGTGTCAGTCAGGAATCAAGAGGTATGAGGCAACTCGGAAACTGACCTTGGAATCCATATTTATCCATAAACTCCTTCGCCGATGAGATAAAGGCTGCTCGATTTTCTGCAGTGGAAACCAAGTCGCTCCATGTTGTGTGGGTGGCGGTACCGCTGTCGCTGAAATCGAATCCGCCCACAGCGATCCACGTCTCCAAAGACGACGTCTTCAGATTCGTGAACTCTGTGTAAAGATCTACATCCCGGTCATCTGCTGCGACTACACCAAATGTTGTAGGGTCGATGGATGCGAATGCAAAGTACAAGTGAGTGTATCCGTCAGTCACGATGTCAGCAGGGGTGATTTTGTTGCAAATCCTGTTGTAAGTGTTGGAAGCCTGATAGTACCCAATGGTACGGCCATCAGTACTCCCAGAGCCTGTTCCGCAAGTTTTTGGCTCTACTATCTCACACAATCCGTAGCCGCTCTGGCAGACATCCCACTTGGAGGCTCCAATACAGTGGTTGGAATCGGTCTATTCATCCGTTAGTTTAGGAAAATTAGGAGGAGCCGCTCCGGTAAGTTTTGCTTTTACTTACACCACACCATCCACTTGACGCACAGCAGAGATTCATACCACACGAGACGCTACCACCGTCGCTATAAATTCCACACATGGCTGTAGCATCACAGTTACTGGTGCAGTTGCCTGAGCCACAGTAGGTCGGGCCGTAGCCGCAGATACCATCATTACTACAGCAACTGAAGGACAAGACGTAAGCTCAGTGTATGTTCAAGTCTTTTTTTGGGATTTTGTTGAAAGATGCATTTAGAGTGAAGTAAAAAAAACCTCACCTGCCATCAGCACATTCCTCGCTTGCTGAGCAGAGCAGCGCTCCAGTGTCAGAGAGATTCTCTTGTCTCTTGGTTCGTCGTCCAAAGAGGGATTTAGAACTGTTCAGCGACTTATGTTGATTCTCGATGAAAGTGTTGGACATAGGGATGATTGGCAAAGCAGGAGCCTTGGCTGGATCGCGATGGGTCGGAGTAGATGAACCACGCACAGGAACAGGAGTGAAAGCCAAAGCCGCCATGAAGGACGGCATAAGAAATGAATTCAACCCCATCATATTGCACTGGAGTAGCTGAACTGTGAATTGATGCTGAGAAGACTGGTAAGAAAACAATCTGCCTCTCCTTTGACCATATTTATACATCCAAGAAGAGTTGGTTTCATCCATATTTGTTTTCGTCGGAACCGAAGACCTTTCCGTGAAGGGATAGAATTCCGAGCCTATTGCACGTCCATGGACAGAATATCCTCTCATGGTGCTGTCTACCATATCGTTTGATGGGCCTAGTGCGCCTTAGGGTGGGCGATGATTGAATTGAAGGCAAAACTCCACTTGGTATTCAGAGGATTTCCGTTCCTAAGCTTTATCAAGTTACTCCAACTAGTTAATAATGGGTATTTTGGCTATTTGGTACCCCACAGCGGGTTCCAGGATCAAACTTTTTAAAAATCGTTCCATTATCCGAAGTTGAATGCGATCCTTCGTTGACCCCACCTCGGCCCTATCGCCAAGATTGGAAACCATGTACCCACGTGGGCTACAAAATGATCGGGAACTTCGAAACGGTGAAGCACAATATTTGGCTCTGAAGAAAGTGGTAGTGAATATCTAGTTATAGCCTAGAATCCGTGTTCGTACATTGACGATAGTGACACACAACATGCATTTATGTACTTCCACAACCAGCTATTAACATGCATCGGATATCTTTCTTAATCTTTTTTAAACCAAAAAAATCCTTCCCATTTAAAATACTCACAATAACATTTAGACTGTCTACAATAAACCTCCATTGACTTTCCAAAATCCCCAGATATTAGAAGGGCTTCGACTGCATCATGTTTGAACATGCAGGCTTCTTTTGTTTTTGGATGCCGCTAGAGAGAAGCGCCGGATTTTTAAATCCCGTTAATTACATAAATGTTGTAAATCACAGATAGTATAGGGATGGAGCAGAATGAAATGATGGCTCGGTCGCTCCTTGCCGGGTATTCACGGCCCATTTATGGAGACACAAGAGTTGGCATGAAAGACAGGCAACGTCGCAAACTCCTTGCAACATCCGGAGCAGCGGTTCTGAAGGTAGTCTAGTGGGATTAAGGTGGCATGTCCAAGACCCCTGCAGGCCACGGAGTTTTTCAACAGCACGTGGCTCATTGCCGTATAAACTCGGACAGTCCGGAAATGATACAGAGCCCGTATTTACTCCACAACTTCTCGGAGACTTGGCCGGGGACATACAGATGGCCAATGGAATGGACAAAATACCAAATAAAGCGATCTGAATAGGGTATCCACGGCATATCCGGAATTTTCATGCTTATTTCCGTCGGTTCACACTTTAAAAACATCGGCTTTCATCAGAGTTGGCCGATCGCTCTGCTCCCGCAATGATGGAAACTCGCTGTTCAATTGCCGACCAGGTAGGCAGGGGTGAAAAAAGCAAAAGAGAAATCTCGGTATGGTTTTAGACAAAATTTTAATTCTCATTATTCATTCTCTTTGCTGCGCATCTTTGCTCTCTCAATGTGGTTCGCGGCACACGTAACAGCTCGTTCAGGATACATGGCGTCATTAAAAGGATAAAATACTCATCTTCCTTCTAATCCATTGGGTGTTTTGGAAAGTCTAAGCACAAGTCTATCGCACGAGTCGCTGAATTTTGTAGCTCAGCATGAATTACTTGTTCGGCATAATTCAAATCTATTCCCTTTGCTCCAATTCTTGCCTTGTTAACCTGGGGCTTACGTTGCAGGAGCGCACCAAGCTCGAACAAACAGTACATGTCATAGTTCACGCAGCCTCCAGTGGCCACTGCCTCAACCGCTTTGACTCTCTACGCACCCCCAACCTACAATCGCTACACTTCCTTGCCTCTCTGGCGTTATCACGGTCTATCCCGTTAATGTTCGTCTCCAGCAGCCGCGCCGTGCTACTGTCGGGCAAGGGGGCCCCCAAACCAGGCTCGCTGAAGACCATACCGCCCTTAGTGAGCGGCAAGAACGGATATACTGCTAGCAAGTGGGCTGGTGAGGCGTTCCTGGAGAACCTGGTTGCTTACTTGAACGATGCTGGCAAATCTTCCCTCAAAGCTGCTATGCATCGACCCTGCACACTAGTCAGCGAACAGGCTCCCAACTCGGATGCCATGAACTGTGTCTTGCGCTACTCGCTCGCCATGCGCGGTGCACCGCGACCGAAGCGTGCGGGGGGCTACCTAGATTTTGGGCCGCTGGACACCATTGTTGGCGAGATCAAAGCTGCAGCCCTAGAGCTAGTCACACCAACGCCATCCCAAGAAGCCGAAATTCGCTTCCGCCACCACTCTAGCGGCGTCAAGTCGCTAATGGGCAAATTCCGTGCTCATCTGGAGAGGGTCTACGGTGGAAGCTTTGACGAGCTTGACTTGGAAGAATGGGTAGTTCGTGCGGGCCAGCAAGGAATGGACCCGCTGATTGTAGCCTGCATTGAGGGATTGCTAGAGAGTGGAATGCCCATGGTCTCTCCATATATGAGAGAGAGAAAAATAACCAAAAGTAACGGAGCTATTTATTTATACATAGCGGTTGATTTTATCATTCAATCTTTTTTTATTTGTTAGATTCCATCAATTGAGTATCAAAGAAAATGCGCGTTCAGTTGAGTGGGTGCTAATGATTGCAAACGTACATGATTCAATGTACCTCAGCTATAACGCGCTCGGTACTGATGATACAGGTTCAACCAAGGATAGCCTGAAGCGACAGCAAATTACAGCACCAAATAGTGAAGCGGACAGGTCTTGGAGGTAGCAGAGCATCGCAGCAGATCATGGCCCATGTGCCGTGATGTCCATTTCATCAAATCTGCGGTCCCTACCCTATACTAGCTACGGCCGTCGCTAAGACGGGACCCTCCCTCAACCGACCAACCGTGACTTTCTCCACCAAAAAACTATCGGTTATCTACGCATTGACATGTGTTTTTGCAGTAAAGTCACGTGGGCTCGGTTGACAAGGGCCTCGTCTTGTAGGAGACCTCTGATGAGGCCTCCATTACCTCGGCTTGCCGGGACCTTCCTTCATGTGGGTCCGAATTGTTGACGCGAGGATCGACGATTTGCTCCCACGAAAACACAAACACTCGCAACCTCCTCGACTAGTCTATGAGCCTCACATGGTGTTAGGATTGAAGAATGCAGTATGATCGGTGCGTGCGGGCGATTAAACTGAATTTTGTTCGTCAATGTGCTTTCTCGCCAGCCTCTGACGGAATAAAGCGCAAGACCCCATGTCGGAAGACAAGCGACCGAGTAAAACCTGTCTGTATGCAGGAACCTTTCAAGATCAAATAGCAGCTCATGCTTACTCTATTTTACTGTAGGATAGAATTCAATATCCCGAATTGTAGCTCCTTAGGCTTTGCTGGAGGTAGCCAAGGCCCGGAGTCGTACGAGGATCCCAGAAACACACACCTTTGCCACAAGCTTACCAATTGAAGAAGGAAATTGGATTTAGCCTTTTTAGGTGACGGTCCGAGTTTTCGTATTAATTTTCGTATTAATTTTCGCATCGGTCGTATTGAAGATGACCGGGTGCCCCTGCAAGGTGGGCGCTTGACATGCCTCATACTTGGCAAAGTCTGTGGTGGGAGCATTGGCGGGCATGGAAAGCAGGCTCAGCGACGCGTGTTCCGGACGTCGCCGCCTGCATGTCAGGCATATGCTCCAGTTGTAAATTAATGGCAGCTTTTACGCCTCATCTTGACTCAATCAGTAGCATCATTGTCCATTTTGGTCGATGGGCCGTGTGGAAGCCTCGTGTGGAAGTGTTGTGGAGGTGTGGGCCATGTTGACGTGTGTTCTGGGGCTGTGCTGTCTTATTGGGCGACGGCAAATTAGGAATGAGATTCACGGAGCAATCGGTCCTCCTGCAATTTATTACCCCACAGCAAAGCTCAGGCTGTTGAGAACGCTCAGACAGATTCGAAGCTGGCTCCTTCTTCCGTAGTCATAGGTAGATTAGGCCTGTAGAAAGATCACCAAGATTTTCAGAGGGCATGCGGCCCCTAAGAAGTTTCACTTTTGCAAGCGAATGGCCAAGCATCGTTTCCATACCGAACATCCTGGTCAACATGTCAAAAGCTTTCGGCTATATATCCTTCCCGGCAAAAGTTCACACAAACGATCATAAGTCCAACACGGGTGACGATGTAACTCCACTCGTCCGCGTACGCAAAAAAGTCACCGGAAGTGGATCTATCCACACATACATGACGGGCCGCTGGCCAGGATATGGCCCATGTAAATTCTACGATTGAATCAACATAAATAAGGAGGAACAGTACATTGAGAGGTTCCTCGAAGCCTAGCACACTTCTTTCTCTCCCTAACTTCAGCACCCCTCTCCCTTCTTCAGACAAATCATTGACCCAATGGCTTCGGTGGCTAAAGTAGCCCTCTTTGGGCTCCTCGCGTCCATTAATCTGGTCGGAGCAACTCCTGTGGAGGGGAAATGTACCTCAATCAACAAGAGAAAGGCCTGGTAGGTCAACTGACCAACTCTTAACATACATGTACTCATATACAGCGCATAGGCACAAGATGACCAATGACGAGAAAACGGGTAAGCCACAATATTATTCCGGCATCTGGGACTTAGCTAATGTGTTTTATCAAGCCTTTATCGACGCAGAACTCTGCCTCATGGACCACGATGTTGTCACCGGAGAAGTCCCAGGAGCCCGAAATGTTTGGGACGAGCTGCATTACACCCATATCTACGAGGGAAATTATATTCATTACGTCGGCCATTTCCTCCCGTTCCATCGCTACCTTATCCGCTCGCACGAAATTCTTTTACAAGAGCTTTGCGGTTATACGGGCGCTCACCCTTACTGGGATGAGCTTTATGATCAGCAAAATGGCGGTCTCAAGGAGTCAGCTATTTTTGACGCAGAGTATGGATTTGGTGGTAACGGTACTGGCGGTAAGTTGCGCAATGATACTGGCCTATAGCAAGGTGCTAAAGTAATCGTTACAGAATCCAAATGTATCTCAGATGGCCCCTTTAAGAACATGACTCTTGTCATCGATACCGGCTTGGACCCCGACAACTATACCGAATATTGCCTGACCAGAAGTCTCAAGGAGTCTGACCTTGAGATGGCTGCCCAAGAATACATCGATGAGTGCATGGCCATCAACAACTACACATCGGCCTGGTCATGCTACAACGGTGAACTCCATGGCGCAGGACATGGCGCAGTTGGTGGACTTGTAAGTGGTTCCACCTAAGCAGATGCTGTTGGATAAATAGCTGACATCCATGCAGATGGGAGACCCCATTGCCAGTAACGGTGACCCAACCTTCTATATGCACCACGCATACTTGGATAAGCTCTGGTGGGAGTGGCAGCAAGCCAACCTAAGCAGCCGCCTGACTGATATGGGCGACGTCAACGTTCCTCCTCAATGGCTGCTCGAGCAAGTAGGCAGAAATGTCTCTTCCTCCATTCTCGACTATAATGGCGACAACGGCACTGTAACTACCTTGAACCATGTTATCTGGGTGCAGAACATCACGCCCAACGTGACAATCAGCCAGATTATGGACATTGGAGGAGATACCATCTGCGCTGAATACGAGTAGTGCTACAAACTGCGGCTCTCTGCTTGTGAAATCTCTCGGTGATTGAGAGACATGTATATACTTGTCGGTTTCTACAGGGTTATGCCCCAGGCAATTCAACTTAGCAAGCTAAGTTATATCATTGTACCATGGAAATAAAATGATAGATTTGATATTGCATTATTAATCTATATTATGATATGGTTTATCTATAATATACATAACTCTTTACATTCCAAAAGAGCATGTTTTGGCAATTGAAGGGAAACAATTGAGGAAAGGAGGCACATTTAGTGCTTGGACCAAGACCAGCTCCTCAAGCATTCCCTTGCTTTCTTTAACCCAACTATATCGCACCCGAATGTTCCAAACTAAACTCTCTATGCGCATATAGGAGCGTTAGGAGGGTTAAAGTTTGTGCAAGTCCCACTGCAGCAGGCTCCTGGGTTGAAAAGATCACAGGTTGCACCAGAAGCGCCGCAAGCTTGAGACGCGCACACGTTGCCATTGCATATCCCCGAACAGCACTCAAGCTCGGTTGTGCATGATTCTGTATCGGGTCAGTCAAAATTATTACCAACATGCCCGCCACATCCTCTGCAGCCATTACGTACCTTGCAGGTCTTTGCAGGTAGCTGCACTTGTTGTCACGATGGTTAGGGTCGTGGGGGTTGTCGAGTCTGATGAAGTGAAGGTCGTCGTCGTCAGGTCTGAAGTCACGCTCGTCGGGTCAAACGTCGGCGTCAAATCGGAAGTCGGCGTCGTCAAATCGGAAGTCGATGTGGTCAAATCGGAAGTCGATGTGGTCAAATCGGAAATCATGGTCGTTGAGTAGCCAGCAATGCTTGCTATATCTGATGTCGACGTCGTCAAGTCGGCGTATTCCGAGGTCGTTAGGCGTGATGACAGGAGGCACCGTCCTGCGCTAGCAGAAGTCACGCCCAACACCAACAGGGCGCATATGTTGGACTTGATGAAACGCATGATTCTTGGAAGGATATGCAAAGAGCAAATGATGAAACATGATCATCGCTTTGCAGGTGGCAGAAGGATTTGGGGTTAAATAATCATGCAAAATTCCTTAGGAGATTTCAGCCGCACTGCAAGTGTCGGGGACCTAGCCGTAAATGGCGGATCTCCATCTTACTTTGAGACATTCAAATTACCAGCTGCAAGGGCTGCAAGATGGCCCAGTTATATTTTAGTGGGCTGTCACCATATTGTTGGACAACTACAGATTTCGCTAACCATAAAGGGGCAGCGGCTTTCTGCCAAGAGCTCGTCTTGGTTGGTGTATGACTTTGAACGTCCCAGTCAACTCCGTAATCGCCCCAAATCTATTTCAATAGCGTTGTGCTAAAAAAAAAAAAAAAAAAAAAAAAAAAAAAAAAAAAAAAAAAAAAAAAAAAAGAGCCACACTTGGCTTGGTTTTTCCAAAAACAGATAAGTGACAACAAAAAAAGCCCCACCGTACTCCGTTGACATTCTTCAACAGTTCAGCCCAGTACCGGAGAAAGGCATATGCAACCTATACTTATATGGAAAGAACCTTGGCTCCGTTCAGCCGCCTTACGGATTCATAGAGATACATGGGTCGACCGGGAGGACAGCTGAGGAACCCAACGAACAGAGGCGGCGGTTTTTTCTGCGGGAGAAATGCTCCATCCCCTGACACTAGTCCAGCTGTGGCGCCCGCTAGTCGAGCTAACCCTTGAGTGTCGTTGTCCCTTCAGTGGTGGTCAAGAAACTGTGGGTTCTATTGAGGTCTAGTCTAGCCGTTTTGCGATGCTTGTCCCGAAAATGAAAGATACCACTGACTCGTATCATGTTGAAAGTTTCTGACTAGTAGGTACCACGGTCACGAAACCAGAGCGCTATTGCTGCAGAACTAATCTTCTTTATTCAGGCTTCGTTTGCTTACAGAAGAACCAATGGGATTTTGACCTGCATGGGTAACACACAGCTTATCGGCAACGCATTTTTTGAGGTTGATAGTCTCATCTAGATAGCCGCAGCCTCGTCGACCAATTATAGTCCACAAATACAATTAAAAGACGTACCAGTATGAATTTGAGCACAATGCAGGATTGAGAGATAATAATTGAAGCGGAATTAAGGAATGACTAGAACATAATCACTGTCACAGCCTGATACATCGTATCCGACTCTATCCAAACCAATCACTCATACAGAGGCCCTTAGGTGCTTTTACGTGCCGCAGTAAGAGTGATAATACTTGGCTGGCAGAGTGTGAAGGTAAATATGAACATGATCGTAAGAACAATAACCCACCCAATTGAATGCAATGTTAATTGGGAGGAGAGCCTGCTATAGAGAATGAAGCCATTGAGAAGTAACCAAAAGATAACGAAAGAATGAAGGCTCGGGCACGCCGTGGAAAAATTAGGCAGAAGCACCGAAATCTGTTCGTGACGGGCCGCGATGCCCGAGGCGCCAAGCATTGGCGGACTCATTCTCCTGCCTCTGGATTTCATAATTTTGTCAAAACCTCCCATGCAACCTTGTTAGTTTTCATGTTTGTCAAGGAATGGAAGTCTTCTTTACTCATTCTAGAAAATGCACTCGTAGGCGACGACAAATAAGACCGCCAATAGTGAGTCGGACAGATCATGGTTTTGTCAGAGTTGCCAGGCAAGCTTCGATCGTTCACAACGATAGAATACATGTCGAGGTTTTTCCTAGTGTCTAATTTGAGGCAACGGTCCTAATGATGCAATGAAGCTTGCAAAAGTGGCCATGTTTGTTTTGGCGTCTGTTGGCTCGACCGCAGATGAGGCATCAAAAACTGGGGCTGCCAAGGTGCTCTAGACAAGCTATTGAGTAAAAGGGAAGTGTAGTGCTTAGATCGGGCCAAGAGTGGAATTTTAGCCCCAATTTTGCAAATCATGTGGCTCTCCGCTTGGGTCCACGTAATTTTCGTGTTGCAGTAGTGAGCCGCAACTCTGCTTGCCAACCAACAACCACATAAGCGGACCAGATCAAATAGCTCTGTATATTTTACAGTGACGTAATAGCCCATCATTAACTTGTTCACGCCCCATTCTGTTTCTTTTTTCAATACTACAACCTACATTCAATACGAGCTTTTTACTGTCATTTACTCTCAATTGTCCATCCCCCAAAACAACAGACTTCGACATAGTCGATATCGCTCGAACAGAGACTCCGGCTCCATATCTTAATCCTTCCCGGAGAACAGACCCCCGGCCTACCCCTATGACACTATCGTATTCTGAAATCAAGCATGCATATTCTCTCATTGACAATGGTTTTCATATGAGAACTATGAACGACGAGACCGTTGTTATGGTGTCTAGAACATACGTGTCTGGCTGGGATCGAGAGTCTGATTGTGAGTGGGAGGCTGGCTCAGCAGCTTGGAGATGTTGGAAGACGAGTATTGTCTACGAGTTCATGGGAGCTTCACATCCTCGGGTGGCCAAGTATGATATGTTTCTTCTTCGTGAGATCGGCTGTTCTAATTTGGACATAGGTACATTGGTGCTGATGCCTGGACGGGATTTCCCCTCTTCGAGAAACCGACTGGTCCGTCATTAGACATCTTCATTGAGTATGATCTCGATTTATTGTACTTGAACCAAAATCATCGGCCAGTTCCGGCTTTTCTTCCAATAATATATCAGTGGATTCTGCAACTAACCTCAGCCATCGAGTTTATCCACTCACGCGACATCGTCATCGGTCATTTCGACCTCTGCAACTGTTGGCTTTCAGACTCACTCCAGCTTAGTTTTTTTTGGATTCCCTTCATCATCTTTCCATTGGGGTAAATATGCGGTGCCATTCCCAAGCAGAGCGTCAGGCTGGTTCCCTTCCATCCGCTGTACACAACTATGCCCAGACAACATATGCCAGACAACATATCCGCCCTTCCAAAACCACCGATTTGGTTTTATGGGGAAACGCCATATATCAACTAATGACAACGTTCTAGCCTAGTTGTCAGCCTTCTAAAAATCATAGCATATTTCACGACATGTACGCACGGGGAGAATGGCCCAATCTCGAAAACAGGTATTTGGGAAATGTGACACAAATATGTTGGCAGAGACAGTACAACAGTGTCGGTGACGTGAAGTCTGATCTTATCCAGTCGTTGCGCATACACGGCTGGGAGGTAGTGGATGGGGATATTTTGAGTGGCTTTGGCGCCGTTTCGGTCATGGGAAACAATCTGAGAGACACTTATCCCCACCCTCCCCATACATAAGGAATGGATTCATCAGTATAAGGATGATGGAACAGAGGAGCGAAATATGTTTATTTCCACCCGGCTATCAGCACCGATTTATCACAAAATCATATCTTTCACACTGTGCGAATAAATTATCTGATCCTCCGACTCCTTTCTACCTGACACTTAATTTCTCTGTGCGATGTGATGGTCTGATCTGTTCATTGCAATACACAACGCAATTCCCCATTAATTATAGCAATATTTTAGCCTTTCAAAACAGGTCATTTTCCAAAATAGTGTCCATCCTGCTTATCACCAATACCTCACTTCAGTTGATAACCCTTGCCAAGGCCATCGGCTTCGAAAAGAGGCGCTGAACATGTTCAAGGCCGGCCCGAACATGACACGCTAGCCACTACCCATACTCTCGGCCATCGTGTCATGATCGACCCGGCCTTGGACATGTCTAGCGCCTTCTCCCGCATCCAGAAACCAATGTCCCTCCCTCAATTGGGTATCACGGGTTATATGATACCGGGAGCAGAACCACCAAAATATCTTCTGTACAATGGCTTCAACGCTCATCTACATTGCGCATTCGAGTGATCTCCTTCTGGAAACGAAGCCTGGCCCCCCGATCCTGGGTTTGTACAGTGGACACTTTGGTGGTGCCTGACTAGATTGTGCCTGTTGTAAGACACTAACCATTCATCATGATAACGTCGCTCAAAAAAAGCATAGTGTCCCCTATTCTTAGTTTTTTCGTGTTCGCCCCTTTGGTAATTTGCATCGATCGTAGTGCTCTTTAAAGTCGTTTTGTGAGACGAACTCGACGCGATGGTATTCGACTGGACGCCAGCAAACAAACAAGGCGTCCCCCCCTTTGCAAGATTTTGCGTGTTGATGGAACCCTTTGTCGCGAACCATTTTGCCACAGCAGCATATGGACTGCTTTCGTCTAGAGTAATCTCGCCGGTGGTCTTCATATTTCGCTTTTGGACCGCCTTCGAATGCGCCGCAGCAGCAGACAAACGGTCCCTTGCAGCAAAATGAACGGCCATCGCCCCCGGACTGAGCATGAGTTGTACAGACCCACGCACATGCAGGTTGGAGATGTTCAGACCCGTCATGGAGACTAAAGGTGCGTGATTAGCGATTTAGCATAGTTTTAAAAATACGCGGTCCATGCTTGCCTCAATCTTTTTGGACACCGGCTGCAGTACTCGGAAATGTGATCTGTAGGTTCGCGAGTGTTGTATGATGAATCAGGTGATGAAAAATTCCCATCAGTACTGTTCAACGATAGAAGCGATGGATCTATTCCACGACATGGTTCCTCGATGCTTGATTGCACGCAAAATTTAGGGGATTCTGAGCGGCAAGGTTGGGGAGAAAAAGGGCAGGATATTTGGGTTGGAGCACCTGTTTCGGTGTCCACAGAATTGGCGAAAGTGATTGTTGAGTGCTGACGCTGGCCCAAATATGTTGGTTTCTCTGAATTGTCATGATTTAAAGGTGGGGAGTAGTAGTAATCTTGGATGCGATGTTCGCCATAGAAGACAACAAAGTCATCTCCATGGTCTTCGAATGGGCGAGGATCGAGGGGCCAGGGTTCGTTTCCAGAAGGAGACTGCTCGACTGCGCAATGTAGTGATGCGAAATCATTACTCCCTTCTGGAATAACAAATACCCGCGGAGCTCAAACCTCCGCGGGCGCGTCCGGCGCGTTGTGCCAAGGTAGTGTAGCACAGATGCTAGGAGAATATTCAAGGGCCTTTCGAGCAACTATCGAAATGGCCCTCTATGGAGGAAAAAAGACAAAAATAAAGAGCGAGGAGGATTTGCTGCTCTTCATCCAAGGGTAACAGAGGTTGGCAAAGTGGGCAAGGTACGGAGAGGCAATTGCCACCGCAATTGGTGGCCAACTGGCCTCGATGATGGTGTATCAAAACCAGTCTTCACTGAGAACTTTTGCGAGCCTTTATACCTGTTCTTCACACTCTCGGCTTGGCAGTCGCTCTCATGAAAAAGTAGGCCACTTTTCTCATTGGCCAGCAGGAAGTGCGCTGAGATGTGGCACGCTTGACGCTAGCTCCAGGACGGGAAGGATGCCATTTTTCTCATTCGCCGGCTGTGTTGAGACTGGGGATCCGAAACGAGACACTGGTGGACACTGAACAGCACTATCCAATCATGTTCAAGAGTGGGAAATTGGGGTCTCATACCATTTTTCTGATTGGCTTTGAAAGCGAATATACGGGTCCATGGCGTCAGATTCGCGATCTGCGATTGAAATTGGCTATAGGGTAGCTCGCCACCCTGAACATTCACAGACAAAGGCGGTTTAAATTTGAGCATAATCGTGAATGAATGTGTTTTATTTAATATTTTGCCTTTTCAAAGGAATTTGAAGAAGTTATTGGGGTAGCCCCGGTGTCCTCTTGATCATGAGGTCTCAGAGTTTGCTATTGATCATAGACATGACTTTCAGGGGTTTAGTTGGAACTTGCTTAAATATGGAAATAGATCTAGATTAACCGACATCTAAGAATATCTATCATAGCTTTGGAGTTACCAACCCCTAGCGAGATGAAGTTAGACAGAGTTGGAGCACTCATGTTCATTGCAAACACCAGCAGCTCCACCTCTTCATCGTTGCGAAATCTTTATCTACCCACCTGGTAAGGCAATATTATGCCCATAGCGCGAATCGGTTGCCAGTGCCATTAAAAAATTGAGAAAAAGACGATTGGATAGGACCGGATATTTAACCTCCAATTATTCTTAGAGTTCAATTCCTATCAGATAGCTTGCTTCAATCCTGCACCGATCGGCAATGCTATTAGTTGCTCGTATTTTCTAACCAATGGCATCTCGACAAATACTAGCGGCAGAGAAACTAATAACGACTCTCATTATGCATCTTTCGGTCTCTATCTCTGGCTGCGTGTGCCAGACTAGCATCCCCAGCTTCCTAGTTGGTGACCGATTTCCGGGCTTTTTGTCTCCCCCAGACTCTAAGCGCCCAGGTCCCGATGAAAAAATGGAGACATGCTTGTTTTTTAGCTGTGTTGTTCCGCGAGTCGGCTTGGAGACCGCCGCTATAGCACCCCTGCACCGGCACGCTATTGCCGAGGCCATGCCTGACTAAAATCGCCAACGGCCAATCACTCGCAAAGCCCGGGCGCGTGTTATCGCAGAGCTGAATCCGCGTATCGGCGAGTGGCCGTAAAGAGCAGGAGTTCCAGATCAACGTGGTGATGCTGCCTTCATCTCTCTCAAACCGTGGCTTGGAACTTGATTTGACTAGCAATACGAGCAGGATGCATGCCAACTACTTAAACCAAGGCTTAAGCCAAGACTGTTGCCAAGACCAACACCATCAATTCGGATAGATCTTGATCTTGGATCGGCCCGCACCACCAATATTTACATAGCCTCCCGCGTCGATCACCATGGCTTCCAAAGCACTTCTCGTTTCGCTGGCCACTCTCCAGGGCGCTCAAGCCTGGGGCACGCTTGGCCACGCTACAGTTGCCTACATTGCGCAGAACTATGTCACGTCTGATGTCAAGACGTGGGCGCAGGGCGTTTTGGGTGACACGTCGACTTCGTACTTGGCCAACATCGCCTCGTGGGCCGACACGTACCGCACAACGGCAGCTGGAAAGTATTCCGCGCCATTCCATTACATCGATGCCGAGGACAGCCCTCCGACATCGTGCAACGTCGATTACGACCGTGATTGCGGCAGCTCTGGTTGCTCCGTGTCCGCCATTGCCAACTACACTCAGCGTGTAGGCGATGGCCGTCTGAGCAATGCCAATGTTCAAGAAGCTCTCAAATTCCTGGTGCATTTCATTGGCGACATCACACAGCCGCTGCATGACGAAGCACTTGAAACAGGTGGCAACGACATCAAGGTCACCTTTGACGGCTACACCAACGACAACCTCCACTCGGACTGGGATACCTACATTCCCGAGAAGCTCGTCGGTGGTGACAGTCTGTCTGATGCCCTTTCTTGGGCTACGTCGCTTACTACAGAGATCAACTCTGGCGACTATTCCAGCCTCAAGGCCTCGTGGATCTCTGGCGACGACATTGACGATGCTGTCACCACTGCCACCCGCTGGGCCTCGGATGCAAACGCTCTGGTATGCACAGTTGTGATGCCCGACGGTGTCGCCGCATTGCAGAAGGGCGACCTCTACCCCACCTATTACAATAGCGTCATCTCAACCGTCGAGCTGCAGATTGCCAAGGCGGGATACCGCTTGGGTAACTGGCTCAACATGGTCTACTCGCAAAACATTGTAGCCAAGCACAAGAGAAGCCCTGTCAGCTACGATAACATTTTGCCGCCCCCTCGCCCATTGAGCAAGGCCAAGCTCGCTAGAATGGCTTTGGATGGTAACTGTGGCCGCCACCGTCATTAAGGTAGCTCTTGATTTCGGTGGCTAGGATGTTCTTCCTCGCTAGCTAAAATACTTTGAAATGATAGAATCCAAATACAAACAATATTAATCAAGTATGGCCAAAGTAGCAAAAATCTCGTTAAAGGCTGTAGCCTACAGTGTATGAAAGTCGTTCAGTACAGCACAATTTGCACGGGGAAATATTTATATCGACTGGCAGCGTAAACAAAATGTCACACTCACAAGTGGTCTCAATCGCCTTAACAGACGGCTGTTACGTAGGTCAGATGCCCGGAATAGCTCGTATCGAGGTTGAGGTAAAAGGAAGATGGTCACGGCCGCAGTCGGCCCCAAAATACCATACTAAATAACACACAAGCCTTCCTTATTAATCTATCGTCTACGGGCTCTGTCGGGCCCGGCCAATTGATCATCAAGGCCAAGTTGTGATCGTCATGTCGAGCGAACCTTATGACCCCGAAGCCGGAGGCCGCCCTCAACGGCAGCCTCCAACGGCTAGCAGCAATAGCAGCAATAAGAGGCCGAGATAGATCACTTTCATAGTTACAGGAATCAAGAGCTTCTACATGTATCTGGAATCATAGCTATCTGTTGATACAAAATACTTTGTGTGCACGTGGACCATATTCCTGTTCATCTGGGCTTGCCTGGTTGACTATGAGGTTGCTGAGACCAAGGCTGTGTTTGAAGTATGATGATTGGGTGCATAATGCTCAATTTGGCCACTAGGGATGACCGGTAGCGACGAGGGATAATAAGGAAGAGTATTCCTATTCGCACACATCATTTTTGCTATTTGCACACATAATATAGAACTTATTTATTTACAGATAAAATAAAATAAAAAAGGATATCTAGTTATTTTATTTATTTATTTCTTCCCAAGAAAAAGGTATAGAACAGTCCCAGCTAAATAGATTTGTGTGTGCAAATAGCAAAATGTATGTGTGCGGATAGAAATACTCATAAGGAAAGGGTGCGTGTGCACAAAGTCTCCGGTGCCAGGACCACCGCTACTATAATAGTAGACACTATATATAACCAGGGCAACATTACTAGACTGGGTGATGAGAACCTGTGGAGACCAGTTGTGGTCAGCCTCAAAGGCCTTAGAGCCCTCAACGAGTGGACGCAGACCCACAACCAACTGGAGCTCGAGTTAGTTATAAACCACCAAGTTGACTGCTAGTTATTTAAAAAAAAAAAGAGGGAAAAAAATCAAGGCTCTTTCATTTACTCAATATGACCATTTGGCCATGATGTGATAGATCCTTAATAGGGCACATAGTTTATATGTACGGCGCGGCTTTCTTGTTGAACTCGAAATACTCGTTATCGGACGGCGACAACGGGCATCTTAGGGTTTGTAGGCTAGACTTGGACGATGAGAAGAGCGTTTTCTTCCGTAATATGGCATCCGACGGGGTTTCTTGGAGGATCCTCGACGCCGATCTCCCGATGCGGCTCGTTTTCACAATGATGCCGGCTTTCATTTGAGTGATACACCACGTGCCTATGGTTCCGATTTTCATATTTGAATACAAGTCACGTTTTTGATACAAATACCACTACCTACCTGGGTAAAATTTGCTGATTGGTGCAGCAGAGGAGTGACCATTGGCATCGCGTGATTCGACCTCATGAGTACTTGGGCTGGTTTTTGGACCTTCTCGAGGTTTTGTTCTGATTTTACATACACACTCTATCACTTGGTCCCTAGTTCGATAGATATATAGCATTGATATGAGAACACAATGGGCATTTTTCCTACGAGGGTGCAGCTGGGGGTTGGTGAGGCGTTCACTAGCGCAGAGTCGAATCGTTGCTGTGGAACTACGTGCCGAAAAAAAGAGGGGAGTGGTTCTCACAGTCAAGGGATCGTCAAGACATTGTGAACCAAGTGAACTCGCGAACCGAGCGTCTCTCCCTTCTCTTGCGCCACTTTTGCTTAGAAAAAAAACCGAAGCTGGATTTGTCAAGGGATAGCTAGGGTCAGGTGCAGTTCTGTCCACATTTTCCGCCGCTCTATTTTTTCTTTTTTTCCCTTTTATATTGCAGAATCGGACAGCTTTTATTTTCCGTTCGCCCCCTCGCCTTTGTTTTCTAGTCTTATCCACTATTTGCACCACCAGACATGTTGCCGCCCAGCTTCCTCTCCACGTGCAAAAGATACAAGACCGACACCAATGTCGTCGCCTCTTGGCTCGTTGCAACGGCTAAGGAGCGTGGGTACACAGCCGAGCTCGCAGCGCCTACGCAGCAGGCGCCCAAGGGCCGCCTAAAGGGCAAAGCGCACGCGAAGGCTAAAAAGGGCGCGGCTAACGAGGCCAAGAAGGCCACAGACATCAAGGAGACGAAGCACGTGCTGGCCATCCGTGACTTCATACCGCTCGCCGAGTTCATTGCCGGCACATCCGCAGCCGAAGCCGGAGATGGCCCCGGAATCCCGCCCTTCATCAGCACGGCTCTGCGGCGCGTCATTGCCGTGCGAAAGGCCTTTTCTAGTCGTCTTGCTGAACTGAAGGAGGACCTCAGCGCCCAGGCGAACGCGACGCATGCCCATTTTGTTGGCGTGCTGGAGAAGGTCCGCGATGTCTTGCTCAAACCCGGCGGCGATGCAGACGCCGCCACGGATGCAAACAATGATTCCGCAAAGAAAACCAGCACCACCGGCCATAATCTCTTTGATGCTCTGCGCCTTTACGAGCCTTCTGAAGAATTCCTGAACGCACCCGACGTGACCCTGGCCCCAACCTTTGACGCCGAGTACACCGTCGAGGACAGCGAGGAAGACTCGCGGGGCGAGTGCCTATTTGCTCTTGTCTCTCTGCTCAAAGACATGATTGGCATTCGCGACGAGATTGCACAGCTGTGGACCAAATATCGTTCCAATGAATTGGACTTGACAGCCACCGCCGTTGGCACCAACATGGCCATTGCGCTCGCGCGCAGCATGGAAGAGGAGATGGCGCCGGTCCTGAAGAAGCATGGCGGCATCAGGGAGCTCTTGCCCATCATCGTCGCCGCCCTTGGCGAAGCTCAGGGCCAGGACATTAACTATAGGGAGCGGCCCACCGACGAGATGAACTTTGCCATGTACGAAATCGGCTCTAGCTTCATGTACAACGCCCTCAGCTTGCTCGATGCCATCTTGAGGGCTGCGACGTACAACGAAAGGACTCTGCCTTCGTACAACGGCAAGTTTGGGTGGTACAGCGCCAACGAGAGCCTCCAAGGGGCTACAGACTACCGCAAGCGGTGGTCGCTCGAGAAGACCGCCTTGATGGAGGTGGTACCGGAATACGCCCTGCTGTTCGATTTCAAGGGCGTTCCTGTCCTGGATGAGCTGGGACAGGGCATCAGGATCATGTTTGAGACGCAGGAGATTCCACTCTGGCTGTGCTTCGCGGCCCAGAACTACCTCGACACGCTGCACTTCCTCGGGCCCAGCGTCAGGGGCGCATACAACGAGTGGGAGACTTTCAACCAGACCGCCATCCTGATACTCGAGCAGGCGATTCAAAAAGCAAACGGGCAAACCAAGGAAATGGTAGAGGAGCTTGAGGACATGGTCAACATCTTCAAAATCAAGATGAAGGGCATCGACATCTTCACAGCTGCTCGCTTGGCCATGGTTACAGGCAACACAATCCCCCGACCATCCAACTTTTTCCTGCACAACCCCATCTTCTGCGGCCTGTGGATCATGTACGCGCGCGCCATATTCCATCAAAAGGGCGTCGCGTACGCTGCCAAGCCTGGTGCCATCCTGCACATGGTCCAGCTCTACAAGGCAGCGCAGCAGAACACGCAGCAAATTGACAAGTTCAAAAAGTTTTCATGGTCAGATCTCGATTGCCTCATCGAGATGCAAGGCGGCGAGGCTTTCTTCGTCGGCGGCTCCGTCCCTGCAACAGACGAGGCTCATTTCAAGAACTACTGCATGAGCCGCGGCATCTCGCCAACCAACTGGCTCGCTGCGCCAAGCCGGCGCAAGGGCAAGCGCGGCAAGGTGCCCGTGCAGCAGTCGACGGCGGGCATGAGAATGCTCAATTTCATGGCGCCCATGAGCTTGTGGTGTGCGTCTCGCGTGGAAAGGGCCAAAGGGAGGGATACGGAAAAGGCAGCCTGGGATACCGACGCTGTGCAGAAGCTCTTGGAGGTGAGTGGTTCTGCACTGCCAGAAGGCAACCTGTCTGCTCCGCAGCTCGTAGGCCGCGTCGCCTCCGTCCTGCAAAAGGAGGTTCCAGAGACCGACTTCAACTACTTTTCTTTGCATCAAATGATTCACTACATTTTCGCGTTGATGGAGGACGATATGGAGACGAGCTTGCCGCCTATCCCCCCCGCTATAAAACTTAGTATGAGAACGACTTTTGCAGACTTTGCAGGCCTCATCTTTGCCACAGCGGCCAACGAGATGGCCCCCGAGTTGGGCCTAAGCGACAAGATTTGGGTAGAGGTCGCTACTCTCTTGAAGGATGCCGTATCGAGGCCTCATATTAATGGACCGGTCGAGACTCTAGCCCGGGACGCAACATTCAAGCCCGCGCCACCGCGTCTCACGATGAACATATAGATGATGTTTGAAAATGTCAAAATTAAGAGGTCCAGACATAATTTACCTTGGAATATAGGCCCATGTTTCTTCTTTTTATCAACTCTCTTGAACTTGGTTCTCATGCATTATCGTGAGTTTGTAGCTGCATGTGGGGTGGGTGACATGCGATGTCGGAGGATGATCAGTGTTGTTAAAAAAAAAAAAAGAGAAACGAGCAAGAATCAGGAGCATGTGGGTATCTTGTCAGAAATCAATTTACCATGATTAATTTGGGAACCCTTCGCCGATTTGGAACCTGCTGATCGTGTCCCAAATGCAGCTCAATCGCCCCATCCTCCATTTTAATTAACTATACAGCCCCATCCATTCCTAGCATCCAATGGTACTCCTAGTAATAAATGCATTCATCTGGTTGCGTTTACTAACGGTTTCGGTTCTCAACTGACGCGGGCAGAAATTTTGTGTGGGATCCAGTTGCGACAACGGGCCCTGGCTGGCCATCCACCACTTTGGCAATGGTTATGCTGGTGAAGGCAAGCGTCTTGCCCACTTTATCTGCCACCGCCACAATGTCTAATTCTTCATCAATCGTGGCTGTTGATGTGTATGAGACGTGAATATCCACGCTCGCTCCGGTTTTCTCGAAGCCGTAAGTGGCAATGGCCATACCGCCCGCCCAGTCAACAACGGCCGCAGAGACTGCGCCATGGATGGATTTTCGAGAATTGACATGGTCCGAAGTCAATAGCAATCGCGCTTGGATACGACCCGGAGATGCATCGATAAAGTATATATCGGGTAGTAGGAGGCGGTAAATGGCGCTGATGTCCTTTACCTTTTCCCAGACCTCGCGGACGTGATTTAGTTCCTTTGACATATCTTTTGGAGAGATAGTAGCCGTAATTATGTGATAGGGCGTGGTGGTGAGAGTGAGAGTAGAGGGAGATCAGCAGGATGAGAGACAAATAAAGATACAATTTAAGAAAAGTTGGTATGGAAAATCTCTTATTCTTTTTTCTAATTCAACATATTTTTGCCTTCACATCTCGCTTTAATGGGTCATGTATGGTGTATTGTTTGGTGTCTTCTCGGCTGTATCCGACATTTTGCCAGTGCTCAACAAATCAATTTCGGAACCAGGCCGGACACCAATAAGGCGACAGACCCGCAACTACCAGGGTGTCGGTACGTGCCGAAAGCCGAATGCCAGCGGCGTCGCACCCTTACTGATATATTGCCGGAGCGTAACTTGGATATTCAAAGTCACCAATCTCTTTTCTGTTTTTTTATTTCTGGAATTTCAAAACAGTGTTAGGAAATTGACGTAGAGGCCCCCTGAACACTGCTAGAAGACGTTACGTAAGCTTCAGCGCCACTGTGGGTTTCAGCTAATTCTGAGATAACGTGACTGCTTCCCCTCCGTTCGTCCTTTTTGCCCTTGATGATGATGTCTGCTGGCCCGACTTTGATCTTCGGGTTCGCCAATTAACGAACGCCAGAATACATTTTCAGCTCCACAAGTAGTTAACATGTATGCGACACCAAGTAAATCGGATTTTCTAGGGTTTGGAGAATCATCAGCTTCAGCTTCGAAACCCCAACTAGCATTCCAAGGGAACCAGTCGAATGATTCCTCTTTCTTAAGATCTGACGATAAAAAGCCCCAATATCTTGTTATCCACGAAGTATTCTGCGATGGATCATCTCCGGCCCATTCCCGACATCCTGAAATCGAGTACTATCTCGATGTACCTCGCTTGTTCCAAGGCGACCTCATATCCAGCCTCCTGAGGGGTCAATCCACTGCCTGGCTCGAACTACCGCGAGCGAGAGATGACCCTGATATAAGCTTCATAATTTATAGATGCTACAACTGCACAGAATATCATAGCCTTCTCCAAGAACAATTGCAAAAGTGGAAAGCAGAGACCGAGCATCATTTTGAGATCCGACCCCAAGCTTTCCCCGACGTTCAAATACTGGCCCAAAATGCGGGATTGGCATCTCCAGAAAAGGAATATATGGTGGTGAACTCTCCCGAAATGAAAGCGGCATTGAGGGATATACAATCCCTGGAGTCTCAAGATGGGCAATCTCTGTCAGGATGGGATCGAGAACCGAGCATGATGGCTCCATACCTACACTTTTACCATCTCCGTGGTCACTTGAAAGATCTTTCCACCCATTTATCAGAAATCCGGAGACGCCATGTGGCTCTGCTCCTCGACTACCTAAACGAGCGGTTTGGAGCCGAATACGGGGAGGCTGAAGAGCTCTTTGCCCGAGGGTATGTGAACCGACAACATTTTCACAAGCTTTTCGCGCCAAAGGAGTTGCTGGTGTTAGTGAAAAGAGACCACTCAGTTGTTATCCAGTCAAAGTATATTCCTTTACCAGGTTCGGATCCAATCATGCTGGACTGTGATGAATGGACCTTTGATGGCGAGTTTACAAAATTCAAGAAGCGGGTCATCATCCCATGGCCAGGCAATGACGAAGAAGATGAATTTATTAAGATTGGATCTCTCCCTATTTATCCTTTGAGATTCGATCGCAATGGATTAGAGGAAAAGTTGAGAAAACGTGGCCAGATGTTTTGGAAATGTCGAAAACAGAATTTTGTCAGCTACCAGGCCCCAGCGACTTTGCCCCAACACAATTTGGTGAGAAGCATGGTCTGTAATACGATGAGATCTTTCTAATTTTTTGAAACTAGTGGAATGGGCGCTACATGATCGACACTATGACCTACCGGCAACTGCATGGGTGGAAATATGATGATGACCATGATAAGTCTAAAGGAGAAAGACTCGCAAAAGAGATTGAAGACTCTATTTCAGATATACCTGACAGCTTATCGCTTATGTTGCCCGCTACCCTCTTCGGGTTTGGGGTCCATGACAAACAATGGCGTTGGTCCAGATCACGACGCCCTGAACACACTATATACTAACTATTTGAATAGGAGAGCTAGAGGTTGAGAATCTGAGCAAAGTCGCTTGGAACAAACGAGCACTTCATTACCTGGTTTTGCCAGTAGAGCAAAAGCTTCTTCTTCAAGGGCTAGTTACGACTCACCGCGAAAATACAGAATTGACCGAACCGAGCGACACAAGAGGCACTGGCGTCGCTATCCTCTTTACTGGTGCGCCCGGAACGGGTAAAACCTTTGCAGCAGAAGCCTTAGCGGAGATTGCGGAACGACCTTTGTTCTCCTTGGCAATCGGTGATATCGGTATTGATTTGGAAAACGTAAAGAAGAGCCTCGACTCCGCTTTCTATCTTGGAAGTCTCTGGGGAGCAGGTAAGCCATCGGTAATTAATTGCACAGTGTATTGGTTTTGATTGACCCGGTATTTCTTCTAGTCATGTTAATGGAAGAGAGCGACGTCCTCTTGGAGGGTAGATCTCTTACTGATATGGGTCGCAATGCGATTGTGGCGACGGTCCTTCGATCTATCGAATTGTACCGAGGCATTGTCATTCTTACTTCGAACCGATGTATGTTCTCGTTGCTTACTTTCTATCAAAACGCCGCACTTTCCAATTTAATTACTTGTTGCTGATCAATTGCAGTTGGGTCGCTCGATGAAGCTCTGACATCACATATCCGACTATCAGTCCCATTTGCATCCTCAGAGGCCGACAGGCGTGAATTGTGGAAGAGCTTGATAAACATGATCTTGCTGGAGCAGAATAAACACTGGGAACTTATGGTGAACGCTGAAAGCTTGAATAAGTCTATTTTGAAGCTATGCAAATTCGATCTCACGGGAAGACAGATTTCAAAGGCCATTCAAAGTGCGAAGCAGCTGGCGATTTTCAAAGGTGAAATACTGGATGAAAGCCATATTTTGAAGTCTATACCACTGGCGAAAAATAGATGAAGCCTACCGCCTTAGACCGGGATGAATGAATAGATTTGAGGGGTAGGAGGCGAGGTGAAAATATTCTTTTAGCTTACGACCTAATTGATTCAACAATGGAGATTTGAATGCAATGAAGAGTCTTTCTCAATCATAAACTTAGTGAATATCCGACCAGAATGGAACCAAACGCACTAATGGACATGTTAGTCAGCAATCATTACCCCACCCCTAGTCTGACGACTGTTGCAGTCCTGACTTTCGTCCCTCGCCATCGCGATGAGACTCATCAATACCTCAACCCTCTGCTTGGAGGAGTTTCACGACGCTCAAATCCCCGATTATGCTATACTATCACACACGTGGGGCCCAGAGGAGGTGACTTTCCAGCAATGGACTGCTGGAGAGCGGATGAAAACATCCGGCTTCAAAAAGGTGGAAGCAGCTTCTGAACTTGCTGAAAGGGATGGCTACGCATATATATGGGCGGATACCGCCTGTATTGACAAGACTAGCTCTGCGGAATTGACCGAAGCCATCAACTCCATGTTTGCGTGGTATGCCCGCTCGCAAGTTTGCTACGCGTATATTGCCGATGTGCCAACCTTCAAACCACTCTCATATCGCGCGGGTTTCTGTCGCAGTCGTTGGTTTAAGAGAGGTTGGACACTCCAGGAGCTTCTAGCACCCAAAAAGGTTGTTTTTTACGCAGCGGATTGGTCTTGCATTGGAACCAAGGCCACCCTTGCGCGTTCAATTGCCACAGCTACGGGAATCGACGTCAAACATTTCTCCCAAGCTCGAACTGAGGAAGAGGAGATCTCAGCTCACCATAACCTGATTCATGAGACTCCTATAAGCGAAAAGATGTCATGGCTTGCCCGCCGTGAAACAACTCGCATTGAGGACATGGCATATTGCATGTTGGGATTGTTTGGGATCTACATGCCTCTTCTCTACGGTGAGGGGACCAGGGCATTTATCCGACTCCAAGAAGTGCTTTTCCAAGTTTCCGATGACCACACAATCTTTTGTTGGTCATGGGCGACTGGGAATCAAAATGGGAGCATGATTCTGCCTCGCCCACACGGCTTCTTGGATGCAGCACGGTATTTCCCTCAACGGGCTGGAAGACGCCCGCTGCCATACTCTTTGACGAATGCTGGGTTATCAATAAAGATGCCCCTGATTGAGTGTTGGTCATCCTGGATCGGGGTTCTTGGCGCCGAAGTCCACAGCGAAAAAGGGCCTACCCAAGTGGGCTTACCGATGCTTGGGGATCTTAGCGACCAACGGTTTGTAAGACAAAGCTACCCAGACTGCCCAATCCCTCTCTGCGATGCCACCAAGTTCAAAAACACCAAAATCGAGGATGTATTCGTTCCGGCGGGGATAGCCACAAAATGGGGACGATCTCCAGCACACGATCGTCTCCGCCAACAAAGCGAATGCCAGGCCGGGGCTATTCTGTCTTTTAGTCCAAGGGAAGAATTTGTGGATATTACTACATTCCCCCCTGATAGGTTTTCACGCATTAATAGTATTTTGGAGTTATGCCCCACGCAAACTGCAGCCGACAGTTCGACCCTTAGCGGAACAACCGTGGTCGAGTTTACTCTGAAAAATGGCCGAAAAGAATTGATCGCATTTGTCATACGATACAACACAGTTGGCTGTTATTTCCAAACAGAGTGGCTTCATTTTCATTTGCCAAGCGCTTTTCAATCTTACAAAGTTAGAAAGTCATGGCAGCAATTTGGTTCAAAAATGGATGATGAAGATTGGACGAGTATCACGGGTTTCATTTCTGAACTGGTGATTGGGGAGACGGACAATAATTCTGGGGAAGAGTCAAATATCTCGGTGTCAATGGCACCAATTGCATTTTCTACAAATGATGCTTGTGTACTCAAGCATGTTCATATAAGCTTTCAGCCTTGAATGGGACGTGAAATAGGCCAAACGAAAGTAATTGAATCGAAAATATCACCCCTATACTCTTGTGCATTCAAACTGGTTCACTGTAAGCATGGTCAAATGGTACAGGAACGCCAAAATTAGGCGAACCATCACTGTGCGTCCCTAGCAGTTGAATTTCCGTGTATCTTGAATCATCACAGGCTCCACCTGAGTTTGAAGTTGCACTGAACCCCGAATGTAAGCATTCGCTGATTTTTGAGGTTATAAATAGAAACTTACTGATAGACAAGCCACTGTTGATTTCCCGAAGGACTCTGGAAGAAGCTGTTGTGACCGGTGCCGTAGTTGCCATTGGCGCTGCTGAATACGCACCCACTGGATTTGGTCCAAGCAGACGCACTAGTGGGATTGGAAACACCGTTCCATTTGAGAGTTCCAATACAGTAACTAAATTGTATCAGCATGGACCATCATTGAAAATAACCGAGAATTCTTACTATTGTGTCCAACAGTCAGAGGCTGAATAAGCCAGGTACGTCGTCCCTTGCCAATAGAGCGCTGCAGGCCCTTCGTTGACTGGATTGCCTTGGGTTTCCCAAGACTGCGTGGGCTGAGAGATTACGGAGATGGACCCCGAGACGGAGAGACCATCGGAGCTAAGCTGCTGCAAACAAATGGATTGGTGGGAGACACCATAGAAACAAGATGTGGCGAGAAAGTTGCCGTATGATGCGAAGCGAAGCACAGTTGCATCAATAGCCCAGTCAGGTGTCATTTGACCGATATACGTGTAAGAGTCATCCCATGCCGAGGTTCCACCTACGAATGTCAGCCATTCAATTTGGCAAAGTCAATAGAGGCCACTCACCTTGAGCTACATGAATTCTCTGGCCATTCAGATCAGCACTGTTTCCGGCAGTGAAATACAAAATCCATCGGTTGTTGATCCAGTGAATTTCCGGAGCCCAAACATTACAGCATCGGCTGGCTGTACTGGACGAGTAAATGGTCTTCTTGGTGGCCGTCTTTAAGCCTGCAATGGTGGTGGACCGCGCAATTTGAACATTGGACCATGAGGTTGTGAGCAAATAGCTGATATCGGTTAGTAAAGAAAATTCCAATCGACACCATTCTTCACGTACTAGTATCCATCACCACTCAACGTAACAAACGGATCAGATCCTCCAGGGTTGCGGATTGGGTTTGTCCAAGCGGCCGACGAGCCAAGAAGACTCAAGGCACTTAGAAATCTCACAAGCCACGACAGCAACCTCATACTGTCTAATTTGCGCATGCAAGTTTGGAATCTGGGTTGCCAAGGCCCGTAATGCAATTAAAATCTCCACACGGAACAACTCATTTTATTATACACGGCCCGACTAGCAATGGTGATGCAACCACGTGATGGAACTACGGCATCAGCACCTGGCAGGGATTCCACAAATAGTAAGACGGCGCTTGAAGCATGTGCGGTGCTAGACCCGGCGAGGTTGCGGAAGCTAGATGCCGCTGCAAAAATAGCTAGCGAACCAAATTTCGATCTTAGTTGATGGCTCCATCATATGATTGATAAAGGAAGCTGGAGAGTTGGTTGGTGCGCATCTATTGCTCGCAATGTCCTTTATCATTTCCCCACCACCCGTCGATCGAGATAACTTATTGTGAGCGGATGGAGAAATAAATGCCGACAGAGGAGTTAAGGTTAATTTTGTCTATGTTGTCTATGCTATTACTCGCCTTCCCGACCCACCATCACTCAGAATCAAATCGAAACCAAGCGATACTTTCATATCCTCATTTTCTCAGAACCATGTTGAGGTAAATTAGTTAGTCAGACTTTTCCCGACTCTTCTGAATAAACCAATCCACTGTTGCTTCCATTCCCTCCTGCAGCGACACGGTTGGTTGCCAACCAAGAACCTCCTTGGCGAGAGTAATATCTGGTTTTCGTCTCACTGGGTCATCCTCTCTCTTATTGAGAAAGTTGACAGGGGTCGTTTCATCCTTCCCAAGTTTTGCTGCAACCACTTTGGTCACAACGGTAGCAAGGTCTCCGATCGGCATCTCATCGTCGCTACCTAAGTTCACGGGGTGATCGTAATCGCTCTTCATCAGCGCCACCAGTCCATTCACGCAATCAGTAACAAACTGAAAACATCGCGTCGCACTGCCATCTCCATATATGACGATGGGTTTATTCTCGAGAGCAGCTGCGATAAAGTTGGGGACCGCTCGGCCATCTCTTGACTCCATATGAGATCCATAGGTATTGAAAATGCGAGCGATACGCACTTCGAGGTTGTGCTTTGCCCGGTAAGCGTAGGCTAGAGACTCTGACACCCTCTTCCCCTCGTCGTAGCATGAGCGAGGACCAAAACAGTTTACATTTCCCCTGTACTTTTCCGATTGAGGGCTTACTTCAGGATCCCCATATGTCTCTATACCGCAAAGTCAGCATGGAACGCAGACAGAGACGCCCTTAATTACCCGAAGTGCTAGCCAGTAGAACTCGTGCTTTGCACTTGACGGCTAGATCGAGTACATTCTGGGTTCCCCGAAAACAAGTCTCCAATATTCCAATTGGGTCCTCTTTGAATCGGTCCGGGCTGGCTGGACATGCAAGGTGGTAAATTTCGTCAACCTGTCCAACATTTGGTAACGCATTTCTGACGTCATGTCTGTGATACACGATGAGTTTGCCGATCAAATTGTACTAGTGTGGGGATGGTTCACATGACATGTTTGTAATTTTGGTGTTGCTTGAACTCGGCTATATTGTGCATAGAACCAGTCCACAAAGAGTCCATCACTACAACTTGGTGTCCTTGCTGCAGCAAATATTGCACTAAATGGTAGCCGAGGAAGCCGGCGCCCTAATGCTTGATTAGCCCATCTATCCCTGTTGTCTTGCGGTAAATTCCGTACGCCGGTGACAAGGATTGCCATCTTGTAGATGAAATAGAATTGGCGATTGTCGATTTTCGAACTTGAATTGTTGCGAGCTTGGGAAAAAGTGAGTAGATGAAGGACGCGCAAAAAAAATAAACATATGGCGCGACGACCAGAGTAATATATTCACCCAAAAGCAAATTGTTTGAGGCAAGGTAAGCGTCCCACTTCTACCACTAGCTTTTTGTTCAGGTAGCCGCCCTCAAGTCGTGCGACGCCAGCTCTGGCCGAGCTGAACGAAGATCCATCCCGTGGCGCCGCCTATCAAGGCTCTAGAACTTGCTTTTCGCTCTGCCAAACACAGTCTTCGCGCTAGGCGAGGTTGTGATTGGATCGCCCAAAGTTAGACACAGCGGATCACTCAGTATGACGACACAGTCTATGACCAGCATAACCTTGCACTCTCAGACAATTGGCGTCACCCAAGTTCCGCCTCAGGACGCTAGCGGGCCTCAATTTTGGTTTGGTGACACGACCTGAGCCAATTGCGGCGAGGAACAAAGACGCGACGCGATGCTTGTGCCGTGCCGAAAGTGAGCAAATCATGTATTAGCGGCCGACATAGAGCATGGCACACAACACTGATAATCCAGTGTAAACCCGAAATTGGGTATAAACAAACTCTATTCTAAACTACACATAGAAATTGTCATTTACTTTGCTGTTACTGTTGATAGTATTGGATTTTCTCTCAGAGGGGCCAATGGAGATTCACTCAGCATACCCGGTATTCGGCACTCGCTTGTCATTAACTAATGCAGTTCTTTCTCACCGAGTGGGGTACAACACTGGATCGACATTCTCGCGAAGGACTAGAAACTGTCACACGATATGGTCCACTACATTTTGTTGCGATTTTGGACCCAGTAAAAAGGGAAATAAAAGAGGAATGGAAAATAACGCAATCCCAGCTTATACCAACCAAAGCACCGACTTTTACATGTAGGTTCTTCGCAATTTAGTTATATCGTTATTTAGAATTTGGAATTTTCGTCACTGGCTCACACTGCGCACAAAGCTCAGCAAGAAAAGTGGATAAAATGCGCCCCTTACGAGATCGTCCCTCTGTGACTTTCTCACTTTGAAATAACTCAGCTGCTCTAAGTATCAACTTGCTAGCCAAGAAAATCATCAGATAAATAAAACAACTACGAATAAACAATAAACAAAATGGAAACCTAAATTATTTTACTCGTTTATTGTATGTTTCTAATGTTTAATTATTGATTGTGTAGCTACAAAATGGTGGAAAAATCTGGAGGGGGCAGAATCTTGTAAGCATTCTCGTTAACGCGACTTAGTGTAACTTCCAATTTGCATGAGACAAAGACAAAGCAAATTCTCCGATATCTTTTTGATCAAGGTTGATATCCCTTGATAAGAATGTCAGTCACAGTCCATTGGGCAATAAACCCACTAATCGGAGGCATTCGCAGCTATATTAGGATCACAATGTTGAGCACTAGCGATCTCCAAGAGAGAACAGGCTGGTATCTTTGGAAAGTTCGACTCTGGTTTATGATATATGGAGATGCACATTGAGCGGAAATATTTCCAAGTCAAGTTATGATTATCGTAACGAACTTGTGCCAAGGTAACTCCACTAGCTGAATTACTCAGCCACATTTGGTGGTCGCGTTATATAATCTCATCTCTTGATTAAACAAGGATTCGATTCTGGCATGCACGCAAATTCCAACCGAGAAATGGGTCTTGCAGCGGAATTATGCAGTGCACGGCGATTTCTACTTACGCGAACGCCATCGCGTCGCCGTGAGTCATGTTGTGTAGAAATCCGTTCATGGAGTATAACCAACAGCGACGGCTGAGTGGCGTGTCTCTGAGTGGTCAAAGCTAGACCCGATCTGCGAGGAACTGCCTCTTTAGGGACCAACACTTACCGAACCATGTAAAAACCCCAAAACAGATCTCGCCGAGCTCAGCTGAAAGGACAAATGACCCAAGATAGGATCGTGGCTTGTACGGGCCGTGCCATGTAAGACACGATGTACCAATCAAAACACCAAGAATGGTCATTTCAGCAGCTATAGGAAGCGATGCATGTGCCTAATGTGCGGCAGCCTCATTTACGGACCAACATATCCCTCAAAGTCGCCTTCGTTACTAACATGACGTTCTCAACTTTACACGATAAGTATAAAAGCCCACTCAGAAACACCTATCTCATACACAAACTCAAGCAATTCAATCTTCTTAATTCACTACACTCATCCTCTTCCTCACCATCATGGGCGAATTTATTCCTTTCCTGGAAGCAGAAATCCCTCGGTCTCATCGCGTTGATGACGAAGAGGTTAAAGAGAATGGAGCCTTTACTCTTTTGCCAGTTTACCGCAATCTTGCACATGATAGAATCAATCAAATGGCAGCACAGCTGACCAAGGATTGGTCAGAAATACTTGCAGATGGCACACAAAACGGGTTCAATGGCGCAGAAAACACCATTTCTGGCGCCTGGGATGCTTTGATCATCCCTGAAGCTCATCCAGATAGGCTAGAGCTTACGGCATGGTTCACCGAGTTCTTTTTCCTCATTGATGGTACGTATTACTATCAACAAGTTCCTTTGCTAGTTTGTATAATTAACGTCGAGCAGACAAAGCTGAAGCGCTTCCAAGAGATGTAGTATGTTCTCATCACTGCTGTCAATTGTGCCATGGAGAATAATACGCTTAAAATATTAAATTAGGCTCACGAAAGGTTAAATGTTGGAATCGCCAATATTCTTTTCGACGCCGGCAAGAATGAACCCACCAATACCTTTGCAAATCTTCTTGTCCCCCACGTTCGTAAAGTCCTCGAATGCGACTACGACCGAGGCATTCCCTATCTCAAGGCTCTAGGGAAATGGGTATTGACTGTAGAGACACTAGGAGTTGATGGCATAAATAACATCAACGATTATTTCGAATTCCGTGTCTTGAATGCTGGTATAATGTAAGTTGCAGTCTCTTAAAAAGGAGTTGGTTCCTAACACAATGCTCAGGCCTTACTCGTATGCCATTGAATACACCATGCAATTAAACATCACCGAGGTTGAGAGGGAATCGGTATCGGCATTCCGGAATATTGTTGCAGGCGTAATTGGCCTTAGCAACGATTGGTGGACGTGGCCAAAGGAATGTGCGGCCATGGTGTCGACTAAATCAAGGCTAACGAATGCTGTCACGATACTGATGCAGCAGTACCAAGTTCCGACGTATAAAGCTCTCAAGCTGCTGAAAAAAATTATTTTCGACAAACAACAAGAGCTAATCGATATGCACCATGAGCTTACATCTTCTGGCAAACTTTCACAGGATTTGCAACGTTACATTGACGCTCATCTACGCATGGTTGCTGGAAATGCATTGTGGGAGACTACTTGCCCTCGGTATCATAAGGAACTGCATTTCACTCTACCTATTTGAAGTATGTTGTCCCATCAGGGGACAGCACTTACTTGAGGAGGTGGATGGTAAATTAGTGTCATCAACCTGAGATTAACATATTTGGTTTATTTTTGGTTAGTTCAATCATAAATTGCATTCTGTATTCTTATATCCATTAAAGAAACATTCCCCGTTGTCTTTCGGTGTGATTGACCTGCTATCATATGGCCAATGACAAACTATCAAGGTGTCCCTAATGCAGATTTGTGGTGAAAGTGTCGTAGATAGCATACTAATATACACTGTGAAAGGTTTCCTTTTTCGCACATAGGCTGGAACTGGTAGTTACCGCTTTAACCTAAGCCAGGTCAAGTCATAATATTGGGCAATTCTCGGGTGGCACGGCTAACCTACCTACCCTAGAGTGAATTTGCGCACAACAGATAAAGGGATGACTTGGAGTGATGGATCAGAATCGACAATCAGCAAACTGTTCTTGCTCAAATATAATCTTTCGTCCTATTCGAGCATGTCGGCCTATTGATAAATAGTTCAAGAGTGGACGTATGAAACCCTCTCAAATAGGCATTGTCTCTCCTCGTTGAGTCAGATTTACACTTTCTGGCAGACAGGATGATACCAATTTCTTTTTCACATTGGGATGATTAAGACATGGTCCTAATTTAAGATTAAACAACGTGTTCAAATCCATTAAATTGATGCTACGCGCTCGCCAATAACGATATAAAAGCACAAGAGACGATTCCGGTTTTGGCGTTGTTCATTTAGTTCTGTCTTAGCTGGTGAATAAGAACAAAAATAACCCGTACCTCTCATCCCCTCCCCCCAAAAGTCCTGATTCCAGCCCCCAAATACCCACAAAGCTAAGTTTGTCCGAAGGATCATGTGCACCAACTCTCGACGCGTGATCCAAGAACGCATTTACGGGCAGTTAACGCTGCCCCATTGGTTTCGCGTAGCCTCCCACCACGTAGACTCAACCATGCCACCCTTGCAGCCATTAAAGGCATTAAAGTCCCATCCAAGGATACCACCGCCAGCATCGCCGCACCAGGTGTTGGATGGGGTAGCACACTCGCCAAACCGCTTCAAATTGTCCCATAAGCCACCACAGATTCCAGGGATATCAGGCACCACGACCTGGGAGCGGACATGGTACCGGTGAACAAAAGCAGTGATAGTTTCTCTGTCACATCTCTCACCGGCTGCTGATGCAGCCAGAGCGATGGTGGCGACGGCGGCAGAGACAGAAAGCTTCATGGCTGTGTGTATGATTCCGTCAGTATGTGCACATGAATATGTATGTCAAGAGTAGCATGATATGTACTGACTGGTAGATTTCTTCCGAGTGAAAGTGTTCAAGAAAGAGGATAAGTGATTTGAGAGCGAGGTGTTGGTAAGCTGTGAAGAGTGCTTTGATGACTATGTGAATGTTGGAAATGGAGAGGCGTATGATGATATATATGTAATCAACGAGCACTTTCCAAAGTCCATGAAAGAGTCAAATCAATGCATGACAAGCCCCACAGCCTGAACTACCAATCTATGGTATGTTGAGCTATTCCATTATTCATAATGCGGTCATTATACAAGTGTCACCTGTCTAATGCCCTTCGCCTTGGCGATAATTAATCGCTTGGTCAGATTCTAAGCGAAAATTGGACTATAATAGATAAGATCAACGTTTTGGAAATCTGTAGTAGCGCTACTCTCGAAGAAAGTGGAGTTCCGGTTAAGGAAAAGGTGGAGGGCATAGGTGGAGGAAGGGGAGCATACCGGGTATATGGTCAAGGTTATGGATGGCTGGCCGAAGTCTAGATTCTCCCCACAGTTAATCCGGATATCGTACCGGTGCGGGAACTTAATTGGGATCGGCACTGCGCCGTGTGGCCAAGATATGCCAACGCTTTTAGGGGCACGTGCGCCGTGTAAAAGTCCTAAAAGGAAACGTCTTCACAGGTAACACGCAAAGTGGCACGGATAAACAGCATTGTCCACTCTAGGCAGTGGGGAATTTGATGTCCTTCAGCTTAAAGAGAGCGGTGTGTGAGAGCAAATTTGCTACCCTAAAACTGTTTGTCGATTTTCCTGTTTTGAGGAGTTTACAAAGATATGGAAGGGAACTAATTGAAGGAGAAAGGAAGAGAAGCCAACATAACGATTAAAAGCATAGCTTTAAAGCTAACACGTGGAAGAATAGAGGTTGAATTAAGCTGGTTATTCTTTTTAAGATAACTTCAATTCAGCTACATCAGGTCTACCGAAAATTCCCTTATGTGGTCAACTCTAGAACATGTATACCCACTTCTTGCAGGGCTTAGAAAAGGTTGAACTTAAGCTTGAGGTTCCTTCGGTGGGGCTATTGCTCGAAACAATTTCCCAATCAAGACGTCGCCAAGACCGTCAGCAATTTCCCAATCTAGTAAACGCCGAATATCATTCCCACTTCTCGCAGGGCTGAGAGCTGGATAGTGCTTGGCAGCTGAGCTGTGGGGGTTGGCCTCGAATCATTATGTGGGTATTTTGTACACCTGAATACGGCGACCCAGAAAAGATATCACTGTGGTTGTTTAGTCGGGTGTAGATCAA
The DNA here is from genome assembly GCA_017140755.1 of Calonectria hongkongensis. Lineage (NCBI taxonomy): Eukaryota > Fungi > Ascomycota > Sordariomycetes > Hypocreales > Nectriaceae > Calonectria > Calonectria hongkongensis. The sequence continues at coordinate 519,895 of JAACJA010000006.1, forward strand.
GGCTCGGCGAGGCCAAGCGGTAAAGGAGAGTCTTCACGGGCTGAACAAGTTGTGACGTAAGTGATAAGACGAAGGATTGGATAGCATGAGCTTTGTTTTTAGGAGATATATTATCTAGTAAGACAGAGTTGTTTGAAGAGTATATAAATCAGGCGCTTGCCAACATCTTTATTCCTTACTGCCAGCATCAATACACTACATTTGGCTTCACAACAAATCTGCTTAAACCTTCTCCTACAATCATAAATTTATCTATACGACTATTCAGTAAGCAATTTATTAGGCTACTATTTTCTGATAGCCTTTTGCTAATGTATTCCTATCTAGCTATGAAGGCATCTACACTTCTCACAATCGGTGCCCTGGCAACCTCTGCTACCGCAGAGCACCACTGCAACAAAAACAAGATCACTTCGTCCGTCTTCCGATACCAAGTTCGGTCTGACAAAGTTGTTCCTGATATCCCCGGCATTTGCGGTGGGCTTTGGGATAACCTCAAGCGCTTTGGAGAATGCGGTACCCCTTCCAACACTTGGTGTGGTGATGCTGGTGGTGGCTATCTTGGGTGGGACTTTAATGCTTTTGTTGGCTGCAATAATGGTATGGTTGCCTCAACTTGGTGGGAGGCTACGCGAAACCAATGGGGCAGCATTGACTGCAACAACCAGCCGTAACCGGTATTCCGCATTGATCCAATGCCGATGGCTCTCAACCCTGCTGTGGGGCCACTAGTTGAATACTGGATTCCCTACCCATGATTGATTGCGATAATTACAGGTGGAACCAATCTCGAGTACATATACATGGCAATTACATTAAACTATGAACCTAATTTTGATCATTAATATTTCTGGTGAACTATGCCTATTTGCTTATGTAAGGCGAGAGGTAGACCTTTTTTATTCGTGTGGACATTCTCGGAATCCACAGGGTCAGCATAACTTGAAGTCCTCATGATTTCTAATTTTTTCTTTTCTACATCATTTGTATGCCAATCGGGAGCAATGCCAAAGATAGGGGCTTATAAGTTAATTCCAACGCAAACGTACCAGTACTTCACTGGCATGCTCAGGAAATTATCGCAACCTTGAATCCTAGGTGTAAGAATAGCAGGATCCTTTTCCTTGACGGCTACGCACTGATCATAAGCCACAAATAATGTCGGTGGAAAAGAGCTCTAAATATTACAAAGGCCGTCCGCTAGGCAAACCTACTAAGTGGCTCCGCCCACAAAGTATCGCCAACAGTGTCCTAAATACTAATGTGATGACTTTCAGTGATAACAGAAAAATTCTGATTATCGATAGGAAACAGAATGTAAGCAGGCGTTGTTCGTTCCGATAGAAACTAAACTTCCCCTCTTTTTCCTCTCTGAGCCTCGAGCAATGTGAGGGCTCCTGACCAAGCCTGTTGGCGAGATATGATGCGGAGACGTGAAATGGATAACTTCAATTTTTGAATAAACACAAGCCACTGGAGCTATGTTGTTCGGGCAATCAATATAATTAACTGGGCTTTTTATTATCCTGTGCAAGTCATGTGAGATCCTTGAAGGCGTGAGCCGTGGCCCCATTCTAGGATAAGAAACTAAGCTGTAGTATGGTTTAAACCTCCATTAATATTTTTTGAGCATATATCAGCTACCCGCAAGTCAGCCGTTACCTTGTGCTTGAGCATGGTGGCCGGTATAAGTATATGCTTGCCACCCCTACCCGCAAGCGTAGGTTGGACCTATGCAAGGATGAAACATTCTTTCTATTCAACAAACTAGGCATAAACATTTGATACGTAGTAGGTGTGAGAGGTAGTAGTTTAGAAACCAAACTTAGCCATAATGGCATGGTGAGATAACATGCATGACTCTTCACGCAAATGACTCATTGGGAGATTAGATCATGAACAATATGAATCATTTTATGTCGCCTGAATCCCTGTACCGAATTAGCCGGGGCGCCTATGAGAAACCACACTGGGCTGTAAGTGGAGTCAGTTGCTTCGGTTGTTCCTTGGACATAGATAGAGCTAAGCCAATTTGGGGGGTGCGATGAATCACACACCAAATGTTCAATTCAGATCTCTGTTTGCTATCCGGGGTCTTAGTGTCTGAAGAGATCATATTACAGATGACTGAATTTTATGCGTTGTTGAGTCACGACCCAGAAAAAGAAAGATCCACAATATGGGATTAGGTTAAATTTTGCCGATTACAAACGTGCATGACCTGATGAGTGGTGTTTGGTGACATGTGCGGGGAGTGGGATTTCGAGAATGATTACTCAGAGGTCAGGCAAAAAGAACCTTGTCCAGTCATGTGACATTTAATATAATCACTATTTTACCACGATAATTTCTGGCTTAGTCCGTACTGTTATATTTTGTGTAACTTCCGCGATATTATTACGCACACAGCTATGTCCTCAACATCACACCCCAACCCAACGGCTAGTAGCACAACCAATGGCTCCGGAACTCTGGGTGACCCGGACAATATTATTCCTACCCGTGAAGTGGAAATTCCCACAACAGAAGATGACCTAGAAGACGTTGAGAGGGAGTCCGGGGGGGAACATTTGCTAGATAGAGACTTTGACCCCGCGCAATGTCTCTTTTGCAATCAACACAGCGCCGACCTTGAAGAAAACCTCGCTCATATGTTCAAGGTCCATGGACTCTTCATCCCGGAAAAGGACCGACTTGTAGTTGATTTTGAAACTCTAGTCGGCTACTTCCACCTGGTCATTTTTGGCTACTTTGAGTGCCTCCACTGCGGCTCTCAGAAATATTCAGCCGAAGCTGTACAGCAGCACATGGTAGCCAAGGGTCACTGCAAGTTTGACGTTTACGATCACAGCTCTGAGTTCCGGGACTTTTATGACTTTTGTGACAGCGGAGCTAGCGGCGGGAGCGTTGACACCCAAGAAAAAATAGATGATACTGAGATTTCCAAGAAGGCAGATCTGAATCAGGCCGAACCACCCACGAGAGCACAGTTCATAGACCCCGATGGCATGACTTTACACCTCCCGTCTGGCAAGCTTCTTTCACACCGGTCATCACCCAAGTCCTCGACTCGCCCGCCCAAGTCATATCTCGAGGAAAAGCATGCCACCACGGAGCAGAAAGAGCTCGGCATCCACATGCAGTCTACACAACCTGCAATAGACATGACCCCCAGCGATTCGGCTGGCGACAAGTCAACTGCGTTGAGTAGGGCAGAGCGACGTGACGCAACCTTTGTCACTAAACAGCTGACCCGGTTGCGAGCCGAAGATCGGCAAAGTCTCCTTCATCTGCCGACGGCCCAGCAGCGCGCGGTGCTGGCGGTTAAGCAGCAACAACTCGACAAAGAAAGGAGGGAGGAGAGGGCGATACGGAGTCGTGTAGAGTCCTTGGGAAACAAGACTCTGATGAAGCATTTTGTACCCGATACCCCGGGGCGGTCGAATGGATAGATAGATAGACCTGACCTGAATGCGAAGCAATTGATAGAGAGCGGAGATATGCAAGGTGACATTTGCGCAGCTCGTGCGGTCTTCATAGAAGTTGGTCAGGTAATCCATGTTCCGCCAAAGGGTATAGAGCTAAGTGATTGCTTGTAGTGAGTAAGGGTATCCAGAATTGTAAAGTGGCAATTGTTTTCTGCAAACTCGATGGCCCTGGAAAAGGCGTCATTCAATAGCACACCGTTAGCTAGAAGTAATTTGACCATGTTAAATCTCCCATGCTCAGCCGCTCCCTCAATGGCAGTTCGGCCTTCTTCCGTGGCAGCTGGTGCATTGACATTTGCACCGTATAAAAGTAACATTTTTGCAATTTGTACGTCTCCAGAAATGGCTGCTCCTTGCAAAGCGGTGATACCGCCTCGGTATGCAGGGTCGGCATTGACATGGGCGCCGTGATGTAAGAGGAGAGCGACAAGCTGGGCGTTTGGCTGGCTTTGCGACGTCGCTGCTTGCAAAGCTGTACGGCCGTAGTCGTCACCAGGGGCTGCATTGATATCTGCATCATGTTGTAAAAGAAAGTGGATAGCTTCCGTATTCCAAACTTCGTCCGCTTCGATGTATCTTTTGTTGTCTGCATCACTCAGATCGGCGATGGCAGCTTGCAGGGCTGTATGGCCTCGGCACTTGGTAGAAGCGGCGGCGTTGATGTCGGCGCCGTAATCAAGGAGTAATTGCAGGGCATTTGTGCGATGACAGGCCGCGGCGACCTGAATTGGTGTCATGCCAAAGTTCTTCGGGTCCCGGCCCTCAGTGCTTGCGCCAGCTTCAAGCGCCAATTTGAGACACTCAATGTCGCGTGCACGGACCAGGGAATGCAAGATGGTGCTGTCGACACCACCCTCGCGATCGATGGGCGCCCCAAGGGTCAGAAGCTTCTTGAAAGTTGCGACGCGGCTGCTGATATCTTTCTTGAGGCGATTAGGGTCCCCCCCATATGGATATTCGAGCCTTCTCTTAAATAGCTGGCTCAAGGCGTGAGCTGCGGCTTCAAGGACGGTGAAACCCCCAACTTCAGCTGGGCGAGCTCTTACTTCTGCACCAGCCTTGAGTAAAACATCAACGGCAGCGTTGTCTCCACTTTTCGCTGCAGCCTGGAGTGCCGTGAGGCCTTCGTCGTTACTCGCCGGCAGGTTGACATTCGCGCCTTGTGTGAGTAAATACTGCACCAGCTCAAGACGCCTCCTACGCTTATAAGTACTATCTTCACTTTCGGCCAAAGCAGCAACTTGCAAGGCACTCTTCCCATAAGCTCCATACGCGTTAACATCAACCCCTATATCCAGTAACTCCGCACATTTGAAGATTTCTTTGCCCCGTGACGTGGATTCCTCTAAAGCGGATGGACCCGTAATGTAAAGATAAAACTTTGCCCGCACCATAGCCATCAGCTCATCCAGATCCGCATCACGGCACATGCTCAACAATGCCGGTTCAGACATGGTGGCCCCAGCCCTTGCCAAAAGGTAGGCAATACTCGGGTTCCGGCCTACACACAGAGGGTGGGTTAGTTCAATATCGTCATCCTTCTCTGTTCGTTCGTTTGCTTGTAGCCAAAGTCGATATCGTAATGCATTGGGGTCCACATTTCGACCCAAGAATGTCATGACCGCACAGACATTGTTCATTTTAACTGCGTGGTACAAGCCAGCTTCTAAAACACCTTGCTGAGCGGTATTCAGTCTTAGCAGAAAGTCAGAGAGGGCTCCATTACCCTCCTCTGCAGCTTCTATCAAAAGCAAAGGATTTCGTAGTATGTCTGAAGAGGATTCTTTGCCAAGGAACTCTTGAAGCAGCGTGTATATCTCCAATGAATTATGTTTGGCATGTTTAAATATGCTGTTTCCATCGATTGCCAGGTCATGAGAAGGCATTGCACCATATTCAAACAGGACTTTGACCATTCCAAGGCTTTCTCTCTCTACAGCTTCACATAGAGCGGATATCCTCTGCATCCTTGGGTGTATCAACGGTCTAACTCTTTCAAACGACAAATTCACATCCGCACCGCGCTTGAGAAGATATCGGACTGTTTCTGTGAAGCCACCACGTACAGAGCCACATAAGGCAGTCATAGTAATTTGGGGAGATATGGAGCGATGGTAAATATTATTGCGGCGGCCGTTATGATTCACAAAATTGACATTAATACCGTGGTCAAGCAAGAGTCTCACCGCATCGAAATTGTTTGACTGTACAACAAGGAGTAGCAGTCTTTCTCCCAGGTTACCCCGGAGGGCTTGGCGACCGGCCTCCCTGATGAGACTAGCTGTTTCCATTGGGTACTCCACAATAAAGTGCACTGTTGAATGCATAGGACTTGCAAGGCTTCTTTTAACAAAAAACCCATTCTCAATCGCTTGTAGAATTCTTCTCATGACATCGCTTTTGTATGGCTGTTTGCTTTGCAGGAAGTCATTAAACCGTGAAGAAAAACGACTATCAACCACCCAGCGGATGATGTTGAGCAGTCGATCTTCTGTTAAGACGTTGTTCAATATGAGTTGTACAACAATATGGAAAATTTGGTGCTGTGCTCTCTTGGAGCAAGTATCCAATATAATTTCGGTTCGATGAGTAACTGACAAAATATGTTCAAGAAGCCTCATACTAGACTGTTCAAACTGAAGGCCAGGGCTGGTGCCTACCAGTTGGCTCTCGAGCCATCCAGGATGGCCGACAGGTATTTTTGACGAAATTGCATTCAAATTGAGAGCAAAATTCCAATCAACAACCTCGACGGTATTGACTTCTAAGTGGTTGGGGGGAGACTCGAATGCACCTAGGTAACTCTCATTAGCAAGTAGAAATTGGACCGGGATCAAAAGCTTCATAATACCTGTTAGGCTCCAATTCGATTGGAAGTTGTCACGCAGTTCATAGGTTGTATCCAATCCTCGACCAGGCCCTAATAGGAATTCCGGATGTTCCACGATAGACAAATCCGGCATCAATTGTGTAACAGCTTCTGGAGAGAATGGTAGGCTGGGCAATGGGGTGAAATCACTTGTTGATAGAGAGCCGTGAATCGCGGGGCGGCTGGGTGAGATTAAAGATTGTGTAGTTGAAAAGAACTCCGGCTCAGGCTTGTCCAATTCAAGTCCCAACCGATCAATATTGGGGCCAGCGTCAGCCGTAACACATGCATTTGATGACTCTAGCGGGGTTTCGACCGGAGCAGTCGAAACTGCGATTTCGTTCTCTATGGAAACCGACGCATTGCTGGAGATAGATCCAGACATCTACGTGTAGTTCCGTGGTGGCGGAGTACGTATTTCAAAACGTCGTTGGTTATGAATTGAAACAGTTTTGTCTAGAGAGATTTTAATATCTTACCATCAAAGAATGGAGAGAGTTCGATGTACCTATATCATTTGTGGGGCGACATTTGCCCTTGATGCCATTCCGCAGACCTCTGTTCACTCGTGCCGGATCTTGTCGCTGGCCAAATACATATACCTCAGAGGTCTTGCCTAGCTCTTTGCGTCTCTTAATTTCCCTGCCTATCTCCTGCCACTCGTACGCGGGCAGATTTTTCAGGCCTCCAAATCTAGCTTTGAACTGTCGCAAACTAGACTACCATGAGCATCTTGGGAGCCAATCGTGAGTGGATATCTTACGTGATGTTGACTCCATACCGATCATTGAGATATTTAATGGTCTCGGGAGCGGTCTTCCCCTCCTCCCTGTACATCTTATCGACCTTACCTTCGTATAGGGACCAATTGACAGGCATGATGGGGAACTTTAGGCTATCAATAACGAATAAGAGTTCCTAAGAACTGACAACGGATGACTAGTGATCAAGGGCTGTGATTCTAAGCGATATTTGGGAACCGTATCTAGGTAAAAGTTGGGGTCGCAGAATTGGCCAAAACGCGATACTTTGTGAAATTTCTTCACGTACTTTTGTCACCTCCTGTTAAGTCAGGCGGGCCTTTTGTCAGCCATGGTCTTTTGTCACTTGGGACATTTGTGGCTTGAAATGCCTGACGTGTCATTCTTGGTCAGCGCACTGCAGAAGGGTTGGCAATAGGCAATCAGAGAATAGGAAAATGCACTTCTGCCTTCAACATTACATCATGATTCGCAAGCGAACCAATATCTGCGGCCTTTTTTACCCCCTCTTTTAGAACAGCAATAGGTTGGATTTAAGCACCTTCAATCCAGTTTTAAAAATCACACTACAATTCCAAGGTATGTCATTTTCATATTATTAAAAAATAATTGTAGAAAGATTTATGAGTTTCAAAATTAAATTACAGAATGTGATTTCTATAAGAATTTCTTATTATCCCATTAGTATCTTAATTGATGAAACAATTAGGACTGGGCGAAAGTTTTGACACCCCAACAACAAGGATACATTTGGGTTCCACATGAATAAGATCTTAGAAGTCTCAGACAGAGTTTGTTGCGGTACTGGCCCCACCTATCCCTGCAGCAACACAGTGGTTCCTTGAACCGAAGGTCTCACAAAACGGAGAGGATGTTCTTGGAACATACTAAGCTCAGAACTGTGATATGTATGTTTTACACGGCGCATTTAGACCCGGCCAAATTATAATTTGCGCCGAAGTCCTCGGATACCTTTAGTCAATCAGCGCCGCGGCCGAAAAGCCAATAGTTGATAATTTGGACGTTGAAAAGAAAATGAGTGATTTTCTCATGCGGGATATCTAGAGTTATAATCAATGAGAGAGGGAATGTGGTTGACACCATTCGATCCTCACGGTATTTCATGCATTTGAGTTTGTTTTGACCAACCACTTCATGTGGATATTATGATAAAGCTCCCAGTGTAATTATGAAATTAGCCTTCTGACTTAACCATTTTACAAGTAAGGGATTGTTAAACATGCAGCAAGATTAAAACCGTGCTATCCTTGTCCAATGATCGGGCAAGTATGATTCAACTGAAAAGGCAATGATCAACAAGGGTCATTCACCCTTGTGAGATTCTGAGCAATGCACCTGCACTTGGGGTCTTATAATCCAGTGCCCTCATAGTCTAGGTGTTTGGCTTTCGAGATATAAAAGCCTACCTCGCAATCCGAGCATTTTGGGAAAGACTTTCTACCGCCACCTCCTCACCAACTCACCACACCATTCCCTGTCCGTCTCACCACGTTTTAATATGCAGTTCAACTTAGTTTATCTCTTACCTATCCTGGCTACATGCCAACAAACCTTGGCTACTTCAGTTGAGGCTCGGCAGAGCTCAAATCAAATTATTGAAGCCATTAACCACTTGAAAACTCAATCCGACAAGACGAGAATTTCCTTCCAGAGTCTCTCTGCTACCAATTCCATTAGCCAATTCCAAGTATGTCGCATTGAATAAGAATTATACCACAGCTAATCATTTCAGGATGCGGAGACAAATCTGCGCAAGACGATTAGCATTGCGATTTCAACATCAAGCCTGCTTGGTTCCGCCGACGAGAAATTTGAAAGCGATAACAAACAGGCCGTTTGCAACAGCCTCTACACAGTATGATCTCATATCAATCTATTAATTGATGCTCTGCTAACGTGAAAAGCTTGCCAATGCCGAGACTCAGCTTTTGCGAACCATCATCTACAAGAAGGTCGTTCTTCGACCAACGTCCAACCACCCGAAAGTGAAGGAACGTCTACGCACCTTAGAGGATGTTCTCGACCATCTTTCCTCCAACCTCATCGATCGCGCTTCCTGTTCAAATAAAGTCGAGCAGCAGTTCCAAAAACTCCGAGAAGCTTTCGCGGACGCTCAACAGTAGTCCGTTGTGATGAGGCTTGCTCATGGTATCCCTGTTTTATCCAGGGAGCCGATTCCCTTTCGATTGATGTTACTACATGTGATTACTTATTACTTGCAATGATCCGACAACATGTTGAATCAATTGGAGGATCTACAGACCATGTTCAATAGCAAGATGAAAAGAAATCACGAAGAACTTTGTTCCAATTTCAATAGAAACTAAGATCATTGATGTAGATTGCTTCAATCCATCTGGAAATCAACTACAAATTGAACATTTTTGCATCTCCGCTATGCGCTGCAGAAATGGAGCTTATCCAAATTTCCGCCCAAGCCCTGAGCTTAACTTGATTCGCAATTTGGTCTAGAACTAATTGACAACAAGAAGCGGTCTAGCGCCAAGGAGTCCAACTTCGGTCTCCCGCCCCCAAGTATTTGATCGGAGTTTTCGTGTAGAGCGCTAGTTTCAGACAGCTTGTCATAGCTGGGTGTCCCCACTTCAAACCATCCATGTATATTTCTCAACAGATAAGCAAGATGCGTATTTTGAGGCAAGGTTACGTCTGCCTTGCGTAGCGTCTTCATAGAATTGCTCCAGTGGTTGAGCATAGTGTCCCATCGGATGGGAAAATACATGCTTCTCCATGCTTCGTATGTATTCTGCGTCCACCAAGCGCTTGTTGGATAAGCTTCCTTCGAAATCACTACATCGTTACCTAGGTCATCTTGACCGATATTAATGGTACCGGTCTCGAGCCCGTGAGAGCCCTCAGCCTTAAACAGCATACCACAGTAGTCAAGGTAGAGCTCTTCAAGACTCAAGGATGCAATCCAGTCCGCCTGCCATTCATGGCTAAAGACAAACTTGCCCAACTTCAGCACTTTCAAGTTTGGGAGCCCTCTCCCACCTCCCATTTCGCGAAAGTCAAAGTTTGGTAACCAACCCCACCAATCAACTGCCGATAAGGAGAGCTGTCGCAGATTCGTGACAACGGATGGGGATAGCCATGTTGTGCAAAGATTGCCGTAAAAACTATATCTATCAACATTCCAGTATGTTTGCACTCTTTTGGCTGAGTAAGTATCTGTTGTGATATGAAGGGCGAGGCTTGGAATTGCTGATACAAGGAAGTTTTTGAACGGTTCTGAATTTACAAGTTCTGGTTCTTCAAATGCCGCTAGGTTGTTGACGGAAAATGTAGTCAGCGAGAGGGGTGTGGTGTTTGCATAGGTGTAATATTCAGGAAACAATATCTTGTCGGACCACATGCCAGTAAGATTTGCTGATGGGCATGCATACCATGACCCAGCCATACAATCCAAAACGGCAAGCAAAACCGTGACGCGAAATTGATCGCTCTCTTCATCTAGCAAATTCCATTCATTTCTCTCGCAGTCCTCATGGAACTGTACTTTAAGGGATTGCAGGCGCTGGTAGTCACGGATATACTCGAGAGCTCTCAAGAAGTGTACAGGAACTTTGTACATTTCGATGGAAGCCCGATACTTGTGGTTTCGCAGCCGGGTATCGCACACAATTTGCCGCACATGGTTTCGGAGCTTGTCGGACTGTGCAATATTGATGAAATATTCGGGTGAATTCTCATCCGCCCGGAGATAAAGGTGCTCAAATGCTGCAGGCGTTGCTAGCAAATTGAATTCACGGTTTAGCAACCTTGACTGCAGCTGCGCGTTTTTAGGCAGAAAAGAAATGATGACGTTGATCACCTCCACTGGAAGACTTGTGAGAGAGAATGGGACATGATTTGACATATTGCTTAAAACAGTCAACCGAGGCGCGAAAACAAAAAATTATCCAATCCAAACAATGGCAAATATGAGAAGGTGTTGTGGTCTACTCTGGGGTGAGTACGCATCGAGATTTTTTTTTTTCAGGCGTCAATCCCAGTCGCTGGCTGGGTCTCGCTAGCTGGGCTGGAGCTGAATAATCAGCGCGGCTAGCGTTTTGCCGTTGTTGAGACCAAACCGGCCGGTTGGGAATTCTTAATGTGGCGCATCAACTGGTTGGTTATTCACGCCACGCTTTCCTCACAGTTCAAAGCCTGCTGCACATTTTTACCGAAGCATTGACACCAGACAACTATAACATCCCACAGAGGAAAAAAACTTGGATAAGTGCAGTTATTCGTCTTTGGTGTTCAAACTTGATCAATCAAGACCAGATGGCGGAATTCAGATGTAATGCAAATTGTGATCAGATTTATGTACGTCTAATATTGTGGTGTTGTAAATCCCATGTATAACCATGCATAAGTAGGTATGTTTTATGCGATGCAGAATTATGCTTTGGCTGTTTTCAATTCTCCCTCTACCCTGTAGGTTGGTTGGTTTGTCAGAATCATCTCCGCCGACATGTTCTCGATGCAGCACATTTCATAATGATGTCTCAATGCTTTGCGATCTATGTTTGATGGCAATTGGGCGATTGTGTCGTGGTACTCGAGGATGACATCATAGGGAACAAAAACCCGGATTCGGAGAGTTTCAGGATGGATCGAGAAGAGGCGCGCGTTGAAGAGCTCATGAAGATGGCTCAACAACAGAATTCCGTTATTGGCAGACCACGTTCGATTCCAGGCTTCACGCAGATGCTGCGTACCATGTTTGCTTTTGCTATCGATGCATCCAGGAAGAGGATAGACATGGTAGTGTTGTGGGGGCACGACATGACACACGTGCAGAGCTGGGCCGATGGCTGGCGAAACGCACCATGATCGACCCTTGCCTGTGACGGCGCATTTTGTGCTCGTAACGAAGCATGCGGCAAGAAATGACGACATGGTTTGATACGTCATGCCGACCGGCATGTCGCCTGTCGGCGGAGTGGAGAATCCATCAACGTCCTCCTCGTCGCTTGAATTGCGAGCTTCGGGCTGGATCTCCTTGTCTGGGGATGATGTAGATGTAGAGAGGGATGTGAAGCGGTTCGGTGGTAGCTGTAGGTGTCGAACGGAGCGCATCCCATTCGGGTCCATTGGTCCGGCATTAATTGGCAGGTATCGTTCGTCGCGACGCAGGGACAGGGTTGGGAGATGGGTTGCGCAGCCGGCTAATGGAGTAATTAGTCAAGAGGGCTCCCTCAAAACAAGACGAGGTAGGGCGACAAACCTTTCAAATGAGCCTCTAATGATGCTACCATAGATAGATGACATTTTGTGTGCTGCACGACATGAAGCCGAACAATAGGCGGTCGCGCCGGGTACGCAAATTCCTCGCTTGGCGGTAATCCATGCAAGATCTCGTTCAGCTGTCCGTCTCGGTACATGCTGATTGTGGGAACATTGGGTGGGATCGGTGGTGGCTTGAAGTGGACAAAATCGGTGTGTCCAAATGCAATGCTACCCCAAGGGTCGGTCGCATCTTCGTCGCTGGCTGGCGCGTCTTGGGGAAGCTCGAAGCAAAGACGCAGCTCGTCGACAATGTCGCGGAAGCGAAGAGTCTGGTTCTCTGGAGGGACATACAAGCCCCCAAACAGCTCCTTTTCTGGCCCGGCTAGAAGATGAATGTTCCACGCATGGACTCTCATGCGTGGCGTGACGGTATCGCCAGACATGGCTTCACAGCTTCGTGGATGAATGGTGCACTCGGTTTGTAGTTCGATGTCGAGTTCTTCCGCAGGAAATAAATATTTAGATTGACCGTTTTAAGTCGGTGAATAATATATGCACAAGTCATACCCTTCGGTGGCGACACTGAAAAGTTTTATCCCAGAAAAAGCAATCCATCTTGGGAGCCAATCATCACCGTCATTAATAAGTTGAGTAGTCATGTACTGTTTCATTGATGCCTGAACCTACCTACCCCTGCATACTGCCAACCTATTGCGTTGTGGAGTGTCAACTCGATGATGCCTGATTGGCAGTTGAGCGGTGACGCCCTTGCCAACGCACCTATATTGGGCAAGGATCATTTAAGATGATTGACGTGGAGAAATAAGAGTTGTTTAACTACTTGGTCGAAAAGGTGTTCAATCAACATAATTGCACGCAGATGGTGCGCTTGCAAGACCAATGAAACTCCGCTCTGTCCATTCTGGTTCGAGAATCTGCCTGATGTAACCTCTAATGATGCCTGGTGAGTGCACGCACGTGTTGGTCCTCAAAAGCATAGTTGTACACCCCATGTATACATTGAGGCCAACACTGCAACCACTGGTGACTTGGGCACCTTTAGACAACGCCGACACTATAAACTTTATCAGTTTGGCGACTTTTTTCCCTGCTCCAGTGACTTGGACTGGTGCGCACTCACACAGTCCCAGTATATAGCGCAAGTATACCGCGAACAGATGTTTGTGAAAGTAAAAACGACCACTTGAATCACACAAAAAGTGATTTAGAATGTGAAATTTTATTGAATATATCAAGTTTCTGTTTTTTAAGCTCCTTGTTAACAAAAACCAATTTTTCGAACGCTGATTGTCTGAGAAAGTTCCGAAACCTATCTCGACCCCTTGTGATACTCGGAACGCAGAGCGAGGCGGCCATCTTGCCCCACCACCTGCACAATTAATCTTAATGAACTTGGCATCCCAAGTTAAATGCAGAATTCGACCCGTGTGCGCCAGCCTTCATTATGCAGATTGACCAAAGTCTTGTTTGTCCTGCACGGCCACAGGTGGCTGCATAGCTCAGTGGCGCAAGCCTCAGCTGATAGTGCTGGCCTAGACTTGGCTGATTTGTCCACGTAGCCACGAACACTCTCACAACACAATAACAACAAGTGACGCGACGGTACGTCCCTCGCCTATTCAACACAACGAGCAATAATGGGCGACACCTCACCGTTCGATTTGAAGAATATTCCTCTGCACATTGTTTCCGAAATCCTTTGCCAGATAGACTCGATCCAGGACCTTGGTTATGCAGTGCTTAGCCACCCAGCCTTTCATTTGGCATTTCAGGAACATAGAGACCACATTGTTCGGTGCGTCATCGCGAATCAAATCTCCGACGATCTCCTTCCATTCGCAATAGCCCTATTTGAGTGCGAGAATGTAGCCACAGGGGATTCAGACGCTGCGCGTTTGCTTTTTACTCGGTTGACCGAGTCTATCCAGAATCCTTCCAAGGCTACCTCCTTGCTACCCGAAATTCCATTGAAAGAACTTAAAATCATCAGCATGGATCACATGGTCGTAGAATCTTTCGTCTACAGCCTTGCCTCATCCACGATACCACTACTCAACTTCAGCCTTGGATTAAACCTCACCAATGACCTTACATGGTGCGAACATTTTCGCATCGCTCGGGCCTTCTACCGTTATTTCCTCATGTGTCGTTTGTTCAGTCGCAAACTCAACCTTAACATTGATCAGAATGAGCGCGGTAGGCTTCTATTTACGCCATTTTCTCCTTGGGTAAATGAACAGTTGGTTTGTGTTTACGCATACTTGAAACGGGCGCTTTGCCCAGGTAGGCTCTCAAATATATTTGCTATGATTTATGGATTTTGTGATTACTTATCAAGCAATAGCATTCGAGGAAATCACGGCACACGATGTGCAATATGGCTCACGGTCAATGACATGCGTCAAAGATCCCGAACACATGCCTCACTTTCAGGAATTTGTGAGAATCCCTTGGGCAGTTGTTGCATATGGCAGAATACAGTACTGAAATTGATACACAGCTGGCTGGAGATATGTATTTTCTACACGATGCTATCAATGCCACGACCTTCGAGTCCCGAATAGCATTAATGCCCTGCGGATTTGTCCATGGCTGGGGCTACGGAGATCTTCCCTCTGGATTATTATCCGGTCTGGCTGTCGACGCTTTAATGGCAGAGTTAGCCTCTCAGCCCGATGGTCACTGGGAGGTATTTCAGCGCCATTTAACACCAGAGCAGGACTTCTTCAAGTCTAAATCTTATCCTGCGAACGGAAATCACGATGGAGAGGATACCGGCCCTTTCAAGATGTGGCAGTCTGCTCACAGAGACGCTGAAATCTTGCACGATCACGTTTTGGACGTAGCTTATTGCAACAAGGATAGGAATCTGTGGGATATTGGATACGTCTTTTGGGACTGCCACCAGATAGATGAGGATTATATGGCCCATCAGTTTGATCTAATAAGGCATGCACCGTCCTTCGTAACCATGGAACGCAAATGGACGCACAAGAAAGTCCTCGAATCTCACATCCAAAGAAACGACATTCATAGATTCGGAGGCTCAGGTTACTGGGTCACTAATGAATTCGATTTTAGTAGGATTTACGGGCTAGATGAGCATGACCAAGAGGAATTACTACGAAGATGGGGTGTAGGAGGGGCTGCTCAAGTTAATGGTGTGGAGGACAGCTCGGATCAAAGGCGTTCTCAAAAGAGGCCTTTTTCAGAGTTATAATATTTTGGGATTCAAAATAGGGTGCTGTCGGGATGCCAATCGGTATTCTTCATGGAGGTGGACTTGGCATAGGTACATATAATTGATAAATTCTTGGTCAGAACGGTGACTTGTGAACTTGCAATATTGGCAACTTTATTGGATTTATGGGTGGTGTTGCACGAGGCGGGAAACCGATGAGGGCTTGAGTAACTCAGTGGTGTGTTCAGCCTCGCCATTACAGCGGCTTGAGGACATATTTTACTCTTGGCATTGTCGGAATGTTCCAATTACAAAATGCAAAGGGCTGGGCTTGCAGCTCTATGATCTTATAAGAGTAAGGAGAAATGGATCGAGGCTGGTTAAGCGAGATCTGTGGAGCGGTGAGGGAAAACACAGGAATGCTGAGCAGGAGAGAAAGCAGTATGCTCCTAAAGCATGGAAATCATACAACCGATGCTTACTTACTACTGTACTCGTGCCGAGCCCATCACTAAATTGGTTATGTGAGCACTTATTCCACTAAATTAGATTTCAGGTGTTTCCGGGTACACTCGAGTCCGAAACCATAAGATCCATATCAGGACTAAAGACGTTTTCGAAAAGGACCAATAATATGCCCGGGAACCTTTGACTCGCCGTTGCTGTTTCTAACCTCTGATGGAGTAGTCTAGTGAAGTGAGATAATGGCCGTTTCCCGGTACGTCACTGTGGAATGAACACTGTGACTAAATGGGTGAGCTTGACTGCCTTTGGTTGTCGTGGCCAAGAAACCTTACGTTGTGGCGTCATTGGTGGCGTGCACCGAGTCGTATTAGCCGTGATGCCAGCTGCGATAAGTAAACCCGCCAGAAATCCCGGCAGCCCGAAGTCAGGGGCTTGAGTCAGCAGACGTATCGGGAAAAACACGGGCAGAGTCTAGGGCTATCGTGAATCGAGAGTCGGGAATAGCATCTTGTAAGCGCAATCTAATTAAGCGTGGCGGCAAATATGTTCCATCTTCCGGCCGTCGAGCTTTTCCAGTTGCTAATTTCTTAGAGCCAGTCGGTGCTGCCCTTATGGCCTTGGCGCGTGGTATGGTAGGCGAGTACAGGGTCGAACCGGCAGCACACCTGAACAATAGTTCACGTTAGTGGTGCCGCCAGCCTGAAGCCGGCCTGGTTTCTAGTCACCTTAACACGCGTACCAATCGATCTTAGCAACGCACGGCCATTTTTCTCCTGTATACGGAGAAATAAGATTAAGCATCTTCAACGAGTTAAAAGCTTGCCCAAATCCTACTCAGTACGTGGTAGTGACATGGGACGCCACGTTTCGCGCGCCTGGATTATGTCTTAATATCCGATCCAAATCCTCCGACAAAAAAAAAGCAATACCATGGAAAATTGCTAGTTTCTTTACGAATTAACGTGTATAGCAATGTGAGATGAATACGTGGAAGAATACGCGTTAAGAGAACCAACAAGGAAACAATTTTGGGAACATTTGAGTTTCATTTACCATCATTACCCAGAAATCGCGTTCTTAATTGAAGCCCTCCATCTCAACACTCGAATCAAGATGCCTGTTTGGGAACCAGGTCCTGCCGGTGTTTTGGTACATTGAACTGCTCCTTCTGGCTAAAATAGCTCCCCGTTTACTCACATGCTGCAGGCGCCGCAATGGACTCTGATCACGATAGCAACGGGAGTGGTCATTGCTCGGGTCTGGCTACGTCTGATGATCCAAAAGCGAAGATTGCTTCTCCCTGACATTTTGATGTGTCTCGCCTTAGTAGCGGCCGTCGCAACCGCATCCATTGATGTCAAGTTTACGTTGATAGGTGCGCTTGAGCCTGGCGTGATGACGACTCTCGAGGGATTCGAGGGTAGCATCGAGCAAAAGGTGCTTTTTGGTAAAGTAGGTGACGCTAATGTGGCAGAGGTGCGAACAGAGTTAGGGTTGTGCTGACATCTATTAGCTATTCTGGGTCAGCGCCATCCCTTTTTTCACGGCATTTTATCTTTGTAAAGCTGCACTTCTTGCAGTGTATTTGCAAGTAATACCTAACTTCATGACCAAGAGAAGAAGATTTCTCTGGGTCACAATCTTCTTCGTCGCAGTTGCCTTCGTCGTCAGTATCCTGATGCTGTTTGTGAGCTGCCTCCCACTGGAGAGGAACTGGTTAGTAGCGTCCCTCTTCGCGTGCATCATGCACCGCAGTGTTTTAAATAATGGTGTTGACCACAAGTAGGTCTTTGGATCCGACGAAGCAGTGCTCAAGTGACGCTTTGGCAACGATATTCCAAGTCACATGGTGTATACACTTTTTGGGAGACGTTCTCAGTAAGTAATCGCTCAAAACCTTGGCCAGAGTATTTCTCACCAGACTGAAAGTATTCATTATTCCTTGGATGATTGTGCCTGGATTGCAAATGAAACGAAAACTAAAGATTAGCGTTTATTGCACATTCTTACTCGGACTGATCAACATCATCTTCTGCCTTGTCCGAGCTATCACCATGCTTACCTCCACAGTTGATAATGCTCTTCCCATCAGTGTCGTCGGTACGTATTTTAACCTCCACTGGGTGATATCTTCAATTCTAAAGGAACAACTCATAGAGTTTTGGAGCGCGCTGGACCTTAACGTCACTCTTGTGATTGCTTGTTTGCCATCCTTGAGGCCGTATTTCCAGTCCAATAAATCACCAGAATACCCATACAACACGAAGGAGAGGAGTGTGAATATTAGGCCGGCCGGAGACGGGTTTCAGAAGATTCATGGGCCCGACGGTACAGCCGTCTCGAGACCTCACACCTCGAGAGGCCCCAATAGCCCGATGTATCTGGATCCCAACGATGCGGATGCTTGGGATGATGGGAAGAGGAGTATTGCAAGTGATATTGAATTGGTTGAAACAAAGTACAATTCAGTTTAACATTTGATTTTATTAATCTTTCTGTACATAGCCAGTGAATAGAATAATGCGTCATTGCCCTGTCCATGACTTCATTATACATCATATAGCTCAACCCCATGTCCAAAAGGTGTGAATATAGAGTAACCCGCATCGTTGCGGGCATTAATTTTGTACTCGACGTATCCGATACTTTGAAGCACAACATTTATACCGAAACATTGTCCGTGGGTTCCCACAAAAGAAAAAGGAGAATCTATCCACATGTCGAGATCATTAACGCATTAAACACGAAGTGTGTTCGTGAGCCGGCTCCAGATGAATATGTACCAACTTTAAAGCTTTCACCAAGTCATCATAGACGTCAACGTCACACACATTTTATGCTGGCGTGCCATTATTCCACTTCTTTCCTCTGTCTCTCCGGATGCGAAGATCAGTCATGCGCTTGACCCACCGCGGCAAGCTACCGTTGTATGACAACTCAATGATCGAATAAGCGATGAATACAATTACAATAAGCGGCAATGATACTGCAAAGTAAACCCAGAATAGCGTAGCTCCGGGCATGTAGTCGTCGGCCATACTAAACAACGAACAGGCGTAAGCCAGCGGGATAAATATAAGACCAATAACTGTCAGGGTCTTGGCGCTTTTGGCTTCCTCCAGAGAGTGGCGATTCCCAGCCATGCCGGCGAGCGCAGCGATGGATGAATTCAGTGAGACAGTGCGATTTCTCAAGTCGGTGTACATGGAATAGATGAACTGGTAGTCAACAGACACATCTTCCCAGGACCGAGCAAGTGCCAAGTTCGGAGGAGCCAACGGTATCTTGCACTGAAACATGAGCCACTCTAGGTCCTGGCAGTACTCGGTCAACCGCCGCTCGAGGGACTGGACAGCACACCACTGGCTCTCAACACCAGCGAATCCAAAGGACTCGAGAGCCTCGGGGCGGGACATGTGCCACTGCGTGTTGGAGACGACTGTTTTGAGAAAGTCGACGTGCTGCATGTAATGGCTCGCGATTATCTTTTTTGCTAGGAGTTGAATGGATTCTGACTTCTCAGCATCTAGTGCTAAGGCGGTCTTGTCGAGATAGAAGCATAAGTCGTCCATCATACACGTTCTCGGAGGACCTAGTCCAATTTCTGTTTGAAATGAATGGGGTGTGAAGTCGATGTATCCTCCATGCACTGGCACGGGTGTTACTTCTATGATGTCGCGCGTAGCTTTCCTCTGGATCCTCCTGAGGGGAGGATCAGTGATGATGATCACTATATTTGTCAGTCTCACATTTTTATTCGAATGCTGGGGACGGCGTCTTACTATCCCAACCACTTCCACCCTTACGCTTCCTGTTCCAGATTGAGCACTTTCTACGCACCATACCGACCCTCGAGAATGATTGAGCTAGTTGGGTGATCCCCACATGTCGGCCGCTATCAGCGCAGAATAAAATGTATGGCCCCATCAACTCGTCGGGCATTTCGAATACCTCGTAATATTTTAGCGTGACATGTTCTCGATCGACAACCAGCCCCGGCAGAACCGGCCCATCAGACTCGGTCGAGGTCATAGTGCTGGGCACCACTACGATCCTCTCATGCTCGACAAAAAATGATGGATGCATTCTGAAATGCGACCCGACTGCGCCGACGAATTCCGGGTTCAGGCCTTGAAGAATTATTAGTCGGCGCCCGTCGGGACGTTCGGTGTAGGAATTTGTGTCTAAAAATTCCAGCAGATGGTGCGCATCGTGGAAGGCACCTGGGCGTCCGAAAGGCACACCGGGTACCGCATCAAAAACCACAGCGCTGGCCGACGCCTTGTTCCATGGCGACTTTTGACGAAATTGCGCCTTTGGGTCTCGCCAGCGTAAGCGAGGGTCTGACGTGGTCAGGTTGCGCACAAGCTCATCATAGTCACCGATTGTGCTCAGCCAGGACAGCGATTGGCTCTGCACCATGTTGCGAGCTTTCAAGGCGATGGTAACGTGTAGTTCAAGGAGTGACAATGGCGGTGGGTTTAAGCCTATTCCATTCCCACGTCATTATTCATGAGACATTTCCAGCCAATCCCGAGATCGCCGCCATGCTGTTCGTTAGTTGCAATGATTGGCCTTTCTAACCGCAGATCTCCCGCCTCAGCGCCCAAAACTCTTGGGGGCGAAAAGCCAAGGGCATTCTCAAGGCTGGACCCATGCTAGGCCTATGGAACTAATTATCTGCTTTCCTTTCATCCAATGGTCGCGTGGCCCAATGGCAAGGCGTCTGACTACGAATCAGGAGATTGTGGGTTCGACCCCCACCGTGACCTAAAGTTTATATTTTTGCTGTCCTGGGCTTTTTTACATGGCAGATTTCTAACGCTGCTGATCCACCTACCGAGGGTTTGATCTCTGGCCGCACAGGCTACCCTACCCTGGACAACAGCGTCCTTTAAAAGCAGCGGGGATCCCCATCGTCGCCGCTTTTGGGGCCAAGATGAGCTAGTCCTAGAACGTCACATCAAGCCCGGATTCAGGCATCGCCGGAAGCAGCAGGAACAGTTACAGAAGGATATATAAGGGATAGACTGATCATAGGGACCTTAATAGAGTATCCGAACCTTATGTTACTGCAATTGTAACCCGTGTTTTAACACGTCCTTCACAGGAACAGAAGCACTTTTGAAAAACAGATCGTCAAAATTTTTTCGTCCGGGCCTTGTCTTGTCTCTCAAGGTCTTAATTTGGATCCTTTTTTTTGTTATTGTATAGCTACTACGGGAGTTGGTAGCCAGTAAATTGAGCTAACAAGTCCTTTTTTAGGATCGTATGGCATCGATGTAAGTTACCTGAGGATACACGTAAGAGCCGTCTACCATTTCCCCCTCAGCACCATACCAACGCACTTGCAAATCAATTAGTAAACCTGATAAAGCACCTATGCAGATACAAACAGAGAACAAGGGCGACTTACGAGTTGTTGATATGTTACCGCCTCCCGCACTGATAGGCAACCAGCTGAAATACTACATTAGTTCCGTTCCGGTGTTACGAAAAAGAAAAACAGGATCATGCTAGGTAGTGGTTCATTTCACTTACTTTTGTGTCCAATTGGAAGGTGGTTTAATGTCTGTGGCTTGCAACAATATTTGAAAAGGTCGATTTTCGTCTTCGCCGATAAAAGTTCCATCCGAAAACGTCAGATTATTCCTGTCTCCAAGGGTGTATCTATCCAAATCATTCTCGATCAGATTCTGTTGGGCATTATAAGCCGTAAGGCTCCAGAATCCACCGTCTCGGATTTTGGGCAATCTTGTGAAGGTAAAAAGGATAGACTGTCCTTCTTGAAGAGAATGATCACCTTTGGTAATTGGGTAGACACACTCGGAGGGTACAAGAGCAAGGTACCCAATCACGCAAATGTGATACCGCATCTCATAGTGTGAATTGAAGAGGCCAATGTAATCTTCGGTGACAATAGACCAGTTGTTTCCAACATTTTGCATCACACCAGGTCTGAGCGTGTATTCATTAGCAGTTTTGTTAGCTGCTACAACTGCAGAGAACAAGTCAGTGTTTGCGGGCTGTTTGAACTCTCCTTCGTCGAATCCGGCCTTTTCGAGCTCTTTTGCTACCCATTGCCGATCAGAAACAACATATGGTGGGTTGTAAGGGGCGAGGGCTGCAGCGACTTTCATAGCGGCTTCGTAGTAGGTCTGGTCTTCAGTTGGTGTGTACGCGGGGTCGATGAACATGGTTAAATTCAGTGAGGGGGCAATGGCCTCTGCCTTTCGTTTTGAAGTCTCGATTGTAAACCCCTTCTGCAACTCTGCCACGATTGCAACATCCTCTTCCGATCGACTGGTCACAATTCTTGGATTTGCTTGGCCATACGCCATAGGATATTTGATCACACCCACGAAGCCTTCTGGGGCGCCATTGGTTTCGATACCATACTCATCTGGATCATACTTGATCAAATACTTGCCCGCTCTGCTCTTTCCAAAGTTTCCGAGGTTGACCACGTTATCTCCGTATCTAACGTGGGAATAAGTCGTCAGAATTTCACCAGGGATATGCACTACTTGGACTTACGGTGTACTTATAGGGAAGACCCAATATCGATCCTCGGGCATTTCGGGGATTGTTAGGATGAGATCCTCTGAAGATAAATCCATAAAGAGAACAGAGTATAGAGTGTCGGCATTAGGACGCACAACGCCAACGCCCTCTGGGCCAGTGAGCTCTGAGTTAATAAATATCTTGTTTGGTACTGGGTTCCTCCCATTTTCAAACAGCGGTTTGGCGACATCTCCGAATGAATATAGTGGAAAGCCATACTAAAGATACACTGGTGAGAATGAATGTTCAAATATGAACTTGGACAAGACGCAAACGTGAATACATACCATGTACGCAAATGATAATGCTTCTTGAGCTCCAGAGCTAGAAGAATCGGTGGCTAAAGCCAGGCCGCAAAAGCCAAGAACAGTTGACAAGACACATTTCATGGTCAAGGAAACTTGAATAGATGAATACTATTCGATGGGTACAATGATGCAAAGACTTTATAAGACTGATGCTAACCAAAGAATTGGTAGAGCTGTGATCTATTATAGCTACTCAAGGCGGACTGCGCCTGGCGAATACTCCATCATGCTGCGTATTTATAATTAGACTTGCTTACTGGTACATAGTCTCAGCTACGGAATGTCACTCAAATTTGATTTCTGCCAATGGTTCGATCCCTTGCTATCGTCGTTCCTGCCACTGCTCCATACCGGCGTACACCTACCTTGGCCAATCACGCATGCCATAACGCCAAAGGATCAGCGTATGTGACTCGAGCGGCATGCTCACAAGCCCTATCAGTGGCAACGGCACGCCCCGCTGCCAAGAGCGGGAGGTGTGGCATGTGGTGGGGGTCGGCCCGAAAACGCCAACCGAGAAAGCTGGATCGGGAAGACAGGGCGTTGCGTAACGGAGCAAACAAAAGCACTGGAACTTTCCTCTCTACACAGTGGATATGACTCTGCTCGGAACCGCAAACATGTCTCGGTACCTGATGCTGGTGTTTTGGTTTATCAGGATCCATCTACATGACGTATTAGGTAATAAGGTGGAAATTTTCTAATTAAACAGCATTCTATAACAATTCTTCTGATCATCATGACAGAAAAAAGAGTGCATGTGCTAACAAAGCACTGAATGAAACGCAGTGACTCCGCATCTGACACCACACACAGCCAGATTTCGATTGCACATATTGTGCCTGACTCTGATAGCCCAAGAGACAACCAGAGGCTCATAGCATGTCAGTGACCCCCATGCTGGGCTACTGGATTACATCGCTCCAGAGTGTTTCCAAAGTGGAGAACCTGCGCGATTCACCGATGTGTACTGTTTTGGCCTCGTTTTTTTAAACGTCTCCGCGTGCATAAAAGACCACCCAATCGAAGCTATGAGCGAATAACCAGTTACCAAATTTTGGTCAATGACGAAAGGCATCTCCACTGCAGAATGCGCGGTGGAAGATTACACTTGCAACGCGCGTGTTCGATGAGTCCAAAGAGGAGTTCAGGGAGGTCCACAACCCAGTTCTGCGAATGGTGAGTGAGAACGAAGAAGAAAGACCTAGTATTTTGAGGTTAAATTCAGGCTTTAGGAGATCAGTCCAAATGGCCAATTCTTCTGCAACGATGGTCCAAAGAACCAGGTTTATAGCGAATATAGAGGGTTAGTAGATAAGTGTAATTTAATGTAGAAGGTTATTTTTTATAAAAATTAATTTTATAATAATAAAACTTTTAAAAAATAATTTATTTTAATAAAATAAATTATAAATTTAATTATTTTATTTTTATAATTTTATTATATGAACTTTTAAAGCTACTATATTAGTAGTTAGTCCCTTTATT
Source organism: Calonectria hongkongensis (assembly GCA_017140755.1). Lineage (NCBI taxonomy): Eukaryota > Fungi > Ascomycota > Sordariomycetes > Hypocreales > Nectriaceae > Calonectria > Calonectria hongkongensis. The sequence goes on from JAACJA010000006.1 coordinate 544,296, forward strand.
CCTCTTACATAGAGATCAGTGAAACGCTTCAACAAGAAATTCCAATGACCCAAAATACGTACGTATGGGTCGATATGGAATAAGGTATCTAGGATAGTAGACTGGTGAAATATATAGATAAATGTCGAGATTGTGGATTCGACCCCCACTGTGACCTAAGCTTTCATTTTTGCTGTGCTGAACAGGCCGTTTTCTTTTTTTTGTTGGTTCGTTTATCTTTTCGCGCATTGACTTGGATGGGTTGTAAAATCCTACTAATTCAACTTGGGCTTTACTTACTCTATATAAATACTAAAAATCACATTGCTTTCATGACATAATATGAAGTCAAATTCATAATCTCGACCAGAAGTTTTTAAACTTTTGACGCGTCCGGTTATATATACTAGAAAGTGGGTTATTCGAAGCCAGAGCCACCTCGTCACATTCCCAATGAGGTCCCCCACCTGGTTGTCAAGCGGCGGCCGCCTTGTGTTTTCTGTTGTTTTCCGTGCAGGTCCAAGGGGTTGCATTTGGAACCATTGATAAAGGTTGACGCAGGTTCCATGCATAGAGTGACTTTTACTTTGTCCTCTCTGACCAACGTGTATCATGGGCGATAAAACATGATTACTTGTACAGGCAATGACGGATTCCGAGTGGCAAGAGCAGGGGTTTGCACTGTAGCTGGGGTTTTATCAGGTTGGGAATCACTGATAAAATCTCGACATAAAAAGAATTTATGGCAAAGGATATATGAGATTGACGAGTTTCACATTTGATGAGTTAGCTAAAATTGTGTTGCTTGTCCATGAGGGTCACAGCACATTATGAATGGGGCGTAGTTTTACGACCAACGCCATCTAACAATAGCCACCATCAACGGGCATCATTAAAATTCCTCACAGTATCTATGGCACTCAAAATTTTGAGTTGAGAGAAGAGGCACTAAAATACCTTTAGAAAATAATCTCTCGCGGTCAAAGCCAGCAACTAGTAGCGCCATGTAGGTTCATTGAAACCATGGATGACACGAGCTGATTTCTCACCATCGGTGACCGAATTCAGCTGAAGTACTGAACAAAGCCACCTTCCTTCATTGTTATTTACTGTTTCAACTCTGGTTGCTTAATCGTACACTAGGCCTTTCGCATGGCCCAAGCTAGGTCAGGCATCGGGCCTGTATTAGTCTGCTTTGCACAGCCCTTGCGACCAGAACGCACATAATTGCACTCCGGACGATTTACTTTGTCTACTAAAAAACTCAGCCTCTGATACGGCTTATAACCGCCGAGCTGACTTTGGGCTTGGCCCCCACTCCCCTAACTGAATCAATACTTGAGCGCCACAGCCTGGTCTTAAGCTACTTATCGCACCACCAAACCTGCTGCGATTCAGCCTGGTATTTACATTTAAGTTGATTGGTCCTCAATATATACGGCGAATGGCTGTACTGAGACATGCTGCAAGCCACGCGCCTGGCTTCACATGGACAGCAATATACAGAAGCGCCCCAAGCACCATCTTCTCAAAACGGACAGCGTGGCTCTGGGCTGGGCCTTATTTCTGCCAAGCCCATTTAAGCGCGCCAATATTCTACACCGATTATTCTAAGCAAAAACGTAACTTTACCCATGGGCCTGTTACTTGCGCCTAGCACCAACGCCTCCATTCACGCATCAACAGGAGAGGAATTGCGCATTAGTTAAATTTATCGATTCATTATGTCAGGTATTGGAAAAAGCACTGTGCTATTTAAGAATAAATACAATTAAAGTTCACTTAGTAACTGTTACTCAACTGCTATCGTAACATTCTCAATTCGGTATATCTGTAATTTCTTAAAGTGTTTCCTATTCATGCACATCAATTTTGCCACTTGCACTAATAAAATAAATAATTTAAATAAGAATAAATATATATGTTATTTATAATAAACATGATTTATTAACTTTCTTTTAGAAACGAAGAGCCTGAGGAATGTCCCAACTGAATATTGTTGTATGTGGAAATGGCAAAATGTATGTGTACGAGTAAAATACTCTTTCTTAAACATCTTCCACCCACTCTTCTAACATTGTCTCAATTTCTTGTTGTCTCGTGATATGAATCTTCCATAATATCGCCTACGTTTATGGTACAAGAAGAGAATTCATTAGCTTTACCAACTGGCGCTCGAGGATGCGGTTTACATCGTGATATTCGTAGTTTTTTTTATTCCTTTGAGGAAAGGAATAGCCCAACAAGGTCATGTGACCTGAGAGCAGCCTATACAGACTTTCAGATCCTCTGGTACTAATACCCTCGATGCGGTTTACATGGCCACCATGAGCGAACCGATGGGCGGGTAACTGACTCACTAAAGCCCGCGCCAAAATGCATGCAAGCACTCGTATTTGAGCCATGGAGAAAGCTTTCTAGTCGCCACTGACGGTCGGCTGCCGCAGTGTGGCGGTCGATTAATGGGCTACAGCCTCGTTTTAGAGCTGCACTAAAGATGCATACAAGCGCTTGCATTTTGGTAGGTCGATCAACTGGTTGGTTAATCAGCTAGATTTAAACTCAGCCACACCGCATCGGCGGCTAATTCTTGCAATGAAGATGTATTAGAATACCAGATTATTTATAACCATCTCGTCAGACCTTATTGTTTTCCCTTATCATCAACGCCACTCGTGACATTGATTGCTACCTTCGTGAAATACTTATTGCCCTCTCATATTCAACTTAACAAAACGACCTATTTTTGAATTACAAAAATGGCCATGGGTAATCGATATAGAGTGATCAAACCTGGATCACCCGTGCCCTCGAGGCGTAATGGCATCCAAAACTTGGATGCAAACGGGAATTCGATGACGCATGTTGGAAACTCGCGGAATATTGTGACAAAGGTTTATAATGTCATGAACAGCAATATCCTCGTGTCTCCTGGCACAACGCGCAATATTATGCCGCATATTACAGGGGAAAGAGTTCAAGAAATTAGCGAACCATATGGTACTACTCTCCAGCCCCCTAGAACAGAAATCCCCGAGATCTTCCGCGACAGTTTTCCACAGGACCAGCCTCTTATTGAATATCGAGGCGTGGCAAACGAGTATGATTTACCGCAGAAAAGTGCTCTTTGCAAAAACTAATTGGGTAATAGTGAACCTCCCAAAGGGCAGCTTTATCAGTCCGGATCTGGTGGCACAAACGCAACAAGCAAAGATTGCCGTGATGGGGCGGACTGTGCAAACAAGGGATGCGCTTTTGCTCATCCCGGTCGCATGAACTGCAAACTTAAGCAAGCCTGTACTAAGAAGGACTGCAAGTACAAGCACCCTACCAAAAGCTCGAGCGTCCCGCACCAAGAATCCAAAACCAGCCAGAGGTGAAGTTGGAACAGACGCCGGAACTGGAGCTCTCTCTATGCTCAAAGTTGATGGCGGAGCCAGGGGGCTACAACAAATTGAAATGTATTTATACTAGATCAACATGACAGTTGCGACATCTATATGTTTTATTTATTGTCTCTTTTGTCTTTACAAATATACTACATAAATCTTCAGGACTGCTGTGCTTGTACGTTTGTTTACGTTACGCTGACTAGTAAAATACTTCAAGAAGAGGCCCAAGTGAACCAAAGCACTCATAAGTCAACATAGAAATAGTGTAGCCATGATATTATACTGGCGAGATATATCGATGAATATCGAGTTTCATCATGTGGATCATCTTCTCAGCGCTACTTCGACAATTATTGATTAAACACAACGCAAGGGATATGCAATTTTGAACGTTAAAATGGTCAGATTTCAGTCTATGTACTTCTATGCTATATACAACCAACTTATAGACTGCTCATTAATATTAATTCGCACCAGTCACCGTGAGAGACCAATGGCATGCTTTTCTATGCACCTATTTTACTTTTTTCGTCGCCGCGCAAATAAGGAAGAAATCTAGTAGCTCTTAGCGCTGCCCTTGATGATGTCGGCAGCAATCTTCTCAGCCAGGCCGTAGACGGTACCCTGGGGGTGACCGGGGATGAGGAAGGGGAAAGCAGAGGCGTCGACGACACGGAGACCCTGGACACCGAAGACGCGGGCCTTGGAGTCGACGACGGCAGACTTGTCGCTCTTCTTGCCCATCTTGCAGGTGGCAGCGGCGTGCCAGACAGTCATCATGCTCTCGCGGAGGATCTCGAGGATCTCGGCGTCGGTCTGGTACTTGGCACCGGGGTAGGCCTCCTTGGCGACGATGCTCTTCATGGGAGTGCTCTTGGCGATGTCACGGAGGCGGCGGTACATGGCAATGGCGACTTCCTGATCACCCTTGTGGCCCAGGAAGTTGGGGTTGATGAGAGGAGCATCGGCAGTGTCGCTAGACTGGAGGGTGATGTTACCGCGAGAGAGGGGAGCGATAAGGGCACCCATAAGAGTGGTGTACTTCTTGCCATCAGTGGGCTGCTGGATGAGAGGGAAGGTCCAGTTGTCGAGGTAGGCGTTGAGGGGAATGATCTCAACCTCGGGCCAGTCGCTAGGGAAAGCCTTCAGGGCCTTGTTAGTAGATTCAGAGAGGCCAGATCGGTACTTGTTGGGCAGCTTCTCCCAGCCGAGGAGCTCGACCTGGTTGGAGGTCAAGGGACCGACGGTCTGCTCCTTGTAGAGGTCAAGAACGGTGTTGAAGACGACAGGGCTGTTGATGGCACCGCTGAGGGTGTCAGTGAGCTCGTTGACCTCGAACGAGGGACCGAAGAGGATGTGGTCCCACATGTTCTGGCCAACACCGGGAAGATCAGCAACGACATCAATGTCGAACTCCTTCAGGTGAGCCTTGGGGCCGACACCGGAAACCATCAGGATCTGGGGGGACTGGAAGGCACCACCGCTAACAATGACCTCCTTGCGGGCCTTGAGGGTGTACTTGACACCGAGGGTGCTGACCTCAACGCCAGTGGCCTGCTTCTTGCTGTTGAAGAGAACCTTCTTGGCAAGACTCTGGGTGTAGACCTTGAGGGTCTTGAGCTTCTCACTGCGGGCAGCAATCACGAAGTCGGCAGAGGAACTGCGGATAGCGCCCTTGGGGCGGACGGTGGTGGTGGTGTAAGAGTAGCCAAGAAGCTTGCCGTCGCTGAAGCCCTCGACGCTCTTTAGGCCAAGGGACTTTAGGCCGGCCTCGACAATCTTGGCCCAGGTGGGGACGAAGTTGGCGTAGCTGACCTGGAGAGGGCCGCCGGTGGAGGAGAAGGCCTTGGACTCGTACTTGGTGGTGACGTTTCGGAGGGTGTCGTTGGGGGCAGTGAAGGTGGCACTGGCCTGGAAGTGAGGAAGCATCTCGTTCCATCTGCAAGGATTTTTGTTAGCTGTCATTCTGACGTGGCAGTTGGTTGGGGGAGTTTACTTGTAGCTGTCATCACCAACATCAGCCGCCCACTTCTCCATGGTTCCGTTGGTGGGGCGGTGGTAGACCAGGAAGTTGAGCTGCGAAGAGCCGCCCAGAGTCTTGCCGCGAGCATAGTGGATTTCGCGGTTGTTGACGTTGGTCTGGGGTTGCGTGGCAAACTTCCAGTCGCGCACGCCGTTGGAGTCGAGAAGGCTGGAGCCGCTGCCAGCAATAACACCGCCAGGAGAGGTAGCGAGGATGGGCTTGTTGACCTCGAGGAAGCCACCGGCCTCGACAATGGCGACGCTGAAGCCGGCCTTTGCCAGACGGTATCCGACTGTGTTGCCAGCAGTGCCTCCGCCTACCACGATGTAGTCGTAGGAGCAGTCCACGCCGGGGACGCCTCCAAGAGAGCCGAGCTCACCAACCTTGAATCCATCGCCGGCGTAGGCAGACTTGAGGACAGTCTCGAGAGGTGTGAGGTACTCGCCGATGTAAGGAATGGCCGTGGCGGCGGGCACGAGAAAGGGCACTGCCCAAGCTGCGGACGGACGCATATTGTGTGTTCTGAATGTGCTGTAGAGCGAGCTTTGCTGGTAATGACTGTGCAGATCAGACCCAGATGCAGTCTACCTCAAACCAGATGACAGCCAGACGGACTCGACCAAGTCTTTATATCTGCAGACATCCACGCGAGGTGCCTGCATGTGTATGTATGTGCCCACGCCCGTCAGTCAGTGCCGCGCATCAGATCCGAGACGCAGAGCGATGGCCGACACATGCATCTTGGCACGCTAACCAACGAGCTACGGACCAACACTTGTGACGCTACTGCTCAGCTCGAGCTTGGAGACTTGGACTTGGACTTGGGGGCAACAAGGTCCGGGATGCACGAGGTTCGCAATTTACTCGCCACACAGGGATCATGGCTGCTCGCCACAGATCACAACTTTGCAGGCCCCCAGCTAATGGGGAGATCGGTATTAATCGCCTGATGGGCATCAGTGCGCCTGGCTAAACGAACTATAGATCTCACAGAATTTCTTTTTTCGCCCTGTCTTCTTTTCTTTTGGTGGTTCCAGCACTTCGTCTGAAGGGACCAGCAAAAGGAAAGAAAAAGTGGTCCGAGTAGCAGAAATCTCACCACGCAACGCAATTCCATTCTCCCTCACACACGGGCGCGCTGCCGACACAAACAAGGCTGCATCCTGAGTCGGGAAGGCTTTCTTTAGCACAACAGTTGCAACGGGCGGCCCCGAGATTCAAGGGTCTCAGAGCGGCCCACTAGCGAGAGGCCACTTGAGCCGATCGCGCATAGCTGGCGCGGTAGTGGCGTCCACTCCGTAATGAGAGTCGGCGCAGATCATGACTCGGGGAGCCGCTGGAGGAGAAGGGAAGTGAAAGGAGCAAGCAGTGTGTGCGGCATTAATCCATGCAGCGTCGACGCAGCGCCATCCCCGCAAGTCGGCTGAAATAGCCCCAAGTTATGCAGCAGGCTGAGACAGCCGGGTGCAGCTAAAGACTCCAAGGGCGCCCTTAGTCGAGGGCGGACCGTCCAGGTGTGGCGCTCGACTCGCTCCACTTGACCACCTTGGGCTGAGCTCAATCGTTAGCTGGTCTGCCGTCATCTTGGACAGAAGAAAGCATCCCTCAGCAGCCTGCGCAGCGCAGATTTTGCCCCAGATCGTGCAGGTACAGGTGCTGTGATTGGGTTGATTCCATGTCATCCAATCTCCACGAGCCACGACGGACACAGTCAGGGGAATAAACCAACTCAACCCTCCGATCCGACGGGGTACAGACTGCACTACCTGAGCCTGAAGTAAACCCACATGCTTGGCAGGCAGAAATTCTATACAAAAGGCTTCTTCAAGCTGACAGGATGAGCTACCGTTTCGCAATGAGCTTGATTGCGCTCCAAGTGGGCGTCCCGAAGCCCTGAGGAGGCCCTGCTAATCCCAGTGAACAGTATGTACAACGTCGATCACTGTCGATCAGCAGTGGGTGAGAGGCGGAGATGGCTGATGTTAGATCAGATCCTACCCGCATGGCTTGGCCCCGGGCTCCACCAAGAGGCCATCCTCCCACCTCCCCGGCACCCCGGCCAATCGGTTACGGCTTTCCCAATTCACCCGATCATCACAACCCTTGCTCGCCCTTCACAGGAACCCACTCCAAGATGTGCGCTAGCCTTGCTAGCACGCCCCATTTTGTGCAAAAAAGAAGCTGTGAGGAATCTTTATCAGGTCGCAACACAATCCCGACTGAGCATCCTGTTGGGTGCATCCCACGCTGGACCTGGTCCATTCACGATTGTCGGCACCGCAACCAGCTCCACCGGTTGGTGCGAGTTGGGCCGAGACATCTCCACCGACTCTAAGAAAGAAGAAAGAAAAAACGTCATTGGCAACAGCACTACTGTACAGAACCACTCGCAAATTTTTTTTTTATCTGTAGATGCCGAGAATACTCCAACCAACATCACGATAGCATCAAATTCCTCGGCCCCTGACCGCTACTCACTAGCCATCACTGGTAAGACTTCGCGACTCTGCCTAAGCCAACTAGCCCTTTTGTCCGCCCTCCCCCCAAAGCTAGGGTTAAAGGACGACTTTATTTCCCAGACCGGGAAGCCGGGTATGAGAGTCATGAAGCTATTTCCGAGTGCGCTAAAACATACCTTGACGCCCGTTTTGGGCTGTGACTGACGTCGAGCGCAAACTGTGGCTTACTCCACAACTCCTCCCCCGCCCCTGGATACTCCCTCGACCTACCTCCAACCGAGAGACAAGAATAGGAAGATCGTCGCCTTTCAAGAAAGACTTTCGGGACATCTGCCATTTTTAGCCAATGTCTGTGTTGTAGCCGAGACAACTCTAATGCTATGGAAAACTTATCCCATTCCGTATACCAAAAGTAAAGCTCCAAAACTCAAAGAACGGATGGCACACCAGCACGCTAGGATATGCCCTTGAACCTAATCTCTGAAGGCGCCCACGTGCGACGAACGCGAGGGAGAGGAGGTCAACCGCTTGATTCAATGGCGTGCTGGGCTTGGACCATTTCGGCGGTTGATTCCATACCCGCGGCTCCGACACAGGGCGATAGGTCCAGTGGGGGTCCCAAGGGACAAGCCTAAGGCTGGCTGTTGCACTCATCCCTGAAGGTCAAACAGTCTCGATGACAGGGACGCCATTCTAGACCAACCACCGATCCAACGTTGTCGTCGTTGGTAGTGCCAGGCACGGGCTGGGCAGTCCATGCTCGGAGTGGGAAGAAGCCGCATGTAGGCCGGCGCCACAACTGCGGCTCTGGGATGGATCTATGCAGGCTCGGGATTAGGCAGGAGTAGGCGCGTCTCGGTGTGCTTACGTTGTCATAACAAATAGTCCTAGTAAACGGGATGAAGACTATAGTTGGATTTGGGATATTGCAGAGATGCGTGTTGCTGACGACGTAAGTTTGAACGGGCTGTGTTGTCGTAGAGTGATGCTGGGTCCTCCACCAAACATCAGATTAGTTTTGGGGCGCAGCGCCACCAAGCAGATAACTCCACGGGAAAAAGAAATGTGATATACAGATACTCAATCTGTGAACTATGTACGTCGAAAGTATTTCCTATGGAGCATTAACTTGGCGTTCGGTTGAATGTTATCAGTACCAGGGTAATTAATCTTGGACATGATCTTCCGTGTTGTGACCCTTGAACCAGCTGTCGCCATCTCGTGGTGGACACAATCATGACTTGGCGAATATTGTACCACTGCTACCCTAGATTCTCTAAATCATCCTCGAATACATGCTCCAACCGTCTCCACTTTGCATGTCAATGTGTCAGGGCCTCAGATTGGTCCATAGGGTAGGCTGGGCCAACCCTGTCGTGCACATGCCAACGCTGCGGTCATCGGGCCCTCTCTCAAACAAATCGACAGCGCAGCTACCATCTTGCGCACACTGGTGACTGCGTCTTGTGGCCGGGGCAATTTCGAAGCGCGACCCTGTCATTTCCAACGTGCGCTGAACCATTGTCCTTTGCGTGCCAAACAAAAAGTGGATTATATTACTATCGCGCAAAGAACCACAGCAACTGCCAATTCCAATCTCCTGGCCGATACCCATGTCCCCTATGTACAGCCCTCCACCATCCCACGCGGCCGTAGAACCCCGATGCGGTTCCAGGTATGGTGATCCCATCGATCTTCCTCCCTCAGGAACCCCTGCCCATCCCGCCCACCGTAGTCCCCAAAGTCGTCCAGCACTGTGATGAAGCGTGCTGCCGACTGTTCCTCCTCCGAGGCCCACCCCGAGACCACTTCCACGTACTCTCCGTCGCAGTCGTGGAACACTGTCGGGCTCTTCCCCTCCACCTGGCCGTAGGGGCACTCTTCGTAGTCGCCCCGGTCGATCAGCCAGATGAAGTAGCTTGGCCCGCCCCGGATAACTTCGCGCACTATGTCGTGCACGAAGTGTCGCGGAGACATGTCCGCGTGAGAAAAGCCGGTCACGGGCCAATTGTGCAGCCAGCTTGCGTCGAACTCCACGACGATGTTTCTGACGAACCCGCGGCCTTGGTAGTCGGCCGCGAAGGGGAGGTCTTCCAGAACGAAGTCCCATGGGACCTGGCACCTTTTCAACCACTCGCGCATGGTCTTGAGGGTTGGCTTGATGGCGTCCTGGTACGGCCGGACGACAAGCTGCCAATCTTCACCGCCGCTTTGTGTCGATGGGGCGACGGTGATCTTTGAGATGTTGGCATGCTTGTCCAACACCTCGTTGACCTCGTTGGCATCGTCCCAGAGTTCGTCGATGCGCTTGCGGCCCTTCTGATGCCAGCGTGCCCTGTCCAGGCAGCTCTTGATGGCATCCCGGGACTCCCAGCAGGCGGTCCAGAGGCCTGCGTCCCAGAGATAGGCAGACCTGTTTGGTTTGCCATCGTCCTCGCACTCTGGAACCACGGCGAGGTAGTTGGGATACCTCCTGGAGCCGTGGAATGGGAGGGCCTTTCCCCCGGTGCTGGCCTCGCCGCCCTTGGACCTGTTTTCGTGGAAGGGCACGAGGGCGAAGGTGTGGATGCCGGGAGTCATGGGGTGGACGGCAGCCTCCCAAACTATGCGTCGCAGCTCCCATGGGAGGTCAGCGAAGAGGTGGAATGTCTGGGCGTTCATGGTTTGGTGGTACGACTTTTCAAATGAGTTGTTGTCACGTAGTGGTGAAATCGTGTCAAGATGTAGTACTTAGTGAGGTAGACTACACAATTGATATAGAATACAGGATTGTCGATATCGTGGGAAGTTGGCCATCTTTATAATAGGATTGCACATGTTTTTCCGACTGATATAACGGAGACAGCTTGGTGGAGATGTGTGAACCTTTCCGTCCAAACCTTGAAGATGATGCATGGCGTTTGCGAGGGCGAACATGGAAAAAGATTGTGCGATTTATCGCGTAAATTAAAAAAACAAGAAAACGAAATAAATAAACAATGAGAATTGATTCTGCAGGTCATTTGCATAAAGAGATTCTGTATTTCTTGGACAGATTTATTCCCAGTGGCCGTGATGATCCCGACACATACTGGCATGTTGTTGATGAAGTGGGCCAACACCGTTAGCAGTGGCCTCAGAATTCACGCCCATCTCCGAAACGAGACTCACAAAAGGTACATTGTGCATGTACGTGCAACGCTCTGAGGTAGTAGTACTAACACTCTTGCACCTGGCAGGCACTGCATTGCCTTGAGAACCAGGCATCCGCCCCGACGGTGGTTAGGGCCTGAGGACGAGCAGGCATGTTTGCTCATTGCAGTAGGCAGGAGATTCTACCTTCCAAGCACCGCTTTTCATCCCCTGCTGAATGCTTCACACAACTCATGCAACGGACAAACCACACCCGCTCCAAGCTACCATTACTGCCCTTTTACATCTCTTTTGACGATCTGTTTGACTTCCTGTACCTTTCAGGTTACAGTTCACGATCTCTTTTTGATTTTCGTCGCACACACATTTCCTGCGTTCGAACGTACGTTGTTCTATTGCTCCCACGCCCCAACCCATCACATTGCTGTTGAATGATCGCTAACGTATTGACTTAGCAGTTTTTTCTTTTGCCAACGTCTTCCGTTTCATAAGTAGCTCCTACATTGTGACTTGGTGGTTTTCTTTTCAGCATCTAACGCTTCACAGCAAAACGAAATGCCTCGAGTTAGTGATCACCATCCTTCCCAATCGATACGCTGATGCTGACTTGAAGTTGCAGCCAACCCATCTCCAATCTACCGGTATGCTGTGCTGTTGCCTCTATATCCTGTCCCATCCAGTCGCTGTTCAAAGGTTGCTGATCTGTAGCATGGAACCAGGGATCGAGAAGGACTCCGACTCTGATTGGAGTGATGTTAGACTTTTGTCATACCATCTTCCAACTCTGCCCCGACTGTAAGTAGCCCCTTGTTTCGCCATGATCATTTCCCTAGGGACTAACAACATTGTTCTACGTGACAGTTGATCTGAACCGCCAAGAGTATGTGATCATCGACTCTGAATGGAAATGATTGGGCTGACCACAAGTTGTAGCTCAACAACTTACAATCCTCTACCCTCCGGTACAGACTTGCGCGATGTGTCTATCAACGAATTTGGTGACTGACGAAGTCATGCATCCGGCGCACCTTTCAGTCAGAGTCGCTAACACTCGCATTGAAGGTGATACAAATTCGTTCAAACCTCACCCATCTCTCTGTTTCTCAGAGGCTCAACCCAGGTGTAAACAAGTGCACATGGTCAACTCATTGGTAAAACCTTCCCACCCACGCAGGGGCCTTCTTCTTTTGCTGAGTGATTGACGAAATTAGTTTCCCATACACCTCTGCGGTACGATCGGTATGTGATTCGCATCCGTAAGGCTTTTTCATTCTTCCAGATAATCACGAGTTGCAGCGCCATCCACTCCCCATAAAGAACGTCCCATTATCGATCCCATCCTTGTCCACAACTTCGAGCCGTCTAATATTGTCTTTGCCCCCGACTTACCTCTAAATCTTTCGACAACATCCCCGTCCTCGCGTTGCCCCATACTGCCTTCTTGTCATCACGCCGTCCTTTTGATATAACATAGCCATTCTCGGCACTGCCGTCCTTTGGATCGTATCGCCAGCCTTTGGTTATGTGTACAGAGCTGTGCCAAGGGAGGAGGACGGCTATTTTTGTTCGGCGAGACTGCTGGTGGAAAGGGCTGTGTTCAGTGAAGGTGAAAATCTAGATAGGCAGGCTATTGGATGCAGACGCTCTTAAATATTTCCGCGAAGGTAGAGGTGGCAGATTGTTGGAAGTCAGGTTATTGGAAGTAGTAAGAATCACATTTATGCCTAAGTCCACATCGATGCAATGGGCGGTAGATGTTTGGTGTGTAGATCACTTCCCTTAGTTCGCTGAAAAAAAGAAGTAAAACACCTCAAGGTCAAGGTACAATGGAATGGCGGGCTGAGGCGGCTTCCGAGGCAGCGCAGACTGCGCAACACTGCCAGCACCTGGCGGCACTCCGCTGCGTGGCATAACCACATAGTAAAAAAAAAATGGTTTCCTCTTTTTTCTTTTCTTCTTCTTCTTCAACCCACACATCCGAAGACGGTACGCCTTGCCGTGATATTATGCTCAAATCCACCCGGTCTTTGTTGAAGTATTTGCTGATTATTGGTATTTTAGACTTCCCAAGTAACCCTCGCCCCCCACCGTCCGTCGTTCTATAAGTAGTTTCCTACATTTGCCTTGGGTGATGTGATTGCTGACCAAGTCGTTGCATTTTAAAGTCGCGCCAACATGCCCAGCATGAGTGATCTCCTATCCTGTTGAATGAAGCTTCTGGCGCTGACTGCGAGTGGTAGCGAGCTAACACCCGCTTGGTAAGTAACGTTGAAACACTTCATCGTCGCGTGCCCATCCAAAGCCCGATCGTCTTGGTTGGAGTTCTCTCTGGCTCTTCGACTCGTATTCAGCCAGCTACTGCCTCTATTGGCACGCACTCTACGTCCTGGTCTCACCGTTACGTCCGACACGCTCTCTCGTCTGATCTGTAGCTTTGGAATGGCCCTTTCCCAGCTCCTCGGTGTGCCTACCAGACGAATCCAACCTGGTGCCTGACTTTCGTTGCGATTCTGGCAGTGCCGCTGAACATCTGGTCCTATCGCTGTCGAGCCCCTCAACACGATTCTTTGTTTGGCACAAAGCTTATCGGCGCTACTCTTCCCACCGCGTTCACCATGCGATTGCCAGTCTTCTAACTACTAGATACCGCGTCCTGGACATGAATCTCACGTTGATACTCTTCGTTTCCTACCTTTCGCACTTCACATGAACTTCTGGTCGTTTCACTCTAACACATTGCTTACATTTAGACCAATGGCGTCGGCCCCGCCGGCTCCCTCGCCGTAAGTTCACGAGCCCTTTCGTACGAGCAATAATGCTAACATTGATCTCTAGCCCTCCTCCCGCCGCCCGCCCGCCGAGCCCGCGTAAGTTCATACCATGCTTCCATTTGCGAGGGTACGGAGATAAACTAATTGCCAAATAGAACCTCTCTCCCCCTCCCGTGGGTGCATCCTTTGTTCTCTAGTGGAACATCACTTGTCACTTGGAATTCGCTAACATGATAATCACGAATAGTCTGCCGAGGCTGAATTGGCCGTAAGTTCTCCTCCTACTGACGAATATTTGTACTGGCTAATCCGCTTTAGCACTGGAGGACCAAGTTGGCCGTACGTACCATTTATTAATTAAAATATATTTATCGGCTAACACGACAGTTAGGAGGCCACTGCCGCCCTCGTAAGTATCTACATTGATCTATAAATATTTATTGGCTAACATGTCACCTAGGAGGCGAACCCCAGCTCCCAAGTAAGTCGTGGGATCCGAGTTGTGCCATTGAAAACAGGTTTATCTAACAAGCCATGAAATAAAGTTTCATCAATGGGACCGAGATGTATGACCATATTTCCTTAAATTCTGTCGTTAATATTAATTAACTGAAATTAGGACTGTGCCCGGCGCGTTGTAGGTTTTGTCTTCTTGTTTTGTGGAAGCAAGTGATTAGCTTACATCCTGTCATAGCGGCACTGCGAGGACATGTTGTAAGTGAATGATTGCCCCTTTGTTTTTCACCGCGTGTTAACATCATTTTTGGAGCCATCCAAAAGTCTAGGCAAGTTTCTTTTTCGGCCTGAAACGAATCGACTACGTTAATAATGATAATGTCGTAGATATTGGACCATGCCGGTCCCGCTTGTAAGTTGTTTTTCTTTGAACCCGTCATAGTATCTAACTAACAAAAACAAAAGCAACTGAAATGAAAGAAAGTCCCTTGGGGACATTGTTACCCACACTGATTGCCCTATTACCATTATCCCGCCCAAACTTGACTGTTTAATCTGACACAGTACTGGTTGCGCGCTTGCGATGCTTCGCGATCGTGTCTACAGTTGATCCGCAACATTTCGACTCTAATAGCTATTGCAGTCAGAATTTTGTCCACTTGGCAGCTTTTGCTAACCCATAGTAATATGCGCTTATAACTTTTCTTTTCTTCCCTCTCTCTCTTCTTTCTTCTCTCCTTCATCTTTCCCATTTTTCTTTATATTTTATGTTCCGTTATCCTTTCCTTCACAACCTGAGTCACACAACTTCCACTTCGCAGAGAGATAAGCCGAAACAGTTGCCATTTGGATGGACGTGTGCCGGAACGTTTTGTATGTTGGTTTAATTTTCAGTAAGCCGTTTACCCTCCCATTTTCAGATAATGGTGAACAGGTGGTGCTCGGCAATAGCATCTCGGCGCCTCCTAGGTTCTTAACAATAGCCCAACTCTCGAAGCTCTACGCACGGTGATAGAGGACTATTCATTTTGGACTTTCGATACGTATAGTTTGGGGCTATTTCTCAGCTCTGGAGTGGTACTTTATACGGCATACAGGGAAGTCTCAAGGAGGGCCGATTTTGAATTGCCCCTACCCCTCCGTTCAAACCTGGTACGTATAATGTTTCCCATCATTTCGATCCATCGTGACTAACCAGATACAGGCTACCGGTCCGACATCACAAGCATGATCCAGATACTCGAGGAAAGGTTTTTGAGAGTACAGAAAGCATGTTGATGCCCGAGCACATGGAGGACCCCAAAGGCGATTAGTCAGGGAAGCAGTGATATCTGAACAAGGCAATGATGACACTGTTTAAAGGGTTTCACAGGCACAATCCGGTCATGTTTCGCAGAATGTATTAGAATATATTGATTGCAGCTTACTAGAGCCGCGTAACATAGCGTCGTATGCCACAAAGCCAATTGATGTTAATTAGTTATTACCCGACCATATCCGTCATTCGTATCCAGCACAACGAATAATTTAGATAGCAACGCCGGCGGCGGCGCTGATGTGGAAACCGAGACGGGCGCTGAGGCCGGCGCTGATGCCACCAGAGACACCAAGGACGGCACCCAGGCAGGGGCGAAGGGCAGAGGCCTGGACAGTGAGAACAATGCTGCCGAGAGCGCCGACACAGCCGTTGATGATACCGGGGACGAGACCGCAGGTAAGAGAAAGAATGTCTCCGAGAAGGGAGAAGCAGAGAGTGAGGGCGGCCTTGAGCTCAGCTCGGAGACCAATGGAGAGAGCGAGCTTGTGGGTGCAGGTGAGGACGACCTTGACAAGCTTGACAATGACTCCGACAAGGAGGTTGATCTCAGCCTTGCCGGTGACCTTGATCTTGCCAGCAGCCTTGATATCAGCCTTGAGGCTGGTGAGGACCTTGATGACACTGTGGATGTGAGGAGCAGAAGCCTTGGCACAGGCCTCCTTGCTGATTCTGCCCTTGCCGCTGCCAACCTTGCCAACGTTGGCGTCTATATACATTTGTTAGCTCAACTCCCGATGTTGGGTTTTGAAAGACCCTTTGACGTACCAATCTTGACAGTCACAGCAGCGACAGCGGAGTGGCAGCTGTTGATCTTGGCATAGAGATCGGCGGAAGCCTTGATGGTGCGCTTGTCGTTGAGGAACTCGGTAACCTCACGAGCCTCGATGTGGGGGACAACAGCGTCGATGTCTCTCTCGACGGCATCCTGGGTAAGAGGGGCTGCAAAGGCCGAGGCGGCCAGAGCAAAGAAACCGAAAAAGCTAGCCTTCATTTTGAATTAAGAGAAAGGAATTGGTTGATAAAAAGAGGTGTAATTGTGCGCGTCTAGCGAGTGATTTCGAAGGTAGCTGAAAACTGTGAAGCGAAGGAAATGTGCGAGTGGTGATGATGAGAATGAGAATTGTTGGAGGAGACAGAGGGACATATATATGTTTATTCCCTTCAAGGTATGGATGGCTTTTGAGATTGCCTTGGATTTCGAGCTGATGTTTACTATGACCGCTGTGACAGGTGACTACCGTTTTGGAAGTAGTTAGGTTAGCGCGCCACGCCGAGCCAGCTACGCAGGTGAGCGGGCACTTGTGAAATTACACACCAAAACTACTCCATAACAGCGACCAAACTAGTGATGGCTACGGCGTGGGCGAGAAAACGGCGTCTTCTCTTGCATTTTGCTCCACTTTCATTTTACGCGGTTTGTTCTTCTTGGGTTTGTTCTGGAATTCTGGCTCACGACAAATCAACCAGGCACATTTGCGCTCCATTCACCCACAAGCAAGCGATCGACACGTTGCGAGGTGGCCCGTGAGCCTGGTTCAGGGTTCCTTGCATACTCTATTTTAATGTTGTTCTTTTTGTCGTTTAGCTGAGTTTAACCTAATCTCTGCCTGTCTTGTCTCAGCTGCGGCTGGTAGAAAAACAACTGTTTCGAGTCGCAGTTGGCACTGCGTGGTCAATGCGCGCGCCCCGTGCTTTGCTGTGGTGAACTGACATGTGCGTCGAGGAAACAAAAGGGGGCGCAAAACATAACAGGCGCTGTTTCCGGTGATTCCAGCGAGGGAATGGTGCTTTGGGCGCTATTTTGAGCAACTCGTTGGGCTAGCCTTGCCAATAGTCTGTTTGAGGCAACAGCGCTCAGACCGGCCCCTGGTCCAGTAATACGGATGATTAACACCGAATATCCCCCACCATTTGCCTTTTTTGGGATATCACCACTAATTCAGGCACGCGAGTGGCTGGCTTGGCCAAATGGTGATACCTGTGGCTGCAGGTTGTTGGGGCTGTCACCTCTGCGATTCTTGTGATTTATCAGTTCATTCAGCCATGTCTCACGCGGTGGGTGCGGTCGGGCCGCCGATCAGCTAACTGCGGAGCATTTCTAGCAGGGCCACCTCAGCCCCAAATCGCGCGCAGCTCAGGCATGAACACGATCTGAGCGATCCATGTAGAGGGCCTGAACGATGCCGTGTTTCTCAGCATGCTGGCCGTGGAGTGGCGAATACCCCAGCTTTGGTGTTCTTGACTCTGGAGGCTAGCCCCACTGACTCAAAGACGGCACTCCTCCGAGAGGAGTCAGGAAATATGTCTACCCGGGACCTTTTAAACTTTTTTCGCGAAGATGAACCATCATGGTAAATAATACTTGTATAAATTTCAAGAAAAAACCGAGGTTAATAAATAATCAAACGGCTCCTAGAACTGAGGATGTCTACCCAAGGTGATGCACATTTCGACCCGATATGGGGAATATGCCATAGGTACTTACTTGGGTAGACAGGCAAAACACATGTGGGCTTATTATTCCATCGGTAAGACAGGCCGCCCGATAGCTTACTTCCTAACCTAGCCTTCGATCGATTCAAGTGGATAATGTCTGACCAACGTCGAACTAATGTCCGTTTCAGGGATTTGCTCAAAAACTGCCATAATTAAACGGTCAACCAATCCGTAGCGAGCTCGCTTAAAACCGTTTGCTTTGCATCATATCTCGAAGTAAAATACCAGTTAGCGTCATACAGAGTGCTGCGCCCTGCACGGTATGTCTTCCTTGCATCGTTGATCTACCCACACTGGCATTCCGCTTTTGTCTAGGTCTTCCTGCGGATGGGTTGTCAGGCAGTTCAAATTGACTAGGTTAGTGCATAACGGTAAAGTCATAGTGACCTCGTCCTCAAGTAGTCTTTGCCAAAATCGATAAGCGACTCAATAGTGCCAATACAATGTTTCAGGACTGGATGTGACCTGGCGCCTGTTATGGGGGCTTTGACCTCAGACTCCTGAGCTTGGACCCTCTATCGATTGGAGTTAACGCTCCCCGACTTCCGGTCCACTGGAGCTACAGAAGGAAGCGGCCTTACTGTTGGTGGAGCCACCGCAGCTTGTCGACGGCTATGTGTAGATTATTCCTGGCCATCTGGTTTACTTGTAAGCCGCTGCCCCGAGTGCTGCTGGGAAGAACACTTACTTTTTCGTGGGGATGAGATCGTGGGTTTGTGTGCGCGTGCGTATGTGTGTGTTCTATCTCGTCGGTTAGCTGCCGGTTGCGGTCCTGCTGAGAGATACACTTACTGTTTTGTTGACTTCAAAGTCCTGGCAGTGTGAAGGCACGAGGATCTCGATGGTTGTGACTGTGGATGAGGAAGGAAGAGTCTTTCCTCTCCCTCTTGGTCGATTTAGTCTGATATCAGGCTTCAACATATTGAAAATTCAGGAACATGATTGGTCCCAGTCACTGTTAAAGGCTGGGTATGAGCCTCATTGTACACACTTCACTGTTCTTAGCCTTGTGCTAAAATCTGTTTCCTTCTCTTATAAGAAGATTCTCTTTGAATCAAAAGATAGATTCAATACTAATCAATGGGAGTGGGATTCTCGATTAAGCCGTCTTTCTGTCAACAAGACGGAACTCATGTGCAGATGTAACCCGATGCCCTCTGGCCCTGACAGTCTTGGCCACTTCGTAATCCTGACCAAGAAGAACGTGGTATTCATACATCCGGCTATGCGGCCCATCCAGGGCACCCTGGAATGCACGCAAATAAGACTCACCCTTCCAAATTTCAGGTACAAAAGTTAGCGACCCATCCGGCGTGGTAACCAAGGCCGGGCCAGACTAGTTCACCATCGTCGCGGTAGATGTAGGCGCCAGGCTGTAGAGGTCCTTTGACATCCTGTCCAAATCCTTTGTATGGCGCAACAAAAATATAGCCTGTCTCGACTGCGTGCCGGTCAGCAGGGACTGCGATGTTGAGTCGTGGGGCTGCGAGCTCAGGACGGGATCTATATCTCCAGTCAGCAGTAGCAAGGGGTACTAGGAGACTATGATAAAATTAGACCCAAGGCTAGTATTTCCAAGGTATTTAATTGGCGGCTATTGCCACACGTCGGACTTCCTATTGCCGGATTGGCTCCCGCCAGTGCTTTCAACTCATATGCACCCACCCTGACCCGTTGAGGTCAAATGCTCTAGTGTCAGTTGCCCATTGGATTCTCTTATTCTTCATCCTGTTTTAGGGCCAACTCTGTTTTACGATTCGCCATGCTTGCTGCTTCTATTGCAGTGTCGTGGCCGTGGCGTAAGTCGAGCTGCGAACAGGTCGACCACAGAGTTCATCTCTAACAATCTGCTTAGATCCTGTCAACGGTTCCTGTGTTTCGCTGAACACAAAGCTAGCTGGGGAACGATGTGTTACTTACTCTGGCAATTCACACCATGTCACTTGTTTACTAAGACCTTGCAGTCAAAGAGTTAATAATGGAGAAACACCGAGTGCTCGCAAACGGGTAATGGGAGATCAGTCGATCTGAGTTGGGTCATGTATATGATCAAGTAGCCGGGCAACAAGCTGATAGTTCGTCCTTCAATGTTTATGAAAACCTTTTTTCAAGTCAATTCCGTGTGACTTCTAGGATTTTCTTTTTCACTAGCTTGAATATATTTGGTCTTCTCTATTGTCATTTGCATTTTTAGCCTAGATTTTGTCTCTGTGCTCTTTCATCTCACGCAACAACGCGAACTATTTTGCCCTTGTTGCTATTAAATATTGCTCGTTGCATCAATATGTTACAGAAAGGCTTAGCAAGCCGCCTTGCTAAGTTTAAATCCACCAGGCATCAGCTTCTGGAAAACGCCGTGAGGGTCGTACTTCGAAGCAACCTTTCGAAGGTAGGCCACGTTCTCAGCACCGTAACCGCAGATGGGGTTTTGGAAGGGGGCAGCATAGTTGAGGTAGCTGAAAGGAGAAAATGTGCCGTGCTTTTTTGCGACCTTTTCGGCTGCAGCGATGAAATCTCGCTGGGCCTGTGCCATCATACCGTCGAGTTTGGAATCGGTCCAACGCGATGTCAACCATACGACTAGAAGAAGGATTAGCTTTCGAAATTGTGACATAGCCAGATAGTAGGATGGTACTCACTGATTTGGTCGGTCTTCACGTTAGTAAGACCAAGGACGTTACCGCCACTTTGAGCTGCAAATGCCTGTTGGGACTTGGGCTGTGGGATAAACGAGGTCATCCAGTCAATCTTGTCCTTGTTGGGGAGCTTGTTGTAAACCGCATCAGTCGCATCCCAGATCTCGCGGAGAGTCTTGTAGTCATTGTAGATGGTCATGCCAGCAGTTACTTCGCTATTAATTCGGTTAGCATTGTGTGATACATAGAAATGCAATTCACTGACCGATAGCCATCAGGCTGAACCTGGCTGTTCTGAATCACAAAGTCCGCAAGCTTTGTTACACCAACTCGCTTTACCAGCGAGTTGGGCATGTTGAGAAAGGAGCTCGCCGCCTTGGGGTTAACGACGCTCTTAAGGTTGGCCAGACTAACACCGACAGTCTGGCCGCGGTTGCCGCTATAGTATGTGTTCAATACTTGAACGACTGTTTCGAGCTCTTTGCTATTGTTACCGACGAAGTCAACAGTGGCCTGGGTCACATAGTCAAGCATCTGAGGGCGATAGGCGATTGTCTCTGCGGTGCTGGGAATGCCGGAAACAATACCGCCGCCCCAGATGCTAGGAAGCTCAAAGGCAGCAAGCTTGATCTTGGTCACGATGCCAAAATTGGTGTTACCACCCTTCAATGCCTTGTACAGATCTGAGTGGCACGTCTCGTTTGCGTTGACGATCTCTCCGGACGCGAGAACAATCTCGTAATTTAGGATGTTGTCGACGACCCAGCCCTTCTTGGCCTGGAAGATCGATTGTCCTCCATTCACGGCTAAGCCACCGACACCGACACCTTCGCAAGCGCCGCCGGTGAACCCAATGTTTGAGCTGTTAAAGGCAGTATAGGCCTGGCCCCATGAGAGACCGGAGCCAAGGGTTACATATGAGCGGTCATGAGACAGCGATGCCGTGTTCAAGTTTTTCAGGTCGATAGACACGCCTCCCGCGATATTGTTGAAGCCTGGGTTGGGGTTGTGACCGCCAGACTTGACTGCAAATTGGCACTGGCCCTTGACCAGTGTCTTCATGGCCTTTGAAAGATCCGATGCAGACTTGGGCGCGATGACACATGCAGCGGACAGGATGGATGTGTTTGACCATCGGTGGTCCATTAGGCTGGTGTATGTGGGGGAATTGGGACCGTAGTAAATTGACGGAACATCTTTGGAAAGGTCTCTGCACTTTGATGATTGTTAGTTGAGATCACAAGCGGTTTTTGTGAAGGATCAGTGTCATCAGCATACACAAGTAGCGGTTGGGTTTGCCAGGGCTTGAGTCGCTGCTGCGACAAGCGCCAGCCCCACCGAAGGATCAATGTACTTCATTGTGACTTTTGAAGATGGAAGTGAAAGTTGAATGAATTAAAACACAAACATCTCTCGGAAAAGCGTCTTTATTTATAAAATTACCTACCTGTCAAGCTGACAGGCCTCGTCTATTGATGGCCTATGGTGCAGAAGCTAACCTCTTGTCAATAGCAAGGGGCAAGCCAGCGTGGACTCCGAGCGACGATGCATCTGGAACAATAGCCCAAAATCCAACTGCCAATCTCTCTCGTACGATAAATACACTAAGCTAACAATATCTCCACTTCAGCCTGACAAACACTGTACAACACATTCAAGGCGGACCCAGATCACCACTTTGGTCTTAGCGATCAAGTAGACCACTCAATAATTCAGCCACCAATTCGACACCTGAGCGTCATTGTCAGAGGTAAGCGACAGAGTCGAGTGCTCTAGCTGCTGGATTGGAACTTTCCCATCGCAAAATGTGCTCCTTCGCGATGGGCATCTAACCGCGACAGGGTTAGTCGAGGGGGTCGAGTCAGCGCTGGCTTGTGCAGATTCGACAAACACACCAATTGATGCCAGGTCATGTGACCTGACTACGGCTCAATCGGCACCTCCGTTACTGGTGGCCTTCGCAGCCCTATGGACCGGCAGATGGCCTACGGACGCCACATTAAGCCACTATTGCCTCAAAGCGACTGCAACGTGTTCGACAGTCAATAACTCCGGCGATGGCGCAGACTAGCAGACTCAGGCACGCAACTATTGCGTTCGATCGTCACCGACTGGCTGGCTCAGCTTGGCTCCTAGTTGTCGGGCCCCCAGTCTAGATTCCAATAGCTCCCAGTAGCCCAACAGTCCACGTTAGCACGCCTGGGCTGCAATCAACAGCGGTCCAGGCTAACCACTACGCTACGCCACATTCCAACCTACACATCTCCAGCAATTAGTTGAAGGTTTGAGGCTGACTGACGGTTAAAAGTAAAAAGATCTGGTGCTGCCGCCAGTTCCAGGGCTGGATCTTTTTTTTGTTTTTCCTAGAAAGTTTCCAATCGTATTTTTGAACCCCATAAACTTTCGGTACTTGGGCTAAGGCAATACTGGCGGCACACATCTCCCGACGAGCGTTTGGCCCGTTGCGACCGGTGTAGACGAGGGTGCCGCATATTCAAGAAACATGCAAATTAGCATAAAAGATAAAAATAAAAATAAACATAATCTTAAAAGCAAACACCCCCGTTTTATGAGACTCCAGCTCAGTTTGGATAACGAACAGTGGTAACAAGTTTGCGAGAAAAGTTGTTAGTAGCCATGCCTAGGTGAATTTGTCAATCAATTATCTGGTTGATTTACGCGTTTATTGGGCCAGGGTCCTTCACCTTGTCGTCAATCTAGATGGGCAAACCAAGCAGGGTAATACCTAGGCACCAGATTTTGGGCGTAAGAACACGTCTTCTGAAATTTTGACGAAGTCCACAACTACAAAGTTGTGCAAGTTATGGGTTCCATTGCGACAACTAGCTACCCCCCCTAAAAATGATTTGCTTCAGAGCAAGTCACAGATGCTTTTAGTGATGGTTTGCAGGTCAGCAAAACAATCAGTTCAATCTATGCTAAATCGAGGCTCAATACAAACAGTGCTGGGGACACTGCCCCACCCAAGATTGAGCAGCGACGGCATACAACCTACCCTACATACGCGCAACTGGGGTACCTCTGCGGGTATGGAGAATGAATAAAACATAAACTAGGTGGCACATCGAGTTTTGTTGTTAATGTATTTGATTTAACTACGAGGCCGAAGTGCACTAACCTTACTTGGTGATGTATTTACTTTCCCACAGCCATTAATGTGGTGCGTTCTGTGCCACGATGGCGAGAGGACCAGGCCTAAGGTGAGTGAAACCAACCCACGAAGCCGGGCATGTCAGCGACCAATTATATCTTACCACCCACACATGGATAAGCGAGGCAGAAATAAATCCAGCCCCGCCTTCATCCTAAAATCTCTCGGCTCCCCAAAACCGCAAGGTTGAACTGATCAACCCGTCAATCTCAACATTTCCGATCCTGCCCCACAAAGGCTACTTAGAACGTCACCATGTCTGGCTTCGAGGCACTTGGCTTGGCATGTGGCATATTTCAGACCATTAGCTTCGCGCATGAGACTGCTGCTGTCTGCATAGATATATACCGGGGTGTCAAGACTCCGGACTCGATGCTGGAAGAAAATGCGACTGCAATGATTGAGGCCGCAAAGCAAGTCAAGACGTCGTGTCATGTCATGACCACGCCAGAGCAGCGATGCTTGGCCGAAATTGCCAACAAGTGTATAGACACTGCTCAAAAACTCGAGGACGAGGTTCAGAAGATAACGAAGCGTTATAAAAAGCGTGATGTGATTGCTGCTTTCGGCGCTCATCTCAAATCAGTATGGAAGAAGCGGAAAATAGAAGAACTTGATGATGCGCTAAATCACTACAGAGATACAATGCAGACCCTCTTGATAACAAAAGTATGGTGGGTTTGAGAAAATACCGGTCCGGCTCTCATCAAAGCTCTGACATGAAAACGATAGCGACGAAAGCAAGGCCAATAATCTAAAGCTGCAATCGGGATTTCTTGATTTGAAAAAAGATCACCAAATCTTTCTTTCACAAATTGCTGCTGGCTACACAGCGATGGGAGATCTTTTGAGACAGGAAGCCATATCGACCAAAGATCACATTACCACGGAAGTAAAACTATCTGGGTCACATCTTGAGGCACACATCACATCACAAAGTCTCAAGGCGGCTACTGAGGCCGAGCGCAATAGATTTCTCCAGAGCCTCAAGTTTGATGAGATGAACCAACGGCGGAATGACATCAAGGACCCGAGAGATGCTACTTTCAGTGGAATATTTCAGTCATATAAAAATATTGCTGATCCAAATTTGAGCACGGACTCTGGCATGCAGGGTTCACCTTCAAAAGTCACCGCAGAGATTAATAAAGCGTGGCAAGTATTTACAGATTGGCTGCCATCCGACAATTCACTATTCTGGATACAAGGAAAACCAGGATCCGGAAAAAGTACGCTCGTAAAATACATCGTTGAGAACAACACAACAAAGGCACTCCTTGATCAATGGAGCCCAGATACTAGGATACTGTCCCACTTTTTCTGGAAGATCGGTTCGCCATTACAAAGCAACATCAAAGGGTTCTACTGCTCCTTAGTTTACCAGCTACTGGGAACTAACAAATCCCTTCTCGATGCTGTAATTAGAAAGCATCCCGTTATGACGAAGGCTCATCACCATGACTGGGCCAATGTCGAGCTGGAGAGTTTGTTAGACATGGCCCTGAATGGGGAAGAAAACACACAACCGCTGTGCATCTTCGTCGACGGCCTTGACGAATACACGGGAAACGATGGACAAGAAGGGTTGCTGGAAAGAATTAGGAGGCTTTGTGACTATGAAAACGTCAAACTATGCGTTTCCAGCCGCCCAGAACCGCGACTAGCCGAGCGGCTCATGCATAAGTCCCATCTCAAGCTCCATGATCTCACAATTCCAGACATGAAGGCATATATTGAAACAGAAATATCCGGCTGTATCATGGATCAGAAGCTTACGCCCGAAACCTTTAGCTCAATGACGAAAATATTGTTAGACAAAGCTCAGGGGGTCTTCCTGTGGCTCCAACTTGCCGTCAGGAGTCTAAAAAGCGGTTTTCACAATGGTGATTCAGAAACAATGCTGCTGCTGCGTCTTGAAAAGCTTCCTGACACCCTAGAAGCTCTATATCTGGATATGTGGAAACGGCTGAATGAGGACGAGGCCATTTATCGAGAGTCTGCGAGCCAGTATTTCAGATTACTCCTCCACGAATCAGCGTTTAGTCACTGGCTATACCATCGAGTCGGCGGAGTATTATTTACCCGGTTTGAATCACATGGAATCAGTGTATTTCAGATGTTGTGTGCAACTGATTGCGAAATGCAAGCAAGATTCTTAGACGCATCAAACGACATAGACTTTGACAAAGTGGTAAATTCGTGTGCAAGAATGGAGAAGCAAATCATCGCTCGCTGTGCCGGTCTACTAGAGATACGCCCATACAAGGAGATTTGGCCTATTCGGCACAAGCAACCTTATGATGTCAAATTAGACAGATTAAAGGCTTCACCACATTCCCTTAATACAGTGCGGTTCATTCACCGCACAGCATACGACTTTTTGGTGGATACAGAAGCTGGCAGACAGATTTTGAGCCATGGGAAACTGCAATTACTGGATGAGATGAATAGCTATCTCTGCAAAGTTCAGCACGAGGCGGAATTGTTCGATGCATGTTATAGCGTACTGCATGTTCTGAGATCCGTGGTCGATGTGTTAAAATTCAGCGACGTTGATGATTCTGTCAACGCGAACTCGTGGATATTTGACTTACTACCTAGATTGCAGAGCCTTACTGAGAGCAGAGACTTGGAGACTGGTGGTTGTTGGCTCCCCGCGCGGCATGTCCTCAGCTTTGCGGTGCGATTCTCAGAGCTTGACAATTTCGTTGCATATGCTTTACGGGACGCAGATGCCACTACAGCGACACATATTTTAAGCTGTGTATTTCAGCAGTCCAATGAGCCACCTTCTATGGCTATTTTACAGGACCTAATTGCTGGTGGTGCTGATCCGCTTGCTATCACGGCACATGTGGATGTGGGTGTGTCCGCGGGTGTGGATGTGAATAAGTGTGAGGATGTCTCCCCTATGCATATTAGCTATCGGACCATGGCACTATGGGATATGCTAGAGATATCTTTCTACAACCACATTGCAGGTTCAAGGGCATTTTACTATGCAAAAGCGGCAGCAACGATGATTGCAGAATGCTATCCGACCTCGGATTGTCACGGGTTAGTGGGGCCCGCTTCAGTGACGATAGAAGGGGAATACGAGATAGGTTACAATGGCTTGCGTGCAGCCCTAGGCCAAAGAGGGTTTAGGAAGACGCAGGGCATAACGCCTGTCATTGAGGCGAACGTGCATTTTCTCCTTGGGCACCTATTGGACCAATTGTCTTCATCGGAACTCGCTCAGCTAGGCGCAGACCTACGTCCTCGAATTACCACCCCCTCGGCTTGTTTACGGTTTCTTATAGTAAACGATAAAGAATATAGTACGACAAAATATTTCCGTGTCATTGATCAACAGCCTCTCAAGAACATGATTCCTCTCCTCTACGGTAAAACTGGAGACATCAACTCAGGCCGCTTGAAGAACAGTTTTCAGGAGTGGTACAGCACTGCCATCCATTTAACCAAGGATCTGAATGTGCTGGAACCAATCGAGCTTCAAGATTTGCTACAGGCACCAATTAGCGAAGGGCGGCGACTCGGGTTCTGCAGGCTTGAAGACGCTGGATTTATGTGGAGCGAGGAGAAGAAGGACTTTGTCTCGATCAGCCAGAAAGCGAGAATTATCTAAATATTGAATTTCTGTAGGGTTGGTGCTGTGGAGGTATCTCAGTTGAGCGGCATTGGTATGAATGAACCAACAAGGATACGGGTTAAGGTTGAATCACCAATTTCCCATGTCATGCAAATATACACAAATAAATCCTAAAGCTCCATCTCAGTATCGCCTAAAAATGATTACGCAAGCCTATTGGATTAGCCACCACAAAGGTGCTAGACTTCTTCTCTCCTGCTATTTCTTATCATTGATTGAGAGTCGGGTTAACTAGTTGCGACATGTGCGACATGTGCGACCGGGCAGATGTTGTCGCTGTCGCACTTTTTTTCTGTCCAAAGCAAGGATGCCAGAGAGGGTCCTTACCGCTTTGGTACCAGCAACTCCATTTTTTATCCGCGCCATCATCATTTTCTTGCGAACCATGCTCTGAAAGTCCGCTGGTGGAGTGGTGGGGTTGCCGAGTTGAAAATCTTTTGTGGAGATCTTGGAAGGCCTCGTCTTCATTTCTAGGCACAGATGGTCAGGTTGGGTCATGAATCATTCATATACCTATACAATTCTTAATATAGATATATATAAATTGTTATAGAATAAGAAAGTCTCTATTGATTTGAGTATCTAGAATCATAAAGACGGATGGATGATGGGATAAACTGTAAGACAGATAGAACAAGTCCTTTGCAAGGACACCCTGGGCAATGATACGATTAAATTCATCATTAAAATTCTGATCTACAGATGTGAAGTCAACCTTGACCGAAATCCCTTTAATTAGAACATGTATTGCGTAGGCATCGCGCTTTCATCTTAACTCAGTCCGAGTGTACGATGTTTTCCGCGTAAAGGCATGTGCTGCACCCCTAATCAAGATCAAGAATCTAGGATGAGCCATTCGGCGCCGGACCGGCTCGCTTTCGTACCCGAAAATGATTGGTATGAGTATCGAGAGATCTTTGTCGGAGATTGATTCTGGCCCTAGCGTCGATGGGCGCTGTAAGCTTAAACTACGCGTCAAGTTTGGCGACAGTGACGTTGACGCATTTTCCACCAAGCTGATGAAGATAAATAGCCTAGATTCCGATGGAGCATCCCTCAATATCCATCAACAGCTCTTTTGAAATTTCTCTTCATCTTGTTTCTACGTGAGGTTTTACGTTTGATCCTTTCCAAAAATATTGCAATCAGCCATCATGGCACTCCGCTCTGCAATGTCGCTCTTTTCGCTTGGCGCTGCTATTTACGCTCCAGGAGGGCTCACTGCAACTACTACCAGCTCGATCCAACTGCCAGAGCCAACTGCCATTGAGTTTGTGAAAGGGAGCGGAGTTGTCGGTGCTCTTCATCGTCCACCACCCGGCGATGCTGACAAGGCCGCCATTGCCGTTATGGTAATGCATGCTGAGCAAGGCTACTGGTCTTCGTACATGTGCACTGAGCTGCCAAAGCGAGGGTTCACCACCTTGTGCGCCAACAATGCAGCTAGCAAGTCTGGTCTCATGTCTGACCTCGACTTTGAGGATATGATGCTTGATGTCAGCTACGCAGTCGAATACTTGCGGAATCAGACAGACATCAAGAAGGTTGTTCTGTTTGGTCACAGTGGTGGCGGTTCTATGTTGTCTCAGTACCAAAACATTGCCGAAAATGGAGCATCTGCATGCAATGGGACTGAAAAGATATATCCGTGCTCGCAGGCCTTGGACAACCTGCCCGCTGCCGACGGAATCATACTCAATGATGCCAACTTCGGTATTGGATCCATGGCTCTTCTTTCCATGAACCCGGCCATTTTAGATGAATCGTCGGGTACCAAAATCAACCAGTCGCTTGATCTGTTCAGTACCGCCAATGGTTGGAACAGTACTAGGTCATCCGATTACAGTCCAGAGTTTGTAACCCAGTACGCTGCAGGAGTCCACGCTCGCAATTCGTGTTTGATTACTTTTGCCAAGGAAAGACTGGCCGCCATCAACAACGGATCTGGATTGTTTAGTGATGATGAGCCATTCGTTATCCCCGATGCCCTGTATATCGGCAAGAACAACAAGCTTTTTGCCCAGGTTAGTTCCCACTCTTTGCTCGTCAGGCTGAAAGGGAACTATTTTCTTTATAGAAACCGTTGCTTATACTTCACCTAGGACTTGAAATATCTGCATCAAACCACATACCCTTGGAAGCTTTTGCATAAAAATGGCAGCTATTCTACACAGATTGTGCCCTCAGTCAGAATTGCCTCTACCGCAACCTCAAGTGCAGATCAATTCATGGCTGGAAGTATCAAGACGACAATCAAACGCTTCCTGTCTACCATCGCAGTTACAACAACGGATGATCTTGCATACCATGCGGATGGCGTGACTGGCATTGTGTGGAACTCGTCTCAGATGGTACCGATAAACGCAGCCAAAGGTATTCAAGTGCCGCTCTTGACGATGGGTAACACTGGCCATTATGAGTTTATCAATGCCGAAAAGACATACCTTGCAGCTATTAGCAACGACACGGATATCGCTTTTGTTGAGGGCGCTGAGCATGGCATTGGTACGTGCACCGATTGTGAGTCGTACCCAGGGGAGTTTGGAGACACTGTTAAGACCACGTTTGACTATGTGGCTTGCTGGCTAGACAAGCCTGGCCGGTTTATCCAGTAATAAGCCCTGCGTCCGTATTGCTTCAGTTCTCCATATTCTAGAAGTGATAGCCCAGAGATATTCCACTGCCTGTATTAAGAAACTTGCGTAACATATCATAGCTGTTGATAGTTATTTTTCTATTCGTGGGGGTAGCAATAATGTTGACTATGTTTGGCGTTGAATGTAATGCAAAGTGAAAGCATGTTCTTTTTCCCTCCCTAGTGATAGCTATGTGTAAAAAGACTGACCCATCTGTTGTCTATGCAACTAATCTCGATGCTTTCGTATAACCGTAGTCTCCGGATCATGACAAAGCTGACTTGGATAATACTGACATGACAAGTTAACATCCCCTTTTAGTTTTATATCCCACATACCCCGCACAAATAATCTCACGTGATGAGTTGGGCAGCCTGCTGAGAAGGCTGCCGTAGTGGAGAATGCGCTTTTTATGAGATGTCTTGGCAGGCCTGGAGCGATGCATGAGGATGGTTTCCTCGTATTAAGCGGATTTCCCGTATCTAGGCCAGCCCTGATTGGGTCGCTTCATGCCGAAATGACATAAAGTTTCTAATGCAATACTGAAACCTTAATTTGTTTTAGGGACCGTGACCAAATCCAGTGAGGCGGGCTGAGGAGGCTCCGTCGCTGACACTGCACTATTGCATCGCGCATTTCGTGTTCCGAATACGGTGCGGACCGACAGGCTCCGGGGCTCGCAATTCTTCCGCCAAAGGCTTAGATCAGATGGAAATATTTCCCCGTGGTGCGGTTCTGGGAACTCGGGGCTTCCCAATGAAACGTATTGATGGATCAAGGACCGGCGGTCGGTAGTTGCCGAAGTATAAGATGCATCGTAGTATTGTTTCAAACAGGATCAAGGACATCGGATCCTCCATCTCATACACCGCATCCCAAACTGCAGATCTAGATCAACGATACCGACCATGTGGAAACTACTTGTTACCGGCATGATTGCCGTCGCCTCTATGGGCGTCAACGCAGCCTATCCCAACCCCGGTCGCGTCACTGGTGACACGCGTGTTCACGACCCTACCGTTGTAAAGACTCCCAGTGGCACATACTTGATGGCCCACACTGGCGACAACGTTTCGCTCAAGACCTCTACCGACCGCACCGCTTGGAAGGACGCCGGTGCCGTTTTCCCAAACGGTGCCTCTTGGACCACTACCTACACCAAGGGCGACAAGAACCTCTGGGCCCCCGATATCTCGTACCACAACGGTCAGTACTACATGTACTACTCTGCTTCGTCCTTCGGATCACGAAAGTCCGCCATTTTCCTTGCTACTAGCAAGACTGGCGCGTCTGGTTCATGGACCAACCAGGGCGTTGTTATCGAGACGGCTGACTCCAACGACTACAACGCTATTGACGGCAACCTCATCGTCGCTGCGGACGGCAAATGGTGGTTGTCTTTCGGCTCTTTCTGGTCCGGTATCAAGATGATTCAGCTTGACCCAAGTACCGGAAAGCGCTCCGGCACCAGCCTCGTCTCCCTCGCCAAGCGCGACTCTTCCGTTGATGGTGCCGTCGAGGCTCCCTTTATCACCCGCCGCGGCAATTACTACTACCTCTGGGTATCTTTCGATAGGTGCTGCCAAGGTGCTGCCAGCACTTACCGCGTCATGGTCGGTCGATCCACCAGCATCACCGGCCCCTACGTCGACAAGAGTGGCAAGCAAATGATGTCTGGCGGCGGTACCGAGATCATGGCCAGCCACGACTCTATCCACGGGCCTGGTCATAACGCTGTCTTCACTGATAACGATGCTGATGTCCTTGTTTACCACTACTATGACAATGCCGGAACTGCTCTTTTGGGTATCAACCTTCTTAGGTGGGAGAGCGACTGGCCTGTTGCTTATTAAATAGTATAAGCTCAATTTTTAGTTTGTATTTTGAAGATATATTAAAATACAACTTTTTAATCATTTATGAAGATTATTATTAATATTCTTGAATAAATGGTGACCTGACTCTGTTTGTTGTGACTGCCTGGCAGTGCCCCAATTTAGCCCTAGTGAAATCAGCTATAGATCAGCATAACTTCAGGTAACTCATGATAGTTGGGTATAGGTTAGTCAATTATTACCAAGGTAGTAATTGTTTTTTCTTGGGAAGATTCAGGCCAGTCAGTAGTTTGTCTGAACTGTATAATACTAGGTTTTTTGTATACATGCACCACTCGAATTTCACTGTTAGCCGGCGAAAGTGGGCGGGTTGTTGACGCGTGAGATACGGTGGTGAAAGTATCACCAGGAAAGCTGATATGAATTT
Organism: Calonectria hongkongensis; assembly: GCA_017140755.1. Classification (NCBI taxonomy): domain Eukaryota; kingdom Fungi; phylum Ascomycota; class Sordariomycetes; order Hypocreales; family Nectriaceae; genus Calonectria; species Calonectria hongkongensis. Next base: position 576,680 of record JAACJA010000006.1, read on the forward strand.
TCCATATTCTGTCTCTACATAACTAGCTCGTTGCTGATAAAACACCAACCTTATCCGAGGTCTAGAGCGATCATGGATATGGTGACACTACTCTGGCTTCTTTATCTCGGCCATAATGACTGCAGAAGAATAGAACGAATCCATCTCAGCCCAGTTACCATACTGCACTGTCTGTCAGTTCTCAAATCCACCGGTATACGTCCAGACGGCCCGATGCAAACTTACCTGAATGCAAGCGACTGCCACTTCTTGGTGTGCGATAGAGCCAGGGCTGTAGTTCAGCCAGGTCATTTTGCTGTAGGGGAAGACTGAATCTTTGTTTGAGTTGGAAGCTTGGGTTCCTGATTTGTGTCTCAGAAAATGAGGCTCAAAGTCCACAGCTTCGTACTCGTGATCGTTGACGATAAATTGGGAGACCAATTCACCAGAAACCCATGCGCGACTAGTTCCAGATTTGGAAACGCTATCCTTCTCGATGACAGATACGACGCGGACATCGGGGAGCAGTCGTGAAAGGGCCTGAAACACCAACATGTCAAGGCCTTTGAGGCTGTGTGTAACTTGACCCTTGATGATGGGTGCCTTTGCAGTGTGTGGGTAAGCGTGTGTGCATGTGAAGCCCAGTTTGCCGCCTGGCAGGAATGTTAGCGAATGCTTCAAAGGATGGTTGACATGTGGATGGAGCACCATTGGGGAAAAAGTCTGGATGCTTGACAAACTTCTCGAGAGCTTCGTAAAAGTGAAGCGACTCTTGGGTCATAGCGTCAAGCTTGTTTGCCATCATGGAGGGTCCATGTCCAGTCCAAAACAAGTTGTAGGTCAATGTGAGCCGATGGCCCTGGGTGACTTCGAGGACCTCGTGCTCACAATCGGAAAAGAATGCTGCCCATTGGATCTTAGAAGCGCTCTGGACACTCCAATCAAAAACTGTTTCTCGGCCTGCATGTCGGACAACAAGATCACCACCTGAAAGAAGGAAAAAAAGGTTAGAAATTACGGGCGTGTGAAGAGTGCAAGCGGTGGTGCATACCTTGGTGTTGGTATGGAAGACAAACAACAAGCGATCCCATCTGATCAGCAGATCGGGGCGTGTCGACGTGTGGTCTAAACTTGCCGGAGGGTGCTGAGTAGACCTGTGTTCAATGTTAGTCATCTGGTAGACACTCTTGATTCAGGTACTTGCGTTAAAGGTGTAAAGTTCAGCTCGAATGCCAAAGCACTTGTCGCTCTTCTTGTCGGTATAGGCCAGAGACTGGAGGATGGTATCAATGATGCCGTGTTCATACGGACTGAAGTTGGTACAGAAGTGTGCCTCGTCTAGCTTTCCGGCCTTTCTGTACTCTTCGTCGTAAACGTTCTCGCCGCTCAGGCCAAACTTTGCCGGTTCGCAGTCGCCCACGAGCTTGGCAAATGACTTTTGCGACTCGTCGTCAGCTGGGACAGGCAAAATGATTTTACTATGCTGATCGCCAGACTCCCATCGAACAACAAGAGGGCCTTTGCCGGGAGTCCCATTCAGAGATGGGTCGGCAATGTCCAGCTTTCCGCCGACAGTGAAGACATCCTTGCCTGTGCTGTCTTTCAGGGTGGAGACGACAGAGTTGAACAGGGAAGCGATCTCGCTGACGACAGGCTCTTTGTCCGAAGTTTGGTCTGTTTTGGCGTTTCGAGGCATCTTGGAATCAAGCAGTGAGGATGTCATATTGAAGTTGAGAGTAGTGTGAAGGTGGCAAAGAAGGTCAAAGAGAGGGGGAATTTATAGTAAGGTAGGTTGTTGGTTGTGGCAAGTGGGTCTGAAACTTGTCACGTTGCTTATGGGTTCGCTAAAGAGAAAGGTCTCTTCTATTTGCATAGGTGTGCAAGCTGTCAAGGTGTCTCGGATGTTGGTGGTAAAGTTTTTGCACGGTTTGGTTCTGTCCACGGCAGCTTTTTCTGTGACGTGATTCACGGTACCCGTTAAGAGACTAACTGCGAACCAACGCGCAGTGAATCACGGTGTAGGAATGCATAAAGTTATAGCCAGGTGCCGGCCACTGTCAAGGGTTGCTGAACGCATATATATCATCAGCTCATGGTTTTTACTGTCGCTGTAAGAGAGATATACCAATTTGTGTTTGGTCAAGAAAGTGTCTCTTATAGCAGCGGATAATTTCATTGACAGACGATTACACAAATTTTGTATATTTTAGTATCTTTCAGCATGTTTTGGTCCATGCAATGCATTTCGCTTGCGAACCACCAGACGGTACACACCGACACGCCTGGAGGCGTTGCCGCCTGTGGGGATAGGAGTTTTTGGTCAGGCAGCCATTTCGCCTATGTGGAAAAACCACGGCAGAGTAGACGCCTGGCTTTCGCGTGGCGCACCACAGCGGCACAGCGACACAGCGCGCACGGCACTGCGCAATGGCGCCTATCATCCGGTGTCTATTGGATCCCAACAGCATGATATCGCCTTGGGCATCAGGGGATACTTGTCAAGGAGGCTGACTGCCGTGGTGATATGAAAGCTGGGGGAAACAAATTCGCGTTTTCCTCATCAAAAAGACGTTTGTTTGTTCGTGCCTTTTCATCGCCAATACCGCATATTCTCTTTGAAACCTTAGCTTTAATGCAGTAACCTAGAAGGTGGTTTCTTGCTCAAAACTATGACGACTTCGCAGCCTTGGGTGGCGGGAATGGACATTGGTGGGGATGTGCAGGGGCCTTTGGAAGAGGTGGAGGTTTGCTCTTAGAGCAGCACGGTGTCCTGTCACCCAAAGGAAAAATGCTTCTGGTGACAATAATAACTATAGTTTCCTTCCTCGTGGGCCGTGGCGCGACAGAGTGAATGGTCTTGGTGACAGCAGAGGGAGTCTTGGTCGTGACAGCTTGGATACCAATATAATCAGTGATAGTTGCAAGAGTCTTTATCACTGTATGAGTTACTGTCGTAAAAGAAGTGTCCCACACAAGCACTGTGGAAGGTGTATAGACTGTTGAAGTTGATGTCGTGACCGTCGTTGTAGTGACAACGCCGCAATTAGGCACAGAATATGCATCTAACTGGGTCACCCCGGTAACAGTATCAGACACAGCTCTGATGTTAACATGTTCCCGATTTCTACGGTATTTAACGAGCTGGGTTTGGAAGCACGTTATGGTTGTAGTGGAGGTTGAGGTGGAGTGTGAGCAGACGGTTGTCGCGTGTGGCGTGGTTTTTATGGTGATTTCCACTGTGGGAGTGGATGCGCTCACCGTCTTTGTCCCCGTTACTATGACGGATTCCACCTCAACAGGTGTAATGGTTGACGTGGTCGTGACGGTCACAGTCGAGGTGGTCACTATCAATACCAAATTAGAATAGATCATTCTGCGGGAGCACGAATTTTAGAGAGGTGATTGAGACAGTTAAATTAGTATTCTTTCAGGTCTTTCAAAGGCTACATACCTGTGAAGACTTGGGAAGGCGTTGTTGAAGTCGAAGTGGCTGCAACGGAAACAATGGTTGGATTATGGCTCAGAGCCCACACAGATGACTCAGTGTTGATATCGCCGATACCAGAGATGCCAAACGTCACGTAGCCAGTGACTGGGGCACCTCCTTTCATTGATGAGTACGGTACGTCGTACGAAAATGTGTAAGTGCCTGTAATCGTAGGTTCCCCATCTACGATGGCGTTTAAAGCGGAGGCAGTGGAGACCTGATCATCAATGCCCGTGTAGACGACCATGCCCATTTGGGTGTATCCAGCTCCAAACTCCGCAACTTGGCTGGAGCAGCTGCCAGCAATATCCTCACCGATGACTTCCACCACAGCGAGACTATCAGTGGAATCTGGCCCAACATTGCAAATCGCACTGATCATAGGAACGGCATAGTCGTTGCAACCGGCGGAAACGAGTGGTACAAGGATGCTAGAGAGGAAACTAGCAATGGCTAAGGAATTCATCATGGTGGAGGATAAAATAAAATTACAAGGCACGAAAATTGTTGTGAGACAGGTGTCTTAGCTTAACACAAGGATTATAAACGTAATAAAGAAGACGGATAATACGGCTACCTAGTGTTTACAGTCTCACCTCTGCGTGACAGTGGCTGCAAGCTCAACAAGGAATTATAAAGTATGAGGTCAGTTGGATCAGCGAAATTGCGGAATTATCCGCAGACCCGCTGGTCTCGGCTTGGAATGACAGGCCGTCCTTGGGGAGTAAATGCAGCCTAGTCCTCAGCCCTCGCCACCCGCTGTTGATACAACACAGCAAATGGGTACTAAAGATGCGACAAAGAAATACCCAATTATTATAAATTAATAATACAACTTTTTCACTATCACATATGCTTTTATTGACCATAAGCTTCTGTTATTGTCCTTTATTTCATGCTTGAGCTTCCTGCCGAATATGGCATGTTTTTTTCTCGCGCGAGCCACGTGTGACAAAATTACACCAAGAGGCGTCGGTAAGGGTACTAATCTGATCTTTTGGGTTTCAGCACTGCCCAGCGCCGAGCGTTTAGCTCTCCAAACGTTGGGGTCACGGTTGGAATCTGGGTGCGAGCACTAATCCTACGCCGCATTCTTGAGGGCGCGCCTAGACCACGGCAGGCAAAAAAGAGCAAAACTTTACGCGCACCAGCAGTTTCCATTCTTTCGTGCCGAATTAGCCGTATTTAGTGGCCAGCTACACAATTTTGATAGGTTCTACAGCCGTTTCACCCGGATCCTTGAAACAATGCCAACATGGGCGTTACATTTCTCGTCCGTACTGGTCCAACAAACTGCCTCATGACAATTCCAGGAAAAAATATCATTTATTTACTCAACTCGGATATAGACTTGTCATCAGTAGCAGTAGAAAAACCATGAACCCGAATGAAACATGCAACCAGCCCCAGCACCTGGATCCCCGCAGTGACATCATAAACTCCAAAAATCCAGAGCTGGCCTTCACTCAGTCTGTGGCTCAATCTGTTTCTCGGTCTGCTTCTTGCCCCCATCCATGCCTGGCATCCGGGAGCCCATCTTCTTGAGATTGTTGACGCCCTGCTTGAAGTTGGCTACCTTGGTGCTAAGGTTCTTCCCAGCCCAATCAGCGCGGTCGTTGATCCCCCGCTCCATTTGGGCAACTCGCATCGTGGTGCCCTGTTCGACGCGGTTCATGTGGTTAGCTAGGCCTTTCCCGAGGCGCCTGTATCGTTCGTTGGCGCCATGCTCAAGGGCGACGCCGCTGTCTGTGACTCTCCGCTCAAACCGGGAGTATCCCTCGCGGAGGCGGGTGTTGGAATCCGTGGTGAAGCTTGATAAGGCCTGCTTGCGCATATCAACGAGCTGGTTCACGGCGTCGAGCCGGCGCTGAATAATGGAGGTCCTTTTCTTCTTGCTGCTCTCGCTTTCCGTCGATGGCTGGTGCTGGAGGTTATTGCCTTGGGTGGGGCTTGTGTCATCCTCATCCTCCGGGCCATCTGCGCCAGCAACGTAGATTTCCTTCTCGCTCATATCCTGGAGCTGATTTTTGCTGAACCGATCTTCGGCTTGGGGCACAAACTCCTTTCCGCCGCCATCACCCCAAGTTCCGTCGGCGAAAACCTCCTTCTCAGCGTAGGCGTCTTGCTGGGCGACTTTCTCGTACACAGGTGGAGCGTCGTCGTCATCCTTGGATTCGGGGACGTGAACCTCCTTCTCGTCCGCCAGGGCTATGTATTTGTCGTCGGAACTGCTTTCAGGGCCACAAACTTGCTTTTCTTCCGCTGATCTGTCCGGGAGAATGGCCTCTTTATGCGTGTCTTCCTGGCTTTGGGCAGCAGCAGCAGGACCAGCAGCAGGGCCCGCAGAAGGACCAGTAGCAGGGCCAGCTTCGCCAACCATGGGTGTCGGCGGCGTGACCTTGATCTCGACAGGATCCATGCCGGAAAAGCACGATACCTGTGTTTCAGGGAACGCGAATTCGGGTTCAGCCTTGTAGGCCTCAGCCTTGTAGGGCTGACTTGACTCGGACATGTTGATGACTGACCTCAATATGCTTCAGCGAGGTGGATCAAGTTTTTGGACAAAACCAAGTTTCGCGTCAGGGGTGGTCCTAGCCTAAGCCCAAACAAGATGGGACGCTGGGCGCCATCTCAGCTGATTAGTAAGATGATCCTTCGCGCTGATGAGAGGATCATTGCCCCACAGGAATGAGACATGAGGAGAAAAAGCGCAAGCTGAATGAACCAGTAACTAACAGGCAGAAAGAAGCCTCCCAAACCCGTACCGGAGAATAACGACAACAAGTGCCGGGGAGGAAAAGAAGCCGAAGCCTAATATTACGCCCCGTGTCTTGGCGGGGAAGCCAGAGAATCCACAAAGATTGCGCCCAGGCTGCAGGGCCCCGCCGCCAAACCCGACACCCAAGAGGGAAAATGTCTCGGACATTTGTGCCACAAGGGTGATATAGGGTAGCCTTTCAGAATCACCGTCCTGTTTGAATTATGATGTGTTATTCTACCCTGATTCGGAAATTCTATCAGATCGGGCATGTCTTCTTTTTTTTCAGGAAGTTTTGTTTTCGTATTCAATTATTTCGTGGTAAGAAACTCCCACGCGGTAAAATAAATTTGGTATAATCTGTTAGGATCTGGTTGTGAAATCTTTCAATTACTTTGACCATTACGCATAATTTCCACCCCAATCATCGCACGATGCGTTAATAAGCAGTTATTATCCCACCTAAAACCCTCTGCTACTCTTTAGAGCACACAGATGCAAATAAATGTGTCCGGAGCCAGAGAATTCGCGATGAGCAGTGGTGCACGTGATCTCGGAACTTACCCTATCCGGCTTAGTGCATCTGCTGTCTCGTTGGCGCTTGTTTCGCTGCGGCCATATGGGAAGGGGATATGCTACTTTGTTGGTGAGTGTTGCATTATTAAGTGAGGCGCATGCTTGCGGACGTGTTTCTGCAACGGCGGTGAGGGATAGAGGCAGCAATTAATTATCGGCCGCCTTTGAAGACCGAGTAAGTCCCCGATTGCACATTATGCCTGAATCTGTAACCTTGTATTATAAACTATCACTCCCATTATGGGAGAGAGGCTGGCCTCTATTGAAGAAGAATCATTAAGTTCCAACGAGTTACTAGTAGAGCTTGTCGTAGGTATAACAGAGCGGACCCTTGCGAATGTGCATAACATCGCGGACCTTGGCCGTGACTTGCACCGTCTCACCCACGAAAATAGTTTGATCAATGGTTGCGTTGCCACCAAGCGCATTGTCCCAGTCCATGGTCACAAGAGGACCAGAAAAGTCATGTTCTCGGGTCTTGATGTCGCGCACTTGCCACGACCACCAGGTTCGGTCCATATTGGAGTGATGCAACCAAAAGATGGGATCAGCAGCTAGTTCATGTCAGTAGTAATTCGGACTGAGAGACAAGGATACTTACGACTAGACCACATATCAGTCATAGAGCCGTACAAACCACCGATTCCCCAGTGGCCGCCGCCATGATAGGAGTACTCTGTTATCCGGTCAAACCAGCCAAAGTTGGGCTGGTCCATGCCATACTGCACAGACGCCGGTCCAGACATGTTTCTGAGAGTGAATGGCGCAAAGTCACGACGAACACATTTTGGGCTGTAAGACGTGTCGTTTCCAGGACCCATGTTCGTCATCAGGCCGGCAAAGGGTCCAGTCTCAATGCACCCACCACCAGTGCGATCGGGAATATCCCAAGGTGGGTTAACAGCAAGACCTGGTGCAGGATTAGTGAAATTACCGGGGATATAGGCACCGTTGCCGCCGAAGCCGTGCTTGTTGTCGAAGATGGGCGAGTTGAAGAAGACAGAAGTGTCGTTGTCTGGAGTTGGAATATCAAGTGTCCAGTCCCAGTAAGGGATAGTGCCATTCCAGCCGCACCCATGAAGCGCTTGCTCATACACATGTAGGAGAAGACGGTGATACGGGTAAAAGATGCCCTATTTTCGGTCAGACCTCTAACGCACAAGCTTCATAGAGACGGACGCACCACAAAATGCACAATGTCGGCATTCACAATATGTGTTGCCACGAAGTCTTCATAGCGGCTCCGGACTCCAGCCACATCCTGGACCGAAGTTTGAGGAGGTTGCTTCATCAAGCATTTTGTCGCCTGGATGAATTGAAGCTTCTCTTGTACCTTGAGAGAGCGCCTGTTGGGCCGATTAGCCACGTTCGTATCTTAATGCGAGTCAATGCGCAGTCACATACCATTCACGTCTAACAGCCGGTTTCGTGCACTGTTTGTCTCCAACAACAGCGCTGGCAAGCAGGGTCACTACGCAGAGTAATTTCAGCATGATGCCGTGTGATGAATGGCTGCAGAAGAAAAATGCAGAGCGAGGAGGAAAAAAACCAACTGCGTTACCGGCCCTTTTATTCGTATAGTTGCATCTACGCTTATGTACCTTTCGGTCTTGGCGATGTAAAGAGATCTGCCGATTGGAATCGTGGGTTGCAGAGAGCTGCAAGGTATCCACAATGACTTTGCAACGGGATAAGTGCTGACAACAGGACAATGCACAACGTCGCTACCGTATAAAATGACGCATTTGGGATCGGATAATACGAGATATTGCCAATTAAGATCGGTGTTGCAGGGATTTGTTAGTTAATGAGCATTGGCACCCTGGATAAAAATCTCGTTGGCGAAGCGGTCGGATGACGGCTTTGTTCTGAGCAATGAACGAAATGATGACCACTCCAGCTGCTCTCCCGCGACGAAAAGTTGACATAACTGCCCGCACTTGTGAAAATCCATAAAATTCACAAATATCCTTGAGCCATGGCTTGCAGGAACCTTCACCTGATCACTTTCACTAACTGCTATGGGGAAAATGACCGCTTTCGAGGGCCATGGCCGCAGAAAGTGCCATGCTTGTGATTGGGTAGGGTCAGATCCCTTGCCTGATTTAGCTAGCAGATCTGCAGACCCAATGCTGCAGAGTGTTTATGTATTCCGTTGTTTAGACAGCACAACCTGGTTGCTTCCACAGGAAGCATACATCAGACGGCAAAATTTTAATAGCCGAGAAATATTGGGTAATATTTTGCCTCTTCAACATGTGAAGTAGCCTTCAACTCGTAGAGTCTTTCAAGTGCGATTTGGCATTGTTGAAATTCAGCGCCGTACTTTGACAACCATTGTACTTGCAGTCATGGCGCTGACTGGCTGAATGGGAGGTAATTCCCAGCCTATAATCTTAACGTCGTGATACGTTACCCGTTTGCGGTGTATTTTAGAAGCTTTTTGAGACTAGCATCCTTCCAGTATGTATCAGACCACCAAGCATCGGAACTTTGGCCGGGCAGTCCGGTCTTGTGCGGCGCGATTTGCCGTGGGCTTTGACCCTTGATCGCTTCATAATCAAGGTCTTCAGTGCCGGGGAGACTCAGGAATGTTGTTTTATGACCATAACATGCAGCTAGCCAACGTGCAGTGCGGCCATCGGTATTCCGCTGCAGAATGTTGGCTTTTCCTGTCGCCAAGATCATCCGTACCACAGCTAAATTCCCATATGATGCAGCTGAGTGAAGTGGTGTTTGATTCATATGATCAGCTGTATCAGGATCTGCCCCTTTTGATAGAAGGAGTTTAACTACGGCCACGTGGCCCCGCTCTGCGGCGATTTGGAGAGGTGTTTGACCAAAATGATTCTTTGCATTAATGTTGATGTATGTAACGTCAAGTAATATGCTCACAGCCGTCTCACTTCCCTTTTTTGCAGCTGCATGGAGTGGTGTCATGCCGAAATAATCTTCTATCATGGCGTCCACTTCATCTGTAGCGAGTAGCATCTGTACAATGGCATTGTGTCCTTGATGAGCGGCATGCCAAAGTGATGTTCGACCTTGCATATCTTTTGTATTGAGACTCATGTTGAACTGGTTAGCTTTTGATAATATCGTTCGAAGAGGCGTGATAAGTTGGTATTGGGAAACGACATGTAACATGGTTGTCCCTCTGAACAGCCAAGATGGAGAATCGTGACCAACGATATTAATTCTGTGATATATTCGAGCCCATTGCTCTAGAGCATCGTGTTCTGGCCAAGAAAACAATTCCAGCATGTCATCGCGACAAAAGCCTCTGGCCTCAGCTTGAGACGCATGTTCTGCCCACCATTCTAAAGCGTAAGCAAGAAAAGGAAATACGGATTCTGGAGCATATGCGGATTCGGGCACCCGCCCTAGTTCCATGATGTCCTCGGTAGCTAGATACTTTATGCAAGACATGGATAATAAATGGTGTGACATCCCAATGACCTGATTGGTTCTGGAGGATTCTTCTTTGAGGGTGTTCGACTGGTGAACGAGAGAAAGTAAACCTTTCTCATTGAAGAAATCGTTGACCGATTGGTGAATAAACTGTACAATAGGAACGCCAGATGAGCGTACCACTTCAGCAAGGCCACGACTAAGAGCCATGACCTTGCGTTGCATCGATGCATCATCGGATATATAGTCATCTGCATCCTGCCATTCTAGTAAGGTCGTATTTGAAGATTGTGCATCCATAACCAAGGCCCACCGTAGTTCACTTAGTGTTAGTGGTTGGAATGCGAATAAGATCCACTGAATAAGCTTAAATGATGCTTCCTTGTTGTCCATGTTCTGGACAAGCCCGTGATATAATTCATCCAGTTCTTCGGGGATTGAGTTGATGACTTTTTCAATCTTTTTAATTCCATCGCCTTCCCTTTCAAGGAAAATGACCTTGTCAACAACCAGCCGAACCCACAAAAAGACGCCCCTTGCTCGTTCGGTAAGCAGCGCTGGGATTGTGGATCGCATCAGCTTGCGAGAATACGAGAGCTGGCTTTTCACGTAAATTGAAATATCCTCTTTGTTTTGATTCTCAAGGCATATTTCGAATTCGCAGCTGTCCAGGATTGGGTAATGTCGGCAGGTGAAAGAGATATGAAGCGTTGATTTGCCATCTGGAAGACCGTATAGCAAAGATTTAAAATATTTGACTAGAGCGACAGAGTTTTCTCTACCGCTTTCGTCTATTGCATCTACAAATATCCACACATTATGGATTTGTAGAATCTTGGCCAGTGCGTCTCGTAAGAAATTTTGAAGTTCGTCGAGCTGCCAGTACCACTTTTCATTTGACTGCCCCATTGTCTCTTCTCGTTGTTGAAACAATTCCACTAACCCAGATAAAGAACTGGGAGCATACCGAAGGACTTGGTGCAGAACTGCGCGAAAGAAGCCCAATGGGGTATGTTGTAGTTTAACGCCACGGCCGTGGAAGAAGAAGGAAAGGACAAGAGCACCCTGGTTTGTGGCATCAACTAGCTCTGTGCTAGTGAGAGCATATCGCAGAAGAGTAGACTTTCCGGAACCAGGCTTTCCTTGGATCCACATCAAACCCCTATCAGAAGACCTCCATCTTCTGTATTTGTGATGCACTAGGAGCCATTTGCAGGTCCCTTCTTCAGCGGGAGTGATGTCATGGGGCCGAGTATCCATCTCCACAAACGCTAACGATTGTAGACATCGTTTTTCAGTCACGGAACGCTCGTAAGATCTAAAGGCTATGAGAGTCAGACACAAAATCTACCTAAAAAACAGATATCAAGACGAACTATGCTCCTTGATTCCTTCGTTAAAATTGATGTTGATAATCGCTCCGTCTGATGCGCTAATCCCGCTGAGCACATTGCGACCGGTGATTGGCCCGTGAAAATGATTCACACTCATCTAAGTGAGGTTTTGAAACGTCAAATCCTTGATTAGAGAGCATCTATTGGACTTTTTCATTCGCATTTTGCCATGCAAGGAGGCTGCCGTGATGCGGGGTTTCGATCACGCTTCCAATTAGGATCAGCTGACGCGGTTGGATATTAGTTGATCCGATATCCGATTGGATAGCAGGTTCCGACACGTTGCTCATGAATGAGAGAGTCAATTCAAAATGAGCTGCTATTCTATTGAGCGAAGAAAGCACAAGTCCCGCCGTTTATTGCTGACCTCTCGTTCTATGGGATTAGCCTAAGAAAAGCCCTTCCAAATAAAATATAGCGCTTGATTGGGAACAGAAAACCCGTTCGTGTAATTTAAAACAAGTGTTAAATTCCCTTCGGTTAAATTGTTCTAACCTGGTAGAGCTAGCCTGATATATCTACCTGGCAGCCGAGTTAAAAGATTCAGTGAGAAAAACCTACTTTTCTTGTCCTTAGTTTTTAATAGGGGTGAATAATAATTATTTTAAAAGACAACAGTAACACACTGTGGTCTGACGTTGTGAACTGCAAAGTCTGGAGGCTCACATCAACTCGCCTTTTCGCCTCCAGCAGCCGGGTTATTGAGTGGGGACTCGGAGCACGTTTCCCCATGCAGTCAGTTAATCTTGGGCCGTGCTCTTCAAATTAGTCGGCTGACCAATGAAAGCTAAGTTGTTTCGGAACTGTCCTGTCCCATTTAGGCCAAGTCCCAAGGTATTTGGAATTATGATAAGCGAAACCGAGCCGTATCCACAGTAACACAGAGACTTGGACGAATTTTACATGATTCCCGCTTTTTAACCACTATTCCACCACACTTCAAGGATTGAGGCGGCCGACCCTGCTTGAGTTGTCGCATCTTTCAAACGCCAACGACTGGCCAATAAGTTCCAAATGTGGTCTCAGCATCGCTTTACTGTCACTATTCCAATACCGTCCAACATACCACCCCACTCTGTCCTCACATATCTTCAGACCACTGGCCCAATTTTGGATCACATCGAGTCATTCCATAGCTGGTATGAGATACCTCCAGAACCAGACTCTGTTATCAACGACAATTTCTTTGGACCCTTTGACACCACCAATCGCGCGTTCTACGTCCGTGTGATCGTGCAACTTGTTCCAGGTGCCATTAAACGCTTAGCCTGTCTAGCCGTTAGTCAAAAGACCCCAGATGGACTACGTTTTCGCGTTACAACACCTTTTACCCCATCCTTCTTTTCTCCCAAGTTCATTACACTTTGGGCAAAATGGACAGTTCGGCCACGGGTTAGGTCCCCTTCTATTAATGATTCAACCGACAACACGATGGAGGAATGGGAACTGTGTGAAGAGGCGGTATTTGAGACCAATCGCCTTTTTATGCGTTGGGTTATTCCGAGGACGGAGAGAATACATCATACCGTATGCCAAAATCTCATGAATGATATAATCAATAATCATAACCTCGGCGCAACCTAAATTCAAGAATTTCAGGCAGCTTGGTGTAGCACCGACTCTGCCAATTTTTCTGTCTCGATAATTAGAAGATGAGATGGCGAGAATGTAAGTATTGACATAGAAGTGTATAAAATAAATTTTATGCATTGCATATCACCCCCGAGATTTCTTCTTGACCTTGCATAGATTGTCACCGTTAATGGTTAATGTCTCGTGGGGAGAATGTTCAACCTCTCAAGACTGGTTCGCCAGGCTAAAAGAAACCAACTAATCGCCAGTATCACACGCAAGCACCAGTCCATTAATCTCAGACCCCTGTTACGCATAATGATTTGTAAATGTACTCTATTTAACCCCTAAGCATGCAGTGCGCGGTTAGGGATGACATCGTCCCATGTCATGTCGGGCGCGCCCTACGACTCGCAACCAGATTTATAATCCGTCCCACTTCTTGCATAACGACATTCAGCAATTGGCGGGATATGCTTTGTTATTTGAACTCTGACATTCACATTCTCATCAGGTTGTTTTTGCCTATTAAGGGTATGGTAACCGCCAAATGTTCGTCGGGGGAAATATCATTGGTATAGGAGTAGGTAAGAGATGACTAAAACACAACTAGAACCTGAACGCACGCATTCACAACAACACGTGGGGCGCGCCCGACAAATCTAATAAAAATAATTATTAGTCATGATATAAAGAACAGAATAAATGAATTGCCAGGCATGAGACAAAATTTAAATATTAAAGAAGGCATATTTCCTTAATTCACCAACTGTACGATCTTTCAACCCAGCTTCTCATTATTCACCAATACCAACATCAACATGGTTCAAATCCCTCCTTTTGCCGTCGAAAGATGGATGGGCAAACACGAAGTATTGCCAGGCATTCTAAATATCGCTGAAACATGTGCTTCGTCTGTTTCAATTGATGACTTGGTCCGATTCTGCAAAGACCCTAACCTCAATCCCATTAACACGAGTCTTCCACTCACTTATGGGGAGGTTCCGGGCTCTCTGAAGCTCCGTGAGCTAGTCGCCGCCGAATGCAGTAATGAAACAACACAGATGTCGGCTGACAACGTCATCATTACCCAAGGTGCCATAGCTGCCAACTTTTTGGCTATGTATACCTTAATCGGTCCTGGTGATCATGTCATTTGTGCCTATCCAACATATCAGCAATTGTATGATGTTCCTCGGACTCTTGGATCAGATGTTTCACTGTGGAAATTGCGTGAAGAGGAGGGATTTATCCCCAATGTTCAAGAGCTCAAACAAATGATAAAAAAAAATACAAAGGTGTGTTAATATGAAGAGATGGTTTTTGCCAACACAAGCTCAGACAGAATGTTCCAGATGATTATTATCAATAACCCAAACAACCCTACGGGTGTCTCAATCCCAACAAATACTCTGCAAGAGATTGCCCAGGCTGCCCAAGAAAATGATATTATTCTATTCTCAGATGAAGTTTACCGCCCACTATTTCACGGTGGAGCATCTGGGCAGATCGATGTACCAGTACCTGTAACAGCCCTCGGATACAAAAAGACTATTATCACCGGTTCTATGTCTAAAGGATTCGCATTAGCGGGTATTCGTGTCGGATGGGTGGTTAGCAACGATGAGGGTATAATCGCAGCACTCACTTCAGCTCGTGATTATACTACAATCACTGTCTCACAGTTAGACGACCAGGTCGCTAGTTTCGCATTGTCACCTGCAGTGCTTCCACACCTCATTGAGCGCAATATATTACTGGCGCAAACTAATGCAAAGATCCTCACGGACTTTGTCGAGCGGCATAGTTCGGTGTGTTCATGGGTTGAACCTCGAGCTGGTACGACGGCTTTTATAAGGTTTTCTAAGAATGGAAATCCCGTGGATGATGTGGAATTCTGCAAAGATGTTATTGAGAAGACTAAAGTGTACTTTTGCCCTGGCTCACATTGTTTTGGGAGAGACGAGGACTTCAAAGGTTATGTTAGGATTGGATATGTTGGCGAGACGAGCGTCTTGGTTGAAGGGTTGGAGAAGTTGGGGGAGTACATTGGGGAGCATCTTATCTAAATGAGCTATCATATACTTAATTGGATGATTACCCAGTGAGAGAATAGTGTCCATTTATTATGGAAGTGCTGTCAGGACCTAAAATGTAGCTCTTGACATGGTTTGAACGGTTTTCCGGCTTCAATGTAAGTTAATTACATCAACCGCAAATAAAAAGATGTCGTGTTACAGTGAGTGAAAGGTTAGAGGTAGTGCAAAGCTATGGCCCTGCGCTCTAAAAGATTGGCCTAGACTAGCCTATCTAAGGCCAAACAAGAAAAGAACAGGAAGATAGCCAGAGAGGCTATTGCATAAGTAAGTGCCTGCTATCGTGTTGAGCTATATCTCTATGGCATTGGGTTGCAAAGAGCAAATTGTATGGAATTAAATCCATTTAGATACAATATAGCTGTAATAGCTCACCTAGCCTTAGTCTATAGCATATAGGAGGACCTTCTAAAGTGTACCGACAGATCATTCATTGTCGATTCCGACCAGCCCACATGACTCTACCCAAAGCCTTTCAGCGGCCTTTTGATCATAAGCCCAGGAAGCATACCCACCTTCTCCCGACATCAAGTCCGAATCAGCCCCAGCAGGAAGCTCTTCAGTACAGTTACTGAGATACTTGCCCCCACGTCCCTCCCATTCCTTACTTATTGCAGCATACACGGTTGTAGCAGCGCCTTGCGGAATGCTTTTGATGCCGTTCTTGAGCCCCTCGCTCATTTCCATATCATTCATTCCAATGTGCTGGTTGAGATTGGTAGCGGCCATACCCGGATGCACAGAAAGACCGTGTAGGCCTTCTGAACCATAGCGTCTTTCAATCTCATTGGCAAGATATATGTTGGCTGTTTTAGACTGCCCATATGCAAGCCAGGCGTCATACGGTTCCTTGTTAAAGTTGAGGTCGTGGAAACGAATCCCACCCATGCGATGGGCCAATGAGGCGACGGATACTACCCGGGACTGGAGTTCGGCAGAGGTTCCCGCAAGAAGGGCTGGTTTGAGAAGCTGAAAAAGAAGGAAATGGCCCAGATAGTTGGTGCCAAATTGTGTTTCGAAGCCGTCTTCAGTCTTCCCTTCAGGTGTTGCCATGACTCCAGCGTTCAATATAAGGACATTCAGACTTTTGCTTTGAGCCATGAATTCCTCAGCAGCTGCGCGGACTGAGGCAAGGGAGTCAAGACGCAACTCAATGCCAAAAACAGGTGCTTCAGATTGAACATCCTTTCTAGCCAAGACACCGCTGATAGCTTGCTTAACTTTAATGGAATCTCTGGCTGTGACGAAAATGGTGGCTCCGGCAGCGTGTAAAACGCAGGCTGTCTCAAGGCCAATGCCTTGGTTTGCACCCGTAACCAAAAAAGTCTTGCCACCAAGTTTGCCGACTAGTCCTTCATCATTCAAAATCTGAAGGGCTGCTGGGCGCCCATCACCAGGGCCTTGAGGGTTCAAGTGGGCAGCGGCGTATTTTCCCATTTTCAGTGGATGTGGTGATATAATACCCAATGGCGATTTGTAGCAGATTTTGTTTTCTCAATATCAACGAGGATTTGAATATATCTCTATCAATGAAGTGGAAACCCTGGTTTATAGGTATTCAGGCGGCATAGTCCTTCGAGGTATGCACTTTGTTGTTTTCATAACAAATTCCTGTATTACTTCTGCTGGCGAAGGTCACACACTCCAGACTGGTGATATTAGAAATCAATTGTCCCTCTTGGTAATTATTGCGGACTTAAGATCCTTTGGCATCAATATCCGAACCTCGGCCCTCTATTATGGAGCTCAGAAGATGAACTTGAGCCTTTACACAGTGGAATTGGTCCATTAGTGTCTGTCCGGTGGCATTAGTCACACAGCAGTAGATAAAGTCCACCGTTAAAACCGAAACTAGCCGTATTTATGCTTTCAGTTTCATGCAACTTGTCCCTTTCTGGCTTCAAAAGACCTTGATTTTGATTGATCCAAGGTCGCTTGCTGCAATTGTGTCGGGAGGTTCGGCTCTGGATCCTCGTACTCCGTGTGATCTGATTGGTGTCTAAAATAGTGCGATAATGACCCACTTCTCAATTTAAATGGAGTATTCATATTCAGACACATCAGGTTTGCTAATTGCACGCATCAAATAGAACTTGATTATTTATTTAGAAGCTAGAATAAAGTAAAATATAATACCACTCTCTAAAAATATATTGAATCTTTTTCTAAAATACGTCTAAATTATGATTACTCGGCTAAAAACGCAACCTTCAATCGTCAAATTAAAATACTTCAGCTGCACGGGAGATAAATCAATGGTCGAACGTTGATAAAATGAATTTATTGTCTGGATGCAAAGTGGTAGAGATAGCCAACCATTTTTTGCGTCTAGTATTCTATTCTAACTATCTTGCCATGCTTCTCGGAGGAATTCTTCGAGAGTCGTCAACTTGAGATCTGGCAGAAGCGCGTTCCAATCAGCCGATACATCCCAAACTCCATCGGCAAGACCCAACAAACTAAGTCGCATAAATTCCCTCCCTGCGAACTCGCGTTGATCCTCAGGAATTGTTGGGTGGAGAGTTATGGGGGTCCAGGATGTTGTGAAGCTGTTAGCCTTGAGGTCCGCCAGTGCAACACGTTCGACGGTGAACCTTTTTTCTGTCAACAATTAGCGGGTTATACCCTAGACGCTCTGGGCGACAACAAACCTCGGATTTCTCTACCTAAATGGAGAAGATGGGAGATGGTGGTCCTATTGGCGGCGATACCGCCCATGACTGGCCATTCTCCAGGGTACCCGATCGCTTTGGTAACAACTTTTGCAACATCCTCGAGTGTAGTGAATGACACGGTCGCATCGCCACCTTCTGGTAGAATAGCACGGCAGCTACCAAAATCCATAAATAGTTGCGTGTATGAAATATCCTTGCTGAGCTTTTCTGGCGGTCCTAGGTAATTCATAAAAACGGCGGGTAGGAAAAGACAATATTCAAGGACCTGCATAGACATAAATAAACCTGCTCATAACCATGCGTATTACACGCCATTCGAGTGCGTACCTTCTTTGTCTTATTCAATTTCGCCAAATACTCACGAATAATGCGTTTGCCATTGTACATGGGGTAGTTGTCCACAGAGTAGCTTGAGTATGTTAGCCATTCACTTTGATTTACAATGTAGATTTTAAACCTACAATGCCCACTCGCTCGGAGCGAACCTCTTTACGCCCACGTCAACACAAGTATTAATAAGGTTGATCTGAGAGATGTTTGCGGGATCTTGCGCAACCACAATAAACGAGAGTACAGTGTGGATTCCTTCTAAAGCCTCAGCCAATTGTTTCTTGTTTTTGTAGTCGACCTTGACCCAAGTCAATTCACTCGCGAGGTCACGGGGGGCCTCCTATTATGGTCAGTATAACAATACGGCGGGATAGCATATATTTTGCTTGCCTTTCGAGAGAGGATGGTGACATCATGAACACTTTCGGCTAGAATGGCCTTGACAATTTGCCCAGAGATTTCTATCAAGTAATTATAAGTATCTCAAAGTATTTGTGCCAATATTGCATTACCTCCGAAGCCTGCGATGGCCACTCGAACCATGATGTAGTTGTTTAGAGAATCAAGAGGAAAATTGGCAGTGATGCTGGGATAAAAGGGGCCCTTTAAAGACTTTAAGGTCATGGCTTAAACCTTTAAATAAGAAAGCGGTTTCCATCGATACCGACTACAAGCATCATCCAAGTCTTCAGAGGTAGCAGCATCGATATTAGTAATGCATTTGGTTTACGGTCGCCGAGCGGTGGAAGCACCAAAAGTTTAAATGTCCTAATCTCCACATGACCCGCTAGAGAAAAACCTCATCGGCAATCTTTAGCTTAGGAATATTTCTCATACCGTTATGCGGGGAGATTATCCCCCTTGGCAATTCTTGGTCCGGCGTGTTATGACCTCACAATAATCCACATCGTGACGCTGAATTGAATGACCAAACCAATAACATCAGCTGGAGAAGAAAGCTGATTTGTAATATCGTCCCTCCGGGTCGGCTAACAGCCTCCGTTCTTGGACCAGATGTTGCTTCCTCGAGATAGTTTAATCCAAACGTTTCATAGGTCTCGGATAATGAACATCCCGAGTAGTTAAGAAATGAACCGGAATAGCCGGAGTAATACGGCATGCTTTGTGCGTTGATGATGGCTCGATTCGACAAAGTCTTTTTAATGAGCTGTCCATTCATATAAAGCCATCCCTCAATATTCAATCAAATCTCGTTTGTTCTCACTCACAGTATCATAAAATCATACTGAAAGCCAAAGAGGTTCTATTCTGAAGCGCGAGCTGCCAAAAATCAATTGTGTTTGTGTGTATGGCCCCATATAAACGCTGTGCAGTCACTGACATCCAGAAGCATCGCACGATCCTTTACCAACATGTTGATTCTTGTAGCAGGTGTCTCAGGCCACCTAGGTAGGCACCTTGCTCATATTGGTCTGGAGAAAGGACACCAGATTCGAGGGTTCGGGCGTTCACCAAACAAGGTGCCACCAGAGATTCTGGTCAGACTTGAATCATTTGTCAAATCCGACTCCTACCATGATGAGACTGCATTGGATAAGGCAGTCTCGGGTGTAGATGCTGTTATTTGCTCCTATACTTCACACGCGGATGCCGTTCTCGATGCGCAATTGAGTCTGTTGCGCGCCGTGGAGCGGGCTGGAATTAAAGTGTACCATTCCCATTCCTGGAATGCTGATTGGACTAAGATTTCATTTGGCGATTTCGAACACTACGATGCCTACATTGCCTTCTGCAGGCACGTGGAACTTACATCGAATGTTCGGCCTGTTTATGTTTTCACTGGGCTCGTGAGCGAGTTTGCCTTGAGTGAGGCTGTGGGAATTGCTTATCTGAAGAATGATGCTGATGGAGAAGTTCTGGCATACTGGGGAGATGGCAATGCTAAGTGGGATTTCACATATATGGAAGATGCCGCTCGGTTCAGCATCGATCTTGTCACGACCAACAAATCGGTACTGGCTGGCAAAGGCGGAATATTTAGCATACGATCTGGGGAAGCTAGTCCAAAGGATATTGCACAAGCGTATGAAAGATCCAAGGGCAAAAATGTCAAACTTCAGTCGCTAGGCAGCGTTGAGGATTTAAAACTCCTCTTAGAGCATGCCAGGTCGGTGACCGATCCCTGCAACTACTTCACCTTTTCCAACTATTACAGTCAAATGACCAACATCCTTGGAACCTGGAAGATGGAAAGCCCGATCCTTGTGGGAGGCATGGACGCGGTGGAGCGCTTGTTTGATACCCAGGTTCAAATGCCGACCACGTATCAATGATAACCCAGAGATAGTTTGAATTTATCATCTATGGAGACCAAAATCTACCAAGGGCTAAGTCGCATTGTTATGACTAAGATATGAAATTAATTCAATTTAATGTGCGGTATTGATACAGGGGAGATCTCGTTTAATCATTGTGGTTGTCAGTGGCTTGTGGCAGTAATGTCACATTGAACGCACATGACAAACAGATCTTCAAGGCCCCAGCGGTTAAATCTCGAAGCGAGTGCCTATATGCACATTAAGCGAGTGGATCCATGCATAGACCAGGGTTAGCCATGCCTGTGTGGCATGATGTTGGTGAGCTGAAAGCATGACAGCCCCGCACTTCCTCAAGATGAATTTCCACTTTGATTCATTGTTCTTCAACTGCGCGGTTTGCTGTCTAATTTGGTTCAACGGGTCCAATAAAAGACTTATCTATTAGAAGATTTGAAAGGGGGATCTCTATAATTTCTCTTTTAATCCACCATGTCTGAGACATCGCCCGAACCGGCCTCGGGTATTCTTCCCCCGCAGCATTGGGTCCAAGTTTCCCAGGTTTGTGAATCTAAAATTGACCCCAAAAGTCAATCTAGTACAAGGCTGAACTATCGAATTTGCTGACTTCAATACAAGACGGACGAACCCGATGGCGATTCCGATGCGGCGACCGACACGGACAATACTTCCTCAACGGCGTCTATGACTTCCAGCATCTTCCAATATAGAACTCTCCATGGAAGGACCTATCACAGCGACCAGGGAAATGCACAATACTGGTAATTACTACGGATTTTGCCGATGTTGAATGACTGGAAGATACTAATGTTCTCATAAGGGGGTCTAACGACCAGCCACAGCTTGAATTGATGGACCTTACGTAGGTTGAACACTGAATAAGCCCACGATGTTGGAATTTGATCCGAAAATAGTCACCACATTCTTACTATTGGACTTGGCCATAAGCTTCATCTTGCGCCACTCGAAAAAGATAACGTCAAGGTGGGCCACCCATCTCGAACTTCGCATCGGCCAGCACTGACATTGGAACCAGCAAGTCATTGACATTGGAACTGGAACAGGTATGAGCATTTAAATCCCCTTTGGTAGAGAAAGGCTAATTTTCCTGTCAACCTAACAGGTATTTGGGCAATGTATGTCGTGCAAACCCAAACGACAAAACGAGATTGACCCTGTTGACAATCGGTACTAGTGACTTCGCTGATAGCTACCCTGGCGCGGAGATCATCGCGACGGATATATCTCCCAGCCAACCTTCCTGGACGCCGCCAAATTTGCGGTTGTAAGTAGCTTCTAGAGACGGACAAGGATTCTTAAGCATTTGAGCGCTCTGACAAAACAACGTAGCGAGATCGAAGATTGTACTCAAGATTGGACATTCAAGTCCGACTTTGCCGATTACATTCATATAAGATGGCTAATGGGCAGCATCAAAGATTGGAATTCCCTCTGTTCTGAGGCATTTAGGATCTGCAAACCTGGAGGGTGGATTGAGAGCCACGAGGCTTCTTCCGTCATTCAAAGTGACGATAATACGGTTGACAGTGATTCTGCCATGGGTCAATGGGGAAAATTCTTCATTGAAGGTAGCAAAAAGATGGGATCAAGCTTCACTGTGGTCGAGGATGGCACGCAAAGGAAAGCCATGGAAGAGGCCGGTTTCATCAACATTCAAGAATTTGACTTCAAGGTAGGCACAATTTCCAAACTCGAACCTCAAATTACTAACAAGTCAGAATCCCATCGGAGACTGGCCGGAAGACCCATTGATGAAGGAAATGGGTCCGTATACTCAATATGGTCTTGAGACAGATAGCGAGGGGTTCGTATTGTTCATGGCCCACACTCTAGGCTGGTCAAGGTCCGAGATCCTGCTTTACATTGCCCAACTGCGACGAGAGTTGCGTTCAGGGAAGCATCATGGTTATTTTGCACAGAAGGTTGTATGGGGCCAAAAGCCTTGAGAGGTTCCCCCCAGTCACCTAAGCACTATGGGGGGAGAGGTTCTTCGCACAGCCAATACGTTTTAGGTGTAAACACTTGGTTAAACATGCATTGTGTTCGTCAAGATTCTAAATTTTCATAGGAAATATGAGGTTTTTGGGTTTTATAAGATTTATTTTCTAAAAAGAAGAGTCCTTAGAAAGATTCTCGGTGCTTTATGTGTGCAAATAGCAAAATGTATGTGTACGAATAGAAACACTCTTAAATTATCTCAGAGGCTAGGAATAAATCTCCAAAATAAAAATTAATGGATTTTTATAATTTTATCAAACATAAATAAGGCTACCTGCTTCCTTATTCCATTTTATGGATTCCTTCAACTTCCATAGTAGTGTGTTGTGTGCAGCGTCAGCAATTCTGGCACCCCGAAGTTTACCCTGGGGGCTCAGGTGGGATCATTGAAGCTTGAAGGCGGCCGCCGCTATTTTAGGGCCTTGTTTCGCCACGCAATCCTTCACGCCACTCCGGCCTGGGCCATTTCGTAATCACCTGCAGCGCTCGTGTAGTTTAATGATGGATCATTTACACTCTACAACTTCACTCATGTTCATCACAAAGAATTGGCTGTATACATGCCTTAAAATATTTTGAAAAGGGCTATCCAGTGGATCTTTTAGCACCGTAAAATGGTTCTTGACTTCTTCCAGCGCAATAATGGCGTCGAGGTGGAGAAGTCTCAGTGTGATAAGGCTGCCTTGGCGGATGATCATTGACAAGCGGCCTTGGACGGCAGTTCAAGAAAGTTCAACACCAAAGGGTTTGCTAGGGCTAGCCATTCCAATAGCTTGGCTTGGCTAGTTCTGAAAACGCCCGCCTGTAAAGGGCATCTCCTTCAATTAATCTAGAAGAAATGGCTAAAGATTCTCTAGGCGGATCAGCGGGGCCAGAATCCTCCAACCTGGGCCAATGGGCTGGTCTGTGCCAGCCGGGCTCCTGTTTCAATACCTCAGCCGCATGTTTCAAACGCTCGTCAATTAATTACGTCTCGTATAGTAAATTCAACCTTTTCCAGGATTTAAACTGCCTTCTCTCATAGGAATATATAATACATACTAAAATGGGCAACATCTCCGACTTTTTTGGTCCATCGTCATCATTCTATTTCTCTTCGCGTGTTTTCAATTTCTACACTCCTTCTCTTGTAGTTGATCTACATCCACTCCTTCATTTCCCAATATGAGTCAATCCTTTTCTCTCAACGGGCTGTTGACAGCCGCTATTTTCGCACTGCCCCTAGCCTCCGCCCATCTTGCTGCCTACACTGATGGCATGTACTGTCCCGAGGTTAGTCTTGATACCTCCTTGCTATCCGGTACCAAAGCCAGCGCGATGGAATCTAATAACTGGACAGAATTCTTACCAGGGATCCCTGACAAACTTTACCGACAAGAGCCATGTCGTTTTTGACCCTCTCTACGACCTCGAGTTTGATAGCTGGTATGTTTCTGAGCTCATATCCTAAGACCCACTTCGCAAAGAGCATTCCTACTGAACTAGGATTTTGCAGGTTTTTATCCAAGGGTCGCAACTGTCATCTCGCTGAGCCCACTGGTGTATGGGAGATTGAGGCTAACTCTCAGGTCTCCGTTCCCTGGGCCAACTGGCAGAACTCGACTGGTTTCTACGCCGATGGCAAGGAGGAGAATGAGCGCCCCATCCCATACTCCGTGACCAACCCCGAAGTTGTGGCTGAGGGCCTTGTTAGCGACTCGAAAGGTCTCAACTCTCCCAACCTCCACGCCGCAAACAAATCAACCGCTGCTGGAACTGCCATTGCCATCGCTTATGTTGACAGCATTTGGGATGTCACCATGGAAAACTTGGTTGTCATTTCCATTGCTGGGGAGACTCCTTTTGAGCGCCTCGCCACGTACGAAATTCCTGACCTGGCTGCTTGTGAATCATGCATCTGCGTCACTGGGTGAGTCCCGATTGACCTGAACCATTTACTTTACACTCTTGGCCTGATCTGACTAACCGCGTATTCCAGATGGGTGCCGGATGGATATGGCCAGCAGAACATGTACATGGCCGCCCACAAGTGCCGCATCATCAACACCAACGGCGGCAAGAAGCCTAAGACTCCCAGTCTTGTCCCCGGAGCTGGTGTCGTTGGACCTAAGCAGATGATTGGAGCTTTCCAAAAGTCTGGAAACAATGTTGAGTGGACCCAGGGACAGCAGGTTCCTACGTACTCATCGCGCATGGGCTATATGAATGGTACGTATTCATGCATGCCTTAGATAGAACCCAGCGGCCAGTTGCTAACCTAGAATTGTAATTACAGATGCCCAGACAGACATTTTTGGCGACTCCGAGGAATCCGAATCCTCCACCCCTGCGTCTTCATCTGCCAGCACAATCGCGACTGTGGTTCGCGCTGCAGCGACAGCCTCCGGTACCCACACCACGACTACTTCTGTCAGCTCTACTCCTAGTGCTAAGGCAGGCTGCTCAGCCAAGCACCGCGGGAGGAAGCACCGCAGAGCCTACTAATTGGCTATGAAAGACGGAGGTGATTTAGACTCCTAGATGGCAGTGAAACATATGTTCAATTAGACTTGCACTTGCACTTCCTCCATACTTATTTTCAAGTACTGCTAGGCGGTACACAATTCTCTTCATTTCTAGAGAATAAATTTAACAATATAGATCACTATTGATGTGGCATTTTTCTCATATACAATGGACCTGAATTTAGTGCCTTGGATTGATTTGCCTGAAAGGTTGTTGCGATTACATCCAAATGGGCCTAATTGGACATGCCAAATTGGCGTCCCTTTTATTTTACTGAGGTGATACTGAGGGGATGATTTGACGCGTAGACAGACCAAATTGCTGTTCAAATTTCTTCTTTCCCTAGACAATCTTTCCACCTATCCTTGACTACTTCCATGTGTGCAACTTGTATCACTATCAAATAGTAAACTCAGACAGCAAACCTCGTCACAACACTTGTTCATGTATTGGGCATTTTAAACCCCAGGTCTCTCATTAATCGTGGTGCCGATGATGTCCAGAGTTGCCTTGTGGAAGATCGTAGAGTTTTCTGCTATAGTACGAAGCACGTCTTCCCTTTGTTTCTTGCTGCAATTTTGGCTATCAATTTGGTCCATCATAGCATATAGCATGGCCATATGAGCCTCGTTCTTGCCCATCACCTCTCGAATAATGGATTGGACCCGTTTGTATTCTCCGTCTTCCTCATTTGGCATGTAATTACGTACTATGGCCTGAGCCTGTGCGCGGTCGTTTTGGTTGCGAATATTTAAACCAAAACGACCCATGAGAGTCTTAGGATCTTTGTGGTTTTCTTTAATCCAATCTAACTCCTTAAGTGAGAACATTTCCTTGAAGACGGCCGCATGAATACCAAGATTATATGGATCATGGCCGGTGTGGTCCTCAGCGGGCGGGATTGAATCGGACATGAAGGCCCTTAAGATACTGCGGCCCTCTTCGCGATCCTCCTCTTTGTAAATACTTAGTCCATTGGCTCGGAGGAACTTGTATTCATTTCCATAGTGATGTTTTAGCCAGATTTTCTCACTAGTTGTCAGGCTCTTGTGAACAGCCACGTCAGAACCTTGAGATGACTGTAAAGCTGCGAATCGCTTCTGCTCATCCTCTGGCCACTGTACACTAAGCACATATGCATCAGACTTCTTAAAAGGCGAAGGGCCGACTTTTGGCCCAACCGGAGGGCCAGCCAGTCGAACTTCGGGTAGCCTGCCATCAGGCTTAAAGTAAGCCACAGCACGGCCATCGGAAATGCTGGTGATGGTTCCGGCGCTGTCACGGATTTTATTTGTCCGAATAATGTAGTCGTCTGAAATGCCTTGCCCAATTATATTGCAAAGAGCGTTGGGGACGTGCAGCACACGGTTCAGAATGACAGTTCCACGGGAGCCTGGTCCAGACTTGTTCGGGGAGCTTTTGGTTGGCAGTCTCACAGTACCAATGCCAACAACCTTTGATTTACCGCCATCAAAATGCATTGGGGTGACAAATGAATCAAAAGGAGTATAGTCATCATCGAACCAGGATCGATCTTTAGCAATGCTAATTGGTGAGCATGATAGGCAAAGCCACCGGTGTGGGGGGCACGCTTACTGGGCATTGGAGCAGTTGGACCAGACCCATGCAGGACACGCCAAAAGAGAGCTTTCATGTAGAGCCATTGCGATAATGAACTTTTTGGGATACTCAGCCTGTACGTCGCGAAGGGCACGATCATAACATCACAGAGAGGGTTACTCGCGAGGGGTTTTAGATGAGCTGGCACGTGACAAAGACCAGCCACAAAATATGTCACACTCACAAGTGGTCTCAATCGCTTATACAGACGGCTGTTACGTAGGTCAGATGCCCGGACTAGCCGGCATCGGGATAAAGGTGATAAGAAGATAGTCACGGCCGCAATTAGCCCCGAAACACCGTACTAAATAACACACGAGCGCGACTTATCAATCGGTTGACTACTGGCCCTGCCGGGCCCGGCCAATTGACCATCAAGGCCAAGTCCTGATCGTCATGTCGATCAAACCTTAAGACCCCGAGGCCGGAGGCCGCCTTCAACGGCAGCCTCCAACAACTAGCAATAGTAGCTATAAAAGACCTAGCTAGATCCCTTCCATAGAGAAAATCAAGAGCATCCAATTTAATGCATCAGGAGCCGTAGCTATCTATTGATAAAATATCTCACACCCAGTAGAGTAGAGATTGTTAATAGCCTAGCCTGACCAACGCGATAATGGCTAGATCCACCTGAACGGCTCTAATCTGCGTCCAGCACAAATTCACATAAAATACCGCCAAAGACGGTTTAAGGTCTATCTAACAACTACCGACCCTGCCGCCGCCGCCGGCCAACCGTGTCAGATAACAGTAGCCAAAACTGCCAAGGTACGGATAGCTTCAAACCTTAGATAGGAAGCGACGGAGGCAGAGGCTACCGACAACAACTATATATGACCTAGAAAGGCCCTTCAATGGACGGACGAGGAGCCCTAATGTAACCTTTGACCTCCATATTTAGTCCTGTGGTTTCTTATCCATTTTATCAATAGATAGCTACGGCTCCCGATGCAGTAAATTGGATGCTCTTAATTTTCTACTATGGAAGGGATCTAGCTAGGTCTCTTTGTCACACACCGTAGATAGCCTCAATAGCCTAGCCTGACCAACATGGTAACGGCCAGATCAACCTGACTGGCCCCGGGCTGCGTGCAGCCCGAATTCACATACAAATACCGTCAACAACGGTGACTGGCTTATCTGACTACTACAGACGCAGCTGGAGGCCGCCGCTGGCCTTATCGGATGACGGTAGCCAAGGCTGCCAAGCCGCGAATAGCTTCAACCTTAGATAGGAAGTCCCGGGCTGCAGCTGGCAGCTGCAGCTATAAGAGACCTAGCTAGATCCCTTCCATAGTGAGAAATCAAGAGTTTCTACATGCATCTGGAATCATAGCCATCTATTGATACTCTTATAGCTGTTGTTGCTAGCTGTTGGAGGCTGCCGTTGAAGGCGGCCTCCGGCCTCGGGGTCTTAAGGTTTGATCGACATGACGATCAGGACTTGGCCTCGATGGTCAATTGGCCGGGCCCGGCAGGGCCCGTGGTCTATAGATTGATAACACAGGCTCGTGTGTTATTTAGTATGGTGTTTTGGGGCCGACTGCGGCCGTGACCATCTTCCTTTTACCTTTATCCCGATGCCGGCTAGTCCGGGCATCTAACCTTTGTAACAGCCGTCTGTATGAGCGATTGTATCACTAGCTATAGAGGCCACAAGGTTACATTTGGAAGCTCTCAATTGAAGGGTCTATCTAGGTCTCTTATAGCTGCTGTTGCTAGTCTAGCTGTTGTGCTGTCCGTTGCCCTGGTCGTGGTCCGTTGACTCTATTCCGGTCCGATGAACCTTATTCCAGTCTGATGCCTTTGAGGCCAGCCGCGGCAAACCCAGTAGCGGTTAGATGGTCTCATCACCTAAGTCGTCGTTATTTGTATGTGAATTTGGGCTGCACGCAGCTTGGAGCCTGTTGGTCTGATCTGGCCGTTACCGCGTTGGTCAGGCTAGGCTATTGAAGCTATCTACAGTGTGTAACAGATTGAGACCACTTGTGAGTGTAATACATTTGATGAAAGGGGTGAGCCTGGGTATTTTGCAGCTATTAATGGCTGGCCGTGGCAAACTTCCTCTATTCAGCTTTAGCAATGACCCGCTGAGCCTGTTGATCATGATAATCGCAACTTGATCTTGGTCATTTTGAGATCGGCGGCGGAAGCAGGGGACGGAAACATGAGGCACCAAATCAATCTAGTCAAAGATATCCTCATCGGTAGATGATATTTCTTTTGGACGTTTTTATATCCTTGGATATTCAGATATAAAATAAATAGCCTAAATATTTTATTTATTTTCTTGATATATTTTTATTTACTTTATTATATTTTATTTTAATTATTTTTAATTATATATAAAATATTTAATTAAAGTCCCTTAAATTATTATAAAATAAAATATTTATTATAAATTATCTATTATAAATAAGTCATTATAAATAATTTATTTAAATTATTTTGTTAGGGTGCTGATTTCGGTGTTCATGTGTCACACTCACACGGGGGCAACCGCGCCTCTCAGGGCCCCGCCGGACCTTGACCACAAGGCCCCGATGCCCTCAACGGCTAAGTCTAGTACTTATAGCAACAGTCAGATTGCTCTCACCGCAACCGGCCCCAAAAAGTCAGACAAATCAGGATAAGCGCTCAGTTGGTGAATCGAACTAATACAGACCTGTCCCAACGCGGCTATCAACACCATCCTCGTGCGGTAGCCGCCGTAGCTAGCTTTGGATAGCTTCAACCTAAAGGAAACTCCCCTCGGCCGACTGGAACAGCTCATCACAACGGCAGCTATAAGACACCAACATAGACCCTTGAACTGACAAGACAAGAGTTTCCAAATGTAGCATTGTGGCCTCTGTAGCTAGTGATCTTTTCTGTCCTTGCTTGCCGCAACAAGCCCTGGAGAGGAAATGCGGCTTCGTCAACTAAATTAGGATTATTTGGATGTGAATTTGGATTATACTACCCAGGCCATCTAAATAGTGTGATAAGGTGAAGCTGCATCAAACCCAAATCTTGTGCATTTTCGTAGTCTCTGAAATGCTCAATTTCTCCTTGTTGCTAGAGATTAGGCAGACAAGCTGCATAAATGATCCTGTAATACAAGTCAATCGGCCCTAGATTTCCTATGAAACATGAATGCCCGGATTGTGCCAGTAGTCATGAGTGCTACTAACTCAGTACATGATGCGGGTCCAAGAGTCATGTCTGCAGGATCGCTGACTCACCATGAAAACATGTAAAAGGCAGCCGAAGTTGAATGGGGTAGATGGAATATGGCTACAGGCGGCCCCCAAGAATACAAGAGCAGTGGCGATGCAAAGTTGTGGGTCTCTTGACGAATGGGATGTGAATATGCATTCAGCTGCTTGGCGTTGCCAAGCGCAGCCTCAGGTATGAGCAATCCCAAAGGAACTTTGAGGGCATTGGATCGAGCTACGCCTTGTCTCGGATCCTCCAGCGGTAATTAATTCTCTGCGTCAGTCCGAAAATACACATGCATTGCAGGTCCTGGTTGGCTGTGTGACTTGTGTTGGTCGTGAAATGTATGTGGGTCGTCTAATACATTCAAGCGTCTAGGCAACACTCGCGCCTTTGATTCGACGAAAAGCAAAAGCTGCGGTCGCGACAAACAGGATTCGAAACAACTAGAATGGTTAAACGTTCCGCCGTCTAGGCAACATGCTCCGCAGCCATCACGCGGGGACCTTTGATACGAAACGAGGCATAAGCGCTGACACTATCGCGAAATAACGCCTTTCCGAGCTAAAGGTCGGCGTCTGTCGCCTGAATTGAATAGCGTCTTGCGCTGGAAAGTCTGGCCCCCAGAGTTACGATGGAGCTTGGCTGTTGGCCATGGGAGATTTAAGTTGGTGGCTACCCAGGGAAACTGAGCGAGTTTTGTGCCTTTTACAACATTTTGACTACACTATCATTTACTGCTAGTTAGCGGAACATTGAAAGTAGCATTCAAATCTTTTCATACCTTTTTTCTTCATCTTCTCGCAATTTATTCCAACTGCTTCGCAGAATATTGAACTCCACAACCTAGGTCCTGACGTCTGACGTGGTTCCTAACAAAGCATTTGAGCCAATGGCAATCTCTACTCCCTTTGATGAGGCATATCGGCCTCCAACGAAAGGAATTTTATCCAAAATTCCATCTTCATGGGTTCCATACGCCGAATTAATTCGGCTAGAACGCCCACACGGCGTATATCTGATATACTTCCCACACATTATCGGCCTTCTATATGCCAAATCGGCGGTGGCTGTGACTATTCCAGCTTCCACACTGATACACCGACTCGTCATGCTTTTCTTTTGGGCATTTCTCGCCCGAAGCGCTGGCTGCACATGGAATGATACCGTCGACCAAGATTTCGATCGACAAACAGCCCGTTGCTGCAGCCGGCCTATTGCACGCGGCGCTGTGACTACACTACAAGGGCACATTGTTACACTCGTGCTCACCACTCTTGCATTGTTATGTCTTCAATCTATGCCACTTAACTGTACACTTTGCGGCTTGTTTGTCGCTGCGCTTGGCACAATATACCCGTTTGGAAAACGCTTTACAAACTTTCCGCAAGTAATTCTTGGAATGTCCTTTGCCACAGCTGTACCATTATCGGCATACTCATTGGAGCTTCCCGCCTTGGCCCCATCGTTGCTTCTCCCAACATGCAGCTTGACGTTCGCCATTCTTCTGCTAGTTGTTTTTTACGATATTTTGTACGCTATTCCAGACATTCAAGATGACCTCAAGTCGGGCGTGAAAGGCATGGCGGTACTCTTTCGAAACCATGTTAGAATGCTACTAGCATTTCTCGCATGTTTCATTGTCGGACTCGTGGCCGCCACGGGCGTCATGCTGAACTCAGGAATTTATTTTTTCGCATTTTCTGTTTTCGGTTTGTCTACAGGACTACTGTTGATTATTATGCTTATTCGCAGCCGTAAAACTCCCAGCATATCACAGAGTTTGGGCTGGGTATATATGATTTCTATTCTCAACCTCCTTGCAGGATTTGTTGTTCAATCTGCAAATCATCCCATTACTGCATAAAAGCAGGTATGATTGAGAAACATATACACAACCGCTAAAAATCAATTTACATTTTCATTATATGCACATTGGTAGTGAGCCTATTATCTTATCTAGAATCTGGTCTTAAGCGGGAAGCTCAATGCGACTGTGATTCTTATCATTTATACAGGCCACACATCACATCGGATTAAGAATGTTCCATTCACTTCATGAGAAATCCATGCCGGTCACTGTAATATGATAGATAGCGATCTAATGGTTTCAGTCCGGGTGAGGATTTAGAAGAACTACTTGAAAACATATACAATGAAGGACATTCGAGCGCTTTATCCCTACGAAATGTGATAGCATCAATATCTACAGCTAAATGTAGTTATGTTTGGTCCATTGAACCTCACAAAAGATGATAAATTGTATGAGAATATTTTATAGAATAATAAATCATCCGGCTAAGCTCACCCATGGAGTTTTGGCGACTGTGCGCTGTGATGGACCTTATTGCATCAATGGCAAATAAAGGCGTATTGAACCTTGTTCAAGCCTTAGATGGCAAACCAAAACAGAGGAGATACAGTAGACCATCCAAAGTTCCGACAATAGCCACTGCTATGGCGAAAATACCGTTTAGCTTCAGATAAACAAATGCTACATTTTCCACCAAGGCCCGTGTCGTAGATCTCCAAGCCTCCATCAAGGTCATATACCCCCGTTCATAATTATCATTCGACAGGGCTGGATCCAGTGACATGATGGTCTGCTCATTACTCGGAAGAAGTGACGTTTCGATACGCACGAGTAGTGAGTTCGCCGGGATAACGAGGAGCGCTTGCAAAATTCTAAGGAATGCAACCAGAGTATATTTCTCTGTGCTAGTCTGGGTGGGGAGCAAAAGGCTATAATCATCGCCAGCGACGTAGGAAATCGTGCGCTGTGCTCCACCCCCTATTATTGAGTAAATAAGCATAGGAAGTGCAACGGCTTTGAATGTCTTCCCTATGGGCGCCATGCGCCTCCAGAAAGGTCTAGGGCTTGGTGGAGTGAGAATAGTATGCACCCAGAGCGTGTGGAGTGGGATAATAGCCAGTGGCAAAAAGACTTGAGCTAGCAACCCCGGGATGAATGGGACCTGATCAGCCACAAGGTCGGGTAAGCCTGTTACTATAATCCACGGAAGATACCACCCGAATCCTCGACAGATTGAGAACCACTTCCGGGGCGAAACGAGCAGGCGAACCATGGACACGAGTGAGAACCTGGATACCGGAGGCCTGGTATTATTTAGGTTGTGTGGGGGGGAAGGTCCATCGTTGTCTTGATCGACATTCTGGCCCAGCTCAAGGTCATCTTTTCTGTTTTGCGGCGAATTTTCTTCGTTGCCTTGGTCGGTGATCTCCTCCAGGCCAACAGGTTCGTAGCTGGGCTCGTCTAGGTTCGCAACGGCAGCCAGGGCAATGTGGACATCGCCGATGGCGTAAATGAGCTAGCTTGATAATCAGCACTGAAAAGGACCCAAGATAAAGCGCTCACACTTACGACAATTGCCAACGGCAGTACAATGATAATGTTGAGGACCACCCAAATGACTGCTGGAATTGTTATCTCCATGGTTATGGTGGGGCGATGGCCGGTTTATCTTGGGGATGGTCAATCAGAGCGAAACTGGAATGGTGAGAATGGATTCTTAAGTATTCCAGCAATTTCGAGGCGCAGAAAGCTGTACACCTTCTTTCTGCCTTGCCGCCGGGATTTAAGCATGGCCCCAAAATGCGGGCTTAGTTTCAGCTGTTGGGGCAGTGCAGCCTGTTGGTTATGTACAGCATGCAGCTGTGCTGTGGGTCATGTCAGCAACAACTCAGAGTTATCGGTCGCTGTTTCAGGTATTTCAGCAATCGCCGGTACTCATGAAAAATAATCTGAAGCTGTTTGTGAGCCTTTGGTTATTCTAGACAATCGTTGATACAGCTGCTCTGCCTATATCTTTGGCTCGAGTTGTGTGTAGAAGTAGGAGGTAGCGTCACAGCCCACAAGCATGCGCTGTCCATGCAGTCAGTACGACTTGTCGGTTGATGTCAGCCTCTCTGCTTCAGGCTTGGCTCCACCCAGCCAGCATCCGCTGATCGTGTCCATCACAGCCGTGCACGCAAATCTCTTCAGGGTTACCCCCTCAAGCCAAGAATTAAACCCAGCTCTGAGTGGAGCATTTTTGAATAAACCTTTATTTATGCATTGCTGCTTAGGCAGAGAACAAACAACATCGTTGTAAGCGTCCACTAGGCAACTTGATGACAAACCCAATGCATTGTGGTAAATTTGAAATTTAGACATTCCTAGGCAGTACCCTTTAACCCGCCAAAGGCAAGGAAGCTAGTATCAGTTTTCTTGCCGGCCAGCAACCCCGGCGTTTGATGCAACTTTCAGCTCGTAGTCTACATTCCGTCGATGTGCCTCAGCCTGATTTCTAACATCACCCTTAGCTTGAGCGCTTGTATGTACCTAGTCCAGGCCCGAACAAGGCTGTAACCTACCTGTCGACCGCCACACTGCGGCAGCCGAAGGCGAGAATCGATCGGTCAACGTACTTACTATGCTGATTAAATACAGTCGCTTATCTGCAATTTGGCCCGATCTCTACGGAGCCGGTTGCCGAACTATTGGCTTGCTTATGGTGGCCAGGTGGTGCGCCGTAGTAAAGAAATCCTCGGGTACCAGTTGGTAAGGCCAATTAATTCTCTAAATAGGCCATAAGATTATCCGATGTCATGAAAATTGAGAAAGAGATAATAAGTGATTAAGAGTGTGTAGAATGAGTAGATGGAAGTCGAAACTTCGACCTGGAAGTCCGGTTTTATGAGGCGTAGGTTTTGGCTCTTAATCGCTTCATATTCAAGGTCTTCGGTGCTGGGGAGGCTCTAAAATTTTATTTCATTATTGCAAAATGAAGCTGATAGGCGTGCAGAGCGATCATCAGCATTACATTACAGAATTTTGGCTTGTCCTACATCTGTACTATGAGTTAGTGATTTCAACCGTTCTAGCTCTAAGTATAATACTATCCTCTTGCTAGATTTTAATAAGCTCAATTTCAGTTTTAACTCTTACATTTCCATGCTTCTAGCAGATATATAATAGTTAAGTAATTAATAAAACGTTGGCGTAAATGCTGCTTCCCAAATTCTCCGCACATTCGTTAAATCCATCAACTTGGACTAAAGGCAGCCCGCTCGCCACAAGCTCCCAAATAAACCAACCAAACAGACCACGCAATAACCCCACCTACCAATTCCCTACCCTACACTCACCTTATTTGTCAATTCAGAATCCATCTTATTAAAGCTAAGTCTAAAATACAATACCAACCATACTAGACCTCCTAGAGTCTGCTACAAAAAACCAATTGTTCGTAGTATTTATAACACGGTAAAAAAATGCTAGGCGGGAACGATATAATCTATGTAGTAAATCATAGGATATCATCCCTACTCAATTTCATTAATCCGTCTCATTTTAGTACCATTATTCCCCCTAAGTTACAACTTTGTGCGATATCTCAAATTGGCTGTGACATCAATGTCACCAGTCAGGATCATATCATAGGGCAAAGCCAGCCCCTTCTTTTCAGACTCTCCGACTGCATCCGCCTTAAACATGTGTTTTCCAGCATGGAGGAGATTGGTCGTTAGAAAGTAGTCCAAAGAGTTCATGTGCATGTCCACGGCTGGGCTTGGGACATCCTTTTCCATGAGGTCCAGAAGCTTTTGACCGTCAGGGTAAACTCCTTTAAGGAAGTCCAAAAACTTTCCTTCCCCATACCTCTTTCCGTCAACCTGCCACCTAGGGTTGCATTTCCAAGTGAGTTTCAAATTGTTAGGATGCTGGCCTTCGGTTGTGTTTGTCCACTGTCCAGTGGCTGACCAGCTGAACGTATAATATACAGTGCCGTAATAATACACATCCTCACCGAACAATTGTTTTGTGTAGATTTTCCATTTCACAGTCTGTTCATTACTCTCGTAGCTGATCTTTGCAGAATCGGTTTTTGGGTCGACGACTCCACTGCCTATGGTAAGAGATGACTTTGGCGTTTTGGTAGAAAATTGAATTTTGTCACGGATGAATTTGTCAGGGTTGACCCATTTTTTCATTTCGGGTTGAACATAATCGTTAGCGTTGAGCTTTCCAGTGACTTTAAGGACGTCTGATTGCAGGTTAGTCTACATGCCAGGTATGTTGTCTGCCTGACTTACCAGTAGTAGTAGGCACTGCTTCCATGTCGAGTAGAAATTTACTGAAATTCGGCTGCAAAGTATTAAAATGATGAATGCTTGGTGAAAACAAAGCAGGGAGGTTACCTTGAGATAAAGATTCCATAGAATGTCATGGCTTAGGATAACACACGCAGTGCTGTCACTAGGCACTGGACTGCGATCAAGATCCTTTGGATGAAATGTGGCGTGTCCTGTACCATTATTGGCCCCACCAATAACCTCGATCCACATGCAGAGAGCTGCATCTTTTCTCGCGCCAGCAACGGAAAAGTTAAAGGACACCGGTCGCAGAAGCTCAGAGCCTGACTCTTTAGAGTAGTTGTTTGAAACACCGGCTAAATGGTATTTGACTCCTTGTTTCTGGAAATGATTTGCGATCTGCTGACAGGCCATTTTGAGAGAGTTTTCATCCCTTTCTGTCAGCTCACCACCCTCTTTCTTTGTGACATCAGCTTTGACTTGTGACATGTCGATGCACACATAAGACGCTATATTTTCTTCTTTGGGGTCAAGCGTCACTTTCTCATGCGGGGGTTTCGTCTCGACAAGCTGTCCTTTGATGTTCTTGTTTACTGCATAGTTTCCATTCTGGTCGACTTTCCCGAGAACATTGCGAAGCTGGGCCGTTAACTTGATAATGAGTCCTCTCTTCAGCTTTTTCTCTTCTTGATCATCGATTTGAGTTGTTCCACTGATCACATCGTAGTTAAGAACAACTTGATCATTACCTTCAAATTGCAGCACTGGGGGATTTATTTTCATTGAGATAGATTTGTAGTAGTAATTTTCGTCCCGCTCGTCCCATAATTTCATTTTGAATGGACCAAGATTCAAATGATCTTTTGAAGATTTGGCAATATTTTGAAGGAGCTGGTTGATTTTGGTTTCATTGTATGCCACGAGAACATCATAACCATTGGTCGTCCTATTCCCAGACATCTCCTCAACGAGGGTGTTGAATTGAAGAGTATGCATGATCACGAATTTGAAGTTGAGCAATGATTGAATAGAAAGATAGTAGGGAAAGGCCGTTTTTAATCTGTAAAGTTCAGGGGCCCGACGGCTATCATCTGCCTGTTGAATAAAATGTATCCTTCGTGAGGCTTATATTTGGCTCATCGATCCTCGAATATTATGTTATCCGGCCAATATGAGCTAAAGCAAATTTACCTATCACGTAGACGAGAACAAGACTTATGACCGTCAAATGACGCACCGACGAGTTAGAATTCCAAGGCTGACAAGAATGTACCCAGGAGTTATTCTGAGGGTAAATGGAATGTAATATAATACTTTGTTTTGTTATATTTTAACTCCATACACATCTATCCATACAGAAGGGTCTAGTCGATGTAAACTAAATACATTTTGTGGACGCAAACCCAAAACAAAGAGAGTTACAAGATGCGATGGCAAGGAATGTTTTCTCAAATAAGCTTGCAGGAAACGATGGAAGAGCTCTGTTAGAGCTAGTATTAAAAATCATTCAATACCAAAACCATACAGTATGACATCTGATTGAATATGTGGTAGGCCTGACTGGAATGGCGGGAGACAAAAGTCAAATCAATCTGACATCATAGCGGGGGTATTGGAATATAGTAATCCCTTTGATGAATACAAATTACCACTGGTGCTGAAGAAACTTCTGTTATAAGCTAAACTGAGGGATCATTGATTTTCTCTTAACATAAATCGCCTTAATAGGCTTGGTTCTTTACAAATGACCTCAATGGATCTTTCACGCAGTGGAAGAAATAATAATTGAATGGCAACTTTACAGACTTTGGACTTTGGCTTTGCCCCACCACCAAAGATGAACTCGGGCCTCTATTATACATAGTTGATGCGCGTATGACGTCAAATAAAGTTAACCCATAGCATCGATTTCGTGACCAGCAGTGCATTCCAGCAGCTTCAAACGAAATCTGCTTATTTTCTCAGCCATGCAGCATGAATTAATTGTGTTGTATTAACCGAAATTCGTTGCATCTGCCGTGAACAGAAGTAGTGGCAAAACTCATATTCAGAGTAGGGAGGCTGACCAATTCGGCGCATTGCTACACCCTCGAGGAATACAAGGAATTTCGATCTTAGCAAATAAAGCAAAGATATACCTCGTACTAGAGGCTGGACTATAAATCTTTTGCAGAAGCATGAATGTTAATAAAGAAAAGTTTACAGCTAGGCAAATAAAATGAATCATTTATTTAGCCGTGTGAATTTAGTGTTTAAATGCGTATTCTATTGCCAAAAGCAGCCCTGAGACTCCTTAGAAGTTGTGAAAAGCCATTGATTTCGGCCCGTGTGGAATTTAGCTTTAGATCATGAGAGATATATCTATCAGCATGGGATTTGAGTTAGGTGAAACTCTTTGTTGCACCAAATTTACATTTAAGTTTTTGGTTCAATGGGTCTAAGCCCATTCCGGTACACGTAAAATCTACCTAACTGTCTTGTTTCTGCTCGGGCAGGGGTATTTTGGCGTGGGATATTTGCATTAAGAAAAAGGTCGATGGCAGTGAAAAGGTGATTTTCGGTTTCCTTCGTCCCGTACAATGTTACCATCTTGTTGCTTTTATTTTTTTCTCGTCCATCTTTACTAATCCCGCAGCCATGACCTCGAACGATAATCGGTTCTTGTACGCCAAGGATGAGACTCAAATCATCTTGGACACTACAGAAAAATGTCTACTTGATAAAGGATTCACTTTCGAAAAGCCAACATGCCTGATATACGCTGAGCACATTGAAATTACATCGAACATAATTCTGCCAAGCAAAAGTCTTGGTCTGTTCTGCACCCGTATCAGTGTTCCGGATCGAGTCAAGGTTGATGTATCTGGCGCGCCAGGCAAGGCGGGCGCCCAGGGTGTTAATAAGGATGGTGGGCCAGGAGACAATGGAAATGAAAGCGGTAGCCTGTGGCTATTTGTTCAGGAGTACCAGGACGGCGATCTGAACAACCTTGTGTTACAGGCATTTGGAGGAGATGGTGGTCGAGGTGGTAATACAAGTGGTCTCAAGAAT
Organism: Calonectria hongkongensis; assembly: GCA_017140755.1. Classification (NCBI taxonomy): domain Eukaryota; kingdom Fungi; phylum Ascomycota; class Sordariomycetes; order Hypocreales; family Nectriaceae; genus Calonectria; species Calonectria hongkongensis. The sequence continues at coordinate 615,741 of JAACJA010000006.1, forward strand.
GACGAGAAGCAAAGCACACCCAAAGGGGGTTCTGGGGGAAATGGGGGCGCGGGAGGTGAGTAATACCTCGATGGTTATCGCAAAACTAACAATGAGGAAGGACTGATTGAAGTCTCCCTGGGTACCTCGTTTGGTGTCGCCATCGCAGAACTCCGTATTATCAGCAAGATGCCCTGGCCCGGCAAAGCGTCCAAGCTCATCCAACCGGAGGTGTCTAAACATCTCGCCAAGTTTGTCTTGAATCAGGATTTGAACGATTTAGATTTGTATCAGCAACTCAAGGATTTACTACGTAAGCTATGTGAGAGGTTGAAAAACCTCCCGGTCGATATGTCAGATTTTACCGGCCCAGTACTGGTGCAACTTCAACAAATAACGGATTCAAAACTTGCACCAGAGGTGGACCAAGCAGTATTACAGAGTCTCAATGAGGTGATTCACGGACTGAACCAAGAATCAAAAGTGAAAGGGGCTTTGGCACAGGCAAAAAGTGTGTTGAAGAAAATATCTTCTTCACGCGCATCCAAACTTGAGTTGTTGCTCGACCTGATCTGGAAGAGAGTGGAACTGAAGCAACAAGAGACCCGGGTGAGCCTTGAGTCAAGCTTTAAGGATAACCAAGGAGGTGAGATTTACTCTGTCCTTAACCTCACGCACGTATTGACCAGACCAGGGGAAGGTGGCAGTGGTGGACATGGCGGGCCAAATGGCTCGCCTGGAACAAGAGGCACACAAGGTGTCAAAGGGCAGCGCCATCTTCGTTTCTTTGAGTTTAACGGCTCAAAAAAGGACTTTGAGGTACTTCAGGCATACATATTTCCTGAGCAGTGTCATATGCTGCTAAATAAAGCAGACAGCCAATTCTACGAGCTCAAAAAAGGCAAGCAAGCTGAGGTGCTTCGCCAGTACGAGCAGCTTATTCAACGCCTACACGTTGTCAACACTTTTGACTCGATCGATTCCGGGCTTTTAGGAGCGCTTAACAAGCTGGAGAATGATTTGAAAATCACTAGGAACGCAGTGGGCCAACTCAAAGCAATTTATGGGCAAGCAAAGAGCCGTCGAAATCGATTACTATTGGGTCAAGACATGCTTGGACACAGTTCTACTTGGGTCCCTCGACTTTCTTACAATCACTATGCGAAAACACTCCAAGACCAACTTAAGGTTCTTAAAGAGGTTGAGGACCTTGAAAGCCAATATCAAGCAGCACTGGGAAATGAGGCCGAGATGGATGACCTGATCAGAAAAGGTAGACAGAAAATGAGGGAAGCGCTGAATGAGGCACAAAATAAGATCGACCGATTGACTGGGACCAATGGCCTTCTGTCCCAGACAGCGGACAAGGTCGCTGCACTGACTATTGAGATGAGGGAAAAACGAGATGTGGTGAAGGACAAAATTGTTAGGATTCATCCGACGCCCCGCCTTGACCTTCTCAACGCGATCGCAACCCTGACAGATTTAAAGAAGGATTTCTCTTCTTTGAAAGATATTTTTGACCTATACAAAGAGGCTGCAACAGACCTGAAGGACAAGGATGGCAAATTGTACGACATAAACCTTGTGATCAAGCAGCTTATTGAGGGTGGAAACTCCTTGGATTCCTTGGAGAGTGTCATCAAGACAGCGGGTAATAACACCCTAGAACTGGATGATCCTGGGGCAGCCAAAGTCATGGCAAAGCGAGACGACATTTTGAAAATCATTGAAGCGTTTGCTAAGTACATCTCTGGAGATTCCCAAAAACAAGTTCAGAAGGCCTTGGATGATTATGTTTCCACTACACTCCTTCGCAATCAAACAGTGATCGCATACAATTCGTTTATTCATTTGCTCATAGAGGCTATTAACGAGAAGGAGTACGCCATTTCTCAAGACGCCAGCTTAGCTAACCAGAAGGTCAAGCTTGATCCAACAATCCCAGCTGTATCTTTTTGGCTTCGACGAACTCGAGACAATCTCAGACTCCAGCTGACACAACGCCTTGATCTTGCAAGTCGAGCTGTTAGATATTGGGGTCTGACTGACGAGAGCAACTATTCTCAATCTGGTCCTCTGCGGGGCTCGATCAAGTTGGATCTTGAGCGTATCAACCTAAATAAAGCATTTGAAGATATCCTGGATCGATACTCGGGAAATATCCGCTCAGTTTGGCCAGCAAGAAAAGATCAACAGGGCCTGTTTTACACCTTGACAGACTCTGAACGAAAATCGTTGGTTACTGACGTGCGGGACACTGAACTGGGAAAAGTCTATACGGTCAGCATCGATTTGAAACCGGGAGACCCACCTTTCGGCAAAGGCCGTGCAGATGTTCGTATTAAGGAAGTACGTCTATGGCTAATTGGTGCGTCAGTGGACCCGGATGGCGCGGGTCATCATCGTGTGACTGTGCACTTGGAACACCTAGGTCAGGACGTATACCAAGATGAAAACCGTCATGAATTAGTGTTCTCGCATGACATGGTCAGCATTTCGTTTGAGTTCGATGCTTCAAAGGTGAAGAGCATCCATGATCTCCGATCTGAAGCCTGCCTCAGCCAAGCAGATGAGATGGAGAAGGGCTGGACAGGTGGAAAATCAGAAAGGGACAGTGAATTTGCGGCAATAGGACCATTTGCTACTTGGAGACTTGTTGTGCGAGAGAATGAGAATCCCGGGCTAAACATGAATGGTTTAGTATCCGCTCATGTAGAATTTCATGGAGCCAATCGATCATTTAAGTAATTGTACCAGACACATGATTGCTTTTCTGTTGAGGAACAAGAATTGAAATTGTGGACTTGACTTGATATATCATTCATTTCGTATAGTAACCCCGGCATTCAATATAACTCTTAGCTAGTATATTCTATAAATATATCTCAGCCTAGTTTACAATATAACCCTTAGGCCTCACCGCGGTACATTCCCAAGATCCAGCTATAATATATCTATACAGCTAGATCAGGCGATGTTTAAAAGGTGCCATCTAAAGCAATCACATTAAAAGATCACAAACACCTTTTGTAACACAAGTATTAGTTTTATAATATGTCTATTCTTTCTCATCCACTACTTAATAATGAATGAGATTAAACTGCAATCCCTAAAAGAGCGTGCCCCCTTAGTCTCTTCTATTATTACCTGGATACCTAATACATCATAAACATGATCCACGTAGGTAAAATAATTTCGTTTTCTTTTCGTACTTGATTAGTTAATATGAACGATTAAGCTTCATGGGGTTCAAGGTGAATAGGATATTATGACAAGACACGAAGCCATGTGTGATTTTAGTAGTTGATCATCCCCATGCATCTCTCATATCAAATATATTGATTCAACCTTAATCCTGAGTGATTATCATCTTAGCTACAGTTAGGTCATTACGCCTGAGTTGTTCAACTTTATCGCATCATGTGACCTGATGTTAGTGGCAGTGTTTTGAGATGAGCTAAAACCTCGCGGCGCCCTGTGAAGTAGAAAATGCAATCTATCCGCTTAGTGCCTACTCCACGTCGGGCTAAGGCGAGTTTCTGAACAGCAAATCATTCCACCACATCTCTATTATAATCGCCACCTCCAACCGATTCCCATCGCTTCATTTATCACATGTCACTATCACCTACTGGTGACGTAAAGGCTGAGTGAACGGGTCGGCGATACAAAATTCCGCCTCCCCCGCCCGCCAGGCAGCCTAACACCCCGCAGACCATCTATACAATGGAACAAATGGTGTCCCCTAAAAACAGTTTTGGAGCAAGGAATATGCAGAGTGACTTAGTTATGGCACGAAAAAATGACTTCCTTGCTCAGAACAAGTCGTATGTGTTGGCCCCCAGGCATTTCAAGAGTCTGAGCTAACCTACACCACAAGATTGCTTGAAACGGGGGAGTTCTCCGATGTGACGGTCACATGTCAAGGGAGAATGTGGAAATTGCATCAAGCAATCATCTGCCCCAGGTCAAAATTTTTCCAGGGAGCTTTTCGGGGTCAATTCAAGGTATTTAAATTTGTTTTTTTGTTTTCTTCCTTTTTTCCCCTGTAGTGTTGGCTGTATTCTGGCTTTCCTTATCAAAGAGCTATATGGGTGACACGCTTTGACCATTGAATACAGGAATCGACAGGCAAATCAATCGATCTAGAGGAAGTGGATCCAGACCTGTTTGACCATGTTGTCAATTACTTGTACACAGGAGGTCAGTTATGATATAGGTTGCGCAAAAAGCCAGCACCTAGCTAACAGATGAAATTGAGATTGTGATTGGTATGACCTGAGTCGACTCACAACCAATCCATTCCTCCAAGCCGCTCAGCTTTCTATTGTAGCTGATTACATTGGCCTGGAACCAATGATTCCCGACATATGTACCTATTTGAGGGAATACTACACACCGATAGCAGCATTAGTTCAGGGTGCTTACAGGTATACATCTGCTCAAAGACCCAGTTCGATTGACGAGATCTCGGAAGGGTTTCTGGAAATGTACATTGAAGGTGCGCAAGTGGCATTTGACCACCCTGCGCCAGGTTTGGACCTGCTCCGAGCCACATTTCGGCAATTTGTTTCCGACACTGCATATTGCGTGTTGAGAGACCCGGTCTTTCTGGCAGGTTTGCGCGAATGCCCTACGCTGTCCCAGTCGATCTTGGAAAATCTATTTGCCGATGGATCGTCGTTCCTTGATATAATCCCTCGGGAGGATTCTATGGTTCCGCCAATGTGCCATAAATGCCACCAGTTCAACGCATACCCATACACTTCTACATGGCTCGTGGAGGGCCGATTACATGGCCGTTGCAAGACCTGCCAAGAAGAGGTTGAGCAGTCCGACTCTTTAAGGACGCTATAGCCAAGAAAGATGGGACTTGGTTCCTATGGTAATGAATTTGCCGCTGCAGATTTGATGGTTGGATTTTGAGCTGCAACCAGCAGAATTGGATTTTTTCTTTATTTATTGACTCTTTTCCGAGACCCCTTATCTCAATCATTTTTTCAGGTTACTTGAACCAAACTGCCAAATTTCTATGACTGGAGTCAATGGGCTGTCAGTTACTTAGTTCTATGGAACAAATGTCCTGGGTTTTGCATTCTATTTCATCGGTGCATCATTCAAGGAAGCCGTTTTCAAACCGTGTAAACCCATCCTGTCCATGGCATGGAGCGTAGAATCCGGACAATATGTGCGTGCGTAAGTCCGAAAAAGGAGTTGAAGACTCCTCTTTGTCCTTAGTTGGGGTTTCATCGTCCCAGAATAGTGCGGCGCCCATAGCGCCAAAGTAATTTTAGTACGGTCACTCGGGGGTAGTGGTTGGTTTCGCTTCAAGCCAAAGTCGCTAGGCTTGTTAAGCGGCCGGAACCAAGAGATGCGATTGGCCATGCCGCAATTCATTGGGCGACAAAATTGACAACACCACAAGGTGCCCAATGTTCCAGGCCCTAAGAGAAGCATGCAAAAAGAAATCCGAGCGGTAAACAGACAAAATGAAGGTCAAATGTGGGGAAAAACAAAGATGGACTGCGCCGCGACGCTTGGATGGTTAACGGTGAACGCTGACATTTTTTTCAATCCCGCTGCCAAATTACACTTGACACAGTCTTATCTTATTAGCGTCCAATTTCATCCCTTTGATCAACGCTTTCGCAGTCTAGCCTCCGACTGAATGTCTGAGTGGATGTCTGAGAGTGGCACTGCTTCAACGTCATTGCGTCCCGGAGGACCAATCATAGCCACAGGAAATAAGCTTTACTTTTTGTACGATAGCCGGAACCCATTTCGTATTTCATTTAAGTCCGTACCCAAATAGTGTGTGCAATGATCAACTAGCAACCAACCCTGAAGGGATTCTCTGTGATATGGATCCGCGTATATTAGAGAGGCAGAGATCACAAAAGTACAACACACAAGTGGGTTATCGACAGACCAATAGGAAAAAATCCAGCATCGCCCCAGCTGAACGAAATTACCCAGACAGGGATCTGGCGTTGGGCTCTGCCGTCAGCTGACGGGGACAAGCCGAGTGAATTTCACGTGCCGCAGAGCCACGTACATACAACTGCCGTTCACCCATATTCGCGGGATTCACATGAAGGCCACAAAGTTCTTGCCCCCCTCCCCCCCAAAACCCCCACTGCAGTGTCCTGTTGCGGGATGCGGACATGATGTGCTAACGCGGGCTGCTCCAGAGCCTCAACCCAAGGCCTGTCTCTCCCTGGACGACGCGCGTGCCCCACACAGCCAAAATCTCGATTCTCCCCCGGTCCATAAAGCCGTCGCAATTTCGACTACTTTGGGCGCATCTATGGACTCTTCCAACGACATCATCGAGGACGATTGGGAACATGTCGCGCCCGAGCCGTCGCGGTTAGGTGTAGCCACGTCGCCTCGCAGGGATGACGCCCGTGTCTCGGATGAACTCAACCACGGTCTTGATGGAAGGCTATCTCTAAATTCAAACTCCCATCTCGCATGGACGCCTCCGCAGGTTCTCAATGAACTTCCTTCAACCAACGACTGGTCGTGGCTCAATGGGTCGTTCGAGCTCCCAGGAGAAGTGAATGGTCAGCACGACGCAAACCACAACTCTAATCCAAGCAACGCCCTTTCATTTACAGCTCCAGCCGACGCATCTTGGACCAGCGCTTCAGCCATCCCTGCCAGCCCGGCTCTATCCAGCACATCATCCTTTGGGAGCATGGACAGCGGCGCATCTCATCCCCCTCGGACAGAGCAGAAGAAGAAGAAGGTCGCCAAGATGAAGTACAGCAACTTAATAGACGCATCAACACAGGACGCCCCGAGCGTTGGTCCCGTCGGGCGCCGGCAAACTCTAGGCCAAGACGGCACCACCCCTGCAAAGGACTCTCCCGACGCTCCGCAACCAAGACATCTCGCGTCTGAGCACGACGATCACCAGCGCTATGCAGAAAATATCGGCAAATTTCACCAGTCCAACTCGGAACATTCATCACATCAAATAGACAAAGAGGCTAATCAAGCGGTGCGATCGGACGCCGACGCGAAGGCAGAAATTGCGGGTGTGATGCAATCGCTTTCTGCCCTCGGGGCAACCAAGGGCCACTACGGCATCGACAAGCTGCCACCTCTAGAAAATCTCTTTGATGGATAGTTTACGGGCCAAAATTCAACACAAAGAAACATTTAGAATTTTTTGGCATGATGGCGCATGATTATGAGAAGCTTGGGGCTCAGGCAACATAACTTTTTGGCAGTATACATTTTTAGTGTTTTATGATCGAAGCATGTGATTTTCTTTTAGACCATCTCCAAATATTTCACTTGAACAGCATGTCAGACATTTTTGGTTGTTTTTCAAGATCTATGGCTGGAAGTACTTCAAATATACCCGATGATCCCGTTTTCAGGAGTGGCAGAGCCCTTCGTCTCCGTTTTCGTCTCAACCTTGGCCACAAGATTTCTGTACGTGATGCAGCCAGAATATTCCATCTTGACTGAGCAGCTTTCCACTTCAATATATGCAGTTGGCTACAATCCAATCATCTCTTTGGTGTTGCTTGGTTGCTTGAGATCAAGGCAGGTATGCGCAGGATAGAAAGCTGCTCGGGAACTCCATCTACCGCAGACATTAAACATCTGGATTGTTTGAACCAGCAATCATGGCATTCTTGCTGGCGCACTTATTGACAAATATTCTGCCATGCCTGATGCTGACATCGACAGTCTTTGTCTCAGGGCGATCCTCTCCCCTTAGGTTCAGTAAGCTTAGTTGTTAGCTCCCGAATTTTGCCGGTCGAATGCCTAAGGCAGTTTGTACTGTATATAAAGAATCATTCGGGCCAAGATATGAAGATTCAGGTGTCTGCATTTCTTCCATGACTCCTAAACCGGGATATACCCACTCAAAGATCATGCTCACGCAAGTCACTCCGCTCTGTAGAATTTCTACATGGCGTCGTGCGACCCAAATTAAGATCAAGACTATGATCGTTCCAGACCCCTCTATGTCCACTCCTGCTATCACATACTCTAGGCATTTCTCTCGCTTCAGCCGCACAGCGCCAGCCACAGAAGTGGTCCAAACCCTCACAGACAATGGATGCGTTGTAATTGAGTCCATGTTTACACCCTCCCAGGTCTCCCGCCTTAACCAAAATTTCAATCTCGCTCTCCCAAAAGTTTTACCGGGCAAACCAGCGAATGCAAACACGCCGCCCCTTCCAGGGGATGCTGATGCAGGAGTCTTTGGCCACAATACCAAGCGTCTATCGAGCCTAGTGAACTCTAGCGCCGCATTCCGGGAAGAAGTGATCGACAATGATACCTTGCACAATGTTTCCGCGGAGATTTTCAAAGAGACTGGCGATTATTGGCTAAGCACGGCTCAGATGATCGAAATTGGGCCAGGAAGTAAAGCCCAGCCTCTGCATCCCGACGCGGCGGGGTGGTGGCCATTTTGGAGCATGGGCAGCGGGTGGACACCCGAATTTGCTGTGAACTTTCTGATTGCGACGACAGACACGACAAAAATGAATGGAGCGACGGGGGTTGTTCGCGGGAGCCACAAAATCAAGTATCCAGAGAAATTTGAAGATGAAAATTTTGGATTTTGGCAGTTTCCAGACGAGGAGGTTGAACAGATTGAGTTGAAGGCGGGCGACTGCCTTCTTTTGTCAGGGAGGATTGTGCACAGGGGAGAGGAGAATAAGACTAAAGACGAGTTTAGAAGATTGCTGAGTTGTACTGTTATCAGCTCGTCTCTTACACCAGAAGAGGCTCACCCATTGCTGTTGAAGGAGGAAATGGCAAGGGCTCTGCCAGAAAGAGCGAAGAAGTTTCTCGGCTTTCGAGAGCTTGCGACAAAGATTGGCCCTGACGTTTGGCAGAATCATGGAAAAGGTGGCTTAAAGAAAGCGCTTGGCTTTTAGCCATGTCCCTTGCGGGCTAGTCGACAAATCCACTCATCATTTTCAGTACTAGCAATTGGCTCCACACTCTGTAATTGATCAGAACGTTGATCCTTTCGCAAGGAACACATTTCAGAAAACTCGTTATGTGATTATGATTAATTTGTCAAAGGTACAGTGGCTTTGATCCCAATTCGCTCTCAAAACTCCGTCCTTCTTGCGATCGCCGTCTAAGCAGTCTTTTTCAGAACCTTTTGAATCTCGGTTTTATACCTTTCACAAATAGCCTTGCGGTTCAGCTTTTGTGTCGCAGTGACAAGGCCCTGTTACTCCAGTTAGTAAATCGCATGGCATCTAAAATAAGGGGAATCATACACTTGGTGGAAGCCACTCTTCGTCAGATATCACGACACCGGGAACGATTTCTGCACGAGCCAAGCCAGCACTTTTACCTGTGGCCTGCAAATCCTTTAGCACAGCATCGTAAACTCCCTTGTCGTGATGCATGCTGTGTTCCTCCACTCCGAGATTTTTGGCGATTGCGGCAAGGGCCTTTTCATTAGGCATGATGACGGCGATGGGGAAGGAGTGGTCCGAGTCGGCGTAAATCATAATGTTGGCAACGGTATGGGCACCGCGGTATACAGACTCAAGTTTTTCTAGAGCGATGTACTCGCCATTCTGCAACTTGACCAGGTTCTTGACCCGGTCTATGATGCGGATATGGCCATTGGCATCGAATTCACCAACGTCTCCGGTCTTGAACCACCCGTCGGGAGTGATAGCCTTGGCGGTTTCCTCAGGATTTTCAAAGTACTCCTTCATGACTGGGGCGCCCCTGATCCAAATTTCACCTTGTGGGATCACTGCATCGGCAGAGTATCCGGTGTCCGGGACAGACACAAGCTTGACCTCAATGGAGGCTGCCATGGGACCGATGGAATTGGCAGTGTACTCAAGGGGAGCACCCAATGCGCCGGTTGCGCAGGTTTCGGTAAGTCCGTAGCCCGTTAGCATGGGAGCAAGAACAAGCGATATGAAGTTCTTGGTGCTGTCGGAGATACCACTGGCGCCGTTCATCGTCACTCGAAGCTGGCCGCCAGCCGCCTCTCGCACCTTGTTGAATACTATGCTGTCCAGTAAGCCTGCCCCAGGCAAGCCGTTTCTAATGAGGAAGTCCTTGCAGTAAAAAGCAGTCCAGAAGAACATGTTGGAAATGGCACCAGCGGCACCCACCTTGTCCACGATGCCTTTTTTGACCGTCTCCCAAACTTGAGGGACGCCAACCATGACGGAGGGTTTGAACTCTCGCATGTCGCCAGCGCAGTTTTTGACAGATACGTCTGCTAGTGTTTTTGGGGTGCCATATCCGACAGTGCCGCCGACAAATAAGCCCAAGTTCTCCAGGGCCATCTCCAAGATGTGGGCAAGGGGCAAGTAGGCAAGGACCGAGTCATTCTCGCTAACGCATTCACCAACGCCACTGTAGATGCCGGCAACTAAAGGATGCGAACGTTTGGTCAGCGATGCCATTCACTCGTCACGTGTGATAAAATAATAATTAAACGCACCCGCAGCCACGAGCGACTCGTGCTTGATGCAAACACCTTTAGGCGTTCCAGTGGATCCAGATGTATACATGATACAAAACAAGTCGGTGGGGTCGGCTGGGTGAGGCTCAATTGTGTTCTCTTCACCAAGCTTGCGCAGCTCCTCGAAGGTGACGACGTTCAGGTCCGGGTTTGCAGCTTTAAAGTCGTCTATCTCCCCGCCCTCAATAAAAATGGATGACTCGTTTACAATGACTGTCTTGATTTGGGCCTTTTTAATGGCCTCTTGAGCTGTTCTTAGCAGGTGAGGGTCCGTGTAGATGGCACTTGGCTTGGTTTGGACGAGGGTGTGTTCAACTCCGGTCTCTCCGAGAGTGTCGTATGCTGTGACAATTGAGATGGACTGAGAGGCGCAGCCGTGGGCCATAGCTGACCAGTTTTGACTTGAAATGGTTATAAGAAAAAAAGAAACATGTGGTATTAGGGTGAAGAAGCGTACCTTGTGCTAGCAAAGAGATGCAGCTTGCTTCCGGGGGTCAGGCCAAGTTTGCGCAGCCCGGAGCCAACCTGAATAACAACAGACTCATATTGCTGGTAGGTGAGAAAAGAGTAGCCAGACAGCTCGTAGGATTTCCACTCCTTTTCGACCTCGGTGAGGACACCATTGACATTTTTCTGGATTTTCTTGGTGTGCTTGTGAAGCTTGACGAGCTTGCGCGAACCAACGGCGTTTCTGGTGGGGTAGAGTCGGGCACCACGACACACAATGTCGAAGATGGTGGAGACGTCTTCTGCAGGGCGACTTATCAGGCCATCCTTGGCCTTGGGAGAGCGACGAGGGATTGTCTCGCCTGGGATCTTCTCGCAGCCGGGAGACTCGATTGTGAATGGCGGTTTGCGCACCTGGTGCAGGGGCATAAGGCCCTTTGTGTAGTCCATTGGCATCGGATCAGGATACGTCGCCTGATTGGGTTAGTGTTGCGGCGATTGATTGAAGGGTGGGTGGGTGATGGTTGAGGGCAGTCTTTTCCTGGTGAGAGCGGTCGCGATGATGAGAAGTAATGCAGAGCAAGCAAGATATGCAAGTAGTCTGACAGTGCAGCTCTGCTCCAAGGATATGAATGCGGCTCTCTCAGCACCCAAACTAGCAAGGAGGTTGCAAGTTCGTGGCTCGGATCTTAGCGGAAATTAGACTGACGCCAAGTGCGCTGATGCAAGCTTGGACGCACTCGAGCGTTTTTTTTTTTTTTTTGGTCCTAGGCTGTGGGGCGAATATCCACTGCCTTCAGCGCTGTTATAGCAACCATTCCACTGTCTCATCCCCTACCATTAGCGCTCAAGCACCGCCCGTCACAGGCCTCAGCTCGACACACACGCAATCACACAGCCTCGGTCCCCAACAACTTTTTGGGCACGCGACCTAATGGGAACTCTCCGACACCGTCAGATAAAAACGTGGTCGCCACGAAGCCAATCGGAAACAAAAACATCAACGTCAGCCGCAACGTAAGTACTCAAATGGATAATGCAGAGCTTGGCACACATCAGACTTGGCTCTTCTCGCCATGCTTCAGTTTGTAAAGCGGATGAACAACAACACCGGATGCCTCGGTAACGTGTTCACAGGATCAATTCAGCCCCTCACGACCAAGCGTTCCAAGTCAAAAGCAAAATCATGATGACATTGTTGGGAAAAGTAACAGCCATAGTCCGTACAGTTACTTAATCTTATGCCAAGCGTAAATCTTGGCGTGATGTGGACATATGACCATGTCGTGGAGTAGATTGTAGCCAGATACATGATTTCTTTGTGCGGTATCCTCAAGACAAAACTTGCCAAGGCTCTGCTGTTTATCGTTGTTTTGTGGCTGTGAAAACCTTATTAGCAATGCACTCTCAAGGCTCAAGGTTGAGCCTAGATACAAGAACCAGTACCATTGCAGAGGATAAAGTCTACTCTGCAACCATAAGGAGAAGGACTATTTGGATGAGCACAACAACAGCAAAGGAAAACAATTCACCCGATGAATTATAGTTGAGAAACCTAGATAATTTGGGTTGTTCTATGGGCCGCCAAATTCGCAATAAAGTCTCAAAAGGGTTGTGGAAAGAAAGTGACAAGTATTTGAGTGAATCAGCAGAGATTCAAGTAAAAGCATTTTTGGCGGATGATTTAGTGAGTGGAAATGCGCAACTCGATCTATTTTATCATGAATATATAACTCGATCAAATCGGAAGATGGTCCTTGATAATAGTGACCGTGGCTGAAAGGCTTGGTGGCTGCTCTAGGGTAGTTAGTCCATTTGATCAACGAGTCAAGTCCACCGGCAATCTATGATGCTTTTATTCACTAAGAGCTATGAAAAGCGAAATATGTACGGTATAACTCTCAGTTTTACAAAATATAATCTCATATTAGTCCCACGATACCACATAGTTGGACCACGACTGGATGTACTTATTTATGCTGTGGGCGAATAATCACTCAACAAAAGGTCGACAATCATTTACCGCTGATTCACAATCAAATCCCCTCCAAATCATGAAATCTGTCGATGTTCAGTTTACCTACAATATGAGCATCGGGAAAACAAGCACAAAGAGTGTCGGATTTTACCAAACACTTAGTTTTCCATGCCGGCATCTAATAATAGATAGCCGTGACAAACTCACCAGTCTCAACCTCATAGATCCGCTTTTTAGAGTATTTAACTTTCCAGCGGCCGACTGTGCCGAAGACTGTAATTTCTGGCTTGTTTCCTTTGATTGTTCATGGGCTTTTCACGTGGGCGATTCGTACTTTGCGGCACGGCTCGTGCTCAGCTAGCCAATGGAGAACTGGTAAACTGGGCTGGTTTGTTCGCTAGACGGGCTGTGCACGCTGCTAACCCCACTTACATCAGCATTTTACATTTTAGTCATCATTAGCTCGTGTTTGTGTCGCAAAACCAACTTGATTGTGATGTTGGAGTTGGTGTCTCATTGGCCACCATACACCAAGTCACCCCACATCGGCGCTGAGTAAACAGCTTACTGAGGGTTTACCCATCAGCACTTACAGCCTCCCTCATCCTTCGTGTAGTTGTTTTCACTGCTATATATCTATGAACTTTGGACTGGATTCAATGTGATATTTTCCATAAGTCCCTCTTGAATTTCCTCTTCACAGCATTCTCAAAACAAGCCACATAATGAAATTCATTTTCGCTCTCGTTTCTCTCGCCACCGCGGCTCTGGCCGTTGACGTGCGTGTTACAGTATGGGAAAATGCCAATTACAGCACTGAAGGTGGCGCGTACAAAGAATTCGTCATTCCTTCAGCGGCTTGCAGTATGAAAAAAAATCCTCTTTTGTGTGTTGAATTGAGTTGGTTGCTAACCTCATTCAAAACAATAGAAAACTTCAATGGCGCAGATGCTTGGTGGAACGACCGGGTCAGCTACATCCAAATAATCCCAAACCAAAGGTGTCAATTTTGGGAGTAAGTGATAAGAAAACGAGAAATAAATAGTGGTGGAGTGACTGATTGCTGACTTTTTATCGTAGCGACTTGGACTGCAAGGGAGCTAGCTTGGTAGTCAACGCCGGTTCCGGAGGCTATGTTGGAAAGATCCCCGACAACCACAACGACAAGATTAGCTCTTTTGCTTGCTTCAAGTAGAAATATGTGCGACCAATTACGAACTGCAATGGAATTATATGTTTTAATCCTCCTCAATACCTTCCTCTTTCATTTTTATTTCAGCTCCTCAGCCGTATCAATTTTGGGACCGAAAACAGGTCTAGCGCATGTCGATCGTGTCGCTTCAACTCTTGGCATAGATCCATCAGGGACTTCCAACCAACCAGCTACTGTCGTTCATTCATTTTGCAGTAGATGAAACATAAGTGCTGGATGCGCGCGATGAAGACTGGAGTCACCCTCCGATCTTACCATGGATTGGGAAAAATGTAGCGCTGACCAAGATTCGGCAAAACTAGATGCCCGGGCATTCCCGAATCATGTGCCTCGTTTAGCATGCAGCTGAAATCCCACATCGCGATGGAATAAAGGCGGTGGATAAGGTGATCCACTTAAAGACCACGATTATAATTGAACTGATACCTCTTGGAGCTCCTTGTATCTCATGCTCTCCGTTGTCTTTATTTCGGGCTTGCATTAAATCACAATGTGGTTTTGCCGACAACTAGCAACAGGAGCGATAGTGGTCCTCTGGGCTTCCTCTGCGGCTGTTGGACAGACTATCATTGTCAATGGCAAGACAGTGGGTATGTAAATTGAAAATCTGTACTTTAATCGATCGCATCTGACATGCAGTGATCAGAGGCCAATCAGAACAATATCCCTGACGTGTTCACCACCAAATCGGGAGAATTGTTCTCCGATGAAGCGACCCAGTTAACAGATGCATCGTTGGAGAAACTGGCTAAAGTGCAACTGTCCAATGTTTCTTTGCTACAATTTGACAAGTCTGAGGCAAGCGAAAAGAACTCGACAACGGATCAGCCAAAGTGCAAGACTTTCCCTGGAGATCAATCATGGCCTAAGAAGGATACTTGGCACATGCTGGACCTTATCACAGGAAGCAATTTGATTGAAACAGTGCCTATAGGCGCACCTTGCTTCGATAACCTTGGCGTTTACAACGTGTCGCGCTGTCTAGAAATAAAGGACCAATGGACTAATTCGTCCCTTCAGTATGTCCCCCAAACCTGATAATCACTAACAGGAGGTGGCTCACAAATCTGACAGCATGGCTGATCCATCCTCCGTGATGTCTCCGCTGTATCAGGGTCTCACATGCCGCCCGACATACGACTTCGACAACAAGTGCACCATTGGCGGTTTCCCAGCATATGTTGTCGAGGCACGCAATGCTGCTCACATCCAACTGGCTATTAATTTTGCTCGGAATCAGAACTTGCGTTTGGTCATCAGAAATACGGGCCATGATTTTAATGGTCGATCTGTGGGAGCAGGTGCGCTCTCCATTTGGACTCACCGTTTCAAGGGCATTAAATTCTTCAACTCCTACAAGTCCAAGTCTTACACTGGTCCCGCAATCAAGGTTGGAGCTGGTGTCATTGTCAACGAAGTTTACCAGGCGGCGGAGGAGCATGGAGTCACGGTAGTTGGCGGCGAGGGCCTCAGTGTTGGTTTCGCTGGTGGTTATCTAGCGGGCGGCGGACACTCTCCGGTGACGCCGGTGCATGGACTGGGTGCTGACCAGGCAAGTCTTACTTTATGACAAAGTGAGGATAGTCTGCTAACGGAAGTGTCATTCAGATTCTGAGTATCAATGTTATCACTGCTGATGGTCGATTCATTACTGCAAATGAGGAGGAGAACAAGGACATCTTCTGGGCTCTCAGCGGCGGTGGTGGCAGCACGTTTGGTGTTGTGACGTCGTATGTGGTCAAGGCACACCCCAGGATCAAGGCAGCTCTCATGAGCCTCAACTTTAGCACGACCGAGACTGTAACCAAGGATGTTTTCTGGACGGCTGTTCGCTCGTATTGGGAACTTATCCCTAAGTTCAACAAGGCGCAAAACTACGAGTATTGGAGGGTCTGGCATACTGACAATGAGACAATGACATTCTCCATGAAGCCCTGGTTTGCTCCTGGATACAGTCTGGACGAACTCAAAGAACTTGCCGCTCCAGTATTCGAGAGTTGGGAAAAGCTTGGGATTAAACCGACCATCGAGGCTTCCGAACATGAAAGCTTTTATCCCGCTTGGCAAGCCGGATTCCCACGAGAAACTGTAGGCAGGTCGTATTCGAAGACAGCCGCGAGACTTTTCCCTAGGTAAGAGATGGACATGCTCTGAATAAGAATAATGATAACTAATGACTTGCAGGGAGAATCTTGATCCTGAAAAGTTCAATGAAACATATGAGGCTATCAAAAGTCTCTCTGACAAGGGGGGCCAGCTCATCGGGTACGGTATCACTGGTGGCCCCGGACCGTATCCGGACAACGCCGTGAACCCTGCATGGAGAAATGCAGCTATGTTTGTCATTGCCGTAAACATTTGGGACGAGGATAGCTCTTGGGACGTCATCTCCAGAGAAAGCAAAAAGCTCACCAACGATTGGATGAAGCCCTGGCGTGATGTCTCTCCCGGGAGCGGGACATATGCATCCGAGTCGGATGTGACAGAACCAGACTTCAAGCAGTCCTTTTACGGCGAAGACAAGTACGAACGACTGCTCTCAATTAAAGACTCGGTGGATCCTCATGGACTCTTTTATGCACTGCAGGGTGTTGGAAGCGACCGTTGGTATGTGACAGATCAGGTGGATGGGGTACCCACTCAAAATGGTCGTCTTTGTAGGGTATAGAGATACATTAGTCGCTTTGATGAACGGTTCGTGTCATCTGGACATCTTATTAGATAGAACTCAATCAAGCTACTACAGATCAACCACCTCTGCGTTCCTTTTCTTGCATCCTTGATCATGAACAAGGCTTACTCATAAGACCGGGGCTTGTCTCACTACGAGGCTGGAAGCAGGTGGCTACTGTCGCTGTTGGACTGAAATTTTCACCATTCTTCAAGTCTAAGGTGGATTTTCGGGATCGAGATGGCCAAAGAGCCCGATGGGCCGCCATACTGCGGATTGGCAGACGCGCGATATGCGATGGCAGTGGCTGCAGGGATGGCTTCAAATCGGTGCGTTTTTAGCGGATATTTGAAGCATATGTGCTGCAGCCACTTGGAAACTCTTCCGATCTGGTCAAAGCGTTGGTGGAATACAGATTTGATACTGGTGGCCGAAAGGCTTCCGAATGAACAATTGTGACTTCAGCCACGATAACGACACCAGACGTGGCCGCCTTGCATTGGGGCTATAACTCCGGAAAATTAACGTACCACAAGATGCGCAAAGCGCCGAGGTTAGCTTGTGTTGATATAATGCGAATTAAGGATGCGCTGCCTTGAAAGATTTGGAAGCGCCGGCAGAGCCATCAACAAGAGAGGAGCTAAGCGCTTGCAGACTCTCACGAAGGCGCCAAGAAGGCATCATACCATCTATTCGGCCGGCTCCAGAGGATCTGACGTACGTTGAATGACGCTTTTGCCAGTTGTCATTGGCCAGGGAATATGCCGTCCGCATGATTGTGCCCTCGACGGGGCGTTACTGGGACCAACCATGCTCGTGGAGGTGTGCGGGGTTTGAAACAGCCCAACAGCGAGTCGCGTGCCCAAAAAGCCAGTGAGCGCATAAGAACTTTTGCGCGAGAGCGCCTAACAAGAGAATCGGACTTCAATGGTGTCTGGGAAATATTCCTCGGGCTTCAATTCACTGCCTCGTTGGACTTGCAGTTGGGATGCGGCCTTAAGTTGGGGCCGAGATCTACGCGGCGGTTGACTCCGGGAGAGGGTGGAGAATAATATGTACGTCATTGTGCTCCCACCCAGCACGGTAATTGACTTCTGAGGCGCCCAAAGGATGTCGTACCATTTTCCGTTGCCACCCATCACCAGAGTCCAAAGTTGTCTCGGGTTGGTCGCCTTGTTTCGGGCCCCGGTGGACTTGTGGAGCTTAACATACCTACCTGACCGATACCGATATAGCAGCGGCTGTTTGAAGACGGCGAATAGTTGGTGACTTAGATTACAAACTCATTCAATCAAATCTGGGAACCTGGCTATGTCGCGACAATGAACATGATCTGCAACTATCACAGCCTAGTGTAGGCATAGGCGCTAGTTTAATTCTATTTCAAGCCCGTTAGGCCCAAAAAGATTTCTTCTTTATCCCGGGGTTAAGTGCCGGTGGGGGCCTGTGTGTTCTCGTGGTGTCTGTTGCGACGCGTCATGTGCCGTCGTCGAGTAAGGTAAATGCCTGTCGCATGAAGAAGATGCGCCATCTCCACTCTTGCTGTATAGTGAAACATTCGCTGGAATAAGTGGCGAAGGCGATAATAATGCTGGGTGCAAATAAATCGTGCGTATTTTTACTATTGCACGACGAACCTTAAGAATCAGCCCACGCGCCTATCATCGATGTGTTGGCGCCCAAGTTTCCGTTGAGCGAATTATGGGCGTTCCGCAAGCCCAAAGTAGCCCTCTAAATAATTCATTATAAAACTTGTTCATGTCTTCGTACTGGCTTGTTCTCGGATCTCTGATAGACATGGCTTTTCTACTCTGCACTCCAATCAAAGTCTTCTAAAAAGAAAACAGAAAATCATTGTCTAAATGTCTATCAGAGTGCGAGAACGATCCAAACATTTGTTTGAAAAGCATGAACCATCGGATGACCCCCTAGATGACTATGAAGTCTCCGAGCTATCCTCCGACACCAGCAGCAGGGCCGAGCGCCCTGTCTCCGCCACATTGCTCCAACTCATATCTGAACGGGAGCGCGCGTCAGAAGAATTCATAAGAGCGGATCAAGCTCAAAGGGCCTACTCGATAAAGAAGCGAGCTACAGCGGGCCAAGAAGCATTGCAAGATGCGAAAAATCATTTCAAAGAAACGGCATCCCACTTAAAGCTGGCTTGCAAGGGGCTATACGTGGCCACCGCAGCCCTTCCCAGCCTGATCAGCGAAAATAACACTCAACGAAAGCAAAAGTCAGACGCTAAGAGACGAGAAAGAATTGTGGAGCAGCAAAGAAGGCTTCAAGAGGAGTTGGACAAGGAGATGGAAGAATAGGCAAAGCACGACACAGACACGCCGAACAGTATACGGGAATCAGGACAACATAATTTACAGTACATAAACCAAATGTTATTTTTATGAGAAATTCACGATATGATTTTGCATCCGGAACGATGTGTCGATATGATCCTAGACAGTGAGATTGATTTGATCATCCCAAGAAGCTCTCTTGGCACCTAGCCCCGCGGTGTTCGCCTTGGTTCGGATCTGAGGATCTGGCTGCCCAAGGTGCACGAGCGGAGAAAGACATGCGCGGCAATATAATCGACCGACGCGCAAAATAAATGCATGGAGGATCCCGATGTGGCCTGGTGTGCCAAATATTAATTGAATTTCCTGGCTGATTCTTGAGGAGAATTCGGCCAGAGTGCGCCCCGTGTCCGAAGTCGCCCCGTGTCCGAAGTCATGTGTAGTTCACTAGGCAAGGTTCGCACCGTGTTTGTATGCCGGTTCAGCTGCGATCATGATTTCAGCTGCCTCGTTAATTTAATGTTTTGCTACGATTTGCGGGATTTTAACGAGACCATTGACTATACGTGCATCCCCTGAAGAATCGTCCCGTGTGGCTTTATCATCTGCCGCATCACATAATTCTACTGCACCAAAACGTCATGTAGTGACAAGGCTTTTTCTTAAAAAAGCTCGAAGAGATAAAAATAAAGAAATGAACGAATTAAAATAATCCTCTCTATAATCTATTTTTATTTCACCTATATAATATTTGAAGCTTGCCGGGAGACGGCAGAATAGTGTAAAAGTAGGACAACCTTTCAAGGACTGTACAATATCATCGGGACTTTGCGACACCAGAGACTTCAAAGCCGCTCGCTGTTGCACCTCTGATTAAAGAAAAACTGGGACAAATTTCTTGAACTTTGTACACCTAATTGCAGGAACTGGACAAAAGTAGAGGCCTTGTCAAACTTTATTCAAATTGTGCGCCAAGTCCCGGCCTTCGAGCCAAATGGAGACACATCGTAGCGAACGAGCTAAACAGGATGAATAAAGAAGGGGCAATGTAACATGCACATAAATTTACATTCGAAGCTGAGTAGGAAAACCCTTTTCCCTCAAAATATTGCGCACTCATTAAACAGGTGTTCACGGGGTGTCTTGGCACAAAGCTGAGTCGGAGAACAGAATAATTAAGGATAATTGGCCTTGTTTCAACACGGCAGAGTGGGGTGCTGTAGTCGCGTAGACTGCGGGTGAATCTTATATTTGCATCTCATTAATGTGTTTATTTTCATCAGATTGTAAACACCGCAGCTCTATGAAAGACGTCTTTGTCATTTGCATGCCACTGCAAATCTCCTCGGTCCTCTGAGAAATCAGCACACTTGAATTATATATTTCGTCTTAACGCAGTGCAAATATTCTTGGCAACACCAAAAATCTGCTCAGAAAAGCGCATGTTTCAGCTTGTTGGGGGCAATTAGTCGTCTTAAACCCAACCTCCACCGACAAACAAGCAGCTTCTCTGCGCCGTGCTCTGCTGGTCCTGGTTTGTTTCAGAGTCCAAAATATGGGGTTTGGTCGCTTATTCCACAATTGATCTGCTTGAATGGTGGAATAAATGTTTCGTGTTTGAGCAGGAGACATGGGGCGGGGATAGGCGCCCAACTGGGTTAGGCGGAACTGAGTCTGCGACATCTGTAGACGAAGATGCACAGGCCATTGTACCAGAAACCATTCGATTGCTGGGCTGGGTTGCATTCGTCTATTGCGTGCGTAGTCACTCTTTGGACTTTTATATACTGATCTGGTCCTTCGATCGTGAGTCGAAGACCTCTTTTCGCATGTAGCAAAGGATTGAGTCCTGCATTTACTTTCGTTAATTTTGGTGCTGGAACGCCGACATTCGTTATTTCTTTTAGACAAATCTTCATCATGAAATTTCTCTCTTCCTTTTCGGCCTTGGTCCTTGGCGCCGTGCAGATCACGGCTGCCCCTGCGCCTGGCGCACAACTGGCGCGCCGAGCCACACCCACTGTATACTTCTGCGGCGATAGCACCATGGCCAAGGGCGGCGCTGCTGATGGTGCGACAAATGGCTGGGGCGAATACATTGGCGATTATCTCACGGCTACTACGGTTAACAAGGCTATCGGCGGTCGATCGGCTCGTTCTTATTGGAACGAGGGTCGATTCCAAGCTGTTGCGGATCTTGTTCAGTCAGGAGACGTTGTCGTTATCGAGTTTGGACACAACGATGGCGGATCCCCCGAGTCGAACGATAACAAGCGCTCCGACTGCCCCGGCACCGGCACCGAAACATGCACATCGGATTCGACGGGCGAGACAGTGTACACATTTGTCTACTACGTGGCGCAGGCAGCCAAGCTCATGATGAACAAGGGCGCCACTGTTATTCTCAGCTCGCAAACCCCAAACAACCAGTGGGAGACGGGCTCTTTTGTTGGAACGGCACCTCGCTTTGTAGGCTACCAGAAGACAGCCGCCGAGGGCCTGGCTAGCACCAGTGTGACCTTTGTCGACCACTTTCAGGCAACGAGCAACATGTACTTGAAGCTTGGCAACTCCGCCGTCAATGCCCTGTACCCTAACGACCACACGCACACCAGCCCTGAGGGCGCCAAGCTTAATGCGCAGTCATTTGCACAGGCCATTTCTCAAGCAATGAACGGCACGACTAGCTTGGCGACTTATGTCAAGACACCCATTACAACTGTGTACTAGAGTCTCCTGAAAGGAGAGGAAAGAAGTGTTGTCGATTGATGTATATTATTATATATTCTTGTCTATATAAATAGAGTTGAATTGTATTATGGCCTTCTCGTGTTCTGCAGTAATCATGTTGATCCTGTCACTTCACTGTCAAAGGCCAGGAATGAATGAGCCTTATTGATACCTTGCACTGTTTTGGGCCTCGTGCTAATGTGTACTGTTTCCCTCTGTTGTGAGAAGGTGGCCTTTAGAGTAACGACGAGATGGAATACCAACCGATTCAGAAGAACAAAGGCCTTTTGAGAGTTATGGTGACCACTGAACCGTCGTAGAAATAATGAGCATTTGGCTCGTAAATGACCAATTAATGGAACTGAGCGACATGGTTTTCTTACTACCACCAAACTGTATGAAATGAGTAGTTGCATGACTCCGTGAAACCATTGGGAGCTGACCTTATAAATGTTATGCCATGGCTTGGGCCCAGATCGATTCATGGGCGCTTGAAGTTTTAATCATCCACGCTCACGTTTGCGGGGCTATGTGGGGTTAGCAACTACGTGGCGTGCTTGTTGGTGGAGGTGAACGGACCCTTAGGCATCAACCTGAAGGCTGCCTCAATCTATTTCTGACCCTTCTTCCATCGAGACTTTTTATATCAGTAACCATTTGCCCAATCTGTTAAAACCATTCCACTTACCCTTTTACTACTTCATAAAATAGTAACATGATGGCCAAATATTGTTATGAAGCACTGGCGGGGCCGAGGAGCATACGATTGCTCCGCCTCTTGCCCTCCAAGGAAAAAGACGCACCAATTCAGGGAGAATTGGTGCACGATTCCTTGGATGGAATGGCCGGAGAGCCGCATATCTACCAAGCTCTATCTTATGTCTGGGGTGATCCAGAAAAAATCCATTTTATCTCTCTTCATAACTTGGCACAGTCCCGCCTGGATATAACGAGGAATCTATTCGAAGCACTGTTGCAGCTTCGACATCGCTCTTTCGAGCGAGTCCTTTGGGTGGATGCGATCTGTATCAATCAGGAGGATAAAGAAGAAAAAGATCAACAGATCCTATTGATGCGCAGGATCTATGCCCATGCCAGTTCTGTCATCGTTTGGCTCGGAGAGGAAGCCGATGAAAGTGGCCAAGCAGTAGAGCAATTACAAGTCATAGCCTTGAGAAGGACTTCAGACCCCAAACATGAAGAACCCATCGAAGAAAGAATTGTTAAATTTCTACAAAGAAATTGGTTTCGGCGCATCTGGGTAATAAAACCATCCTTTCAAACTTGATTTGAATACTAAGATGTCAATCTAGGTACTACAAGAGGTTGCTGCGGCCCGGCGTATTCATATTCAGTGTGGCAATTCTGCAGTTGATGGATATTTGTTTTGTCTGGCATTGGATTCGCTAACAAAATCTTTGCAAACCCGCCGAGATTTACACGCTTTGCGGAGTACAGTGGGATCTATCACATATCTTATGAGAGGATCCATTTTGAGGCCAAGTCAGCGAATATCGAATGCATATTCTGAGTCCATCTGCCCCATGAGCCGACTGGTAGACATGTTTCGTACACATGAAGCATCTGAGGCACGAGATAAAATATATGCTTTACTCGGTATGAGCTCCGATGATATGAGCGAATCCAAGCTATTGCCCGATTACAGAGTGCCTTTTACTGAACTCTTTGAGAGTTTAATAAAATTTACTCTGTCCAACACAGTATACATAGAGACTCGGAATCACATGGAAGCGGCAGTGCTAAATGTTAATGGCTGCGTCCTGGGCTGGATAGCCTCGGTTAATACTAATGTTATGTCTGATAATACACAACAAGTGGAGGTTTTCTGGAGATGCCTACTCCCATCCAAAAACTCAAGACAAATCCCATATAAGGCTCTTTGGACTATTCAAGCCTCAGAAACTCAGGTTCAAGCAGGGGATATTATCTGTCTAATCCAAGGCGCTTCCAAGCCTACTATCATCAGAGAACACGGCGACTTTTCAGTTATCATTATCATTGGAGCTACACCACCATTACAGATGGAAATAGATTGGCGTATATTTATCCAGTGGCCAGAAGTTCTTGAGAATATAGATCTGCCTATACGAAATTTCACCCTAATCTGGGATTGGAAATATTCTGCAGAGTCTCTATCTCAGCAATGCACTTATAAAGATTGGCTTAAGTCAAATAAATGGGCATCAAAAACTGGAGATGAAGACATAAAATGTCTATTAGATGATGCTATTCGTATTTGGTATCACGCACTGATATTATTGGACGCAGAAAAGTTCGAGACAGTGCAGCGACATTTTAAAGAGTCGATGGCGCTATTTGAGAAGGTACTCCAATCAGCTGGTTTTCCAGCACCGACAAATAAACAAGAGCTATCAGAATTGTTCCACAAAATGGGCGATAAGTATCAAAAGGTGCCGGAATTACTACTTTTCGAAGATGAAATGGACCGTAGGAAAGTGCGGTGGTGCGTGGAACGAGCAGCACCATTTTCATGGGCCATTGATGGAGGCCATGAAGCTCTAAGAAATTTGCTCTTTGAAATCGGGCAATTGGATGATCATAAGTGGACCAAGATTATCTATACAGAGGCCGTACTTAAATTTGTGGCAGAGAGGGGTCACCTTGATTTGGTTAAAAAAGTGCTACATAGTGAGGTAGGTGTTACTGCGGAATTCACATCATCCAAAAACAGCGCCCTCGTGGTAGCAGCAGGGAATGGCCATTTAGCTATTCTGGAACTGCTTTTGCATGAGAATGCAGATATCAATACGAGACAAGAACCAAATGAAAGCACAGCATTAGAGGTAGCTGCAGCGGGTGGTCATCTAGCTACCGTGGAATGGCTCCTCAAAGAGAAAATAGATGTTAATGCAAAACCAACATCTAAAAATGGGAGGACAGCATTGCAGGCAGCAGCAGGAGCGGGCCATTTAGCCATTGTGGAACTGCTGCTGCATAATAAAGCGGATGTTAACCTAGCACCGGGAGAATGTGAACACACAGCATTACAGGCAGCAGCAAGAGGTGGTTATCTCAATATTGTTGAGCGATTGCTCATAGAGAAAGCAGATGTCAATGCAAAACCAGCATCTAAAAATGTGGGGACAGCATTGCAGGGAGCAGCAGGAGCTGGCCATTTAGCCATTGTGGAACTACTGCTGCATAATAAAGCAGATGTTAACTTAGTCGCAGAAAAGTATGAACACACAGCATTGCAGGCAGCAGCAAAAGGTGGTTATCTCGACATTGTTGAGCGATTGCTCATAGAGAAAGCAGATGTCAATGAACCACCAGCAGCGGTCGGGGGGAGGACAGCATTGCAGGCAGCAGCAGGAGGTGGTCATCTAGCTGTTGTCGAACGGCTACTCTGCGAAGATGTGGATGTTGATGCACCAGCATCCAACTATGATGGAAGAACAGCATTACAAGCAGCAGCAGAAGGCGGCCATCTAGCTATTGTCGAACGGCTACTCTACGAAAATGCGGACGTCAATGCCCCAGCATCCAACAGGGGTGGAAGAACAGCCTTACAAGCAGCAGCAGGAGCTGGTCACCTAGCTATTTTTGAACGTCTACTCCACGAAAATGCGGACATTAATGCCCCAGCATCTAGACGTCATGGAAGAACAGCCTTACAAGCAGCAGCAGGAGCTGGTCACGTAGCTATTGTTGAACGTCTACTCCACGAAAATGCGGACGTCAATGCCCCAGCGTCCCAAGAGTATGGAAGAACAGCATTACAAGCAGCATCAGAAGGCGGTCATCTATCAATTATCAAAAGGCTGGTCCAAGAGAATGCAAATATTAATCAAGAAGTATTTGTAAACGATGATATGACAGCATTACAAGCAGCAGCACGTGGTGGTCATTTAGAAGCTGTTGAGTGGCTTATCCAAGAGAATGCGGATGTTAATGCAAAAGCGTCTGAATATGGAGGGACAGCGATTAGGTTGGCAAAAAAGGCTGGCCACTTCACTATTGTTTACCTATTACAACAAGCGGGAGCCCCTGTGAGAGACGAAGACCTTAGCATTTCACGAGAACGGTTATGGCTCTGATCTGCCAGGTTCAAGGTTTTAATTAAATTATGATTATAATACTCCCTAAATAAGTACTGTTAAACCTCTCTTATAGGCGATATGCATGTATGACAGGCGGAAATTCGGAAAATCAAAAACAGGGAAATTTTTGATTTTGGAATCATGGTAGATGAAAACAAAAGATTAAAGAAATGGATAAATCAAAGCATAAAAAGATCAAGCGCAGCGCTTGCTATCTATATTGAGAATTTGATGAAAAGAACCCATGCAGTTACGACGAGACTGGAGAGTATAGAAAGTCCCCATCTGGTAACTAACCGTGATGGCCTATGTCCAATCGTCCTGTTTACTTTACCTTCCTTCTTAAGCGATAGCCGCCGTGTCTCACTCATGGAGAGATATCCTCCCAGGTATCTATCAACAACACACATCAGTAAGAGATTCATCCCTGGAATTTTGGGCATAACCATACCTTCGATCGAGTATACCATAAAATAGACCCAAACAAAATTCAAGAGCTTTCCATGCGACGAAGAAAGCAATGACTCTCTCGTATGTCCCCCCAGGAGTCATATCTTGTAATCTGCCAGCAATCATGTCCACGATAACACTACCGCAATTATTGAATGCTTTCCAAATACCAAGAGCTAATCCCAGTTCAATTTGATTCGGCACCATGAGAGGGATAGAAGCCAAGAAGGGCAGAGCGTTCATGGCTGCTGCTAAGGATGCAATAACCATTGCACCAAGGGCGTTGACATGACTGAATCCTATGAGGCAGTATACCAATATCCAAATAGCTGAGGTGATGCTGACAAAAAGCATTCTGTATCCAAAGAAATCGAATACACCACCGATGATAGGTGCCAAGACAACTGGAATGACCTGTTGGACGGCCGAGGTGTATCCGGCAATCTGGTCAGTGGAGCCTCGAGTCAGCCGGATAATGTCAGCATTGAGCCCGCTCCAGCTCCCAACTATGCCAGCCTGGAGGATCTGTGTAAGGACTACTAGCCAAAAGAATCGAGGCATGCGTAACAGAATCTTCCAGTCAGGGAGTGCTTTATTCGTGTGAGCAGGAACAGCGGGAGGTTCCTCATCCAATGCTGAAGGTCCATCTCGCGGGGTGGATCTTCTAGCTAAGTCTCTCCCAGTGGGTATTTGAGCCCATTCAGGGCGCGACCGAGCCCACCAAATGTAGAAGATATTCTGCAACAAGTTGATGAAGCAGACTATGGCGGGGATCCACAGTGCCCAGCCCCAGAACGCAGAAGCATCTCTCATTGGCACCGCGGTAGCCTTTGCCATCAATACTATGAGCTTTCCTGTTGATTAAACCGTTTTAGCAGTGCACGGGTTCAAAATATGAATTATCGTAGTGTCAAAGCCTACCGAAGGACAAATCCACGCCGTACACCATGCCAAGCCCTCTGTGCTGAAACCAATGAGCTAAAATCTACCATAGTCTCTGGTCAGTTTGGCATAATCCCAAATCTCGCACCCCAAAGGGTACAAACCTTAGATGTACAGGACTCGATGATAGTGCTCCCAAAACCCATGATGATTCGGCCAGCCATAACGAGGCCAAAGGTATCTCTGTTCGAACCTAACGCTGATACGACAGCGCCGATTAATATAGCTATTGAACAAGCAAGCGAGCCCCTAGATTTCGTGATCGTCAATAGAATTCAAATAGCATATAAGACTCACAGTTATTTCCTAGCCAGGATTCTTACCATTCAACCCCATAATAGTCTAGCGCATATCCACCTATGATAGGTAGGATTGTGTTCACGAGCGAGGTAGCCGCGGAAATAGCTCCATACTACTCATTATCAGTCTCGTACCTTCAATTTGATTGACAAAGACATTGTGCGTGCGTACCTGTGAATTGTTGATTTCCAGCTCCTTTTTTAACGTCGACTTCAAAGGCCCTAGAGTATTTTCTGAGAAAGAGGAGCCAACAGAAAGAAATACTCCACAGGCAAGGGCCGTCAACTTCCAAGACAAGGGGAAATCTTTTGGTTGGCTGGATTCATCGACTGAGCGTTTCTCAACATCCACAGTGGCATTCCCCTTTCCACTTGATGGTGCGGTTGTATCGTCGATACCTATGGTCAGTGGGGACACAGTACCAGTTGCTCCAAAAGCCATGGCTAAAATTATCCTTGTGGCTCTAATAATGACAAGATGGAAAGCTGACGGGAGAAGAAAGTGACGAGGGCGAGATGTTTATGTATGAGAGTTTCGGATGCCATGAAGATCTGATAAGATGCGATAACAAAACTAGCATGGCCTTAGGATAAAATAGGTCCACTTGATGATGCATCCCGCTCGCGTGTGGATTATCTCGGAGCTGGTGGCCCCCTGTCTGCATGGTTAAGCTTGATCCTCTCGAATAAAAGGTTCGATTCAACGTTTCATTAGTGCAATTCCACTCTATTGGTCATGACCCTGGTGACAGCCGCACAAATAGACAAGGGTTACATATAGTAATCGCATTAGGTGTGGGAAGATCAGTCCAAGTCATCCGCACCTCCTTCCGTATTCCCCGCAGCTCCTCGTAATCTGATTGATAACTCGAATCACTCAGATCATTCCCACCCATGTCCGAGCTGAGGATCATTCAGTTTGTTCTGGAGAAAGATATCGCTCAATATTCATGGCATCATGCGCCATACCACTGTGCTGCACACCCTGACACCGAAACTGGGGATGCAAGGCCTGACAGAGCTAACTCGTCATAATTTGAGAATCAGAACTTCTAATTTGTCATTTTGTGACAGACACTGTTGTTATTGTTGGAAAATGTTACCATTTTGTTCAGGCATCAATTTCATTGCACCATCGATATCCCTCAGCCAATGGAGCATCATGTCACCAAAGTGTGAGTGAGGTTCGTACGACCAGGTTTGCGCTCCCGGATGATCCCTACCCTGTTGAGTACATCGCTCTCCGATAACGGCTGAATGACCCAGATCATGCCAAATCCCGCCTTTTAATTGTTATTGTGACGTCGCAGTGCTGTTATTTAATCCCAGTAAGCGCACATCTGCCAGGGTCTAGCTTCTCACGGTGAAAAAAAATTGTTCAAGACCAGTCTCTCACAGTGAGAAATTTGCACCCCCAAACAGAACCTTGTCGGCCCATGTTCCCCTGCCACCACCGAAGAATCGGCTTTATCATACGACAAAAAAAAAGGCTCCAGTAGGACTCAAACAGATGCACGTTTTTTTTTTTTTAAAAAAAAAACTGCCTGTTAGCACGAGGCGGAAACTATAAAGGTCCAGTGGTGGAAAAGAACGAAAAAAAGTTTCCTATTCGCGCACATGTATTTTTTGCGATCTGCAGATACAAGGCTATCCGCCTAACGCTTATGAATAATTTATGTTTTATTTCATATCGTTACTTACCTGATATAAAGTTCTTTAGCTTTTTTTTTTTCCTATCTGTTGTGTTTTATTTATCTATCCATTCATTTGAAGGGATTTTATCGCTAAAAATAAGAATGCCAGTCTGTGTGCGACGAGCAGGACTCAGCGAAACATGGCTCACCGTGACGTTTCTGTTTTCGTGTTTTCGTCGGCCCTGACGTTGTTGATGGATAAACAAGATCGAAACTGACCTATCTTCTTTGGTGGTAGTCGGGCTGTGGCTTATCATCTACGCCTCTTGATTTGCTTGAAGCTGAAACGTGCTGTCATCAATGGCCATTCGTCTTGCTCTAGTTTCTTTTGGCACAGCATGAAGGGACCTCAATGAGCCTTTTTCCCGCCGATGTGAGATTTGTGGAGCGGGCTGGCGAGAAAGACGAATGGCGGTTCAAGCAATTGCAATTGCGGGTCAGGGCTTCCCTTTTATGCCTTGCCGCACGCCGCTACTCGTTGTGAATGCTCAATGAAATAACAGGTGATCAGTGAAGATAACGATACCGACGGCCTGGATTGGTCCACAGTTGATAGTCGCAGCTTAGGTTTCAGCTGTGGCTGGCGATCATTCAGACTGGGCTAGCTTGCCAGCCACGCTGTTCGATTATGCATAAAAATTAACGAATTTAGGTTAGTGATGGCACGTAGTTTGAAAAGCCCCCATCGCATCCTTGATATATGCCATTGTGTGGCTTTTCAAATCCATGTCCCCTCCAGTATTCCTGTTAATTAAGTAGAAGACCTGTATCTGTAAAGAGTCTGCAGACAAAACCTTTTAGTCCATGTCCAGCCATGCAATTTGCCACCCAAGCTCGATGAGTAACTCGACAAACACCACATCGGCGGTTCGAGAATACCCATCATGGCTCCCTGAGCAATTCAAAATCACCGCCTCATCAAACTGCCCGACTGCGGCCAAAGCCCTAGCCCACTTCGGCCTCTACAATGCCATCTCGATCATCACGTTCCTCGTCCTCCGAAACATCTACTTCCAGAACCTCCTCTCCCGCAGTCGCGTCAAGGCGCTGAAGCCATGGCGATGGTTCAGCCCTATAGGAAAGCTCGCATTCCAAATCGGCGCTCAAGTCGCAACCGCTTACCTCGCTCGAGGCACCACCAAAATCGATCCATGGCGAATTATCCAGCTCTGGGCACTTCGACCGAGAATAACATGGTTTGTGGGAAATTTTGCCCAGATTAGGCGGAGATGGGGTTTCATGAATGCTGCTCTTTCCAGCATTTTTTGCGAAGTTTTCATTTGCTCGCTATGCTGCGTCTTTGTCGGGCGCATCATCGCAGCCGCGTTGAAGCACCCTCCGGGGCCTGATGAACCGCTGAAATGGTACAGGATGATGCTCTACACAAGTTTCGTAATGCTCGTATCGGTCGGTCTCGAGGTGCTGTGGGCCTTGTATGTAGTCATCCGTATTCTGCAAGTTGGGGGCCGACCGGAAGCAGACGACATGGACTCGCTGAAGTGGATTGCCAGGACATTCGTGCCCGTGACATGCGCATGCAGTTGGATCATTTGGGCAGCATACTTGAATGCGACTGAGGGTAATTACTGTCCGGCGAAAGTCAAGTACATAGATCTTGTCTGGGGGATTACGCCGGCCGTGTCTGATTTGTTCGCCAGCATCACTGAGACATACTTGTAGCATTGATACATGACTGCCTATTCTACATACGGTGCTTAATAATTGAATACATTGCTACAGATATGCCCTCTGGCATCATTTGACCCGAGGATGCGGCTTGGGTTGAAATCGCGAGTCGTCACTAGTCATTCCGGCCCAATGATCCGACGCAGCTAACGAAGAGACAACCTATGCCTCTTGTTCGATATGCGCTGTTTCAACAAATTTCCTCAAATACGCCTTGCCGCCGCCGAGGCTTTCTTTTTCTTGCCCTCGGAGGATCTCCAATCATATCACGGCTCGGGTGCCTCATTGAACGCCACTTATGATGGGGTGGCGGTCTGGACTTGAAGAACGCGGGGGACGAAGAGCTGCTTCCTTGGCTGGTCGCATCAAGATGGTGATGACCCACTCCCTTGCATTGGCCTCTGAAATAGATAAGTGAAGTACTGGCTTAAACCAGCGGCGCACGCCAGACATCTGAGCTCTCAAAACGATTCAGCTCCTCGTAGCACACATATCTCGCGCACATTGTATCCAGACATCATGGCAGCCAAAGTGGCTCTGAGTATGGCCACTGACTACCAAAACTACAAAAACCCATCCATGTTCACCAAAGCGGAGCACATAGAACAGATTTGGCCGCTATATGACTTCTGGGTCCATGCGTTGGAGACTGGTGATTTGAACCAGCTCCCGCCGATCGATGGCTTTGCTTTTGATGCTTGCTTTATTATAGCAAAGCGGAGAAAGAAGTATTTCTGGGACAAATATAATTCGGTATACATGCATCCAAAGATCATTTAATTTGATTTCCCAGACTATTCTTGTGCTAAAGAGCTCTTTTTGCTGACCAACATTGCATGTAGAATAAGGAAGCAACAGCTCACAGACTGCTGTCGCCTGTACACAATGTGCTTCTTAATATCATCGTTCCGGGTAGAAACCAGAACCAAAAAGCCCTTAGCCACCTTGGATACATAATACGGAATCTGTTTGCCGATATCGTCAAGAAGCGGACATCTGTGCCCTATCCTCATTTGAAAGCAGCATGGCCACGGAAAATTCCTCCGCGCCTCGCCAACTTGGGTCTGCGCGAGGAGTCCAAAGTCATGCACGACCTGAATCTCATTTTTAGGGACCTGGGGGTCCGGGAAGCTGGAGCCAACGAGACTCGGGTTTGGGACTTCATTGCCCCAACTGCTTCCGCGGTCGGTGTCAGAAACGCGCGAACAGTCCTTACGAAGCTTTTCCCAACTTGGGGAGTAACCCGCGCCAGGCCAACGCTGGACCGAGACGTTATTTTGTGGCTGCATACCATGGACGAACGGGAAGCGAGGCAGTACATCATTGCTCTCGCTTGTATAGGAGCTTGGAGACCGGACTTTGCATGGAGTCGCATGAGTGACTTGCTGTGCCAAGGAGCCTGGCCGTGGCTAGCGGGTTATAACAAAACGTATGCCAAAATTATCTTTTCCCTAATGGCTACTATTTGTGCAGCGGTAGACATGGGTATTTTTTCCGATTTGAAGCCTGAAGTAATGGATAATTTGGCTGCTTGTCTCGTACCTCGACACGTGGGCTGGCCGTGGAGGCTGAGAACCAACCAGCGATTGACTGCCGAGAAGGTCAAAATATCAGCCGTTCCCGCTGCCAATGTGAGTCCACGGTTTTCGTTTTGAGACAGGGCTAGACTAATGACGATTGCGATAGGATGCGAGCGAATCCGGTGAGAATGGCGATACTTCACAGGCCAACCAACTGGAAACCAGCAAGCCATGGACGTCGGCTCCGTTCAATCAACCCCCGGGAACTGCACTGACGAACCACATCGTCATGGGGTCTAAATGCAACCACGGGGCTGATCTCATTTGGGCTGGGCGTGTGCTAGTTGCTCATTCCATGCAGGAGGTTGTGGCTAAATTGGCTAATACCGATGAGATCACTGTTGCATTGACTCGAGGAAATGAGACTGCCCGCCGAGAAGTGGAGGCTTATGTTATCAGCCAGAAGATTGTTTCGGTGAAGAAGCACGACCAGCAGTGTATTTCTTGTGCATGCAAAGTAGCTCATGTGGTGTCTGCCTTACTAGTTATTGTCTAAACTTGCAGGGAAATCGGCATCGTCTTTGAAATATGTATCATCAAATCCTGCAAGGTAATTCTGTGAAAATCAAGGCTCTGAACCCCATGATCCTCAGAAAATAGATGCTTTGCAAGCAAGAAGCTCATCTAAACACAGTTTCGCACCAGTGACAGCAAAGCAACACGTGTGTTGGTTGGGATGTCCTGGTGTCGCCAACGCTCTGCTCATTTTTCAGCAATGTTCTGGTCATTGCGCGCCCCACGTAAACCCACGACGCCAACTCTGAGAAAGTCTACATTTTCATCAATCCTCTTCCGCAAGGCGCCAGTGGCCAGTTCATCAACATCCCACGACGCCCACACAAAGCGCCCATGTAGGAATCTTGCCTCCTTGCTTGCGGCCCAGACCGCAAAGCTAGCAGGGAGCTCAACTAGAGTTCGTCCATGTCAGTGGATAAATTTATAGTGACAAGGGGTGACGCCTTACTGTCGTCGAACGGAAAATCTGTCTCGGAGAAGCCCATGCTCTTGAATGCGTCGTTGTAAATTACGCCTGGATGGAAACTGACGATTTGCATGTGATCGGGCGATACATCCTTGGCAACCAGCTGCATGAGCAGTGTTCCAGAGTTTTTGGTCAATGGATAGCCAGGATTGCTCGCCGTCACAACCAATTGCTCGTCATAAAACATGTTGATTCCCTGCGTTGCGATGTTGAGGACAGCCTGTATCGTTGGTTAAAAGGCGTGGCGGTTAATTGAGAAGGTTTGGTTACCTTGGGCCTGTCGCCAGGCTGCTTAGCAAAACCTTCTACCATGTCCAAGGGCCCGCGAACATTGGTCTCGAAGGCTTTCCAAATTCTCTCTGCTCCGGCTTCTAAAATTGCGTTTCCAGAAGAGAAGTCTCCGGCGTTTGCCACCAAAATGTCAACAAAAGTTCCTTCCTTCTGGAGGTCTGACCAGAGAAGCTTGACTGCTGCATGGTCAGTCTGATCATTTACGCGCGCGAGAATGGTTGGTTCAGAGGCAAGCTTGCGAGCCTCAGCTTTGAGATTTTCGATGGCAGCTTCTAGAACTTCTTTGCGGCGGCCAGTGATGATGAGGGTAGACGCCCCAGCTCGCAGGAAGCCTGTAGAGATGGCCAAACCGATGTTGGTTCCTCCACCTGTGACGAGAACCGTCTTCCCGGCATAGCTCAGCTCAGGTCTAGAAACGGAAATGGACGGGTAGGGTTTTCGATGGATGACCTTGGTAAAGTCGGTTGTGTTTTGCTTGATCAAGAGTTGGATCAAGTCGGAAGGGTTGTTGGAAGCC
The DNA here is from genome assembly GCA_017140755.1 of Calonectria hongkongensis. Lineage (NCBI taxonomy): Eukaryota > Fungi > Ascomycota > Sordariomycetes > Hypocreales > Nectriaceae > Calonectria > Calonectria hongkongensis. Next base: position 650,065 of record JAACJA010000006.1, read on the forward strand.
ATTTTCTGTCGATGGTGCTATTTTGATACAAGAGAGCAAAATTGATAATGATTTATCTAATGGTGTTTCAGGAATTGAAGACATTTTAGACATTTTATACCTTGATTTACGGTAATCTTGGTCTTGTCTGAGCCGATTCATTTCTAATCTGGACTCTCAGTTCGTGGTGGTGGCCCGCTGCCAGTGTCCGCTGCGTGTGGATCCAGTGTGCGGAGCGCTAACTTGAGTTGGTTAGGTGCCCACTGGTTGCGCAGCGCTAACCTAAACAGGCTTGATCAGTCCGCATTCCATCGTGTCCGTCAGTCTCGTTTCATCGCTGGATGAGCATTTGACCAAAAACATGCAAGATACCATCTCTCGTGATGGAGCCCGGCGAACTGAAGGCGTGCCATGCGTGTGCAAGGGCCAAGAGAAAATGCGGCAAAGAGTTTCCGTCGTGCAGCCGATGCCAATCTCGAGAGCTTGAATGCATCTACCCTGCACCCCATCCTTCGGGCTTCATTTTCTACGGTGTTCACCAAGACACACAACCACAACCACAAACATTAATGGCACCTTCAACCGGCACAGTCACAAACGACTTGGATAATTTGCAGCAAGAGACGCCATTGAATTTGGACCTTGCTGACTTTCCCGAACTGTGCACACCTTTATTCGATTTACAATCTGCCTGGTTTCTGACATCCGAATCTTGGTCTGTTGCACCACTTAAGCTGACCAATCTGTGCCCCGTGTCCAAGACTGCGGCACTACAATACGTTGACCAACTGCGCACCTGGCTTGCCGACTGGGCAACGAAAGGGAGCAATGCTTTTATTCACTCTCGATTATATCAGACGCGACAACCGCTCTGCATCCAGGATGCATTCACAGCCCTGTCAAGCTACCTTGCGCGAACCCCAGCCACTGAAGACATGGTGCTAAGCATCCTTGGATCTCGCGCCGACTCCCTTGTGAAGCGCGCCAAAGATGAAACGCGGTGTCCAAGCGACTGCTATGCACATTTGAGCCGCGTGCATGCCATGTTTGTCTACTCAATCTTGCGCCTTTTCGGCGACGATATCCGCCAACGCTATCTCGCCGAGCAGCAACTGCCAGTGCTGCGCGCTTGGGCAGACGAGATGCTGTGTGCTGCGCGTCGTGCCGCCGACAGCGGCCATTTACTTTCACCAACCAGCATTGATGGTCATTTTGGCCAGCCAGTTGCCCTCCCGGTCGGAAACGTAATTAAGCAAGAGGAGGCATTCTGGCATGCGTGGATTCTCTCCGAGAGCATACGGCGCACATGGGTCGTTGTGCAAATGGTGTATGGCATTTACACCACCATGCAACAAGGCGTTTCCGAATGCCCTGGGGGACTGATGCTAACGACGCAGAAGGGGGCGTGGGATGCCGCGACAGCCTTCTCGTGGACAAAATTGTGCGCGGAGAAGAGCATCGGGTTCATGAGACGTGATGAAATGGAGCGGCTATTAATTGAGTTCAAATCAGACGACGTCGATGATTTTGGAAAGGCGTTGATGGACTTGGACTACGGCCAAGAGAGGGTCGAGATGTGGGCGCATGAATGAACATGATGAACTGGAAAAATCCAGGTTTCACGATGCAACGCTTTGCCAAACTTGCACTAGTCGATTGCTGTAACCGACATCATTCGCTAGCACAGGGGTCTTGTCAGCTGTCATGGGGCTGTGCTGCTGACCACTAGCAAGGCACTTTTCGTAGGGCTGTGCCTAGAGCAATACGATTTTCTCCCATCATTTGTCTGCCAATTGGTTATTCAAACTGTTATTTATTTTTCCTGTAGCTACTGAGACTTTGGCTATCATTTGTTGATCAGGCTTGCACTTTAGTGTGGAGCCTAATACATCGACCAGTTTTCGGGTGGCTCAAACAAACGCCTGCACGATAAAAATATCTCAACTGCCAACTGCCACAGGAAGCTCAGCTTCATTAAACACTCTTACCGATCACAGCGATAATAGAAACGTTCCTGTGGCCTTGGAGCAATGCCTGTATACGAGTACAAGCCTATTGACCTGGCTACAGACGCCATACGACTTATTCATCTCGCAAAAGGATATGGAACTGACCCTATATATTGTCGCATGTTCGAAACATTCCTGTCCGAAAGTGAAGGAGTCACCTACGAAGCCCTATCCTACACATGGGGTGATCTTGAGAGACCTGCCGAAATTCTTCTCGACGGCTGCAGCCTACCTGTGACAGAAAGTCTCTATTCAGCCCTGTGCAGCCTGAGATCATCTCGTAGAGACCGCCTACTGTGGATCGATGCAATTTGTATTGATCAAGATAATGAAAAAGAGAGAGGCCACCAGGTCGGACAGATGAAACACATCTATATAAACGCCGAAAATGTCATCATCTGGCTGGGACCGAGCAGCAAGGCCACCGATCTTCTAATGGATTTTACTGTGAAAATCCATGACAGGGCAAGAATCACTGACGAGAACTGGCTTACCTTCTCAGAGTCATGGGAAATGGTCTGGCCCATAATGCACCATGGTTTGGACGATGATCTCAGAGAAGCTCTTTCTTATCTTTTGCAACACGAATGGTTCGAAAGGGTTTGGGTCATCCAAGAAGCAGCGAGTGCAAGAAGTGCATCCATAACCTGTGGCCAAAAGTCTATGTCAACGGATATATTCACTCAGCTTCCACGGCTATTAGGCATTATCCCTGATGGGCATATCCAAGCTATTCTAGATATTATGCCTGGAAGTCACCGCAAAACTACGTGGTGGAAGGATAGCCGAGATCTCTTCACCTTGTTCAAAAAGTTTCGTTACAGTAAAGCCACAGACCGACGGGATAATATCTACGCATTGCTAGGTATTTCTTCAGATGCCTCAGACAGTTCCGTTTACCGACCAACCTACGAGAAATGGATACCAGAAGTTGTCATGGATTTTATCGCATTCGCCATATTTGGGAAGACTGTGGATTCTTCAGCCCCCCCACTGCCGCAATGGACGTTCGAAGAGATTGACCAGATCCTAACACTAGAGAGACTACGCCACCAAATATTGCACTGGGCCATCAACAATCAAAAGGAGGAGACAGCAATCGCGATCATATCGACCAAAAAAGTCGACCCAAATTGGATATACCCTGCCTGGAACGAAGTGCCTACCGAGGAAAGCATTTTGACACTTTCTGCTAGGAACAAACCACTGCTCAAGTTTCTGCAACTCCTCCTAGAGGACGAAAGAGTAAACCCGGACGTTTGCGGCAAAGAGGGCCGAACAGCTTTGTCTTGGGCGTCGGAAAACGGGTTCTTCGAGACTGCTAAAATGCTATTGGACAGAGGAGCCAATGTAAATCCAGTGGATACGTATGGCGGAACTCCATTGAAAGCAGCTCTGTACAACGCACGCATGCACTTGGTAAAACTATTGTTGGAGAATGGCGCCGATACAAGCTTCAGCGACGATGTGTTCGGGACACCATTGATTTGGCTATTAGGGCCTGGATATCTGACATTGTTTGAAACAAGCACAATGAACGACCTGGGCACATGGATTGCTCTGTCTGTAGAAATGGTTCAACAGGAGTCCATCAAGTTGTTCGAAGCGGTCTCGATACTGCTAGAACAAGGCGCTGACACGGGTGCCAGAGACAGGGAGGGGAGAACGCCGCTGTCCTGGGCATCAGGAAACGGGCTCTTGCCAGCGGTCAAGATGCTCTGCGAGCGGGGCGCTGATGTCAACTCGCCCGACGTGGAGGGCAGAACACCGCTCTCCTGGGCCGCCGAGGCAGGGTTCTTGGAGGTGGTCAAGATGCTCGTGGACTACGGCGCTGTGGCAAACGCAGAAGACGACCTAGGCAAAACGCCAGTGATTTGGGCAGAGGACCGTTGGCATGAGGAAGTTGCCGAGTTTTTGCGGAGCACCTCCTCTCCCGCGCATCGATCTCTTCAGCATACAATCAATGCGCTCTTGAGCTCGACGATGCCCAGCGCTGATGTGTCAATCCAGGACTCGCTGCAAGAACTGCTCAAGCAGGAACAATACAAGCAAGCAATGGGGAATTCGATCAGGAATTTTGCTTCTTCACACTTTTAGGATAGATTCTTGTTCCTCAGCGTAGAGATATTCAGGGAATGGACTTCAACCTGTCGAATACATCGCCCGAGTTTAATGACGGAAATGTAGCGCCATTGCAATGACTTCAATAGGATTTCGGTAGCTCAAAATTTGCATTTTAAACCCATTATCTTATATGAATCTGAAAAGGCCACGAAGGGCAATTTGCTCATCATTTATCGTCCTATAAGATTCCGGCTATTGTTGTTGCAATTGTCGCTGCAATTTGTCTCGCAGTCATACTCATAGTTCCTCCGCGAACAACTCTTGACACAAAGGCAGAGGCCATCCTGTAAAATGTTAGCACTCTTTGTTTTGCACGTGTTTTTGCAAACGTGTTGGGATTCTCGACCTGTTGTTCAATCACTCTGACCCGATTTTTCCAACCTAGCCTCCGAATGTCCTCCGGTCGGGAATGGGCAAAGGAAACCCCGATCAAGGCCGACACGATAAGAATTACGGGCTTCATGGCAAAATTGCTGATGGGTTTAAATGCGTTGTGTGTCTGATCAATAGTTATAAATCTCTGTGCGATGTACGGTGATTGCACGAGGGGCGATTGCGGAGAGTAGAGACGACACCATTTTATAGTATTTGATAGCTTCACAGCCTATACCGTTGATATCACACAGAGGCATCGGCCATGTTTCATATCTGTGCGTGCCAAGCGGGTGATTGCGAAAGGGCCGAGCTTGCCTTACACATTATCACCAGTCTCAAAATGTCACATTTTCTCATCAAACCAGCGAATGGCGAAACTTATTGTTCCAAATTGTCTGTTTATTGTGTAAATATTAGAAATTCTTGCAGGATGTCATGCAATTCGAGAAGCAAGGTTCCGCTCCCATACACGACTCCCCGCACCACAATGGACAGTTCGAGAGCTGTAAAATGTTAGCATATTCCTTTGTCGTAAGACGATGCACTTCTTTACATGTGGGTCGGGAAATCCAGGGTTCTGGGGCCCTGTTGGTTGAGTCGGAGGCTGAGGTGCCTTGGGTACAGCTGCGGCCGAAGCCAATCCGATCCAAAAAGTCGTAGTAATGAGTGCAAAGTTCATTGTATTAATTATTAAGAATTTTGAATGTGTGATGTAGTTGGTTGGTATCTTAAAATAGAAATGTTGAGAGACACAAGAAAGAAAATTCAGAGGGCAGAGGCGGCACGTTTTAATACTCTTGCCCAATTGATACGTCTGCCCTAGCTATTCATGATTCATGATAATTTAGCAAAGCTATTAGACAGGTTTCATGTTTTGCATTCCATCACGAATTTTTTCGCCCACGCCAAGTCGTTGATGGGGAAATGGCCGAAGTTTCTGCGGACACATCACATGGTCTCAAGGCGTCACATTCTATCAAATGGACAGTTAAATCTGTGACTGAAGAAATCGCTGCAAATTGGTTCTATTAACTTAATTCGTCGCCTGCTCGTATTGGCAGGTGGGCGATAGCGGTAGAGGCTAAGGAATATACCCAAGGTTCGTCCCCACTTGAAACGGTACTTTCGTTGGCAGCATTCCTCGTTCTCTCTCATCCATTCCTTGTCCGACACTTACCATGAGTATAATTGAACCGGCTTATTATTTTTCAGCTTGAATCGTCCAGCCAGCTCCACTCGAACTAATCTCCTTAAGAGAGATCATCGACAGCCCTTGCTCTAATGGGATAGCACAGGATCGCACCAAGCCTTAGAGTTGATCCTTTCCGACTGCCGACTGCCGCGGTGCCGGAAACCCGAAACCGCATGTCTCAGACCAGACCTCAGCTGTTGATCGGGATCAATAGCATTGTCTCATGGAATACGGCCATCTCGTATCCAATGTTCGTCTTCCAGCCTCATCTTCGACGTGCTGCCACCCCAAACCCCGTCGCTGGGATCGACTTTTGGTTCGGAGTAGGGCATTAGCTCATAGTAAATAGACAGATATCGAAAAAGAAAAAGAAAAAAATGATTGCCCCAGCGTGGCAAAACCGATCTCGCCAAATCAGCCTTATGGAATGCAAATGGCGGTAAACACGTGGGTGCTGAGCGGGGATGAGCTGTTGTGGGCCTAAATTAAAATTTAATCCTGGTTTAAGCATTGCCAGGAGATTAAAAGGGCCACCATCGTTCATTGTTCAACCAATCGAGTACGACTAACCTGATGTTTATTTTCCCAGCTCCAGTTAAGTTCTGCTGTTGGATCGGTACGAGCCGACGGTTCAATACCGAGACCCCACTAATGACAAATGTTGCAATATGCCCAGAACTAGCAATCCCCCTTTTCACATAGATAACCTTGCATGAGGCCATGTTTCTCTCATTCAGCACCATTTCCTTTTAGTAAAAATCCTGCAGAGAACATCCTGCTTAATAGAAGGGGATCCCCTGACTAGATGCAATGTCTTGCACCTGTTCGCATGAATTTTGAAAGTGATAATAGCCAGTGCTTTTTTCCCCAGTGGCTAGTAATTAAGAAGGATTTCCAGCGCGTGGATAAACAATCATAGCGCCAGCGATCGCGGATGTAGGATCCGACGCTGCACGGATGGCCGCACGCTTATCCCCGACCGAATGGAGAATAATAGACGAAGTTGCTGCTGAATCAGACGGGCTGTGACCCCTGCCACTCCACACTGCCTCGCGACATGGCCCAATTGGATTTGGCTTGCAAATTTATACTACCCTGACTTTGCAGTTTTTGTTTAAAAAAGAAATGCTTACCCATCAAGATGGGTAATAAATCATCACCTATTGCAGTAATGTCCGAATCGAGACTCTACCACATAAACCTGCTGCGCCAAAAATCTTGGCACGTCAGATTTTATCTTACTTTCAACGACCGTTGTAATGGACTCGCCATCGGAAGCCTCCTCGTCCCGTGAGAGCAGCCAGGAGGCCGAGGTTGATGGGATCGCATCCGAAATATCGCAAAGGATTTACTGGCACCAAGCTGTTCGAGCCGAACAATGTCAAATTCGAAAATCTAAACAGCCATGCGAAGCGAGCTACGAAGCCAACAGCCATGGCGATATCTCAAAATCCGGAGCATATGTAGGCGATTCTCCTCCCCTACGCGTCAAACAAAATCGACTTTACTGGGCTGTAAGACGGGCCCGATGGCGTCGGGCGAAGCCAGATTGACGGCACGGTGGTAATCGATGAGCGTGACATGAAGCAAGTAAGGGCTGGTTTCTTAGGACAAAGGGACGATAGTGGCAATGCCATGAGCCGCGGCATAATCAAGGAGGAGGAGTCCTACCATTCCGACCCGTCATATTTCAGCGAAGATTGAGCCTAACGGCTATGCTGATATCATGCCAAACCAGTATTTACGACCTTGCGGGATTACTCTCGAGCACAGCCTTGGTTGGTTGTGAAATTCCAAACACCCAATTCTTCGATCGAGTTGGCGAGCTCATTGAAACTAAACGCAGGATGAAGACAAACTATTACTACAACAGTGACTTGGACGTCGTTGCAGAACTGGCCTTCAAGGACTCTCTAAACTATGAGGTAAGATGGTATTTTCACTATTTATCAATCTACCATGTCACTCACATTGGGGATTTTCCGATCAGGTTTAATCGGAATATTTAATATTCGAATTTGCCAACACTGAGATGGCGTGGGTGGTGGTAACCGAGGGTCGCCATAATAAGTGTCTGATAAGGTCAATAAAAGTGTCCGGCATCTCAACAGAACTAAGAAAGTCAGATCTGATAGGTCTATGATTTCTTCTCCGCAAGAGATCCACTGCTGCAGTGGCAAGATTAGCGAAAATGCCCGGTATGCCATCTACAATAACTTGGGCGCTGAAGAGCACGTCATCAGCAAATATCACTCCTAGTTTTGTGAGGATCTGACCGACAGGTATGAAAACAAAGCTAGAAGTCGACGGTTTAAGTTGGGAATAGCCGAAAGGGCATTGTCGTCAAGAGTGTTCAGAGGGTCATCTGGTCATCAACCAGTTGTTAGGCTATATGGCCGGATGGTTCATCCCCATCACGGTCAAATTCGCTTCGTGATTTTTGAAGCGACTGACTAGCATCTGTCACTCTGCCACCTTCCCTATGACGGGTTCTGCACGCGGTGCTAGGCCTTTTGGTTCGCAAAGTTGATCACGGAATGATGTTGTATCAGGTACAAAATGGTGCTTTATTTTTCAATGCAATAGCGTGAACTAACAATTCTATAGCCAATCCCATTGCAAAATCTTCTTAATGCGCGGGAGTGCCAGGAAAACCGAAAGGAAGAAAAGAAGAATTCCACCCAAGCTTTTCGCAGCATGATCTAAGGCTGCCCGCAAATCAGAATCGTTTAATTGGGTCTGGATCTAAGTATCTCTCGCATTTGGGCCAACGCCTCCGTCACTGTGGCTTGTCGAACTTGCTCGCGATCGCCAGGGAAATGGAAGGGTCCAAGCGCCCAACTTCTTTCAGGTGAGGCAATACCAATAAAGACTGTGCCGACAGGCTTGCCATCCTGCGTATCTGGACCGGCGACACCAGTGGTGCCGATGCCCCATGTAGCTGGGCCATCGATGTTGGTGATGTTACGGGCGCCTGCAGCCATTTGCTCGGCAACATCCTCGTGGATAACACCGTATTCAGAGATGAGGTCGGCATCTACCTTGAGCAGCTGCTGTTTTAGTGGCGTCGCGTAGGAGACGACGCCCCCGCGAAAGACGGAGCTTGCACCACCAACGGATGTGATTGCTGCCATGACACCGCCTCCGGTCAATGACTCGGCGACACCAATCGTCTCACCAGCTTGCTTCAGAAGCACAATGACATCGCTGGCAATGTCACGAAGAGTCTCTGTAGTTCTCTTGGTGTACTGTAGTTTAGACGCCATTGTGGCTGTTTAGGTGTGAGGGAGAGTAATGGGTCTCGGTTGCAAATTGATGTCGTTCACAAGTAAATTGTCTTGGACGAGAATAAAAAACCAGATTGCGAATCCAAGCTTGGTTAAAAAGCGAATCTATACCTATTATTTATGCCCATCTCACAATAACAATCAAACTGTCATCTTTGTTGTAACAAGGCGTTACCCAAGGCTGTCCCTAACCTTGCTCATTGCCTAATTGAGTCACCGGTGTCATGTCCGGGATACTCAAACTAATCGACATGAGACAAAGAAAGCCAACGGAAAAATCCGAAACCAATAAATACAGTGTCAGGTGCTAGGGTATAAACGTGTATGACCGCCAGTCTTACTCTTCCTTAACTTCTAAGCTGCCTAGGGGGGGCGTTGCTGCCTAGATGTAGGGCTTTCATGACTATGATCTCAGGCTGACTTTTTTGTGGGACTCTAGGACTATGAAAAAAAGATTTTTCATTTGCCGACCGCAGTCAGAAATTAGCACAAGCCACTCACCTTCTAGCGCGGCATCTCGTGTTCTTTTGTTGTTTAGCCCTGCGAGTCGAGTCCATCAAAGAGGGGTTCCACTATGAGTTAAACGCGTTTAAGTCTCATTGAGTCACATTTTACTCATACTGTGGTCTCATTGAACAAAGACTTCTCATAGAATACCCATTTAACTTTGGTACTACTCTGACGGGTGAGATCTAATGATTAGCCATGCGCATGCCACATCATGGCTGGACGCTGTTGTCTCCCCATAGACAATAACCCCACCAGACCCTCAGGACAATCTATAGATCAATCTTCCTACAACCTTTCCACTCATCATTTCCTCAAATCCCTCATTTATCTTGTCGAAATCTCGCATCTGGTAAATCGGCTTAATGCCATGTGTGTTGGCCACCTCCAAGCTGTCCCGCAGCTCTTCCCGATTGCCCTGGTTCGTTGCTGTACTCTATCTTAGTAAAATCAAGCCCAAGGTACGGACAGAAAATCACTCACGGATAAATTGAATGCCTGTCACGACCAATCGCAAAATGTCCAACGGATACGGCTTGGACCCGACTCCAACGGCAATCACTTGACCGCGGTTCATCGTGATATCGAGGGCCAGGTCATATGCTGCATTGGCACCCGAGATGACCACGGTCGAGAAGGCCCGCATAGCGGCCTTGTCTATAATTTCGCTCGAATTGAAGACTTCGTCGGCACCGCACTTCTTGGCTAGCTCCAGTTTGTCATCGGTGATGTCAACTGCAAGGCCACAAACGTTAAAAACTCTGCATTAGCCAGGCGAGAAACCTTAGTGTTGACTCACAAGCTCTGACGAAAAAGCCCATCGCCTTAGCATACTGAACAGCAAGATGGCCCACTCCACCAACACCGATAATATTGACTGCGGTGCCTCCCGGCTGTGCCTTAGTGACCTTATGCAAAGCTCCGTATGCAGTTACACCCGCACACAGGAGAGGTGCAGCCTCCTCGTCTGTCAGACCATCCGGGACCTTGACCGTTGACAGAGGGTCAGCCAAGCAATATTCGGAAAATCCTCCATAAGGCACGTCGAAGCCGACTTGCGTCTTTGAATCGCAAAATCGATGACCACCAGAGAGGCAGTCCACACAGCTTTCTGTGCGTATCTCAGCAACCGGTTCATTTCCATTAGGGATTAAAACTTACGGCAGGTATTTGAAGAAGGCGCAAAGCCTACTCGGTCCCCAACCTTAAATCCGCGAACTCCACTTCCCAGCTCCTCTATTATGCCCACAGCTATTCGTGAGGCATGATTAGTAAATCGCCTGCTTCATTGAAGGGCCTAGACCTTACGTTCATGGCCAGCGCAGAATGGAACCTTGGTCGGCACCGCATCTTTCAGTGCGGCCACGTCGCTCATGCATAGGGAAGAAGCCGTGATTCTAACCAGGATTTCAGATGGGCTGGGGGATGGTACAGGGACCTCCAATATCTGCACAGGTTTGTGGTGCTAATTTGTTAGCTCCAGCGACTGCCTGCACTTCTCCCCCTGCAACTTCGTTTTCATACCTCGACCACAGTCGCGGCCCGCATCATCCGTGTATGCCCGTTCATATTTATTGAAAAAGTAAAGTCGTTACTGCCGTGTTTTAAGTCGTTATTTAAGTGTTTAGTCAATAGACGTAGCTGTGAGACGTGATACGCCGGGGGTGCGAATGGCACGACGCTGTCTATTGATCATGCAAATGCTAATAATTATTTGAGTTATAGAGAATAAATTAAGCCAAGCAAAAATTAGAGCCTAGAGAAGCTCGAATTCCGATGAGTGATATATGTTTGGAGGCACTTGCTAAAGTCTATCCGCTCGGAATTCAACACCCTTCCCACGGCTATCGTCGGTAATTCGATGCGTCCACAAAAAGACCGATGCGGGAAACGCTTTTCCGCCCGTAGACAGAGTTATGGCTGTTTTTCCGCAAAAAACAAAATATCTTTTCCTGTAAAGTAGTAGAGTAGCCAGTGGCCAAGACTCAGCCCTGCAGCCTAATACTAGGATGGCGATATTTCCGTTGCAGACAACTTGACCAATAGAATCATTGAGATGCGAAAAATACCAATTACCTATTGAAAATTCTGCAAATCTTAGTTTTAAATCCTCCAAAAGGCGTTCATGTCGCTTTAGAAGGGCAAGCTGCAGGCTGTTTCCACCAAACAAATCACTCACTAATTTTGGCATTTTATTCTCATAGCCTAGCATCAACATCGCATTTAAGCCCGATCGTTTTCCAAGCCATTCTTCGCATTAGTTTCCATAATTTTACGCTACTGAAAGGACTCTTCAAGATCCTACAGGAAACGCTAGCTTACCAACCTTCCGATACTACTTGGGGGATCTAGGGGGTTCAGTACCAACTGTTTCTTGCTGTTTCAACTCCGATGCCAATCTCAAGGGAATTTTGGCACGTCGGAGGCGGCTCCCGACTCAATGCAAGCTGATAAATGCAAAATTCCGACAAATGATATCAATGGAGAATTCATAAACTCCACAATCCCATTCCGGGCGTTGGTTGTTGGTGCGTGTTAGTCAGGTGGTGATCTGAACTTAACCCGGTTGGGAAACATTTTGACAATTTTTGCATGAAGCTGCAACGCTATCAGATAACACTTCGAGCGACCCAATAAAATATGCAAGGATAGGATTGGTAATAATAGCTAACTAGATCTGTAGCACCCGGAAACCAATCAACATGTCGGGATAGCAAAGCTATCGCTTGAATCTGAGATAGAGTTCATCATGAGATCACGATGGTAAAGATCGCGGGGTTCAAAATCGCATAGATTTCCAGTGTTCCGACTTCGCTGCTTGCAAAAAAGGCGTTGGCCATCCAAATATAAACTGTACCCAATTCCAGCATCCATCAGCGTTGCAACAAGTGTTCATTATACCTGATAAAACTTGAACTATTTTCACCAACAGCCAAAATGAGTGACTCTTTTGAACTCAACTACAATCGGCCATCAATCTACCAAGCCAATGAGCCTGGCACAATGCTCCATGAAGGCCTCCGTGAGATTCCTGAAGGGCGTCAAGAGTTTTCTTTGCCCCCTGCCGATAGAGGGAGAGATGCCTGGCTATTTTTAACGGCCAGCTTTTTCCTAGAAGCGCTCGTCTGGGGTACTGCTAAGCCATGCATGGTTCGGCATAACAAGATGATATTGACACTGCATCAGGTTTTCCCTATTCCTTTGGTGTGTTCCAAGATTACTATCAAACCCATGAACCCTTCGCCGAGTCTTCTGGTATAGCTACTATAGGTACTTGCGCCATGGTGGGTGAGACATGAAACCCTAATGCATTAAAGGATTTACTGAGCAATTTCCAGGGCATCATGTATTTCGGTTTTCCGTTGGTCATTGCTCTCCTACGACTCTATCCTAATGCTTTTAGATGGGCCCCTGCTGGAGGCCTCCTTGGAATGTCGCTTGCACTCATCCTGTCCTCTTTTTCCCGGACGGTAGGCCATCTCATTCTCACGCAGGGCATCATGTATGCGATTGTAGGATCATTTTCCTATTGTCCCTGCATGATCTGGGTCGAGCAGTGGTTTGTGCAGCGCCGTGGGCTCGCATTTGGCATCATGTGGTCCGGCACAGGGACCGGTGGCTTTGTAATTCCACTGGTCCTGCAGTCCCTGCTAGAGACTCATGGGTTCAGGACCACTTTGAGGATTTGGGCCATTGCTCTATTTTTGCTGGCCATTCCAGCTGTTTACTTGATCAAGCCCAGAATGCCTCCACTTCAACAGACAACTGCACGTGCCACTATGCGCAGCATTGGGTTCATATTTACGCGAACATTTATGCTGTATCAAACAGCTAACATCATCGAATCTCTTGGATATTTCCTGCCAGCCATCTACCTTCCAACCTTTGCACGTTCGACTCTGGACGCGAAGCCATTCCTTGCAGCTCTAACCGTCATTTTGATCAACGTGTCGAACGCGATAGGAGTAATGATTATAGGTTTTTTGACAGATCGATGGCACGTCACAACGTGCATCATTATATCCACCGCCGGGGCTGTATTGGGAACCCTATTTCTCTGGGGGTTTGCGACAAATCTAGCTACGCTTTACGCCTTCTGCGTTATCTACGGGCTCTTTGCCGGATCGTATGTGGGTACATGGCCGGGCATAACCCGCCAAGTTACGTCGACCTCCTCAGCTGGGGAGTCGGTCGGCAGTGGCAACGGCCATGTTTTCGATCCCATCATGGTTTTGGCGTTTTTGACGGCTGGCCGAGGCATCGGTAACATCATCTCTGGGCCACTGAGCGAAGCGCTTCTCAAAGCAGCGCCGATAGGCACACGCGGATCAAGGACCTGGGGAGGTGAATATGGGGCTGTGATTATTTTTACTGGCTCGACAGCCTTGGTTGGTGGAGCCAGTTTCCTCTGGAGGAGATTAGGGTGGATTCGATGATTAGCCAGTCTTAAGAAAACTAGAGTGTTTTTATTCTGTTCATTCATTGGTTGGCGCACAGTCCAGAGGTTTGGGGAGTCAATTTTGTCCCCACAGAAATTGTGAATTTGGAGACTTTGCCCGCCTTACAAGAATGAATATGTTCTCCGTACATGGTGTATTAATGGTGCAGTTTTAAATATTGAGTCACGCCGTAGAGATTTTCTTATGACTATATGCATTGCTCAAAGAGAAAGGATATGGCAGCTTTGGCGCATTTGAAGCTGGCTGGACCTGTGCGTACGTTGAGTAAAAGGAAAACAACAACCAAAACATAACATCTCAACCTCATATTAAAAGGTTAACAGCTACACTATGGCACTGATTCTTAGAATATATTTAATTTATATTGCTATGTATTCATTCTTTCATTTATTTACCTATTCTGATTTTTCTAGACCCCAAATACCAGCAACCCGTTTGGCCCCATTGTATAGGGTAGCCTGGCGCTGGGTAGACCCCAGACGCTCAACGCCATTACACTGGAGTATGGTGAACGAAACGTGATGGTGCACAGCTCCATTTCGCACTGACTTCGGCAGTTATATTGATAAACGTAATCCGGGTCTGAATGATTCTATTGGTCTCCCAAGTTCTTTTCTTCTAGCCCACCTCGTCCAATTGCCCGAGCAGAATACGAATTCCTGGTGCACCGACTGGCTGGAACCCAACGTGATTTGGCCGATTTGCAAAGGAACGAGCACAAGGATCTGAGTGCTCTCCTTCGCTGTTTCGCTTCACAAGGAAACATGTCCGTCTTTGATCTGATTCCCATCCTCGCTCCGCTGCTCTGGGTTAAATTGTGTTTTGCACGGGAGATGCCCGTGAGGCACGCGCTAATGCCTCAGCCCACATTAGCGTCTTGCTGTGACCGTTGTTGCAGCTTGTGGTGGGCGGGCCGTTCGCTGATCAACCTAAGTCGCTCGTCAAACCCGGAACCTGGACGAGGGGGCCTGCATGCTCGTCATCGACTGACTGGACTGAAATGGGCCGATTCTTGCTGTACATAGCATGCAAATAGAATTTTGGGATTGAGCTTTGGCCGTTTTCTGCGCTGTCGCAATTGCAACGGTAATCATCACATCTCATGGGAGGGGGACAAGAGGGGTCTGGGTGGGTTATGTTATGAGTGGGCTAATCTTGGCGCAATCCTTTGGTACAATCTACCTCGTAAATCTTTGCCTGCCGGGTTCCAGGTTGGCTGGAAACATGTTGGAGAGAAACGGCAAAATATTTTTATCTGCGGGAGCGACCTAGAGGAGCCGGAAACTCGCACGGGAGAAGCGGCTGTTTACATGGTGACATGTTTCATTGGCCATTCATTGGGCGACTCTGGGTGGTGCTTTGAAGAATCGTGGGGTAAATTTTGAGGAGCGGGCACGGCCTCGGGGGCTAACGTTTGCATCGGGGGCACAGCGGCCAGTATTTTAGTCCTTCAGCCTTAACTAACGTGTGACTGCACGCTATGACGCAACTCGCCTTGTTTCAGTGGGCCAAGGTCCAAATTACCACGTTGAAGAGTGCTTCAATTGTGAGGTCGATGAGTGTTTTTTGGGTTGTTTACTTTGGAATGCTGGTCATTGTACTGAAACGACTTCAATTGACATGGCCCAGCCCAAGCCGATTTCCAATCATCACAGCAGACACCCCAGTGACTAAAATTGCAGGGCTCAACTGCCATCTCTCTACAGAAGCCTCTACACGTTCCATTTGGCCGCAAGTGCCCTTCTACTCCAAATCAAAGGAACACTCATGAGAGCTGCAAAACCAGCGCGACCGCCATCGTAAGCCGATCGGTGCACTAGCCTCGACGTAGTGTGTTTATTAAGGACAAAATATGGGGACCCTAACCGCAATAGATTGAAGCATGCGTTAGCGCCATGGCCTGAGCACCGCAACGCTGACAGGGAATAGGTTGTGCCAGCTGCACGGGCTGCAAAGGCGTTAAGCTGTGTTACAGCTTTCTGTCTGATCTCCAAGCTGCTCTCGGCATATTTCTGCAGCTACTGCCTCGGAGGCTTCGTTAGCTTTCACCTCTGGTCATCGGTTCGCTTCTCGATACCGAGCATTAAAAGGTCATTTTGACCCATGCTGTCGTTACATCGCGCCTGATTTTTTTGTCCTTTTTCTGCTTCTTTCGCTCACTTGTTTCGCCCTCGGCTTCACTTCATCCCTCTTTTCCCGATTCTCAGCTGGACTGGGAGGTGCAGGCCGTGCCTACCCACTCCTTCTATTATGAGTATTATTTGACTGTAATTTGTCCAACTTGGATCACACACATTGTCCTGTCCTGCCTGGGGTCGCAGACAGCAATTCATTTTTATCCTCCTCTTCCCATCTCTTTTTTCTCTCTCTATCTTAGGCATGATTATTGTCACCACTGTCATCACCATTGAGATCACGACATCATGTCAGGCGCCGACGGTCACAAGAAAAAGGGTTCTTGGTGTTCTTTCCTCTCAATCCTTTGCGCGCCCCTCCCTTCTGCAAAGGAGGAAGAAAGCGAGAAGCAAGCGCCTCACCCTGCTCCCATTCGCAACCAAGGTCATTCATGGCCCGAGAACAGGGTCAATGAAAAGCGTCTGTTGACGGAAACACAGGGAAATGGCCGCCGGAACAATGTGATTTGCAAGGAGCCGCCATATCAACCTCATCCTTTCCCCTCAGGGGAAGTGAGAATAGAAATCCAGCCAGCTCGGAAAGCGAGCATTGCCAAAGCTCCAACCCACCACCTTGCATCTCATTACATATCTGAAAAGAGCCTTCTAGAAACCCCGAAACAGTACCAGACAGCTCGTTATACAACTCATCACGCTTCCGAAAAGAGTCCTTTTGAGACCCCGAGCCCACCTCAGGTATCTGGCTATGCACCTCTCTACACACCCGAAAAGGTTATTCTGGAAAACCCCAAACAGTACCAGAGACCCCGTCAGGCATCTATTCACACACCCGAAGAGAGGATCCCAGAAACACCCAACCAATACGAGGCACCTCGACCTCCGCCCAAGCCCGACAACCCAAACCGCATCATGCATCATGCATCCAAAAGTGTGACCGACCTTCCCATTCGAAAACACGGACGCAATAAGAGCATTCCGAACATTCCATCCCATCACCGTGCATCCAAGAGCGTTACAGACCTCTCGCTGCAAATCCAGGCATTGACCAAGAGTTCCCCACCTGCGAAGAAGCGACCCAAGTCCCTTTCCGCAAAAACTACCGGACAGAAGCTCGTCATCTCTGCGCCCATGAACTTTTGTCATATCAGCACAGGTACTCCCTCCACGAGGCCTGCGTATGTCGAAGCAGTCGATATCCCACCACTGCAACGTCGACCATCCTGCCCACAACTGGAACTCAATTTCAATCCTACCCCCTCCAAACAGGAAAAGAGGAAGGGTATACGGTGTGAATCGTTGCCCCCACCTCCTAGGATTTGGGACGGACAAGGGCGTGACTCGCTGGGCTCACTGCCCTCACCCACATCAACCATCGGATCGGGACTGGGCCACAGAAGATGGACCTCCACTTCAAGCCTGGTGGATACAAACAAGAGAGCCCCTGAGCCAAATCCCCTTGAGTATGAGCGAAGCTTTTCATCTATGTCATTCCACTTTCCACGCAAAGCCACCGACTCACACTCTGTGATTCCTGAAGATGAAGACGACGAGCCAGTCCAGCCAACCGTCTGTCCCCGCCCTCGAGCCATGACAAACCCAAAGTTGGATAAGCCCAATCAACACATCGCCACCATGATCAAGATCGGAATGCCCCAGAAGCCGAGCATCAGCAACGTCAAGCGACGCAGCCTTTGCGTCGACTCGGATGTTGAGTGGCCACGCACACCCGCGTCCAAGTCACATGCCGAGGCTTATAGGAACATGTCTCTTGGTAGTGCACACTCTTCTCAGCTGCCACCTCTTCCATCGCCTATGCTTCCGGGGGGAAGAGGATCAAGAATCCCACTCCCACCACCCCTGCCCCCCAAGCTGCGCCCACAAGCGAGAAAGCGAAAGTCACTGTCTCAAGTTTCCCACTGGCTCTTCTCAGGGAGCCAAACTAGCCTCGCCGTTCCTACGGACCCAGCCACAAACCTCCCGCCTACGATGACGATCAAGGACATCCTTCACGAGTATGCCCTACTGGCCAATCTGCACAGCCGACGCCATAGCTACGGCTCAATCAACACCGTTGCCACCGGGAACACCGATGACCACCGTGCCAGCCTGTCATCTTGGTCACTAAACAGCTCGTCCGTCACGCCTGGCAACGAGTACTACATTCCTCGATCACAATTACCTCGCCGTAGCCGCATGTCCTCTCCGCTTGTTAACGTCGGGCGCGCAGTCTAAAACGAACGAACAAATGATACCACCTGGTTTTATTCTTAAGTGTATTTATATTTCCTTTGCCGAGCCTGTAACAAGGCAACTGTTCACAGTGTGCATGTCGGTGGTTCACTGCCATTGCTCTTCTTTGGCGGTTTTTTGTTTGTGCACTAAAGGGGCGAGAATCCTCGACGCCTACACAACTGAGAATGTTGCAGCAGAACAAGAAGAAGGCTTGTCGTATATAGCGAAAAATATATATAAGGGACAAAAAAGAAAAGAAAAAGCTTTTATGATGATTAAATTCCCACTTTCTGGTCGGATTATTTCCAATGAACATGTGACGAAATGAACATGTGATAACATCGCCGAGATCCTTAATGCATGTATTACATACACATGTGCCTTCTCTTAGTCTTCCTTTTTGCCCGTTTTTGAGATTCTTTTGTAGGGCCTGTTTTTGCCTGAATAACAAAAGTGCTGTAATCGTTTTCTGTGAGCGTGAACGGCATATCGACTGTGTAGCTGATTAAAAGTATTTTGACCCGTGCGGGGCACTGTCTTTGTGCTAAGGTGTCAAAGAGTTGCAAAATCTCGGACGGCCAATGGAACCCTGTTGCACCGTTCAAGGACTTGTCCAATATTTCCAAGTCAAGAATGATGTATACTCTTCTCTCGAATTCGGAGATGATTGCCCCTAGTAATTGAAGCCATTGCCGCTCTGTAAAGCCGTCGTGGAAACGCAAATGGTTAAGTAGCATTGAGCTTTCCGTTTGAAGAATTTCCTGTAATTTTATTGCTTGCTTAACAAGGTACTTGATAATACCGATGGTTGACGTATCGTTCAGAGCTATGTTTTCATGAGGCGCCTTCATCGCAAATAGTACGGGAATATCAGAGTTTCTTAGTTGCTTGATCATATCTGAACAGTATGCTCGTAAGCTTTGACGAGAACTGAAAGTGCCCTTGATGATAGATATGCTTGAACCTGCCGAAAGATCCCAGCCTCGCAGTTTTGGCGAATTTAGGAATCGATTGGATAAAGGAGGGTTCCGGTGTGAAAACTGTCGGCGACGGCTAATTTGCAGCTGTTCCAAAGTTGTGTCGGGGTGTTGTACATCGATATCGGATATCGATTGCATGATTTGCGAGAATTGCATGGAATTTAGATGTTGGTTGGTATTAACCATTGCAGTCGATTGTACTTTTTGAGTTAGCTATCATGAGATCTAATGTTGTGAGTGATGAAAATAATTGCCTTACAACTTAACTGAGTGCTCATTTGTTCAATTCTTTTCTCCATATCGTTAATTTTTGAATGAAAGCTCGGGTTTACACTGACGACTGTGCCGATCCGTTCTACTTTTTCATGAATCTGCCGAAGCTCCAATTGGTGACTGCCGTCCGATATCAACCGCACCGTCTCACTACATTCGGCGATAGATTCAAGTATGTCATCGTACCTCAGTTCAACTGGTTGCGTGATGCTGTGTAATACGTGTTTAAAAGTTCCCTCCTGATACCATTTATGCGCCCTTGTCAGGAAGTGAAGGATGTGGATGTTTAGTTGTACAATGGCCATTTTCATGCGCAATGTTGGGTATAAGACGGAGGCTAGCTGGACTTGGGGTAGCAAATCACCGATTTGTGAGAGAGCTTTAGCCAATTTACTCGTCGCCTTTTCATGATTGATGACACCCTAGAATTTGATTAGGGGATGTGCCTTTGAGTCGAGGCCCTCAGGATTGACAATCTCTTACCACAAAGAGGAACTTCATTGCGCCCCAAACAAGTGAAACGTATTCCGGGTGATGTTGTACCATGACATCCAAAATAGCTCCGTAAAAATGGACCTTTTGGGAAAAGCTTCGGAGATACCTTTTTAACTTCGGATACTTTTGCTGAGACTCATACTTTGCTAAAGAAGATGTCACAGCCTCCTGAACATCTTTGAGGCTATTGGACGACTTTACTACATTAATGCTGTTTTTACTTGAATTTAAGTCGACAAATGTCGTTTTGGCTTCTTCAAAGGCTTGATTAAATAGACTTGTTCGATGTAAATGCGTCAGACTGGTGTTGGAAGCTACTAACAGAAAATTAGAAAACAAACCTGAACTCAGGACCTGATACAGGTATGTACCATTCCTGTATTAGTTCGCTGGCGGTATAATCGGGGTTCATTGGAATTGTGAGTAACGTAACAAACTCAATCTTGTGTGGCCAACGCTGAGTGTGACTATTGCGTGCCTAATAAACCAGCACTTCTTGTGCCAAATTACTTTTTCCTTTTAGACACCGTTGCATAAATAAAATACCAAATGGAGTATCTGTTGAAGATAAATCATGAAGTAACAGCCGTATCTACGGGCTGTGGGTTAACCCTGTTCTTGCATTCAGTTTGAGTTGGCATAGTAGGGTTGCATTAGGCATTCTGATGTAGTGAGAAAAAATGTCAGCACTAAATCAGAAGGGTGTGAGATATTTTCCTGGTTTTACCATGAATGTAACCATTCAATGAGGCGCCTCATAAGGCAAACAATCCATTTTGCAGCCTGGACTGCGTTTGCCAAGCTGGCCGGGGCGGAATGTAAGCTGACGTGACCACCCACTATTGGTTCTACTTGCGTGGTGTGTACGGCGACCCATTTCAACAAATCCGCCCACAGAAAATTAAAATTCCCTCTACTGCCTTAATACGGCCTATTACCCTATTATGACATTCGATGCGTCAAAAAGTGGCCATGGTTCATGTTTTGAGAACACCCACGATATTGAACTTCTTTAATGTACCAGACATTTCAGAGGAGCAACTCGACAACATTGACCAACTAGATCTTGACGCTCTTCTGAGAGAAATATTTGATCCCAAAGCCAGGTTGAGTTTGAATACCTGTCATTCGGTTTATTGGGCTCTCCATAACCGGTTTGCCCAATTCCGTATCCCTTGCGATAGAATACTTGGGGATAATGACCTGAGCCCCCAGCGGCGCAGAACGTCATATTTTCAACAGGCTGAAAATTTAATTAACGAAATTTCAACTAGTTGTGAGAGGCTAGTGCGCTCTTACGCATCCTCGTATCCGTGTAAGCGCAGCGATCAATTAGTCTCCGAGTTTTGCCAGCTACTACGAAGCTTGGTCCCTGCCTGGAAAGATATTGCAACCGATATCTTTAACGATTACTTCAAAGAAAGAGCTCCCCATTTCATCATAATCAAAAGAAAAGAAGGCGTATTACCTCACTTTAGACCTGAATCGTCTGATGGAACTCGCAGCAGTACTTCTACCTCTGAGACAGTAGATAGTGAAGATAGCGACGCTGAGGAGAGAGAGGCAAAGGAGAAGGAAGAACGTGAAATAAAACAGCTCTCAAGAAGATTAGAGCGTCTTTGGAACCATTTTACCATATCAAGAGATAGGACATCTGCCGCCGACACAGGTCAGGAGCTTTTGTTTCTTTTCCACGTATCAGGCCTGGAATTTAAAGATCATTTTCACCAGCACAGTAGCAATAAGTCAATTAAAATTGAACATATACGGGTCGGAGGTTTTGCATCAATCAACAACAACGGAACCCAGAGGAGCAGTCAGAAGCGATTCCAAGTCACGAAGAACTTTAAACTCCGCCAGTTAGCCCATCCAACCGCGTCTGAGGATCCTAGAGGCTTCAAGATGAATAAAAGAGGTATAAGAACGAAGAATAGGCTTTCTAGTTCCCATAAACTTGCTAATTATGTCTTAGACAGTATCTCATCGGCAATTCGAATGTCAGCAGATGCAAAGCCCAGTCGTGACCAGGGCGCAGAGGATGATCCAATGGCCATGGCCTCAGCCGATGGGCCATATCATCATTTGAAACAAAGGATTGCTCTGCTAGAAGATGAAAATAAGAAGCTGAAAGATTCGGAATCAGGAGAGCAGAAATGGCAGGTCTTGCATTTCATTCAAAATGGCCCAAACCCACCTTCAGCTTATGTGGACGAGCCGTCTTGGACGATGAACAGGTTTGGTCCAAGCTTGATAGCCTATCTCCCCGTTATGGATGTACAGAGATTCCTAGAGAAAAAGGAGGAAGTGGCGTTTTTAGTCAACAGATACTATTTACCGCATGACCAGAGCGAAGACGTTCTTCGAGCTTCGCGGTCGAAAAAGCCACTCCCATCTGCCCAATGGTACAAAGAGACAATTTCGCTCAGATCTCAAGAGATGCTGGATGCAGTTCGGGCATTTTTCGACAAAATACCTCGTTTTACAGAAGACTTCCCAGACTTCGATATACAAGAGCACATCCAAGCACCATATCTCTTCTGGTATCACTATCGGTCAACTGAGGTGTCGAAACTGGAAAATCTCAGTTCGGATCAACAACGGCTGATACGACTGCTCACAGGATGGATTGAAAGCCATTACAAAGATATTTATGACCTCGCCGAGTCCAATATGAGTCGAGGTGTCATCACTCAGGAAACAATGCCTTTTCTAGTAAAACCGGGAGATGTCATGGTATGGGAAAAGCAAGAGGGAATAAAAGCCGCCATTTCAAAATCGTGGTTATGGGAAGAAAATCACATAAACCTGCGCCGCAAGCCCCAAGAGCGAGAATGGAAAGATGGGGTCACACCTAAAGCTTTGAAAGACAAGTTGGAGTGGAGCTTGGACACCTGGACGTACGAATACGACGGCAGGCTTCTGAAAAGTCAGGAGGAGACTACAATCGAGTTCAACGCAAACTGGCTTGACGAAGAGGTTAAGATCAGGAGCCTGAGCGTTTTCCCACTACGATTTGCCCCAGAAGAGGTGAAAAATACACTTGAAAAGCGAGGAAATACATTTTGGAAATGCCGGTATCGAAATATCGTTTCGTACGATGATAGGTCTGGTATTTATTCGGTGAGAGTTCCCAACCTCTCCAATCATCCTTTTGGCGGTTTACTAATTATGATGCTGAACCAGAGCGGAGAAAGATTTGTGGTGGATTTCCAAACTTACAAACAGCTCCATTCCGATTCCCTCATGTTTGATAAAGTTTATTCTAACCTCCACAACGAAGAGTGTGAACTCATGAGTTCAGAAATGATGGAATCAAATGAACCGCCTCCTATTCCAGATATCTTTGTTCTCCCCGGTACCATTCCCGGTTACGATCTGAGGGGTAAAAAATGGCGTGAGTAAAGTCCCATATGAGGGAGAGTATGGTTGATGAGACAACTGACACGTAGTAGTGGACCTTGATGTAGACCTCATAGAAGATGTGATTTGGAACAAAAAGTCGTTTGATCATCTCGTAGTTGATACCGACACGAAAGAGCTAGTCCAGGCATTAGTCATGCATCAGATAGCAAGGGAGAATAGCACAGACATCATTGACCGAAAAGGCAATGGGCTTATTATGCTACTCCACGGCGGGCCAGGTACCGGAAAGACATTTACAGCTGAAAGTGTCGCTGAAATTGCAGAGAAGCCACTCTTTCGTGTCACCTGTGGCGATGTCGGCACAGATCCAGAGAAAGCTGAGAAGTATCTCAATTCTGTCTTGCATCTTGGAAAGACCTGGGGCTGTGTCGTACTCATTGACGAGGCAGAAGTTTTCTTGGAACAGAGAAGCCTGGACAACCTTGAACGCAACGCGCTCGTCTCTGTTTTCCTGCGGGTGCTGGAGTATTACGAGGGCATTTTGATCCTCACATCGAACCGAGTTGGCACCTTTGACGAAGCATTCAAGTCGAGAATCCTTCTTTCGCTGCACTATGACAATCTGACCCAAGGCCAACGGATGAGGATCTGGAAGAACTTTCTGCGCCGCCTCAAGGAAATGGAAAGCGACACGATTACCGCATCGAGCCTAGGGGCGACACAAAATGGCACACAGAGCAGTTTTTCAACAGTGGAGACGACGCAGATCGACTTCGATGATGTCGAATGCTATCTGGCAGAGCTCTCGCAGTATGATTTAAATGGACGACAGATCCGAAATGCAATCACCTCTGCGCGCCAGCTGGCCATGTTTAGAAAGCAGCCCATGTCGTATCAGCATCTCAAACATGTCATCACCGTTTCTAGCAAATTCGACAATTACTTGAAAAAGGTTCAGGAGGGCCAGACAGCTGATCAGATTGCAAGGATTGATGGTATTCGATAGGATATCTCGGGACGTCATGTCTTCTTTGGTTAATTGTCGCTCTTATGAGCGCCTAGGAATCAGATCTCGTGAGAATGTTCGTTAGTGTAACGTTCAGCTAGTTAAGGCACAGCAAGAAACAAGATTTTGATTTAATTTTCATAGATTGTAACGTTCATTTTAAGCTAAGCAGGAAAACTGCATCATTATTAACATATGGTATCTGGAATGTACTGGGACTAAGTTTGAAACATGAATCTCGGATGCCCCCGGGCGTTTGAAACAGTTTGTGCTAAATGTCGCCTCCAAAGGCGGAGCCACCTGCCTGCTCATCAATGCCAATGCTGTTGTCCAGTCCACAGACGCGAAAGACGCTCTGCGGTGTTATGTCAGCGGGCAAGCCAGGCAATCCTTCAGCCTTGAGTTTTTGCATGCCCTCTCGCATCGCCACCAAAGCGGGACCTAAAGTGGCAAAGGGGTAGATGATCATCTTGAAACCGAGGGCTTTGGCCTCTGTGGACGAGATGGATGGCGTGGCCCCGTGCTCAACCATGTTCAGCAAAAGTGGCCAAGGCGCTAGGTCCTCGATGGCCTTTTTCGTCATCTCACGCGACGTGATGCCCTCGAGGAACCCCACATCAGCCCCCGCCTCCTTGGCCGCCCGCAGACGCGCGACAGCCTCGTCGTAGCCCTCCTTCTGCAGCGCGTCTGTCCGTGCAATGATGACAATGTCGCTCTCGATGCGGTGGCGCGCCTGCACTGCTGCGCGGATGCGCGTGACGTAGGTGTCTCTGTCGACGAGAATCTTGCCGCCCAGGTGACCGCATCGCTTGGTTTGGATCTGGTCCTCGATGTGGAACCCTGCCAGGCCGGACCTGGCGTACTGCTCTGTTGTGCGAGCAACCATGATGGGTCCACCGTAGCCCGTGTCGGCATCCGCAATGACGGGGACTGTGGGGACCAGATTCGCAATCATCTCGCCGTTGGTGCGCATGTCATTAAGCGTGCAGACACCCAGATCGGCTTGGCCGTGTACCGATGCCGCGGTCCCGGCTCCTGTCTGATAGAATGTTAACAATGTTGGTTTCATCCCAGTCAGTGACTGACAAAAAGGTTCAACGCACCATGTACAAACAGTCAAATCCAGCCTCTAACGCGACTCTAGCCGACAGACCATCGTAAACTCCGGGCGCAACGACAAAGGACTCTGGATTGTCTAAAGTGCGTCGCAAGGTTGTTGCTGCTGAAACGGGAGCCATGGTCGCAATGAAGTTTTAGACAATTAACTTTTGGGTTGGGATGCAGCAGTCACGATCGAGAAGCAAAGCAACTGGATACTTATAATATGTCGAATCTACTTTTTCCTCTCTAAAGAACGGAGGATTTTCTCAGCCGAGTATCATGAAAACAAGGCTTAGAGTCCGATTTCGGCCCCGACAGCCTGGAATCAAGAAGAACATGGCATGGATGGATACAGCCGGGTTAATGACGTGTGGGTCATAAATCCGGAGCAGCTCAGCCCCAGTCGGCCCGAACATACCGGAACCCCCGGAGGACATTTATATCATCCAGCTCGATGAAGCCACGGCCAGAAGTTGTTCCATTTAGCGGTGCTTTTAAATCTATGCAACAAATGACTGCGTTGTGTTCCCGTTGGTGCTCTATGGTCGCGCAGATAATCTTGCATTCTGGATCGGCAAGGTGCAACTCTCCTCACGAACTCCTGCAAACCCGAGCCCCACTATCAATGAAGAGGAGTGGACTAAAAAGTCACTAACTTGGCTGATCAATGCAAGTTGTGGGAATAACATGCTCTCCAGCCTAAAAATGAATATACCCGCCAGTCTTAGTAGACCCCGTTTCGGAGACCACGACTCAGGCGAACAAGCCGGAGATGACCTCGGCTATAATTCATGGCTTGAAAATCAAGGAGGAGCTACTAAAATTACATGGCGAAAATCAGCAACTGATTGACTGAGCGAAACCTTTTTGAAGCCAGTGTCCAATGCAGTGTTGGAAACGGTGCCCTGGAATCCGTCTACCTTTCCCCACGATTTGCTAGCTGCTTTATAAATAAGTAAATAATTTAAACATTGTGTCCCTCAAATGTCTTTTTTAACTATTTCTTCACTAGCAAGCTTATATCAAGAACAGTTGAGTTTTCTAGTGTCCAAGATGAAAATTCTTCGAGGGACAATCTTTCGAGCGGTGTGCGTACTGCATATTAGCTGTAGAAGCGCTCTTTTCTGCCCAACCCCAACCTCAACAAGCAGTTTCCTGAGCTCATGATGTCTCATCTACCTTTACCAAAAAGTCTGGCGAGATGTGGTCCACCGCTCCATATTTCGCGATCAGAACCGCTCGTGTCCTGTTGCTTCAATCTCCATCTTAAGCAGTGTGACCTTGCTTCGATTGAGCTCACAACGAACGCGTGCCAACATAAAACTATCCCCCAACATGGATGCACTCATCACAAATATCAAGTCTAAGCCCCTTAATGTGAAACTGCGACTTGACGAACAAGAAAATGAGAATTTGAGACTTTGTCTTTTTCATTGCAGCATTATCCACTTGGAAGCTCGCTCGTGACATCATCAAGCGGGATTAGACAAAAACAACCTCAGCAGCGTCCAATCTGATGTTCCGCAAAAGAATGTCAAAACCGCGTTTAACACGAATTCATGAGCCCGAATCATTGTCACATGTGTCATTGCAGAGCGAGTGAAAAGCTTTAGTTATCGCAAATGATATTCAAGACTGGCATGGACAGCCGCCCAATGAGCTGAGCTTATGAAGTCAAATTGGTACGTGCATGCTACTCCTCTACTCCACTGTACTGCCCAACATAGGAATTTAGGGATTCGACATTGGAACACTAAGCTCTTGCAAAGACTAGCATCGGAAATACAAAGTAAATAATTAGTATGTGATTCTACATTAGATTTTATTTTTTAAATTTTTTTTTTGAGAAAATACACCTGATGAGCTGGGTTGCTAGAAGTTGTGATAAAGTCAGAAGCAAGGCATGAAATTCCAAAGTTGAAGAAGTATCTCATGAGGCTCTTGTTATCCTCTCATGAGGGAGGACAGGTTGATGAGAGCCTTGGAGGACTGCACATAAGTATAATGCAGAGCATTGCACTTCCGAACCGTCTGGCGTAAATATTTACTGGAGTCCACGTGGACTGCTCGAGGCAAAGTGTGGTTGGGCTGAGTCTACTACATAAGCAGTTATGCAACCATACCCAATAGTTACCAACTGCCCTCCAGGGGAAATAATACATCGCACATGGTTGGCACTTTTTAGGTGTGAAGGCCTGGTTAGGTGTGCAATTCTCTTTTCCCCCCGTCTTATTGTGCAGGACTTAGCGCGTAGGATTATGCAAGTTCAACGGCAAATGACCAATAAAAGCAGCAGAAAGTATTATGAATGTTTCAAAGTCTGTTTTGGGGATTACGTAGCCAAAGCCCTCCGTGTGTACTTCCTTGTTCAAGGCGACAACGTCAGAGATAAGAAAGGTGTTGCCTCCATAATCACCGTCATCATCTAACCGACCTGGTCCTAACCGAAACCATCAAGCCATTCAAAAAAGGCATACCATCACTGATTTTAATCGCGCTATGGACAAGCTTCCCGAAGATGTTTTGATCCAAATCGCTGCGCTGATCCCAGGACCCCGCGCTGGCGCAAAGGATCACGCGAAAAGCCGGTGCTGATTCGACCAGGTTTGGCCACCCTTGTCGCGGGGTTGGCAACACGCCATCGAGCGCCTCACGTTCCATTCACTCCACATCGGGAGCGACGAATTAGACACGTTCCTTAGTGCATTTTCCGAGGAACGCGGCGCGCACCGTCGTCGGTTCGTCTAGAGACTCGATCTTGACATTGTCCTAGATACCTACAGTAAAAATGCGTACGCGCACTACAAGACGGATAGGGATAGAGCGGCCAACAATGAGGAAGCCAGCCTCGCCGCATCTACTTTACTGCAAGAGCTGTCCAAGTGGCCTGCAGACCACGACATGAGCCTTGCCTTTGACTTCTATTCACCATCGGATCCGCCGCTGGAGGACGAGGAATCCTACAGGAACCAGCTACGTCGTCATCGCTTAGTTCAACGTCGGGAAAATCGCAACGATCTGGAGTACAAGCGGTACAAGTACTCATACGTACAACTCTCAGGCATTGACGGCCTGCGTGTTCCCTGTGTTAGTATCTTTAACTTGGAGTCGGGGTACGGGTTCCGCCTTCTCCACCCGGATAGTCAGGTCAAACTTACAGCCGCGTTTCCTAATCTCATCTGTTTTACCTGGGCTTTCGTTGGGTCTGGAATATATCTAGCACTTGACCGAAAAGTGCGAGCTGAGCTTGCATCCGCCCTCCAAGGCTTTCAGCTTTCACCGGCAACGAAGACAGTCGAGTTTCACATGCCTGGGCCTTTCTTTAATCGCTACAAACAACTTCCGGGCTTGGCCACTATGGAATCGCAAGATGGTGATGCTGTGTGTACAAAGCTACATGAAGCCATTGGCAGTGACAAAATGCCATTTCTCCATATTCGAGCTCAGATCGACCCGTCTTTGTTCTGGCCAAATCCATTGGGAAAGAATTCACACTGGAAATTTATCAAAACCATGACGATTGACTTAGACCCCGTCACTCCATCTGGACAGTGCTATTTCAAGAGCTCACGACGTGATGAAGCCGCTGGTGAAGCCATCGAGGAGTCTCAGCCACCTCCCAATACATCGGGCTTTATTGCGCCAGGGTACGGTAGACCGGCCGATACGAAAGCTGCACTCGAATTTGGGCATTGGCTGGAACAGGGAAACCGTACTTGGAAGAGACCCAAGCTGAATCACGTCAATGAAGAAGTCATAGTGCTCATGCTTGAAGCTTATGCCCGGTGCCTAGCGCATATGCCATCCCTAACCAGAGCAAACCTATCCGTCGATCCGTTTGCTCATGGAAATAGCTGGTCCATCTCATATTATGCCCCCCCAAAGTTTGAATTTGTGCCAAAGTTCAACTTTGACTTTCCGCCAGAGCTCCAGTTCAACGTCAAGGGGCAGCGGAGGGGACAGCAAAAGCGACAAGCTAAACCGTATGATGACCGGGCTAGCGTCACGTTTGAGGTTGGAAGCTAGAGGGTGAAGGATCACCTACTTCAACTGTTCCGCCAAGTTGGTAAGGAGCAGCACGGGCGTGAACCACTCATCAAATTTATGAAACGCTAAGGATATGTTTGAACCTATTACGAGTGGAAATCCACATTTTTTGTAAATCATTATTATTAAGTTTAGATCACCATTTATAAAAATGAGGATATTCAACAGCCACTGATTGGACTGTCGCTTGCTCCTGTCAGATTTGGTGATCGATTGACTAGGGAATTAAATCAGAATGGCTCTTTAGACGTTCTCAAAACGGATTTGTCCAGAGTTGCAGGTCGGATGTTCAGCAAGTTCCGAAAAGGTTTAGTAGAGAGTATGCTCGAGCCATTGGAAGATCTCTATGCTACAATATACGACAAGATTGGAAGCTCCAAGTTCATTGTAGTGACAGATGACTTCCAGGCTCGGCGAGCACGACTTAACGACACTTCAGACATCTTTACACCTGAGGAAAGGTTAGATTTGCTTGGTGACTTGGTCAACCATAACAACAAAAGGACCTTTTCATCAGCTCATAAACTACACGAGATTGAAGAAGCCTTAATGAAGCTGAGAGAGAGGGAAGAATACCAGCTTCCATATATTCAATGGAATGGCGTAGAAAGGTCATATTGGCAGATCCACAGCGCCCTACTACTGGTACATGATAAGATCTTCCGGATGGAACAAAATTACTCTTCAAAAAGAGTAGGGATGGAACCGCTGGACTTTCTAAAACAAAGTCTGGCCGGCGACACACAAGCGAATGAGTTTGCCGCAGATCTCACCCAGGCACATTTGTTTCCGCTCAATGACTTTGAACTGCATGGTCACGGCGAGGACCCTGAACTCAAAGAGGCTATAAAAAGGCTGTCCCTAGCCAGGCTCAGACAGCTATAGCACGATCTGCGCCGCGCCAATATCCTGAATGAAGAGCGCCAGTCAGCAATTGAGCTACTGTATTGCCAAACGCAGGTCAAGGGTAATATATTGACTCAGTTCAACCTTGAACAGCGAATGGAAATAACTAAAGAAATGATGAGCGCAAAGAACCTGTGGTGGCTTGGGGTTCTGAAGAAATATTTGAGTGAGAGAATTAAAAACATGCTGGGGAATGATTTTACGACGCCTGACGCTCTGCTCGAAAGATTGGTCAAAACCATATATGATAGGGGTGGCTGCTGGGAACTTGGAGATGTCCTTATCATGGTGTATTTCGCAAATTATCCACTTCATACCGGCCACCTTTTTTCAAGGAAAATTAGGTACAGGGCATAGTTGGTGTTCATATTGTCTTATGGGTATCCAACTTTCGCATTTGAAGTGGGTTTCTCCAATATCAAGCGTCATTAAGTCACATTTGACGCCCCAGTATAAGGGATTTAGGAAATCTATTGATCCTTTACATCTGCATAACTAGATAATTAAGAGTCGTACTGCGTTACAACGCACTCCTTGAAATACTTTCCCTCACAACATCTTTACCATGTATACAACTGAATTAATCCAAAATTAGTTTATTGACTAACATATGAATCCATAAATAACAAGTAAAAAAGTAATTCTACATCATTAATTAATTTTATTTGCATAATATTTACTACTTACTATGATATTCCAAAAAACAAATGGTAAGCCACAAATAGAGCGTGAACAATGTTGCAGGTATTGTATATGCATCTTATCCCGCTTGTCGCACAGGCGTGATTTGGGTCAAGGTAACATTAGTACAACAAAGCAAGCTCGGAACTCGCAGTTCTCGGGACCCGAGAAGGGGTCAAAACAGGAAATGGTCAGATTTGAGTTCTAAGCACGGCCAGTATGACATGTTCCCCTCTTTCATTTTCATAATAGGATTAGCGTCTTTCGGCACTCGCGATTCGCGGAGATCCGAGGGGACTATGAGACAAAAGTTGGTGAATTCAATAAATTGGCAGGTTGATACCATGCAGCTTGATCGCATCCCGCTCATTCGGCATATTTCCAAGGCTATTTACAGCAAAATCAGATCAACCCATTAAAAGCAGCTAGCACACTGAAATGGCTCACAATGTTTCAGCAGGGGGTATCCCCGTTATTATTGTTGGCAGAGGTGCTGATGTTATGAAAAATGTCATGACTGCAATCAAGCCAGAATACGACAGTAAGTCTCTCTTCATCATAATGCAACCATGCTTCCAAGCTTTGCCTTCTCCTTCAATTTTCAATTCGTTAATCCTCGACAGCTGTCCACACGTGCCTTGAAGTTTCGACGGCCATCGACGAGATACCCATAGTTCTCTCGGGTTCTCGCGATATACTTCCAGCGTCGGATATTGGCACAAACATTAGTCGCAAAGCGGGCGAGGCGCGCCCGTTTCCTAGAGCTATTCTGATTGGAGGCGGTGTTTCACAGGAGGAATATGAGCAAATCGTGAAAGAAGTCAAGGTAAAATTAGGACAAGAAGCACCAGGAGGAGTACAGTGGCTGAAGGCGACGCGGGAAATGTACCCGAGCGACCTCCCTCCAGGCGAGCCACCAATCGATTTGATTATTGGTGTGGCGAAGAAGCTATTCGGAACGATTGTCTAAGGGTCACCGCCGACCTTTTATCGACGTGCGACTGAAATTGCGGGATCGGGGAACAGGTTCTCTGTTCGAATCATGACAATTCTATTCAATTGAGATCTGGTTTCGAGTTCTACCGTTTTTATCAAGGGCGTCCTCCCATTATGGAGCGAATGTTACGTAATCCTGTAGCCAGACAGCGCTGAGGATCTAATGGGAGTCAGACCCACAACAAGCCAACACATATTGATTGTACTAGGCAGCACCTAACTCTGCATAACCAACTTCTTTACCGCCTCACTTCCACTTTCTAGATGAATCCCAATGAATCGTGGTGTGCGCCCGAGCTTGAGCCGGATCGAGTCTGGCATCAGCCCGAGGTCATCATTTACAACAACTCTGTTTTCCCTCATGTTTCCTGCACTGCACACGCCTACGATGTGGCAAATCGCAGATGGTATGAGCTGAACGTTGATTCAGTTGTGCGTGATGAGGATGACTGGATGTCAGACCTCATTACGAAACACATCACCGACTTTTACTCTGAAAACAAGACTTTGCCAGACTTCAATGTAATAAACACCACCAGACAAGGCTTCCCAACTACCTTTGAAAAGAAACCAAACAGTCATATTGCTAGACGTATCCGAGGCAGCTTTCGATATAATGGCAGCGAAGCCTACGCCTTGCCCACCACGCCATTTGACCAGATCAAACAAAAGATTTATTTGAACCGCTCACTGGACCGATGTATCTGGAATGGACTCGATTGTGCTTTCAAGCGCGTAGAATTTGAGGAAGACCTGAGCGTCATTGAACGAGAGGTCACTATCAGACAACAGTTGCTACGGGCTCTAAAGGAGGACCCCGTCCCCGGCGCAACGATGCAATCGCGCTACTGCATACTTCCCATTCTCGCTGTAGTCAACAAGCATGCTGAGACTGATGAAGTATTGGGTGTTTTATTTCCATACGGCGGAAAGAGCCTAGAGGATTTGGCCGGGGGATATAAGTATGGTATGGGCTACAACAGCGACGAGGAATCAGAGGAAATTGATGAAAGGGAGGTCGGGTTGCAAGATTTGACTATCTTGCCTAGATCCAACGCGCAACCTGAACCGATGCCACTTCTACCAATCGCAGAGACTCATTTGCAAGGACTGCTGTCGGCAATCTGGGAGCTTGCGCGTTCCAAAGTTCTTCATGGAGATATTAATGACAGAAACACCCTTCTCACACAAGACGACGAGCTGGTGATGGTGGATTTAGGAGAAATTGCACCTAATTACAAAAGTGATGCGTACGCTCTGGGAAAGATGTTTGATTGGGTGCTTGAGCGCGTTGATTGGGATAAGACTGCGATTGAGAGAGTTCGAACGCTGGCGACAGGTCTCCAAGAGACTCCATGACCAACTTTGTTAGATCAGCAGACTAAGTATGTCGCCAAGCCTTGCCAGTAATTAAATTTTTCTGTTCTGTGACCAGTGCGCAGCTTCTTGATCCCTGCTGATGGCCACCTTGATGGGGAGGATACCCTAAAGCAACAGTATCTTGTTTGCTGCAAAGCTTAATTTTCATATTCACCCTCACTGGGATTTTTATCATCTTCTCATCATCTAATTAATGACACAAGCCTATGACAACCTTAATCTCGTGACAACTGTGTGACTGATCCCTCCATCTCTCCTGATGTTGCGACTGTGCGAAGCACGGCAAACTCTAGGCCTTGCGCGACTTGAACTCCTTCAAGGTGGATCGCTCGTTCCTTTTGTTCACAGTTGTTCAACCTTAACTTAATTTATGCCAACAATCTTTTATGCAGCTGCCTTGCACATATTCTCCATCCCGTCTCCGTAAGTGCCAATCTTAGGTAGCGAGGCACTATGGCTCGGCAAATTCTGCCACCAGCCTCCTTCACCGCCCGACCATTCCACTATAAAACAGCAGCTCGCCTCCCCCGAGTTTGGGATTTTTCTCTTTCTTCTTTAGCTCTCTTTGCCTTTTGGCTTAGATCAAGTGTAGTATCTGTTCTTTTCAGTTTAATCTCTGAAAGATGTCTAAGGACATCAATCGTGATTATTCTTATTTTTGGGTTTCGGATGGCTTCCTCTGTGCTTGCACACGACGTCGTCCACAGTGTCCCTGGTATTACACTGCCTCCAGGTGACGCGAACTACACGGGCTCGGTTTTCATTGTGGACTCAGGCTTGCTTGGGCTGCGAAGAAGATTGTGATCGGCTAGGATCATGCATGATCGGCCATATATTGGATACGTCATAGTTGTGGCTCTGTAAGTGCCACCTTGAACAGCCTAAACTGGGGAAGAAAGGGGTCGGTATAATTTACAATTCGTATGAGAATATTTCTTTGAATATGTTGTAGATACTTTGGTATTTATTTTCCTGGCGGCTGGGGCGCTAGGAAAAAGTAGATATTACAAACAACTCCGTACTCTAGCTGTCCGATGTCTCTTTCAAAACTTGGGTATCGTAGGTAGAATCCATTCATGGGTGAAGCATCGTGACGGAGAAAGGCCAGAAAGTTTGTGAACTCCGTTAGCACCATCAAGGCAAAGTTTACTGATGCATGAACCCGGTCGGCTCGACCATTGCGTTGTGTACGTAAATACCTTTTTGAGCTTTGAAAATTGTCTATATAACATGGATTTCTGTCTCTGACTTGCTCATTCTTTCTCTCAATTAAGGTGTTCATGCCTTCGCCATCATCCATACAAGGTTACGAAACCCGCCGCGCACTAAAGAAATTTAACACATCGAAATCATTTCTATTATGGCGTCCTTGTCAAATATGCCCTTGGAGCTTAAAACCACCTGGGATTTGTACACCTGCAAAACGGAGGACATATCACCAGATGAATGAATAATGGGAGTTTGAGAAGTCTGAAGAGGATGAATAAGGAGTAATAAATAGTTTTTTGGTATGCAGTCATGTTAATCCTCGACCGAGCATCAATGTACGTTTTTTTTTACCACTTTCGGTTGCTTTTACCACGCTGATATGCTGGAAACATAAGTTAACTAAAATATATAGATGTTAAGTATTTTTAGAATGGTAGAATCATGCCATAAATACTGCCTGTATCCATGCCAGACTTACACTTCCTTGAGTTGGATAGCGGAGGACATGAATTATCAGTTTTTGCCTGATAATCCAAGCTCAAGCAATAAATATATACTTGGTGGGGCTCACTTATGGGAGGGGGTGAGAACTCATTAAGGTCAGGACCAGGTTTCCGGGTATGGGAATCGTGCTAGTTCCGTTAGAATACGAGAACATGCACGCAGTAAGGC
Organism: Calonectria hongkongensis; assembly: GCA_017140755.1. Taxonomy (NCBI): domain Eukaryota; kingdom Fungi; phylum Ascomycota; class Sordariomycetes; order Hypocreales; family Nectriaceae; genus Calonectria; species Calonectria hongkongensis. The sequence continues at coordinate 685,474 of JAACJA010000006.1, forward strand.
ATCAGGAGCCTGATCAGCAAGAATATTCATTTGTAGTTAGATATGCCAGTACTGCATACCAAACACATTTGTTTTAGTCTTTCATAAAGGATTAATAAAGGTTCTATTATACAACCAAGCATTCCCTACAAATTCCGCGCAGCGATAATGGTAATTCTTCCAAATATAAACGGAATCATGTCATTTCCCCATTCAAGTATGCCTTGAGTCCTTGATCCACAAGACTCTGAGATAGATGTTGGTGTATCATGTTAATATATCGGCTGGAAAATGGCATCAGTAGCCTGTGACTTTCGAGCATCCCCTCGTCGTATAATTCCCACTCCTCCCCCACCTCCGTTGCTGAACTCGACCCAGAGGTCCCGTCTGAATGGGCTGGAGACGATCCATCTCGGCGCGCACGGACAGTCCACTGCGACCAGATAATGTTGCCGTTGGGGGCCGATACGCGAAGGCGAACGCCATTGGGCACACGTCTATAGACGGCGGGCCATTGCTGGGGCGCGATTAGACCGGGGACAAGCTCGTACCGCTCCAGTACGTGATAGGTGCGCACGGTGTCGTCCCACGGCCCTATAAAAGAATCATTGGCGAGAGATGCAGGGAGAGTCGGGATCTCTGTGTAGCTGGTGATGGAGATGTTGTGGTCCAACGTTGGAATGTACCTCTGGATCCAGTTAAGGAACTGCTGAGGCGGCAGGGCGCTTGGAAGTGGAAAGGTGAAGGAGAACCGATGTTGTTCCCGCATTAGTGTCTGTAGGAGCAGAGTGCTATTGGCTGTCTGCGGGTGCAAGGTGAGCTGGAGAGCTGGGATCGGCCGCTCCAACATTCAGAAAAGCTGCGATGTTTTGATGCTAGACGCGGCGAGCCATTTCTTTTCAACTTTATTCATTCATGGTTTTTTGCCTGTCTGGAGGCGATAAGAGCGCTAGCCCCTTGCAGTAAGGGCAGATAGCAGAGAGTGCTAACAAATTCGGTAGAATCTCCGTCTGGCCCTTGAAATGAAGAGCGGAGAGGTGAAAATGACCAGGCCCTTGTTCGAAACTGCCTTATTGGGCATGGCTTGGCTGCTAGTGCAAGCGCTATGCAAAGAATTCCAAATTCTCAGGTCCATTCGCGGGACTCCAAAGGAGGCTTGGCAAATCCACGTGAATTCGAACTGTTCTGAGACTCAAATTGGGAAGCCATCCCGTGCGCTGGCGATGGATATCATTTTGGAACGCGCAAGCTGTCACTCTCCCGATCAAATTTCCCTTTGTATGCGAAGATTCTTGGGAGGTGACAAAAATGGACGTAAGGCTAGGCCATTGAATGAGGAGAGGCACATGCCAGCCCCATATCTCGACTATGCTTAACCAATCCAAGTTTAGCTTGCGACCGCTAAAAATAACCCGCGAGGTCACTGACCAAAAACACGAAGGAGGAAAAAGCACATCTGAGACAAGAATTTGGAATTTGTGGTCATTTTCCCAGCCCGATAATAATTATGGCATCATAAGAATCATGCTATACTGACACGTGTTTATGTGTTTTGTTTACTGCACCGATGTGCATCGCGTTCTAATGCACACAATTAAGAACAAAATCTGAGTACAAATCCAATTCTTTCGATTCTGAGCCAAGTCAGATCCTATAGCAACTGGCAATTATATGATGAATATCTCTTTTTATTTGGTATTGACAAGTAAGAGTGCAGAATCAACTGAAAGCTCCGCATCTCCTTTGGTCCATATGCTCGAGATGGTTCGCTCAGCCGCAGCAGAAAAATAAACAGCGTAGCATCCACACGATCAGGTTGCATAGACTAATTTTTTTTTTTAAAAAAAAAAAAAAAAAAAAAAAAAAAAAAAAAAAAAAGTGGGAATCTACGCAGTAGGACCTTTTTTTCTTACAGGAACGGGAAAATACCTCTAGGCGAAAGTTTTAAATGATTTTGGCTACTATTTCCTGCAAATCTCATCACATCTTAATGCCGTAATAAAACCATCTGCCCCACCAAGAAAGCTGGAAGCGAGCCAATCCCAGTCAAGCCTATGCTACACATATGGCGATCCCAATTCATTCATTTAGCCTCCGCCGGGGTCTGGGCTTCCTTCAAGAAACCCCATTCCTGTAACCAGCTTGATACATCTGATAAAGGCACAGGGTTGAACACGAAAAGCCACTATCCTAAAACTGGGATAACTTATAGCTATGGGGCATACCCAAAATTATGATTGATAGTTGCCTTCAAGCCAAGACGCCGTTGAAACAATCTGGGACCAACCATAGAATGGTCCAAGTAATTTGGGCCCTAGAGAACTGGGCAACACGTTGCTATTGAGGAGAAATCAAATGGCAATGCGATACTAAAAGGTGTTCCACAAGGGGCTGAACTAACTAGTTATCCTGTTGGATTCATCACAAATCGAGGTCCAAAAGAGTGGGTCTCATTAGGGAACGAAATCGAAACCAGGAGTCGAAGGCATTCGTCCATGGCTGGATGGTGACTTAGGAATATTCTATTTGTTCTTGGAAAGAGTGCAGTTGCAGCTTGCATGAATAAATAGTCTGTGGATTTGCCTTTCAGCCGATATCCTAATCACGACTGTAACGCCACCGTCTGTGGCATGATTGTCTTTGGACAAGGTCCAAATGACTGAGAACACCATGTGCAATAAAAAGCTGCAATTGATGCATGATTTCTGCGCGTGGACTACTTGGTTTTAACATAACCAGGGTTGCTTCGCTCAGACGTAGTCGATGCAAAGATTTGTGACCATCGTTCGTGTATCGTAATTCCTGTCCTTAATCACGCTTTCATCGTCATATCTGCCTATTGAAAGGATTATGCGGTTTAAATATGCAAAACTGTAAAATTGAGGTGCTATGGCCTTCGTTGATGTTGAAGATCCACTCAAAAGTTCACCTACAAATGCGTTAGTTACCACCTGAACACATCGATTTCAGATAGCCAGACCCACTTTGACAATATATTCGTATGTCGTATCATGATTTCCTGGGGCACATGAAAAGCCTGTTGATCTTCATGGCTGTTATCATCCCAGCGCTGTTCTCTGTTCCCAATGCGGCAGATCGGCAGGGGTGTGAAAATCGGCGAAATGTTGGTTGAGATTCAATCGTAACCACCCCGGTAGATGCCTTCGTGTCGACGCTAGTCATAGAAAACACCTTGATCCTAGATGCCGACTTAACTGAACTGTTTCAGAACATGCACTAGCCGATTCCCATTTGAGCAATCCGTTGGACTTTCGCTTGGACCCCGAGGTTTTCATCAGGTTCAGGTTTCTGGACTTCTGGACTGGATGCAGAAAAAAAAGTGAGACCGCATATTTCTTTTTACATCTTTTCTCGTGTTAAATACACATCTGGAAGGTCGCTTATGTCTGGTAAATCCGGGAGGTCGAGGCTGTTATAGCCCACCGTGCATGCTCCTCGACCGCCTGATCCTGTGCCGTATGAAGCGTCTCCGAACATTTCTGCACTTTCCGTGCTCCCTCTTCTTTTTGTTACCAAATAGGTCGGAATTCTTTTCCAGGTCGCAGATATGATCGGCAGCATTGGCCGTAACGCCGGGAGTGCCACCACGAGAATTTGGGTTGCAATCTCCGTCGATGCAATCAGATCTGCCATTCATGAGTATTTTATGACCGTGAGATGATTCGATAAAAGTGTTTATTCTTACACGTTGTGAATGATGACAATTGCATTGCTGAAACAACGAACCGGATTATACTGGCAATCACAGATACCGCACCAATCGCAAGAACCGATATGAGGGCAATTTTCTCCCGTCGAGGTGTTGTTCTTAACCTTCTGAGCATTCCGAATGGCAATGCAAAAACTAGTATAATATTGAAGATTAGTATTTAATGGAGCAGAGTCGCTCAGAATTTCTTACTCATAATCTCGGAAAGAATACCAATCGACCAGTTAATGTACAAGGTATTTATCGCGGTGAGCAATGAGCACTTTGGATTAGCAGCCCTAGAATGTTAAAAATACAACGCTATTAGGATTCGGCTCCAAAATCTATTGCAGAGGATGTCTGAGACAGTACATACCAGTTTTGTGAGATTGGCATCCCACACCAGAACAGATCCAAAAATCCGGCAATGCTGAAGCCGACTACTGTATACACGGTAATACAAAAAAGAGCCTTTCTCAGACCATCCTCGCTGATAGGAAACAGCTCGTTATAAAATGCTAATAAACTAAATCTGGGAAAGTAAAAGCCCATATCGAATACAATGTCGGCGGCAAACAACCACTTTTGAATCGGTTAGGTTCTGCTGTAAGTATGCATTCGTGCACTCACTTGCTGGAATGACTCATCGGCATAATTGCCAAATCCTCCGTTGTTTTTGCTGAATGAGTATGTGTCCCCGACAACAAGAGTGAGAAAGGATAAGAAGGCGAGGACGAGAAAGATTTCAGAGAGCCAGAATGAAAACAGTCGCTTCTTTGTGCGAACAAAAAGACGGATAACAATGACCACCATGCATATTGAGATTAAACACCACTCGACTGTCTGTAAAAATGTTAGAGGCGGGTCATATAGAGACAGATATGAAGCGCTCGACATACCAAATATTGTTCGACAGTAACACCCATGTTCTTGGCGACGGACCTTGGAAGGCGAAAATGAGGGTGTACCGTCGAAAGCCCAGTGACCTGGCGAGATGAGGAGCCAGACTGGTCAGGTCTGCATTTCCCCTTTTTTTTTAATTTTCTTTTTTTTATTTTTCTTTTGGGGCTGATTTTTCGCTGGGGGTAGAGAAGTTTATGTGAAAACCTGCCCACAGGGCGAATGGGCGACCCGGGGATCTGGCCACAAAGACCGAAAACAGACCGCCCCAAGGTCTAATCGTAGGAATGTCCGGAACCTTTCTTGGAACAGGTAGCCAATTTTGGGATGGCCCCGACCGATTAGACACGGCGTGAGCGCCCTGTGATGGTTGGGTGGGACGATAAACTTTTTAATCGGCCGATTTAGTCGATTTAGTCCAAGGCTTTCATTCCTGTCACAAATCTAAAGAGAGAATGAGGCCCTCTCCATGTGTGTTTGGGCTTTTGACGAGGGCTCGGAGGTGTCCTGATTATGAAGAGTAGCTATTTATGTACACGTATTCACTTTCTTGTCTATGAGATGGGTCAGTGCCCGGTCTGTTTTTATCTGGATGTGTATTTATGGACTAATTTAATGGAGGCTTTAGCAAAATAGAGTGCAGATCTAAGACATCACCCAGCATCTAGACTGAACCCACGTGCCGAATAAATGGATAATTTCAGTTTAGCCATTTGCGATATCTTCTCAGCCCATCCAGGCACGACTGTCATTTCAGAAATTCTCCGATGAGTTGTATTCTCTTACCTTTCTCTGCGGTATCATCCGTTATTCAAGAGTGGTTGCCACACGGCACACTCACTTGACCACCGAGGCCGACCAGAAACGGAGATGCGCAGCAGGCCGATGAGCCTGACGTCACGCCAGCGACATTTTTGCGTAGCCGACGTCCAACTTCGAGATGTTTTTGAAGGTTGGGCCAGACCACAAAACCGCCTAGTATGTTTACCGGGAGCTTCGCGCCGCCACAACTTAGGCGTTTCCCATAGCCAATGTGTGGTGGCGTGGCACATCACCGGAACAATATTCCGCACTGGGCTTACCTAAAAGACGTGCAGCTTGACCACGGAATTGTATGTCTAAGCAGCCATGTGGACCAGCGTCGTGCGCGTAGGGCTGATGCGAGCTGGATCAATCATCACCGAAAAGATGATGGCTGAGCAAGTCGTCATCATAATGTCATATACACAGTGATAATTAGGAGCCAACCTAGATTCCGTTTCTGGCTCGTCACATGCAGAGGTAGGAAAGTCCTAGCTTAGCTGATGCCATTCATCTTAAGGCAATTCTGTTTGGTCAACCCAGCGATGAGCACAGCTTGAAAATACAGAATGCATAGAAATTCTAATGATATCCTGAATGGCTCAATAATCTGTGCAATGAGATCGGAAGTGATTTGGCCGGATTTATTCCCGTGGGTTTCGGGGTGGCCATTAACCTTTACCCTCCAAACCAACACAATTGGGTCAGCTACCAATCACAAACTATGATCAGTACCGAGGAAGGGGAAAGACACTAAATTCCCGTCTACGATTTTACGCTACGACTGTTCTGATGCATATTGGCCCTCTACTGGTGGAAATGGGTCGTCAGATTGATGCTACCCTAGAGAGGCACATGATGTTTGTACTAGAAGAGGTCAAGAGCGGGTTCACATTGGGTCTTGAATGTTATTGACGGGGTATCAAAGGCCTTAGATGAAAATATAGAAGGAAGGAGGAATTGGGTAAAAAAACGCCAGCATTAAGTCGGGCGAATGTAATTCGTCATGAGTCGAGAGTGTCATGTCAGGTTATTTGATGAAGCCAGGACTAAACAGTCTTAGTTGGAGTTACGACAGGGAAAAACAAAGATATTATTAAACCAGCAATTAAAAGTGTCCGATTTACTCCAACATCTATGCAGGTCGGGCTTCCAGCAACCACAAAGGCGGATCTCCAGTAGTCCTACCAGTACATGCAGCATCTACACACATTTGCAAGTTGCCGAACGCAAATTGTCTACCTGTCAACCCGGGACCGTAGTGGATGTATTTGCCAGAATTGGTCATGATTGTTCGGGTGTTTTTCGGAATCACCGGCTCCTCGATAGAGCACCAACAAGTGTCCTGTAGGAACTGGACACCGAACTTTTCAAGCTCTCCGACGTGACCTGCTTGTAACGCAAGTCCGTACTGGGCACGACCACAGGTGACTATCACTGCAACATCTTGCCTCTTGGTTCTTCCTCGGCACAGCCTTGCCACTTCTTTGATCTCCTTGAAAGAGAAGTGCGGATTGCCAAATGAGATGAGATCAATATCTCGTGGCTCAGAACCATGGTTGAACTCATCCCAAATCGCGTCTAGATCCTTCCAGTCTACGTCCACAGCCTGGGATTCCACCCCCTTTGGGTATACGATTTCCAGTGAGGGTGCCTCCGGAGTCAGATTTACCATGTGGAACATGGGAGCACTGGATGATGTAGCAAAGGCTGCCGAGAATGCTTTGAAGTCGTCATTGTTAGGCTTCAAGTGTTCCAAACCAGTGATCACTGGAATGCGAGCGTTTGCGATATATCCAAGAGCATAGCCCAGGATGGGCCAAAATGAATCGTCGGCGCCTTCGGGCGGCGTTACTTTGACCCAGACAGATGCAAGGCGATTTTCGTCAACATATGCTCCAGCCTTGGGCGCGCGGCCAGTCAAAGCAATCAAAGCCTCAAGCATGTTGGGGTTCTTGAGTGTCCTTGCTCCGAGTATACTATTCGCGTAGATGACGGCATTCGACTCTCCCCAAGCGATCAAGTCGCCCAATTTCGGTGCGGTCTCAAGTAGATATGGGGCACAGGTGAAGGACACTTTGCCGCCCATATCGACAAAGGTCTTGGCCAATTCATCGCAAGCCGACCCAAATTCTGCATTGACTCCGAGAGCGCGCCAGCGCTTTTGATCAACATTTAAAGAATTGATAGTGGTAGGGACCTGGAATCTGCCGCCCCAATCACGAAGCCTCTGTCCAAAGGCAACTGAGCCAGGGCCATACCAAGCCCCATCTGCATGGACTTGGCTTACGCTCATCAATTCTCGGGCTCCCATCATGCTAGCCATTCGAATGATAATTTTCAGCGATACGGCGGCTGCTCTGCCGTTTGCGCCGTCTAACATGGCGCGGTCGGCATCAGTCAGGTGAATGTCGGAAATAGCGTTAGCAATGGAGCCCGTGCCTTCATTAGTAGAGTCTGCTTCCAAAGGAGCATCTGAGACACGTTCATTTTGGATGTGAATTGCTCTGCCATCCCAACTTAGAATTTGGCGAAAGTCCTCGCGGTTGAGGGTGACCACGGGGGCTGTTTGGTCAAACAATTCCTCGGCGACCATGACCCCAAGAGTAATGATCTCCTCACGCCGCTCAAAAATCAGCGCTTGAGGACCCAAACCGTTTAAAATCAGCTCCATCATGATGACGCTGCCGCCGCATGATCCCCTACTCCCAGGTATCGCCAAGATGGTATCCTTGAGAAAGCGACCGCTGAGCGGATGGAACCGATCAATCACCTCTCCCGTTTTGGGATCAACACCACCCCAAAAACTTAGCTCAAGATCAGCCGCCAAAAGAATGGCCGAGGAGTTGCCAGTCACGTAAGGGGTGCCATAAAAGATGTGTTGGGTTGGAGTAGCCATCTTCGCAATCCTCCACACGTAGTTGGCAGTTAACATTCAACGAGAGATACTAAAAGCGTAGTGCCAGGGCAAGAAAAAGATGTTCAAAGAAGACCCAGATTTATATACCGAACATCTAGGAGGGGACGTAACGGGAACTAGGTTGGCTGCAGCATGTCGGGCGAGTTGAGCCCAAACACTAAAGAGACATGAAGAAGAGGTTTTTCGTATTAGCGACTGAGCCAACAAGGAATAAAGGATTAGTCAAGTCACGATTCCACTACCAGGTTCCCCGCAGTACCATAAAAGGGCCAATGATAAGACCGCGAATACTGGAACGAAGAAGACTGCACAATGAGAGGGATCGGATGTAGAAGCCGAGGGCGCACAGCATACTACGACTAGTTGGGAAATTTTCATGAGAACGTGCGGGGTTGGTATCGGATGCGATTAGATAGAGACTATGCAATTTTAGATCTAAAATTGGTGAACCCGCAGCTCTAGATACAGATACTCACACCAAGCGAGCTTCCATTCAGCAAAAAGTAACTGCCGAGATTCTGGAAGTGTCATATGTACAGGGGACCATTTGACTTGCTGACAAATTCCCTTGTCTTGAACAAGTATCAGATGCAGATAGGTTAGATCGGGAATATCAGGTGGATACCAATGCACTTTGGTTGCAAGGCTCGAGAAGTCAGGCTCGACAACCGAGATCTCTTGTTAAGTGTACTTGAACACACATCGGGATTCTCGGGTTCCTCGCGGGGATCGCCTATCCAAGCCTAAAATGACGATTACATCACCATAGATAATTTCAAAGTGCCTTGATCTGGGTTATCGTCATCAATATGGGGAAGGGCGCATCGTTTGACTAACCATGAGCAGGGTGAACTTCCCGAGCCCTTCAAGAATGGATATAAAAGTGCCAGGAGTCTCGCCAAAATATGCTCCATTTGAATCAAGTCCCCAGCAGACATATTTTATTCATCAAATATCATTTGAAGACCTTTATTTTGATCGCATTGCTTAAAATGTCTCACATCAAGATTAAGAAAATTGATGTTTTCCAACTCGACATGCCCTACTCGGGAGGAATCTATTACCTTTCTGGCGGGCGTGAGTATCCTAGCTTCGACGGAACATTTGTTCGCATCACGACCGACAATGGACTTCAAGGCTGGGGCGAGAGCACCCCGTTTGGTTCCACCTTTATCGCTTCCCATGCCCTCGGCGTTCGGGCAGGCATCGCTGAGATCGCCCCAAAGCTCATAGGACTTGATCCGCGTAGGGTCGATCGCATCAATGACGTTATGGACGATGCACTTGTTGGCCATGCACACGCAAAGGCGGCACTTGACATCGCATGCTGGGACATCCTGGGCAAGTGGACGGGGCTCCCGGTTTGTGAACTTCTCGGAGGTCGCACCGACCTGAAACTCCCGATCATCACATCGCTTCCCGTTCGCGGGCCGGAAGGGATTCGGGCCCTCGTTGATGAATACCGACAAAAGGGATCCAGAGGCTTTTCTGTTAAGATCGGTGGAGATCCAGTCACCAACGCGGCTCGGATTGTCGAAGCATTCAAAGACAAGAAGCCTGATGAATGGTTCCTTGTTGACGCCAATGGCGGAATGACTGTTGAAGGAGCCTTGAGAATGTTGAGGTTACTACCCGACGGCCTTGACTTTGCCCTCGAAGCTCCCTGCCAAACTTGGCGAGAGTGTGTCTCCTTGCGACGAAGGACGAATGTCCCGATAATCTATGACGAACTTGCACTTACAGAGGCTTCCATGGTGCAAATGATTGCGGATGATGCTGTGGAAGGCGTTAACCTCAAGGTGCAAAAGTTTGGTGGCTTGACTAAGGCTCGCCGCGTCCGCGATATTTGCCTGGCTGCTGGTTATGTCATGAGTGTTCAAGAAACGTGCGGGTCCGACATCGGTTTCGCGCCCCTCGTCCACTTGAGCCAAACCATTCCAGAACGCTCGTTCCGCTGCGTTCTTGCAAGTCGCGACATGCTTAGCGTCAAAACTGCCGATGGAGACTTCGATATTGTGGATGGTTATGTTACGGCGCCTACCGCTCCGGGTTTGGGAATCACTCCTCGATTGGACGTCCTTGGAGAACCAGTGGCTAGCTACTTTTGAAGAACAGAAGTGTTGTAATACGCATCGCAGAGTCTATTAGCAATGAGATATATTTATTTTGATACTGGATTCTCGATTCATTTGACTGTTATCCACGAGTTGCTGATATTTCCCTATGATCTTAAGTCGAAGGAAAACTCTAAGTCTCTCATTTTCGCCGTGACGACCGTTCTATTCACTTCACCGAAAGCTATAAAAGTTAGTTCTCGGTTACCATGTATTTCTGTTTAAAATTCTCCCATGGGAAGATCGGAAGCGAACCCGATCCGATTCAGCCGAGTAGCATACTCCGATTCACGTGCTTACGACGTGATACAACCTCCTTCCTGCATTAATTTCACCCGCACCCAGAGCCTTATGGAAAAGTCCGATGCCGGAAATTCTCGTCTTGAGTAAGTTGCACACGCATCGGTAAGCCAGTCAGCAGACCGACGCAGGTCAGCGGGTACCGGCCATTTGGGTGGTAGCTGCTACCACACGCACCATGAAAAATGCATGGTGGCGCAGAGACTGCACTCCAGCTCCTATGCAGTGCTTGAGAACGTAATAAAACATGACAACTGATGTTGAATATTTAGGTCCACAGTTCCGGGTTTGTTTCTGATTCTGGGACAGTGGACATTGTCTTTTCTGAAATCCATTCCAACAATTACAATTGTTGTTTGGGGGCGTTGAATGGTTCATTTTACTACGAGTTTTCTCCTATTCTTCTAATTTTTGCTATTTTAATGAATAATTCCTCAACAATATTTCTATTATTGACTCATATTTGTGCTTCTAAGTCCCATCATTCAGTTAAAACATTCACCCATCTGGACGCCAACGCCGTTAGAGCTTATTTCTATAGAAGGGATAGTGTCAAGCTCGCATGTGTTTATATTAAATGAGCAAGTGCCAAATTGCTCCACCTCCATGCCTCAGGAGCTGGTTGACTGAACACCGTGGCCCATAAGAGACACTATGGTGGCCTCAGCTCGGCTCGGCATTTCTCCTTTGTACTCCATGCATAAGACACTTAGCGGTACTCGCGTACCACTGCCTCCAATTACATCTCGCGGACCGGGATTTTACTCCAGTATCGGCGGCTTGATAGGGATAAAGTGCGGGGGTATTCGGCCGCGTGCATTAGCGGGGGCGGAAAGTGGTGGTTTATCCTATCCCAAGAATCATCTAGCGGCATAAGCGGCAACTAGAAATGGAAGGCAACTGATGATTAACAATCTAATTATTGGCTAGCAAGCATCCTCGCCATTCCAAAGTACCATGAAATGCCGTCAATCATTCACGTCAAAGCTAGTGAGATTGCAGACCAGTCTATGGATGTACCAGCCCAACTGACGTGTTCGCCCGCAAATGTTTTTCTTTCAATAGCAAGGACCAACAGAACACTGCGAAATTGAACTGGTGGGGAACTGTGGCTCAGGTACTAGTCAGGCCAGGCATGGATATGTTGTCGCACGGCATATATATGACATAGCTGTTGCGGCAATTATCGATCCTGAGGCAGAGTATAAAGGTAGTAAATCCTCTCGGTCTGCCGGCCTGCCAACTCCATCCATCGCACGTGAAGCAAGACATACGATTTCCCACAAACCCTGACAAGATGCAAACCAGCAACCCCAACATCAAGACGCTATTCGAGACAGTCGAGCAAAAGTTTCAGGGCACCAAACTAGGCGCCGACAAATGGTATATCGTCACCATTGCGGCCTTGACGGGCGGGAATGATCAAGAGCTATGCAGAGATCTATACTTGTATCTCATCTCAAAACCGGAATTTTCTACCTCAGAACAGAGACAAGCCTTGATGCGACGGCTGCGCGAAGCTTTAGTCAAGTCCATTGGCATTGTTGGAGTGTCTAAGCCTATGGTGTCCATCATATCTATCAACCAATGCGAAAGGGAAGAGGACAAGGATCGAAGCGTTGCGACGAGGAAGGGCTGGGAGTGCAACGACGACACTCTTGAACGCGGCAGGGCCTGGTTGGACAAGCTCTACACACGCAATGCAGAGCCCACGCTCGGCCTATTCGCCGATCATGAGGACTTTGGGTGGATCAGCCAACACATCACCTACGGACTGTACCTAAGCGACCGCCAGGTCTTGGACGATCTCGACACGCAAATGGTGGTGGTGCCCTCCATGATGATCCAGAATCTCAAAAACGCTACGCACTGGCATCTCCGGGGGACCAGGAGAATCGGCGTTTCAAAGGAGGATTTGGAGGTGGTTTGGGATTCCGTAAAGCTGATTGCCGACTATTTGGAATTGAAGCTTAACCGAATCCCGACCGTGGCGGAAATCGAGCACGACGTGTAGAGAAATGAAGAATGGAAAGGTCCCTGAGACGCTATTCATGCCGTGTCTCAGTTGCATTGCAGCTTTGCAAGACGACGAGTCATGAAAAAAAAAATTCATCTATCTTGGTTCATCTCAAGTGATTTCCTGTGGAATGACTGTTTCCAGCATTCCGACTCGGCTATTGAGTGACATATGAACGGAGAAGTTGTGAATCGCAAAGATCACCACTATGGCTTCATCAACGCAAAAAGCTGACGCCGCTAGCGATCCCCGCTTTCTCGTCTCATCGCTCGTTCCGTCACGTGCAACTCAGTCTGACATTACCCCTTGCTGCGTCTGGCTTATTTGCTGACATTCCAAATTAACAATTTCCTCACTCATTTTTCCTATTACTGATCCAGTTTTAAAAGAAACATCAATCAATACATCCGACCGAGGGCTGTACTGTAAGCATTTGGATCTTGGATTTGGTATCTTGGCCTGTGGTTGCAGCATCTGCAGCTTACTAACTCCAAGACACCACCAGCCGACCGTCCAACCAGCACGCTATGAGCTTTGTACCCACCATGACAACGCACAAGGTTGCGCTTTGTGGCCTGACTGGTGTCTGCTATCTGGGTGGTTTTAGTCGCTTCACTCATGGGCGATTTACCCCAGCTTTTTACCAGTATCAGCTCGACCGAGCTCCCGATGATGAGTCAACACGCGTCGTTCCTGTTATGGACGTTACTCTTGGCACTTTGCTCATTTTTTCAAAGACCAGAGCTATCGCAGCAGCTCTCTGTACTTTCTTCCAAGGAGTAGGAATAGCCATGCGTATTAGAGACGGCAAATCTCCGGTGACGGATCTTGCGCTTGCTTCCCTGGCTGCTTATGTGACCTGGTCATCCATCTGATTGATTGGATAAGTTAAATAATGGTGATCTGGCTTGACTCAGTGAAAAGACTTGATTTTCATGAGATGAAAAAAAAGAATATTGGGAATAGCAAACTCGCAAATCGAAATCTATGTGGTTCGACTTACTTTTTGCATAATTGCGAGAAAAAGCCCACACGCTTCTCATAACGCAGCAAGCATGGCTTCCCTGAGACGCTGCGTTAGAGGGGTGGCTACCATCCGCATTTGTTTATGAACCCAAGATAGATTTGTCGCACCAAGGGCTACTGCTTAGAGCGAGGGTGTACCTGTACATAAGGGGATAAAATATGTGTGATAGAAAATGGGATATTTCTTCTCTGCATGGTTATTTAAATAGCCTGGGGTTAAATATATAGCGAAAAAAAAAAGAAGTTTTAATGCGTCGTACGGAACTCGAATCCGTGCCTCAACTTTTCACAATGGAAGAGTTGAATCCTAACCCCTAGACCAACAACGCTTTTAGATGTAACGGAATAAATCGCATAGCCCTTATATTTCTCACGGAAAGCATAATGATTTTAAATCACTCAAAGAATGCTGTCACAATTCCTGAAAGTTTGCAACCTCTCTACGTGTCCAGACAGCTCAACTAGCCTAGGAATAAATAAATAAATAAATATTAGAAACAAAATCCATTAATTTCTATAGTTCCTTTCATCTTTTTGTCTGCTTTTTTCACTACCGACTTTTTCTGCAGCAAAGACGGAGGGCATTGCACGTTGCACAAAAAAAACAAGTCGCCCCTGGGTCGAGTTTCTCCTCTGCATTTCATGTCCTCTTTTTCTTTGCAAAATTAAAGACATACCAAATCAATTAAATATCACTGACACAAGATCAAAGCAATACCAATGGAAAGTCTAGTTTATTTCTATCAACGATTTCTGAGCACTATAAATATACCAAGTGGTCGGGCCACGCGGATCATCCCTGCACGCTCGCCAGATACTCTTTGCCGAATGGGTAATCCGAGTAGCCCACGGGTGACTTGGGGACGTAAAATGTATTCCGATTGTATGCATTCAGTTCCAAACCCTCCTTAATGCGATAGACCAAATCCGGGTTTGAAATGAAGTACCGACCAAACATGACGATGATATCCCTGTCGGGATATTGAGAATCGACAAGCTTGCGCGCCTCTCCTGGTTTATAACCTCCAGCGATAAGGAGAGGACCATTCCAAAGCTTGTATGCAAAGTCCAACCTCTCGCTGCAGTCGCTGTCATCGCTACCGGAGACTCGCGGTTCGACAAGATGAAGATACGTGAGATTTGCGCGACTAGCTTTCTTAATGACATCCGAAAATTGAGGGACCGGGTCCGCCATTCTCATTCCCTGAAATGCACTCCAAGGGCTCAAACGGAGCCCGACGCGTTCAGGACCAACGGCGTCAACAATAGCCTGCATCCCTTCGTTAAAAAAGCGCGACCTGTTTTCTATGCTTCCTCCGTACTCGTCATCTCGCTGGTTGCTGACATCTTGGAGAAATTGATCTACAAGGTAACCGTTGGCAGCATGGAATTCAACCCCATCAAAGCCCGCACTAATGGCGTTCTTCGCCGCCGCGGCAAAATCTTGGACCGTTTGCTTAATTTCAACAACCGTCATCTCCCGAGGCGTTGGACCGTCTTCCAACGGAATAGCACTTGGCCCCAAGATCGGAAAGCCTTCTTGTGCAGCTATATCGGGCATTGCTGCACGGCCCATGGCAAACAGCTGGCAGAAAATGAAGCAGCCCTTGCGATGGATCTCATCGGTGATGGTCCGCCAAGCTTCAATTTGATCCTGGTTCCAAATTCCTGGCGCATTCGGCCAGCCACCATGATTTGGAGATATTATAGTCCCCTCGGCGAGAATCAAGGTGCCGGGCACTGCGGCCCGTTGACTATAGTATTCCTTCATTAATGGTGTTGGGACATGAGCGTCGGTCGCCCTGAAGCGAGTGAGTGAGGGCATTGCAACCCTATGCTTCACTTCGATGTTGCCTATCTTCAAAGGCCTGAAAAGACGCGATTCGGCCATTGTGATGTTGTGGTGGTTGGAAACAGAGAGATCAAATGCTGGATTGTTTGTATTGCCAAGTCCTGAAAATTAAGGATTGTATGATGGAGGAATGAAATTTTCTTTGGGCCGCACGCGGTTGCTTTATAGCATCCAGCCGCCCCCTTGAACGTGATTTCAACTGCAAGAATCATTTAGAACACGAGTAGATTACAAATATTGAATACTGAAGGAAAGATAGATACAATTTCAGGATTGAGGTTACTCCAGGTTAGGAAGAGAGATGGTTCTGATCTAGGTAAAAACATACTTCCCATTCAGGCACAGACACACTTCCAAATATAGTATAGTGTCTGTGATAGCTAAACCTGTTCTAGCATAGCGACCTTGCGCTAGATGAGAAAGCGGAATGGTTGATTTTCAGAGTAGCGAGCCACATTACTAACCCTGGCTTGGATTTAACTTTTGGCATGGTTGATTGTGCAACGAGTTATGTTTTATGCAACACAGGAAAAATTAGGTAAACACAGTGCACAAATATTTATTATGAATTATGCATACTGCTCATTTTTCCGTTTCCCACCTGTGACCTTTCTGATGCAGAAAGATTTCAGGGCATTATTGTGATAATCCGCTTTCTAATATGGATACCTCTTCCCAAACCTCTTTGACTTTTGGCAGAAAGGCGATTTTTGACCAGATGAATCCCTCTAGAATCTCAAGCAATTCCAGCCATGATCCATACAGGCCGATAAATCTGGACTTGTGGTTGGAGCTCAGGAGCACACTATATTCTGAACGAATGCTGCTTGTTGAGGAAAAAGCGCTCCCAACGTACAACAACCATACCAACACATCAGGGTGATCGTCCCAGACGGGATCCTCGCTTGTTCGCTGTAGCCGACGAAGCAGTTGTACTGAGAGGTGAGACTGTGAACGGAGATTAGTCTCCTACAATCCTGATGAAAAAGAAAAGATTTCTATGCAAGAGAGAGGCATGAAATGACTCGTTAGGGACGACTTACAGGAACGATTGAGCCAGGCCAAAGTTTGCAGCGCAGAGTGGCAGAGCATAAGTACGCCCCGAGACGACAGCAATCCATAAAAGACGAGACATCTGGCCAACCCGCCAGCTGAGACTGAATGGATGCTTGTTGATTGTCAACTTGTACCATCATCAATACATCATCTTGTCCAAAGCCGCCAGAGTCTCGAGTGCATTTTAGTGCATGTATGTCCTTCAATACCTCAACAAATTCGTCAGTTAATAAATGAGATATTCGATGGAGCCTAGGCGGCAGTCTATATGCATTCGGGGTGAATGGATCTCTTCTGTAGTGCAATTCCGCAAACGTTGTATGGTCAACTATTCGACTGGAACCTGTCATGACGGAAGAATTCAAGTCTTGCCTGTTCAGAAATGTTAAAATAGAGGATTAAGAAGGATGCTTTGTTGCTTGCCAGAAAATCGCACGCTTGATGCCGTCAGTCAAACGGACACCTTCAGCTTGACACACATGAAGCAAATGTTGAATTGCGTTCATATGAAGCTGAACCTGGAAGGGCATACTGAGGCGGGTCTTTCAAATCGTGGATTAGCTCTGTAAAATGCTGGCATTGAGAAACTCGATAGATTAGAAAAAAGACGTGCATACCTCTATACCAGCCACTAGAAGAATAGCCCCGAGCGTTGATTCTGAGGCTGCCCTTTTTGGAGAGCTCATGCTTTCGCGAATATTATTTAATGCCTGATTATGATATGTGAGGCATTCTTTATTGATAGCTCCGGTGATGGCGAATGCAAACGTGAGCATGGTGGCATTGAGAAGAGCAGGATTATCCAGACCCGTTTGGAAGAGTGAGCGAAAGTTTCGGAGTACGAGTTCATCTGCAATGCTGAATGTGGGCTCAGTGTCATTCAGATTCTTTTCTGCGCAAGTTAGCTAATTGGAACAATGTTGTTTGAATCATCGAGGGAAAGCTTACGTCGACTGAGCCATGACTGTAATCTGGATGAATCTGCAGCCAGCATTCGAAACGGATCAAATTCAACCCTAGATGCATAGAAAGAATGCAGGGCGGCATTGTTTTCTTGCATTCCTTTACTGACTAGCCTACCAGAGTCCTGTTTCAAAACCGATACCTTAAAATTATGCCCAGACTCTTGCTGGGCCTTTCGTTTGTTTTGCAAAGCCACTCTAACAGCATGCGACCGAGCTAATCGCTTTGTCTTTCGATCCGTTACGCCGTCTGGGCTTTGGATAGAAATAAACTGAAAATCGCCACCTGGTGAAATGAGTCAATGCGATTATGCTCTTGAGCATTCTTTGGGCACTTATTGTTCTTAGCCGCAGGACCAACTACCTTTTTCTGTCATTTTGACATCAAACCCTTTGATTCTGCTCTTAATGGCAAAGATTGGGCGCCAGGAAGGAATTTGGACTCTGCAACGCAGTAGCCACTGATTGTGTGAGAGGTTGATTTGGGAAGGATTCTTGCTGACAAATCAATCCAGACGATGGTTTCTTGCGGCAGACAAAATAGCCACCCTTGAACCGAGAATCTACCGATGATTGTAAGCTTGGTTGAAATAAAAGGCACCGAAAAGCGTTGAGGGCATATTGAAGCTTCTTTTCCTACGAGACAGAGCCTCTAAAAATGGGACACGTCCGACACAAGTAATTGTTTGCTGCGTGTTAGAATTAATTACGATATTTTGGCCTTGTTTAATTCAAGGTATGATCGAATAGTTGGTTTAGTATGAGAGCAAGCGTTGCACTATTTCCTTGAATACGCAGAGCATCATTTTTTTAACAGATTAAAAATCACTATGCTAGCTACATATATCGGCTGATAAATGCTTGGATGATTACCTAGATGTTGTAAAAGAGAAGAAATCCCAGTAAAGGAAGACCGGTAATCTTCTCTAGTATACATTAGAATATTGTAGCAGTTTGATTAAGAACTATATGCTGAATCACCTATGTATTTCAGCTCTTTCCATTGCCATGTATATAAGTCTCGAAAAACAGGATACTCGGATAAATGCTCATCACCAATAGTTGTACAGGCCGCTTTTCACCTTATTAGGGTGAGTTCTTTTGTCTATATTTAGGCCTTAATTTGGCTAAATTGTGGGAATCCCTTGTCCATGTACCTCTCCATGTTCCGTGGGAACCTAAGTACCAAGAGGCGACCGGATTCACAACCAATAGCAGCCATGTGATCGGTCACAAGAGAGGCATGAGTACCACCGCCGGAAGGGTCAGGGCGGTGTTCTTGGGGTATCCATAACACATTATTGCCGTTGTACGTTAACCAGGACCTCAGTTTGGTAAAGCCCCAGCCACTAAACTGGCACGTCAACCCAGAATCTGTAGGTGAGTTTGGAAATTTTATGATATCAATCTTGCCTCGACTCGTCTGGAGAATGGAGTTATTTGTAAATGATATCTGGTTTGTATAAACCGGAAATGTGTGGAAGCAAGCTGTTTCTAAACGGAACAAGTGTATTGTATCATTTATTGTCAGGGCAAATGATAGTTCGTTTGGGGAGAAGGCCATGAACCGAGCATAGTTGGAGTCTCCAGGCAGAGAAAGTACCAATTGCATGTTGCCAGCTGTGATATTCAAAATCTGCAGTTCTGTACCGCGCCCAGAGAGTGTGGATATTGCCAGATATCGGGATGTGGGGGAGAAGACGCAAGACAAAGAATCTTGGCTTGCCGACATATTTAAATCCGATCTCATCATCAGCAAATTCCCCACAATTGAATCCCAAAGTTGAAGGATATTGGTAGTGGTGTATAACGCGACAAAGCGACCGCATGGAGAAACAGCATATGAATGAATAACATCAGGGCACTTGACGGCGCGCTGTAATAGACCCGTGGCAGGGTCCCAAAGATAGATTGATTTGAAATCTCTAAATGAAGGGACAGTTGCCAATACCAAACTTTCGGGGTTGGATGAGAATTTGATGGTTCCATAAGTTGCGATGCAAGAAATTGTTGTCATATCTTCAAAACGGTCGAGTACCTGCCATACGGTGCCGTTGAATGCGTCCCAGATACACACTGTACCATCATTTGATTGCGATGCAATCCACTTGCCATCGTCTGAGCAATTCAAAGATACAATGCTAGGACCCATCTCCATTGAAAGCCCTTGCATAGTTTGTTGCACATCCCAGATTCGAATGTATCCCCCTCCTTGGACTGCCAGGAGCCGGCCATCTGAGGAGAATGCTAGAGAACTGGCTGACCCTTCGAGATATTTCAATGGCTCAAATGTTTTTCCATCGTAGATGCGGACTCCACGGACTTCTCCAATTGCCACAAATTGACCATCTGGAGAGACCCTAAGAAAGGTAGAATAAGCAAATACGAGCTTTCCCCACCAACTAATGGTTTGTTGATCCATATCCCACTTCCAAAAGTCTCTACTCGACATAATTGCAAGTTGACGGCCGTTTGGCAGGAAAGAGGCTGCTATATGGCGGCACTCGATATCGTTGATAACATGCTTGGATCGCTGGCGTTTGTCCAAATCGAGGACGTCGATAGATATTTGTTTGATTCCAGAATTCACAATTGCCACGCAGCGTTTAAAAGAACACCAAGTGATCGCGGGTCGGAACGCCCGATAGTCAAAAGGATTATTCTCATGCTCGCAATAGAGCTTGCCCGTTTTAATTTCATATACCCGCACAATGTGATTGTTAATTGCTAAGAGCCATTCGCCACAGGGGGATATCTCAATGGCATCAAAATATATATCAAACATCCAGGCGAAGCATTTTGTGGAAGTGTCCCATACACCTGCTTCATCGTTCTCCTTCGATGTAATGGCCAAGTATGTGCCATCAGCAGATGAGATGACATGCGGGGTTTTCACACCAATGGGGTGTCTGATTCGGTGTGTTGTTCCATCTTTCAAATTCCAGATCAGCAATGTGTCCTCACCTTCCATTGTGACGACATGCTGATTTGTCGGTGAGAACTGGACAGTGTGGAATGGTGACTTAGACTCAAGAACTTGTAGACACGAACTCCAGTATTCATTTGTTGTAAGTTTCGTGGGTATCCACTCCGGTTGATACTTTGAAAATGTCTGCCGTATGAGAGATTGTGTTGGAGCAAATAGTAACCCTGAAGCATAAATCTGAAGGGGGTATTCTTCTATAGCGGCGCGGAAGTACCTGATAAAGCGGCCTGCGTCGCAAAGAAACGCTATATGCTCTCTGCAGTTCCCTAAACCTTGACCAGTCTCTATAGCTTCGTGCAATTTTGACATTCCTGCAGCCCCTATTGATAGCTCCTGATTGAGGCTGAGAGCTTCAAGCCAAAAGAGAAATTTCTGTACAAGAAAATTATGCACTGTACCTCCGTCATGTAGACAGTCGCTGCATTTTAAATGGTGGGTCGTCGTTTCCACCCGATGAGATTCATTAAAATGTTCAATCCAAAAGGTGATGGAGTATCGAACATCTGAGAGTTGATTGGGAGTTGGAATAGCGGTACGCGCTTCATCAATATGAATACCGGGGTTGACAAACCCATAAATATTTCGTTGAAGAACCTCCATAGCTTGAATTGATCTTTCATAGATTGTATGATGAACAATTTCCATGCCCTCCGGAAATAATTCGTTTGATGCACTGTTAAGCAAAAAGTCTTTTGCGGATTGATGTATGAAATAGATGACATCATTTCTTATGGTGAGAAAAGAGCCACAGTCGTGAATGATTTCATGAATGTACATTCCGCCGTTGTCGATTTTCTCCAGTCTCAAAATTTCGGTTACGGTAATTGGCCGGTACACAATCGAAGTAATTGCCAAAACTCTTCGATAAAGCTCCACACTTGATGACTGGCGAATGAGCGTCATCATTCGCTCATATAGAGCATCTAGACCGAGAGGGAATTTGTGAAGGTGAGCTAAGAGTTCATAACCTCGACACTTGCTCAGCTGTTGGCAGACCAAGGCCGCCCAAAGGAATGTCCCCTGAGCTTTAGTGAAGATGGTGTTCTGAATCTTCGATTTTATGTTCTCATTGCATTGTTTCTGTACGGCCAGCTTGCCCACTTGGTAGCGGACGTAGAATTTGACGGCTTCCGAGACCGAATATTCATTCAGCTCAAGGGATAGATGTATATTTTCAGAGGCATGACACATCCATTCCATAATTTCTGGCCGATTACGACTCGAGACAATCCATTTGACCTTTGACTTTGTCGCAATGATGAGATTTATCAGGAATTCGAGATCGGTTACGCACTCATCGAGAGCGTCAATGATTAGATACGAGTTGTACAAAGCTTCGGTATTTAACAGCTCGGAGAAAACCTTGGATGTGGTCTGAAAAGAGTTCCAGTGATCCTTGTCTATGCTGCCAGTGTCGTGTTGCATTTCCCTTATCAAAGGCAAAAGCGATCGCTGTTGTTTGGCTAGAAGGTAGATGAGGCCACGCAATACTGCAGCAGCATTATTAAGACCCGAGTTTGTGGCCTGACAGAAGAAGTACGACATTAAGATATTACTATTATTGTCCCCGAGCTTCGTTTCAGCTTTAAGTTCATTGATGATGCCACACAGCAGCATCGTCTTGCCTTTTCCAGGATCGCCTTTTACCCAAAGGAACTGGGAGTGTTCATTCTCATACCACTTCTTGAATTCGACATTTTGGAGGACCCATGAATATGAATCTTTTAGAAGTCCACCCTTTGTGTTTTCAATGCGAGCTTTGTCCTCTTCGGGATCCGTGGATCGTAGATTTGCGAGACATTTGTTGTTCAAATACTCACTATTAGTCTCTAATCCCGATGGATAGTAGTTATTTCCAATGTGCAAACTCGAGTTCCCGCTCAGGTGAGCTTCTTCGAGTGAATTTGAGGCCATATTCCCCGGAGAGGAGACGATTGAAATATGGCCTGATTCGACGCTGCAGCCTCCCGGGAACGGGCGCTAAACTGGAGCCAGTCACTGAGGATCGAGTTCACAGGTATAATCGAAAAATTGAAGCTCTGGGAAACCTACTCAGATCGAACTGGAAAGGCAATATGGATGGATGAGGGAAAATGCTCGACCATCACTTCGCAGCCTGATGCTGCGTCAGCAATGGAAAACCCACCATACCGAATTAGGGATTGCGGCGTAAGCACACTCAATCATACCCGCCAATTTCTACCAAACGCCCATGCTCTTTGCAAGCCTGCTGCAAAATAAACGCGGAAAGAGCTTGGAGATGCGAAACTTCACGAAAGTTTGGTAAATAAAGTATTTACAGAGACACATTGAATTCCTCTTTTGTCCTATTCTCTCTGCCACCTAGGGCGTGAACGAAGGGGCCCTTTTCACTGCAGTACCCTGCGTTTCACACCTCGCAAGCTAAATGCCAGTTTGCGATCCGTGTGTTTCTTCTAGCCAACGAGATAAATAGTCGAGGCGACCTCCTCGCCCCCATCCTCATCTCCGCAGTGGGAAAAGTTAACCGCAACATGAGTATCTGCAACAACTTATAATCATGATTCCGGTTACAATTATTCTTGATAAATTGAGACAAAAGAGTCTCCATGCGCTATTCAAGACTTGTTTGGGTTCACTCCCGTTCAAAACTTTCTCCATGAAATTGTTGCTGAGGCTGTCGTAAAACAACTTCATGGCATTTTCTATACACGCATGGTTACACGTTCACCCGTCTTCTCAACAAAAATTTTAGTTCTTTGTCGAAGTTCCAGCCTCCAGATACAGCAGTCTGCCTTTTCATGCCACATACATTGACGCGCCCAATAATTGATCACATGAGTAAAGAGATAGACAGTGCTATGGTTCATGTGACACCATCTAGGTCAACACAGCTTCCATGCAGCCAAGACCGTGCGACCTTAACCACAGACAGGCCAGATATTGGATATCAAACCTTGTCGTCAGTAACCCTCGCTGATTATCGCCACCTTAAAAGCCTGGTTCGTGGTGTTCAGCGGTGCCTGTAGAATTGCAGAGTTCTATTTGTTGGTGATGGTTGTAAATATTAGTCAATGAACAGTTTCTCTAACCAACTTGAGTAATAGATTGTGAAGAGGGTCGCCTTGGATGGTATATTCTAACCACACTGAGTGATTATATGTCTGGAACTAACACAATCGGGCTTTTTATAGGTGCGATACTAGATGACTGGACAATTTAAAAGATATTTGATGACCCGCAACGGCGTCAAACTGCATTAGTTAGTTGATAGGATCTATATCTATTCATCCGAAGCACATTCGCCTGATGTTTCTAAGGAATATTATCTCCCATGACTTTTGCTCTTCGTTGTGATTTTTAGATATTGATATTGGTTGTGATCTTATCTGACTCCATTTATTTTCTTGGCTCAGGTTTACATATTGGTCTTTCTTCTTCCAGCAAGGTTCTTCCTTTTCAATGAGCCAACGAACTTGCCAAGTGTCTCGCTAGTACCGACAGAGTCAAGTATCTCAATTGTTATCTGCCCTTTAAGATTTGAAGAGATTGGGTCCCGCTGTGAAACATCTCAACCCAAGCAGAGTGATCGCAATTCCCCATTCGGCTAGACCAATGAGCTCTACATACCCAGCAATGAGGCGCCAAGCGGGGCGAGGCTTATCAAGAATGGAACCTCCAAGGAATTGGCATTTGACTCCCAGAGTTCGCCGAGAGTTTAAGGTGACATCCTTGTCAAGGGAATCCCACGTGGCTTTCACTGTCAAAAATACATTTCATTACTCAAATAATCGGAAATTCGTGGTGGTGGCAGTCATGGGGGTCCCTTGAAAAGAGTGCTGTATTAGAGCGATGTTTCCCAAGTGGTCTTCTTAGCTGGGTCAGACCGGAGTTCTAGTATTATCCTTGATACGGGAGGTTAGTTGTTAGGGTTTTGGCATTAATCCTCCCAATTGGCTCTTTTTATACACGTTGATTTCTAGCATTGCGATGAATGCCTGGCGCATAGTTCCATAGAGAGATGGATTGGTTGCAAGAGTAGGTGTAGCCTATTCAGTTCTGTCGTTGATTGTTCCCACAGCTGATAATGGTACCCGCAGATCAATTTCGGAAATAACACACCGCAACAGCTCAACCAATGCGCGATTTTATGCGGCCGCCGTCGTGAGCGGGCCCACTATCCACTCAGAAGGATGAACCCCATGATAAGGATTATTGCTGTCTGATTCCGGGTGGAGCCGGCCAGGAACTCGGCTGTTTGTTATGAACCCGAACGATTTTAAAAGAAAACCTGGGCGACGATCGACCTGGGAAGACGGTTTTAGCCATAGGTTAGATACTAATACGGGAATAAATAACTGCGCTTATCCCTTGAAAAACAGTTGACTTACTCATTCAACTCAGCAGTTTTCTCAAATCGCCGCGATGCGCCTATTGCCAATCACTATCGCCACATCCAGCCTAGTCGCTGGAGTGGCTGCAGGCCACGCTGACACTCTGTTCCCGCGTACGTCGCGCCTTGATATCGATAATCATTGGTACATACATTCTGATTTGTTTTAGTACCCTTGTGTAAGGGTGTAGACATTGAAGACGCCACAATCAACACCCTGCAGCAGTTCATGATCAATGGCAAATTGACCAGCCGTGACTTGGTCACCTGCTATGTTGCTCGAATTCAGCAAACAAATAAGTAGGCAATATGTTGCATCCGATATGTGGCAACAGTCAACTAACCGTAAATCACGAACCAAGATATTTGCATTCGGTCAGCGAAGTCAATCCTGATGCTCTTGCTATCGCGGAAGGATTAGACGAAGAGAGAAAGAGTGGCAGAATCCGTGGCCCCATGCATGGAATTCCTTTTCTGGTCAAGGATAATTATTATACGGACGACAAGCATAATACTAGTGAAGGCACACTAGTACTATTAGGTGGTAGATACTCATCTGAAGCCACAATCGTTCTCAAAATTCGCGCTGCAGGTGGTGTGCTTCTTGGGCACTCGACAATGTCTGAGGCCGCAGATCACCGCGCGACTCTCAACTACGCGAGTGGATACTCCAGTAGAACGGGACAGACCAGAAATCCTTTTAACCTTACGCAACCTACTGCTGGAAGTAGCAGTGGCTCTGTGGTAGCTGTTAGGACTAATCAGGTTGCAGTCGCGCTTGGATCTGAGACGTACGGGTAAGTAAGAAAAACTCATCCTACCCGCTACAAAATTATTTTGTACTGAAGTCAGACATAGTTCTCTTGTACACCCTTCTGCACAGCTGGGCCTATATACGATTAAATCAACTCCTGGATTACTATCTCGTCATGGTGTCGTGACAGGAAGCTACTACCACGACACCCCTGGCCCTCTAGCTCGATCCATCAAAGATGTGGCCATATTGCTCGATATTATGAAAGGCTATGACGGTTACGATAATCTCACATCTACGGCCCTTGGCCATTACCCGGAGAACGGATACACTTCTGAGATTGTCAATAAGCATGCGCTAAAGGGCATGAAGCTGGGCTTGCCATGGCATCCTTATTGGGCTACTAATGCTGTACGCTCTGACATCCCATCACCCCCATGGCATGATTCCAAGTCTGATTCTTTGATCTGTATAGCATATTAACAGTCCCGGTAACCGAGAGGTATATGAGAAACGCGTCAGGGAACTGGAAGCTGCTGGTGCGACAGTTTATAACATTTCGGTAAGTGCATTCCATGTCATGGCCCTCATTTAGGAAGCATTTACTGAAGTAAAAGGCACAGGTAAACCCCTTTTCGACCATTGTCAGCCCATACGGTGCTGGCCACCCAAGTACCATTCCTGCCGAGTTCAACCATGCTATCGCTTTCAACACGCTGCTCGCGGTTGGATACGGTGAGTGGCTGCAGAACTGGACGTTCCCTGAGAACGATGAGCGCCATGGTATGAGCACCCTCGCTGAGATGGCCGAGTGGAATGATGCCCACAACGAAACTACCGGGTCACTTGGCAACGGCACCTGGTGGTGGGACACCAAGTCTGGGCAAGACTTTTATGATGCGGGAGTCACGACCAACGGCACGCTTGGTACCGCGTTCTGGACCGCATTCGGATGGGGCCGCATGACTGCTGGAAATGCCATCGACATTGCCCACGCCTATACCCTTGAGAACGGAACCACCATCGAGCTTGATGGCCTGCTCGTACCCAACGGACGTTCAGGGGGCTATAGTTCCGCATGCGCACCCCTCCCATCTTATGCTGGGTACCCAATTGCTGCTGTTCCTATTGGCATGGATGGATTTTCTACTCCATATGGACTGTGTGTTTATGGCAAGAAGTACGGTGAAGCGAAGCTCGTCAGAGTCGCGTCTGCCATGGAAGACTTGTTTCGCTGGAATGAGAAACCCTTGTGGTATAACTATGACACTGCCACAGGCCCTTGGCAAACGCCTTGGCCCGGCTACCAATGCTCTAATAGCAGCCTAGAAACTTATGCGTGTGACAAGGCGTAAGGCATACAAATGAACAGGCTAAGTAGATGATATAATTATAACCGTAATTGATTTGCAATAGCGAAAATGGACAATATAGCCTACATGTGCGAATGACTTGATGGTGACTCTTGTAGAATACTCGTTCAGAAGTCCTCATGAACATGGATACCAGGTAGTACCAGTCGGCATCTCACAAAAATAGGTCTTGTTATCGGCATCAAATTCAGCTTCCTTGACATATTCCATGACGGCGATGTTTTTCCTCAGGGGTCTTGAGATGACTAGAAGAGAAAATTCGCTGCATCGGTATGTTCAAGGACCTAGTCTTACCACTTAGTCACCGTATGATAGGAAATAGTTGGCCTCTAGATAGGCCATATCGTGGACGACTGCAGAATAGTTGTTCGCCTCGCGTGAAGAGTGTCCCCAGGAAAATCCAAGAATCTAAGAATTGACAGTGTGAAACTGTTGTGTATTTTAGCCAAAATCAACGAGCTTTCGCGACACGGCTACGTGAAACTGAACAGGAAACGCAGACATGAATTGGAGAATTAAAAACTATATGGAGAATGAGCAAGGAGTCTGAGCGTTGCTAATAGAATCAGCAGTGTCTGGTAATCGCACAGGGCAAGTCAGATACTTCGCGCGCAGCCACAACCTCCTATCTATTTTAGACTGAGTGGTCATTAGGCCACCTAAAATACGTCCAATATTTATTACTCAAGATGCTTCTACACTATTCATTTTCCCAATTGGGAGACAAGAGTCTAAGAGGGGGGTTGACGGCCTGGCCCTTCGGGGTGTTCATCGGCTGGATTTATTTCCACACTCAACAAGATGCAGTCCCCGCGGCCAAGCGATTAGACCCGCATTAGGTCTCCCTGTCTGATGTCACGTTGCGAAATGTACTGTCGACTGTCATTTACCAGCTGATCAGCATTGGCTTCGATGTAAAATGGGACCCCATCTTGTCGAAGCCAGGTGTGTTCTCAACACGAGGCTACAGCTGTCGGGCGAACCTCGACTTGGATACGAGGACTTTACCATGTTTACGCGTATAGCTAGATTAGGTCTCCATGACCAGGAGGGTCCGATTTAGTGATCACAGCTGGGTGGATACCACACAGTGATACTGAAATATACGCCCGACAAGACATATAAATTGGCTTTTAAGAACACCTGTCGTTCTATTACTAGATACTAACAGGGGTCGTTCTGTAGATAAACTACGACTAGTGCCGTATAGAAACTGGAGGAACAGCAGGCTTTTTCAACAGTTGTCGGCAACACCGAAGTGCTATAACTAGTTCATACTGAAATTGATCTCTCACTAGCTTTGTCCTTGCTACGAATGTAACTCCTCGTTAGGGGATACAGATCACATATTCGGCCCGAATTATTTGCGTGAGAGTTTGTTCCAGCTATAGTGTAAAGGCCGGTAGGGCCTGTAAACTGGGGAAGAGATCACAGTGGGGGCCCCTGGTGAGCCACCTTGCAAGGTGGCTGTCGCAGCAAGAAAAGATGCATGAAGATCATCTATAAGCGATGACAAATGGTCAAAAGGGGTATTTGATCTTGAACATAGTGATTCACCAAGAAGGATCCTATGCCTCAATAGGTAAGTTTTATCCTCTGACAGCTGCATTGATTGCAAAATAAGGGAAATGAAGGGAGCATTTGTCTCAAAAGTTGCGATACGTCGTAAGCGCGGACACAGCCAAGATGAAGTGTAACCACACCAACAATGCTCCGAAATCGTCTTGGCGCAACGTCATGCCGCAGATCCCCTAATAGCCACCGAGCTAGCCCGAAACAGAATGCTTTTTTTTCTTACAGTGGGTTTAGCGGTTTTCGGTGCAAGTCATAGCGGCTCTTTGTGCCGAGAAATGTGGACCACGAGTGCGAGTGCGAGTGCGAAGGTAAGCGAAGCAAAACATCAGCTATAATGGACTATGAACATCACAACAAGTAGAGCAAGACAGAAAAAATGTATATAAGACTTGTAATACCAAGGCGAATAGGGTTGAAAAATCAGCACACCCATCACATCACACAATTGAGAATCCTGCAACATGAGAACTGGAACGTTATTTCACCTGAGCAACTTGGTTGCAGCGGCGTGCGCCTCTCAAAAGCAAGTGAACGCAGACACAGACAGTGCTTCTTCAACTTGCCTTCAACTGAAGAAGACTCACCCAAAAATCACCCTCTTACCTGAAGATACTGGGTATACCAACGAGACAGAAGGTAAAAAGATCTTTGAATTCATGGTCCATGAGTTCGACTAATCGTATGTTTAGTGTCGTGGTCGACTAACGCATGGCTGAAACCCGCATGTGTCTTCATGCCCAAAGATGCTAAGGATCTCTCCTACGCGGTCAAGACTTTCAAGCGCTCTGGCACACTTTTTGCCATGCGTGGTGGCGGCCACATGCCAATTGCGGATGCTGCTAATATTGATTCGTCTGGCGTGCTCATCTCCAGTTCTAATCTCAACACCCTCGAGTTCAATGACGACAAGAGCGTTTTGTCGGTTGGTCCTGGTCCCAGATGGGGAGATGTATTCACTTACATGAACAACACTGGTCTAGCCATTGTCGGTGGACGCCTGGGTGCTGTGGGTGTTCCCGGACTCCTGCTTGGCGGAGGCATGTCGTTCTACAGCTATGAGAAAGGCCTGGCGTCTACAAACGGAAACATTGCTGGATACGAGGTAAGAAGGCAGAAAACATTGCTTTAAAAAAAAACACTACTAACGATTTTAGTGTGTTTTGGCAGATGGCAAGATCGCCGAGGTAACGGCCAAGAACCAATACTCTGATCTCTTCTGGGCGCTTCAGGGCGGTGGCAATTCCTTCTGCCTGGTCACCCGATTCGACCTCAACACATTTTCGTCCCCCAAAACCATGATTGCTGAAGCCTCATACGGCAATGCCGAGGCAACAAGACAGGAGTGGCTGGATTCAGTTTTGGATTTTGCCCTCAACGCGGACAAGGACCCCAAGGGAGCCATCACCCCAGTGGCCCGCTTTGGAACCGGCTACACCAAGCCCAAGTACGACTCGACTCTCTTCTACAACGGCAACGATCTATCGCCCGAGGTTCTGAAGGACTTTCTGGGAGGACGCTTGACACCAATCGTCAATGAATCGACCACAATTCTGACACCCAGCGCGAATGGAACAGCTCTCAACGACTTCCCTCTCGCCAACTACGGTGCCATGGTGCGCTCTGCCTTTGAGGATAGCGGTGCCTCGTACGGTTTGCGTCAGAAGTTCCACGTCGTTCCCACTCTTGCAACTGCTGAGGCCATGACAATTGTGCACGACACCTACTTTGCGGCAGTCCAGGAGCGCCTTTCAAACGTCACCGACTTTTTCACCGGTCTTGCCTACAACCCTGTCACCAAGACGCTCATCAAGGCTGTCAATGCGGTCCCCGGTGCGCTGCAGGGAATCGAGGAGGTTCCTGCGTTCTGGGTTGAGCAGAGCTGCACTTGGGGCGATGCGGCAGACGACGAAGTCATTGAGGAGTTTTTCAAGTCGGTCAACAAAGAAATCTCCGCCAAGCTTGAGGCTGCGAACCTTACATCTAAGTACACCTTCATGAACGACGCCGACAAGGATCAGGCCGTCTTTGAGAGCTACGCTGCAAAGAACCTCAAGAAGCTCAAGGAAATCAGGGCCAAATATGACCCAGCCAAGGTCTACACTGTTCTCATGCCTGGTGGGTTCAAAGTAGATACTGCGTCTTGTTAAAATTTGATGCAGTAGCTGTGAATGAAATTGCAACGGACTCAAAAGGGGGCTATGCAGCCCGCTGGTGACAAGGACGGTGGATCAAACTAATGTGGGTGGATACTGGGAATCAGATCTGGCCCAGTCGATTTCTAAATGTGTCTTTCAATTCGAATGTGTCAAATTATAGAATATTTGCATTTACCAATAAAATTTGAGCCGAGCTATTATTTCAAATCTCGCATTGAATTCCATCTGTAGTCAGCGGTTCTTTTGCCACAGGTCACCTCGTTCAATACATACGATAGGGAACACGTGTAGATATATCATTCTCGCGGCATTCAAATTGCACAAGGTTGCAATGATAGTGGTAGAACAGACTACTCAAGACAGGGTTGGATGCCTAACGTTCATTCGACGCGTAGGCTAGGTCATTGTAGTTCATGGCTGTGTAAGTCGACAGTGTGTGTAGATCAAGCGTGAAAATGGATGCGTGGCGTCATTTATTCCGATATAACTAACTTAAAAAATTTAAAACACACAGATCTCCAACATGGTTCTCATTCAACTCCGAGATAATGATTCATGCTTCTTTTCATTCGTTACTAATCGGGGGCGCGTCGCGATGACACGCCACCCTAGACATGCCAAGGCTTGGGAGCGGATCATCATGGGTGGGGAACAAGGACAAGCCAGTCCTAGCGCTGAGGCAGTGCTACTGACGGCGGATATCTCTACATTTTCGGTCTCCTCCCTTTGATGCCCCTTTTGAGGAAGAGTTAGCGCCCGACACTGCTTGAAGCACCTTTTTAACGTACACATTTGTTTTGTTACAGAGATGAAGCCTATGTGTGATCAAAATTTCTAACAAAATTTTGAATTGACGCTCATGGAAAAATTCGCCCTAAAATATATCTTCCCGCTTTTCTAATGGCTCCTACACAGATCGAAGTGACTACATTATCAGTCCCATTGTAAATTAATTTTGCCCTCTGCCGAGCCCGCGTGCTGCCAAGAAACACTCACATTGCTGAGTCAGCTCCACTTTTTCCCTCTTATTATCAGGGCATCCTCTCAACACATTTCTCCTCTGTCAAGACTATCAACGCGAATTCGTCAAAACCTGACCACCGTTCATCCACGTTCCCGTCCCCATTCCCATCGCCGGATCGGCCAACCCACCAATCATGCAGTTCGGCAGTGCGGTAGGAACTGCGTGCAGTTCCTTCGCTATCACCAACATTGATGATATATTTGTTCTTGTCACTTTCTTCGCTGAAGCCTCCACGAACAAAAATTTCACCCCTCTCAAAATCACACTCGGTCAATATGCAGGATTTACCGTCATCATGGTTATCAGCATGATTGGTTTCGGTGCCGCGCTCTTGATCCCTTCGGAGCCTATTGGATTTCTCGGTCTTTTGCCCATTTGCCTGGGTATTTGGAAAGTGTTTGAGCTTCTTCCAAACCAAGCAGAGGAAGAAGAAGTAGAGATCACCAAATACGCGGGGTTCAAGACTGTCTTCCAGGTGGCAGCCGTTACAATAATGAACGGCGGAGACAACATCGGCACATACATCCCGCTGTTTTCGCAAGCCAAAGGTGCGGAGATAGCGGTATATGTGGTAGTGTACTACGTTTTGCTAGGAGTATGGTGTCTCGCTGCGTACTTGATCTTGCGAGAAAAGCACATTTTGCATCTAATGCAAAAATGTGTGCACTATTTGATACCTCCTCTTTACGTGGGCCTCGGTATCTTTATTATCATCAAGTCGGACTGCTATCCATGGTCCATCGAACACATCAACGATTCAACCTCTTCAAACCTCGGCGAACCCATCATTGCGGTCGTTACAACAGTCGTGCTTTTAGTCTGTATCGGAGTCATGTCATGGTTCAAGTTGTTCAAAAAGAAGTCCCAGCCAGGTATCGACGCTCAAACCTCCCCGATCGAAACCTCCCCGACGCATGAAGGCGCAGTAAATACAGAAAATTACGAACGCATCAATGAAAAAGAGCAATCTAAAACAATAGAAGCAGAGCCGGCCACGAAAGACCTTGAAACAGCATTGAACGATAGCCCTACCAAAGCATCGAATGTGCCAGCTGGATCACACCGTTGAGTCGCTGCCCCATATGACGACAAGAGTAGCACAGTTCACCTATTTCAGAAACACCCATTACATAGAGAATAAAAGCAAGAGAAACCCACATTGTTGGGAGATAGTTTGCAGACTGTAACTTCTTGTTCAAAGGCTTATCAAAGATCTTATCATGGAAGTTCCAAGGATAATACTTTTTTATTGATTAATTGTCATGTCTTCGCTATGGTGAATTGAAATCAGAGAGACTTGGCACATCTCTGAGTTCCTCGTGTGGTGACTTTGGTTCCGATCCTTGCCAGCTTGGCCCAGTACTGTTCGAACCAAATCGACGCTTGTCATCTGCGATGGGTCTGTTCTTGCTTACTTTTAAGAAGCTGGGAAGCTTTTTAAAGATAGGGAGCAAGGGCCGCAGAGCGGGGAGAGCCACGGTTATTAGTTGGGCTGCAATTTCGACTTGTCCAAGTATGTCTTAGGGTGCTTATCAGCATATAAAACCCGCCAGAGTTCCACGGTCCAATTTCTTACAATTATCATACGTTTGTATTGCCGAGACAGAAACAGAAAATCGAGTAATGCTGGTCAAAATTGAAACGAGCCCCAGAGCAAATATCCCGCTCAACGCAATTTTCTCTCTAAGAGGAGTTGACTTTAATCGTCGCAGCATTCCAAAGGGCAATGAAAACACTAAAGCAATATGTAAGCCTCAAGGAACTTGGAATCATGTCGAAACCCATTTCTTACCAAGCAGTTCTGCTACAATACCAATTGACCAGACAACTTTCAATGAATCTGTGGACACCAAAAGCGTACACTCCGGATTTTTAGCCCTTTCAAAACAAATGAAGTGTCAGATTGGAAGGATAAATAGAGAATGTTCATGTCAAATATTCCGGATTAGCATACCAGTTTTGTGAAATATCAGATCCACACCAGAAGAGGTCTACGAAACCTGAAGCCAAGAAGGCAATCAGGTTGTACACCATGACAAAGTACAGGCACTTCCTCAATCCCTCCTCAGATATAGGGAATAGCTGGTTGTAAAAGGCTAGCAGGCTAAACCTTGGAAAGTAAAACCCTGTATCGAAAATGATGAAGGAAAAAAACAGCCACTATCTAATTAGCTTTCTGTATTCTTATCCCAGTTAGAATGATTAACTTGCCTTTTGAAACTCTGGCGCTGCGTAGCTCTCAAATCCAGCACCTTTCTTTGTAAACGCGTAGGTATCTCCAATAGCTAAGGTAAGAAAGAACAAAAATGCAATTATTAAAAATATTTCGGAAAGCCAGAATGACCACATTTTCTTCCATGTGCGTACTGCAAGGCGAGTGCAGATAACAACAAGAGAAGCTGCGATTAAACACCACACTAGTACCTAAAACGATGTCAGAGACTGGCAATATGATTGGGATTTGGAGGCTTGTACACACCAAATAACCTTTCGCTGTCACGGCCATTCCCCCCCTGTTCCTGCTACCTGGTGAAAAGAGGCTCAAGAAACAAGTCTATTAAAGCTGGAAGATAAAACTGGGCTCGGGAGGGTTGGTGTCACTTAAAAGGGATCGCCATCCCTCTACTCCACATGTAACTATTGGCGACACA
Source organism: Calonectria hongkongensis (assembly GCA_017140755.1). Lineage (NCBI taxonomy): Eukaryota > Fungi > Ascomycota > Sordariomycetes > Hypocreales > Nectriaceae > Calonectria > Calonectria hongkongensis. The sequence goes on from JAACJA010000006.1 coordinate 720,001, forward strand.
TGGGAGTTGACGTCTGGTAGAAATTTGTCGATGTGGGATGAAGTGAACATGCGTCCAGATCTGTCAATCTGACAGCTGATCTTAAGCGCTGGACGCGGGTGGGTCCGGTTATCCTTGGTATGGTGGCTTGGGCTAATCAGTTGATCGACTGGTGGCTGAGTATAATGGGCAACAGTGCAAACATTACGCTTTGGAAGTTATGTGATATAGAGAACTTTATTGCCACGTCGTTTGCCACGAACTGATGCATTGATAGGAACAACAAAAAAAAGATATTGTCGACCAGCATATTGGGTGTAAGGAGCCCTCAGCTGGGCCTGTGGCCCAGTTCTACAGGGTAACAAGAGACTAAGACTTAAGCGAGATGGATCAACAATTAAGGGGAAGGACAAAAGGAGGCAAAAAGAGCGAAGGAAGGCTTGTTCTTTGGGTCACGAATAATATGATTGATGCCTAACAGTAGCTGTTGCTAGTTCGCTCTGTAGGCCATTGCCTTGTTTGTAAAAACCGTTATGGATCATCTAGGGGACGAAGTGAGAAGGTACTACTTGCCCAGGCCTCACAAATTAGCTGCCGCGCCGCTATTAAAAATGTCAGAGCGGCGAACTCACGTTCCAATCGTTGTTTTCTTCGTATCTACGTCTGGGCATCGTGAAAATTTTCCACATTGAAATAATGGCCCACAAACATGCCTATTAGGCTATGGAACTATGCTATTTCTGAGGACATAGTTTGCTCTAAAGACGCGACTAACTTTAACCAGCCCATCGAAGAACACTAGTCGCACAAGAGAGCTTTTTTCGTTTCGTGTTCTCCTCCTCAATTTATTCAAAACTCAATCTTTGTCAATATTATATAAAATAATTCACAATGCCAAAACTGCGACGGAGATGAATATGAAGTAAATCAATTCAGACCACTGTAGCAACACCACAATCTATCTAGTTGCACCTATGTGACCATGTCCCCTAGGGTACTACCTGATCAATCTACCAACGCTCTATTCAAATTATACTATCACGTGTCGGATTTCTAACTCTCACTTCTTTCTGGTTCTCTTTAATTCGATGTTGTGCTTTGCCGCCGTTGTGCCGGAGACGGAAGGTTACCCTAGAAGAATATAAAAGATATAAAACAGTATTTATTTACAAAAATTTTCTAGGAAGATCCTGTCAACATTTTGATTGATCTCGGATCCCGCCGAGGCGCACGTGGTCGAGATCGCTCGCACTCGCACTCCCGAGGTCCAGGCCCAACAAGGGTGGATATCAATCCCCACACTAAGTCAAATCAATTACCCAGCCATCGAAATGTTTTTCTCTCGTGTCTTGGAGCACTACATCTTATACTCAGAAGTTTTGATTTTCAAGTATTTCAAATACCTGGAAATCTGTACTCTGTTCACTTCACCTACATGGTCGACATGGCGCAAGCAGCAATGCCGCCTGTATGTGACCAGATTTGGATCATCCAGGGGCCAGAAAGGCCGAGAGGCACCTAGCCCTACCCGAAACTGTAGATACAGGTTGCATCGGTAGACCCGACAATGGGCAGGGATGCCGACCTTTTCCTTAAGCATAAATGCTGCCAACGCAACGTTGAGGTGGCATTTGGCAGGCTAAATTTCACCGAAACTTTGAATAACCTTGTAAAGGGCTGTGCATTTTTTTTTGCCCCGTGAGGCCAGAACTCTTGGCATGTATCCCGGGAAGTGGGAGCCTACCAGAAATGCAGAGTTCTCCCTAGCTGCCGCACTGATGGCCTTTCTACTGGGCTGAGGGACCGTGAGCTTATCACCACCAAAATATCGGACCCACAGTACGAGTGCGAGAGCGAGAGCGGTTATCATTGCCAACAAGCAAATACTTCAGAATCTAATGCTGGGTCAAATATAAATGCACTTGATGGAAGAGCATTCGTATCATTTGCATCAATCAAGATTCCCTTCATCTCTCTACTTCCTTTTATTTGTTTCGTCTTTCCTCGTCAAACTTCCAAATCCTTTCGTTGACCATTTCCTCCAAAATGGGGCACGTCATCTTCAGCAGCCGGGCTAAGCTCCCAGTTCATTTTATCCAGGTGGTTTTGGTGCTCACAGTTTTGATTCTTTCCGTTGTGCGCATATTTAATCGAGCCCCGGGTGCGCCAAGGAGCCGAGCCAGCACCATGTCTCTGGGAATGGTTAGTCAAATCAGCTATCCTAAAAAACACAAACCCAAGAAGTGCATCTAACAGTGTTTGAGAGCGCAAAATCTCTCGTCATCCTGGCTTACGAGATTTTAACTTCACATGTCAGGGCTCTCAAGCGATTTGGTAGCTTGAGGGCATATCTCATTCTGAATGTGATGGAAATCGTCTTTTGGGCTGCCGTTGTGTATTTGATGATTACTTCAAACATTAAATTCTGTGTTGGTATCAGCTGTACACTTAGCTGGGTTATTGTCCCCATGGCAATCTGCATGAGGTATGTGGTACCTTTCAACAATTGAGTGTGATATGTCTAACACACATCTTTGTTCTAGTCTTTTGGCTGTCTATATGAGCATCGTTTCCTTCCTCGACTTCCGCTATTTCAAGCGCAACGGAGTTGAGCGTGGCACAAAGTACACACCAGGCGACTCCATCGAAGTTGATTCCATCGAAAAAGACGTCTCATATCAAAGGGAAAGACCTATTCCCCGTGAATAATCCAATGCATACGCGGAATGGATTATAGATAGTCAGGCGACGCTGCGAATTACTGTGGAATAAAAAGCCTAGGGTTTCGATGGCCGAGAAAAAAGAATGCTTTGGTGCATGTCAATTATATGGCACAGGCAGTCTTCTCGTGAGCTGATTCGATTGTCGGTTTTCCTTTAATCATTGTCGCGATATAGTAGCATGTCATTTATAGGGAAAAGATTAAAGAGGGATACGGGTGCTTTCTAGCGTATAGACTTAGACATGTGTATAAATTTAGCAAAAATCTCATTTGAGATCTGCAATTGAAGAGGGAAGCCTATTTCAACTAATGCGCTCAGAGAATAATGATGCCTCGAGATATTGCGGAAGTTGGATTACACAAGAGAATAAAATAGAAGACATCATCCTAATGTGAAGACTTTTGGCCCATACACTCGTCGCCTAAATAAATCTTAGGGAAGAGCGGGCAGAATTGTTTTGAATGAAAACATATCGCAAATCGGTGTAGATCATGATTAAGCGTTTTTATTGGCCAATCCTGATTTTGGACGCACCAGACAGCTACATCATTTCAATCTTCACATTTGCCCTGCTTTGGCTTATTTTTTGATTACGTGAGAAATTAGAAAACGGGGCGCAGCTTGCGTAGCCTTTGGCATTGAATGTAGTGCTGATTGGCACCTTTTTCACGCCAAGGAAAGCCAAGCCATCCCAACTTGCCGTGATCCGAGTATCCAAGATTTCGCGCAAAACAAAAAGGGCTCAGTGCACTTGCGGTCACTAATATTCGCTCATTGATGAATCGGACATTTCCGATATGGGATTTGTGCTACTGATTGGATAGCCAAAGCTGTAAGCATGGTCTTCATCTTGGAGACGTCTCGAAGTTGAAAGAAATGCGGCTCGATTTTCGGATCTCCTAGATTAGGTCCCTGCATTGAGGATCTTTTAACGATCGTATATGAGCAGTGAGGTAATGCATTGAAGGATCTGCAAACTTTGAATCGTTGACAATGGCTTATAACGTAAACCAACGTCACAAGCCAATTGCGAAAATTTGCAATTACAAGTTAACAAATGGCCAATAACCCCTTATGATTGTGTTGAGATGACGATAATATTGGGTGCACCGGGTTTCCCAACCTACCACTTTGTACACCTGATTCCTTGAATGCGCCTTTTATAAGCCAATAGGCTGGTTTTAAAGTTCATCCTTTTGCCACGTACGCCGCACATGCTTACTTGATATTATTGCTTTTATTCGCACATTGTTTGCAAGAAATCTTGATCGAATACGACGCGCATAACGCAAGCGGGGTGGACCTGGTTGGCTCCCGCCTGGACCCCCGAAGGCAAATAAACAAGGCACTCTCACGTGATAATTGGATGTCCATCTCATATGACCCTGTTTTCTACCATGCCTCCTCCACTTGAATCCCCCTCCGCTTACGTTTTATCTTTTCCCCATCTCTATTCGCATAGCCTATCGAAATGGTGAGCAGGCGGAATTCAGCCGACTCGATGTTTCCGTGTGAGGTCATCCACTGATAAGGCGAGGATAGGCTCAATCACTCAGCGCTAATCGCGCTGCGGAGCTCAAGGAAGCATTTTCTGTCTTTGTGAGTGGCTAGGTTACCACACGGCCTCTTATGAATATTTACTGACAACCGTTGACCAGGACAAAGATGGCGATGGTGGGTAGCAAAATGTTCACGAATGGGCTCAGCTAATACTGTACTCACCAGGTGAAATAACACCCGCAGACATTAGAAAGGTCATGCGATCTTTGGGACAAGAGCCGTCCGACGCCGAATTACAGGAAATGCTCAAAGAAATTGATGTTGACAAGAGTGGCTCCATCAGTTTCGATGGTAGGCCGTGAAATCTCCCCATGTACTACCGAGAAATGACTAACAGGTGAAGAATTTCTGACCATAATGATGCGAAAGTCTAAGCATTCAGACATACAGGAGGAGCTTCAAGACGCCTTCAAGGTACATTTTCATCAGCCCTTTGGATTTTAGATTGATACGAGCCTTTTTAGGTCTTTGATTACGACAACTCAGGGACCATCTCGAAGGATGAGTTGCGCCGGGTCATGGTTTCCCTCGGTGAAACTCTCACCGACGATGAGATCAACGACATGCTGAAAGAAGCTGACAAGGACGGCGATGGAACAATAGATTGTGAGTCGATATCCTTTTTTTTTTTCAACGCTTTGGAAGACCTAACATACTTGCAGTTAACGAGTTTGTCAACATCGTGTTGGAAGGCACTAATTAATTCTGCACACAAGGGTTGCTTATTTAATATTCAATGAAGCCAGTGATAAATTGTGTTTAGTAGATGGGATCAGTCAAGCATGTATCAGATAATATCATCCTTTTTGACTTATTATTGCCACTGTGGTAATCGCATCTATAGGCAAGGCAGTCGGTCGACCTTGATTCAATCCAGGCGAATCGATTGTCCATCGCAAATTTCGGCCTGGCAGTGCTAATGACCAGGCTGCATTATTCTCACTTCCATGGAAAATCAGCAGATCAGATCAGAAATTTGGATCATGCGCAACACGTGGGGACACTTTTGCTGTGAGAGGCTCCCATGACGTAGTGGGCCGGTGGCTGTGCTGGGGAGATTGCGTATGCATGGATTGAGTAGGTTGGTGGCATCCTCAGTGGGCGGCCAAATGTGACGCAAGACAGCGAGGCTAGGACTTCCCCAGCCTCAGATGGTGCCTAACTTGTACCTTTTTCTTGGGGTTAATTTTGCTGAATTCGTATTTAGTCCGGAAATAAGACCGAGCGCGAGCACAGAGGGTGATATTCGGATGGACCATGCCGATATATTAATGCGGGCGGGTCGTCAAAAGCCAACTACGGACCCAACCAAGCACGAGCCCAAAGCCGATATCCGAGAAAACACGTTCGGCAATTTCTCGGAAATATTTACCTGTCTTCCCAGGAGAATTAAACTAAATTATTAGATGAATCGCCTTGTAGGGCATCAGTATCTGCATGCATGTTCTTGCCTGCAAGTTGATAGTGAAGGAGCCTGCTGAAAAACATTGGTACATTACAAGACACCAATACTACAGTGACGACGAACATCATTTATTACGCTGCCCAACGCTTCCCAAGATCAATCTTAGTGTTAAAAAACAGTTCCATCGCTTCTTCCCTCCAAATGTCCGGCTGTGTATAGATACCATCGACTGCACTGAAGACTATATTGGCTGGATCCCTGTCCGAGTACACTGGCCATTCTGCACCCAGCCCATTTATTTGGTGGTGGTTAGGCGACCCCGTTGCAGCAAAACTAACCCACATTCGGCCCATGATGTCAGCCAGTTTCTGGTATTTCCTTCTCAATGCCGCATCCGAAGGAAACGGATCAATATCCCATCCAACGGCATCCCTGTTTCCAAATACAAAGGCCAGTTCTTGTCCGTGAGTGGCCCCCAGCGTTGTGTCATTCACGTTGGCCGTCGGGGTATTGAAGAAATAGCTGTAGCTAGGCACCTTGTTCTGTGCCCATACCTTGTTTGCGTACCGTCGGCCACCTCCCAGCAGGAAATCTCCAATCCAGAGTGTTGCTCGGCCATAACCGGGGCCGTACTGGGATCCAGGGTTCGCAAGTACCGTTCCCAACCCCGCATCGCTGGGATTGTCGACTTCATCCTGGTACGCTCGCAACCAGGTCTGCAGCACGCCGTTGGGGATGGTAAAATCACCAATAGTGCCTTTCATAAAATTGAAGAAATCTTGGTCGGTATTTTGGGGCGTCGTGATATCCATGAATGATGTGCCCTCATTCCTGTTTACCCCAATCAATAGAGGAACCTTGCGAAATTGTCCGCTCTGTAGTAGCTTCGAGCTGCGCTGGGGTATCAAATCGCCATCGACGAGAAAGTACGGCCGCACTTGGAGGCTGGCTTGCTTCAACAGCTCTGTTGGTACAGTGCGAAGACAGGCAAGCCCATCCTCCGCGTCAGAACATCCCGCCGCCTTCAATACCGTGTCGTACTGTACCTCTCTTTGAGTGGCGTTGGGAAATGCGTACACGGAAAAGGGTCCGCCACTTTCCGCAATCGCTGCGTGGAAGAGCCCATCATCTCTTCCGCCGTGAGACAAGAGCTGGAATCCAATAGAACCGGCACCGGAAGATTCTCCCATCAGTGTGACTCGCCCGGCATCTCCGCCAAACTTGGCAATGTTTTCCTGAATCCACGCTAGGGCTTGGCGTTGATCATGTAGCAGCAAATTAGTGACACCTTCCTTCTCCAATTGAGAGCCCAAAAGCGCGCCAAAGACACCCAGGCGGTAATTGAAGCTGACAAAGATGATGGGCGTCCCCATTTGTACTGAGCTATTAACAAGGAACGACCCATTGTACCGACGATCATTAGCGCTGCCTTCTAACCAGGCACCGCCGTGGATCCAAACCAGGATAGGCAGTTTAGCTTCTTGATCAATGCCGGCTGGACGGACAATGTTGATGTGAAGGCAGTCCTCGCTCATGATTCCTGTGATATTTTGGCTGAACCCTGCAAGACCGAGTGAATTTCCAATGCACCATGGGCCGTATTCATCAGCAGCTCTCGTGCCGTTCCATGCCAACGGTGGTAGGGGCTTGTGCAGGCGAAAATTCCCGATTGGCGGTTGGGCGAATGGGACGCCTAGGAAAAAGTCTTGATGAAATTGCGAATTATATCGGCCTTGCAACGTGCCATTTTTAATCTCGACGATTGGGTCCTGACAGTCCGATGGGCCGGAGCCTGGGTTCGCGGCTGAGGTTGTTAACAGCCCACACAGGGCGACGTAGAGTCCTTGTCTCACTCTCATGACTTTCTTTGGAAGCACAACCGTCTTCAGAGATTGAAATGCAAAAGCCTAAGTGCAGTTCAATTTCTCTTTATAAGCCAAGTTCTACTCGCAAGTTCGGGTTTCCGGGCTTGATTTTCGCCCCGATCGTGACAACATTCTCTTGCGCATTGCTTCAAACCCACGGATTCCGCGGGGGCCCACAATACCACAAATGGATATTTATCTTGAAAATCTGGATATAGTTGATATAAAAAACTGTCTAATGAGCATTCCCTGTTGACTATATAGTAGTTGGAACACGGCGAGAGGGGCAAAATTAGTGGTCTGAAAAGCCTTGTTGCCACGGAAACAGACAATCTCCCCTTTCTCTGGATTCCAAATTCAGTCATGCAATGTATGGCGACGACATTTAATTACTGGGCACGTTTTTCGCATTACAGCTTGATTTTTCTATCGCATGCAGTAGACATGGTCTGGCATAATCATGATCTAAACGATAACACTTGAAAAGAAAAAGAGATTTCGTTCAAAATTATATCGGAATAGATATTATATGATATGGGGGCATTTCTGCCCCGCAATTTCATCAGGCCCGTGCTGACATCGACACTTTAGACTCTTTGTGCAACTCTGAGAACCGACGCCGTAACGTCTAACTTCGGTGGCAACACGGGGGCTAGAATTTTGCTATTAGTGAGAAATTCCACGGAATTAGGTCCTTTGGTACGAGGTCGTTCTCGCGAGCCTAAGCCAGTGCTTCGAGAGCATCTGCTGCCTCTTCACTATCCCATATTCCTTCTCTGCGGTTAAGGGTACGTAGCAAGTTTACACACTTCTTTTGAATGCCAAGGTCCGATGAATGGCTCGCAACGAAGATCAGAGGAGGGACAAGCGACCCATCAAAGGCAAAAGTAGGGATCGTATGTAAAAGACGGGCTTCAATCACCGCTTCAACTCCCTGTAATATCCGCGTGCAAGATTCCAAAGGAAAGAATTCGTGAAGAGTCTTCGCTTCCATGTAGGTTATCATCATTGACTGCTCCAGCGACACGACCAAGAATTGGTACTGAGCTTTCTGTGACAACGATTTGACATTAACTTTCTTTTTGAATTGCTCAAATTTGTCGCTCCATTCGCCATGCCACAATACCAAGTCTAGGTATCTTTCAGTAAAATCGCCGTCTGGGTTTGTCGGGGCTATCCGGGGTTGAGATGCGAGGGAATGTTGAAACTCTTGTTGCGAATGAGAGCGGCTAAATCGGACGCCTATTTGCATCTGGTAACTCCGGAGCAATCTTGCAGCATCATTGACTGACTCGACTGGTTTTGACGGATCCTCAAGGGGAGGTAGAGTGATTGAGGTAGATTTGGTCCCTGGAGTAGTACTATATCCGCCAAAGGAACTGATTCCATGCCCGATGCTCGCAAGCAGTGAAACGACATCTCGGTGGAATTCTTTGCTTCCAGTTCCCGTTGATTCCCGCCTCGTATAGTCGTCCCGATCGTCTTGTGACATGGACTCAAGAAGTGAATAGGCGGCTTGTAGGTGCTGTTGAGCCTCCCTATACCGCCCATGGATGTTTTCTATGCAGATGAACACAACGCAGCAAATGAGTATCACATCAAGTTTCCATATCGCTTCTTCTATTGTAAAGTCCTGGATGTGTCGTATGGCTTCATTGTGCTGTTGAATGGACAACGCGTCCAAGGGAGTGAACAGTTCAGGGTTTCTCCCAGTCCTAGGCCATGATTTAACTGTGAACAGCTCGCTGTGTTTGTATCAGATGAACAATGTGCGATCAGAGACCGGCCATCATCTGATCTAAACCATCAATCATCACAAAGTCCAAATCGAATAGAGCTACACACTTTCTGAAATAAAAAGTCGTATTGGGGTTGGGCAGGATATTAAGTGTTCCCGAATAAGACACTGTCTCTGGATGCCTGAAATCACACCCCAAGATGACCTTGAATACGTTGACTAGTATCTACCAGCTAGCTATCGCTTTGACTCACAAGCCCTGGACTGCAGAAACGATGTGGGGTTTGTTTTAGGGTCTCAAATTATTTTCAAGCACATCCCGACTCAACAATCCTCTCTTAGTGTAAGCCATAGCACATTTGGACCTGTGAATAATATTGAAGGAATCCGAAAACCCCTTACCATGTGCTCTTCCGTTGCATGTGATTCGCGGCCAATGGGCCAAACAAGTTAAAATGACTCATTTCACACACGAGCTAATCGCTGTCACTAAATCAAGGCGGCAAATCACGACCAAATCTCTGCACACGATGCTCATAGCAACAACAAAAGCTTTTCATGATTTATTGTTACAGCAGGCCAGAGCCCAGTCGAGCTTCAAGTTTTCTTATGCCAATCCACTCTACTGTGATGGAAATACCGATACCTAGCTCGGATACTAAAAAGGCCTACGCTTCCATTTCAACGTTGCTCTTTTTTTCTTTTTTTCTCTGCGAGAATTTTGGGCATCAAAGCTAACTGTGTCCCAGACATGTTTGTGCTGTTAATTGCCGAAGTATGACCATCCCATTCGCCTCGTGTGATTTACCGTCCAGCACAAACCGTCTCGTGCCGTGTTGTGCCGTGTCTCGGCCTGTCATATTTAGCTATGCCGTGCCGCGCGACAAGCAATGATAATAAATAGTTTTGATTTTACCACTTAATATCTCTGGAACACTGTAGTGAATGTAAAAAAAAAAAAAACGGTTCTCATTATTACAAAGTATACTGTCTGCTCCGCTGCCTTAGTCAATCGTTTCGTTTCATACCTCCCTAAGCCCTCCACAGAAATTCCTCGAGGTGGAACATTACCACAATGGAAATAAAAGCGAGAACAGCGATCATATTTTTTGCGATTGCCTTTGCCATAGATGATATGCTCGCCCCGACAAGATTTGGAGATGGTCATCCCAGCGTGCCAGATCGACCGAGTCACACAATGAATTCTTATCGCGTAAGTAGATTAATTCGATGCATTAACAAGCTTTAATTCAAGTCTCATGGAAATAAAGTCGTTGTAAAATTTTCTACTTGCTAATGCGCCACAGCCTTCGATCCCTGTCCTTGATGCTGTGCTATCTGTATTAAAACGCCACCTTGATTATGCATGGTGGCCATCTTTGAACATTGCTTTGGGGCCAATAAACTTTTCAGTATCGCATGAAGGCCTCAAGAACGCCCCTTTCGAGATTTTTGCATATCAAGTGAGATTGATCTCCAACTTGATAAAATCGTTTATACGCCGCCTTGGATATGGGAGGCAAATCTGACCTGTCGTTCTGATTAATTGCGAGACTAAATTCGATCCCGCTACGCAGGGAGAAGATCAAAAATACGTGAATCCATGAGAGTTCTGGAGCAGCGCAATCATTCAAAAGCAATAAATTCGCCTGTCCGAGTTGACATATTTTAGGCGACTGTCACGAGAAGTGCTCTGGTTGTCTCTCAGGAACGGGAGTGTTGCATTAATAGACGTGGAAATGTTTTCAATTCGCACCATGTTCTTGATATTGTATTTTAGTACTTAAAAAGTTAGAGGTCCTTTCTTAAATGGGGTCTCGTTGTGGTGATTACAGGCTTTGCAGCATTAGACTGAAAACAAAAGTATTGTAACTCGACCAGATTATCTAAACATATCAATGCGAGAGATCTTTCTTCCGCAAATTCAAGTTATATTGAGTAATAATCAACGCCACTAGTAAACGAAGTGTGATCCTTTTACATGAGTCGAGGAGAGAAGATTCCTTAATAATGATGACAAGAGTGAGGTGCAGGGTAATTTAGTAGGCGAGGTGTGATGAGCTGGCGTCCCGTCAATCCTCATCAAAAAGGGAAAACGAAAAGAAAAAGAGACAAAATGGTTGTAAAGGACGAAGCAGTCAGTGAATTTACCAATATAATATCTCTCTATCGCCATTTGCATGTGTCATTGAATGATTTTACTAGTGGTAATAAAGAGCGCGGACTAGGGCATTCATTGCTTTGCGATCAGGACTAGTTTCAGTAAACACTCATGAAGGAGTTTGCGACAGGAATATCAGCTGCACAAAAGCTAAATATCCAAGAGTATTTATAGCTGAACGTGCCAATCAAGTAGGATGCCAAGCCTTAATTGCCAGAAGGTAACTGTCCGTGCTGGCCTCGCTGACCAAGGCTCTTGGCGGCGTAAGCCTAGGCGCCTATTTGAGATACACTTCAGATGGCTCATTTTACATCATTTTCTGTTATAAACATAATCCTTCTGGGACTATTCTGGGTATATGATCGTCCAGCCGCCTTACAGCGTTTCCGACAAAGTTTAACGAAATCCAATCGAACTCCACGATCGAGTTATAGAGACGAAGAGACTGCGGGTCTGTAGAACCATGATTGACGACGAGGGAGATACGGCTAGAAACCGACACTTTGGAATTTCACTTTGCTGTGTATGTTGTAGGCGAATATAACAGTATTGTGTTGGACTCTTTTTTTTCTTTTTTAAAAAATAGGCTTCTGATATTGGACTCTTTTAGTCATATTTTTCTTGTTTGTTGAAGTACCTTTTGTTGGTAAATCTTACAATTCGTTTGAACTCTTTCTTGACAAAGCGTGCCCTTCTGCGTGGTGGCCGTGATTTTGATATCCACCTAAGCACTCAGAACCAGTGGCTAATCATAGAACATTGGATAATAGAAAAGTCCATATAATGTATATATATTGAAGCTGAAAAATCAAGCCGTTATAAAGTCTAAGGAATGAAGTTCTCTATGTATGAAGGGGATATATACAGAAAGTAGAGTTCCCATAGTTCCCTGAAGTTTCTATTGCTGTAAGGACCGTCTTGATATACATTTACTCTCCATTCAGACCCAACCCAGTCTCCCTCTCAATACCCAGATAGCCGAGATGTACCGCGAACATCTTAGGTGTGGTAGATGCCCCAGGTGAGGCTGGTGGAGCCGGTGAAATAGCCGGAGCAGGAGACCACGCCCTTGGCACCAACAAGGCCTTCCCACTCGAATCGAGAAATGGAGTCGTTGATGATATCAATGACATCCTGGTTTCCCATAACAGCCACATACTCAGGCTTGTCCATGATACCAAAGGCGCAGGTGCCATATGTTCCGATCACTCGGCTATCAGAGACAACCCAGGTGCCGCCGCTTGCAATGTTGGTGGCAATTTGGCGACAATCAGAAACAGTAGGAGAACCGCCAGAGCTCTGGTTCACAAAGGTAGAGTCACCGCACTTGTCCTCTCCTCGCTTCATAAGAGGGTTGGCCTCCTCCTTGGGTGTTGTAGGTGCTGCGGCGGCGATGGCCAGAAGCGATGCAAGAGCGGTAAGAGTGGAAAACTGCATGGTGATGGGTTCGAAATATCGGTGTGATAGATATGGAAGGTTGATGAGGTTTGTAGATTGAAGAATTTAGTAGATGGTAGTAGACTGTGAAGAGTGTTTGAGTGAATGAAGAGTGTTATTTCATCAAGGGCATCTTGTAGTTTATATATCTAGAGAATGTTATTTTTGGATTTTGTCTATCTAGTAATTGCACAGTATTTGATAGGTCACTCGAATCAGCTCACAAACAACTGTGCCTTGTTACATAATTAGAATCTTCCCTTTCCTCGTTTATTTTGACAAAACTGGCTGTAAGTCACCTCACTAGCTAACTTTCTCATATTCCACTTCTGTAGGCAAAAGAGACGGTGATTTTGTGGATATCAAGTATTTCGACTAGCCTTAATTGGTATTCTCCGAAGTGGGCTATGTTACTTTCAACTACTGTGCCATCCGTGTATTCTCGATATGGAAGTGCCCGAAGTGGGCCAACTTCGCTGGCACCAACCCTGGTTACCCAGCCTCAGGTCTAACTGTGGTTAGACATTCGGGTACTGCCGATTCTGCCGCTGACGCCACGGTTTGAAACTGAAGCTATAACCACTTCTCTCAACCATCAATTACATAACTCGTGCATTCATGACCGCCATAACCAGAATCATCCTTTCATAACCTCTCAATAACTCTTTTGAAATATGAGTTATTTGATTCTGATTTAGCAAACCAATACCCAAGCCCATCGGTAAACGTGCCTGATCTGGGCTGATTTCAGATCCATTGAAGAGGAACACATTCATTCTACAGTGACCGACAAAGAATATTCCCGCATGACTTACATGCAGAGCCATAAATAAGGCTGACAACGTCCGGCATCGTCGATTGCCAATTACGGTAATCGTGATGTTTTTTTGGCCGCCCCGCCTCCTCCTTGATCATTCGCTCTCGTATCGCGCCCCACAACTTACATTGCAGCTTGATCCTTTACAAGCCTTTGCCCAGGCTTGCCGGAAGCGGGACCTAAAACTCTCAACACAACTGGTAGCATGCTGGACGTGCCCCAGAAAACCTCGATCGTCGTTTCTGCTAGACTAAGTAACGTTACTAGGCTAGCAATCCCAGACAAGACAAGTTTAGCGAATCATCAATTCCAAAATCCCATCAAGATGTAATGCCGCCAGTACTACGCTGAGAATCCATTAAGGTACGCCCCACGCGACACCAGCCCCCCATTGGTAGCAGCGACCTGCAGGGGGACGACCAGGGACAGTTCCTATAGTGGGGCTGGATTACTGGTAAGATCGTAAACGCGTTTCTCAGGCGATGATAGAGGCAGTGCTTTTGAGATCATTTTGACTGGAATACTCATAAACTATTGCTTTATTTAGCCAAGCGGAAGCAGAAAGCGTGAGATGAGCGAGTCATACCGTCGCAGTGTTGGATATTTTATGTTGCGCATGCCAATTTGTACACATCGATTCTACTACTTCAGTAAATCTGTTTTCGATTACATTTCATTGACACAGCGAGTTAATTTAACGCATAATTTACCATAGCAATCCCGTGGCTTTATCGAAACTACAACTTCCAAGAAGCTCCAGGGGTGTCGGTCTACTCAATATTGGTACCGCTCTGTAGGGTAGCATTTTGATGACAGTTGAGGTAAAGAAAAATGATGCCCCCCCCCAGTTTCACCATCATTCTGTGACAAAGGCCAAAATTGTGATCTTCATCAATTTACCCAGGTTAATAATAGAATACCTAAAAACTAGGGGTTTGTTGATCTTTGTACATCTTGTCCCAAAAAAAAGGGTTATGTGGGTAACGACGATCATCTAGATACTGCCAACTCCGGGATCAGCTTCAGTATCCACGCCAATGGTAATGTACCCAATCATGCCATTCGTAATATCTTCGCCATCCAAGGGAATAATATCAACAATTGGATTATATCCTCCAGCGCTATCTTTCGGGAAAACCGAGTCTGCCGAGTTCAACGTGCGGTTAATTTGGGTGTGGCTAGAGTAAGGTTCCACCGCCATAATCTGCTCGGACACGGTTTCATTGAAATAAAGCTGGCCAACAGAGTTGAGATTTCCAGTGCGAACAGTGCCATTGGAATGCAGAACGTAATCGGTGAAGACTGGGGAAACATTATTAGTAACAGAACACAAAGCACCATCGAGGATCTCCTCACCTTGAACATGTATATGAATTGAGCGACCAGTGTAAAAGCCAGGGAAATTGGTCTTCATTTCGAGAAGTCCCTCATCGCTCGAAGGCCACATGCCACGTAACCAAGTAGTATCATCCGTATGCACATCAGTCTTCCCAATGACAAAATCCGAAATGCTCATATTCATTTCTTTCAAGAGAATAGAAAGATCGGTATTAGGATCACGGCCAGTAAAACTTGAGTAGCTGCCTGTAGCATTGCAATGCCAGAGAGATACCAATGCATTGGGAAGAGGTTCGCATGTGGCCATATCCAGCAAACCAATATCAAGAATAAGAGGAACTCCAGCTTGATGTTCGCGCATATCCTGGCGGAGGGTCTGAGACCTGGGCCAGTAATAAGGTCCAGATGTAACATCCGGACTCAGGACGCAAGTATCATTCTGAATAACGTCGTAATATGGCGCCTCAGTGACAACTTGATAGGTAATATTGCCACCATTGCCCTCAGAGCTGTCCGCCAAGGCACGTCTTATATTGCTGCGTTTCTCATACCTCTTTTGGTTTAGGTTTGCCACTCCAGCAGCACATCGCTTTGACAGATCAGAATGACGTTTGAGCAAAGTAGGCGACAGAGCTGGACCATGGGCAACAGCTTCAAGAGCGAAAATGCCAACGGATATAATGTTGAGAACTTTCATGATTGTGTTGGTGTCAAGAGATGAAAAGCTGTATAATTTTCAATTGAATGTAGTTGGAAATGAGATGATACTTCCATCGCCGCGGCCAAGCTGTATTTATATTCATTTATGAGTGTTCATGAACATTTATCAGCCACTAATATCCTATTTTGTGGATCGGCTTGAACTACGTAACGTAAACCTAGAGCAAATTGATGACGAGGCTTTTCAATCTTGGTGGATCTAGGATCCCACCGTAAAGTCTTGTTCAAGATGTGGATATGAACGCTTGGTGTTGACAATTCTCGGGATCGATCCCGACCTAACATCGGGAGCTAAGAAAGCTTTCAGCCGCATAGCTTTATAAGGTTTCGCATGGCGCTTGGACCAAAAGGCAACTTTACAATTGCCGTTTAGCCGTTTAATTTTGAGGCTGTACAAGGAAGCATCTCGGACAATTCTTGACTACCAACAAACCAGCAAGGGTATTAGAGGCTAATTTTAGTTTTCGGATATACATGAATAGATATGACTGTCTCATCCGATGCGTATGCAGCTGTTAGAAGTATATTCAAAACAACCCCGATCAATATCTCTGCTATGGGCATGCTTAATATACCTAATATCATTGGTCGGAAGGCCTCTATCAGGATATCGTTCCGTTCCTTTACATAATAATAGATCACGAATCTCAGCATGGACTTTTTCCTTTGCTCCACACAAAATTTCCATCTTATTTTAGATGCCTCTTGTATGAACCGGATCGCGAAAAGGATAATCATATACAAGTGAAGGTCCATGCAATGCAACAGAAACACTCCGCTAGAATAAAGAAATCTGAGCCTTACGAACTAAAATTATGTACCCGTCTTGGAAATAAAAAGGAATGAGAATGTTATGATTGACCCCCGACGAGCGAGAAATATCCCTCAAATACAAAAGGCAAAATATCGAAAACAGGTGCTAAACGAGTGGAATGATAGGAAAGTGGCAGTTGGCTGAAAATGCTTCTAATCAAAACACTGGAATTCGGTTTATCTGATACAATACGATTCTTTCACCATCGTTGGTTTTATTTTCTTTCAGTACCAGATAATTGCGTGTTGTATACTTGCCCCTGCCAGAGCCACCGGGGCAAGATCGGAGCACAGCCATATGGCACGCACGCCTCGTAGCATAACGCTTTAAGCTTGGACCGGAGAAGCCGGGGCAAGATCGGAAAGCTCCGGGTGCGTACAGGCCCCATTTTTCTGCGCAAATCATGTATTTCAATCATCTTCTGGCCCCTGGCTCGAAGTGGTCGTCTTTTAGTGAGCACTTATCCGAGGTGATTCCTCAGACCAGGCGCAATCAAGCCTCTTCTCCACTGAGGTTCTCCAACCACCTCGCACTTACGGCAGCCCGGATCAACCCAATATCGCTCTACTTTAGGCTATGAATGTGCATCCCATATCGAATAACGAAGCCATTCCAGTCCTGAGGGATAGAGGTCACGAGCTAAATTCATGAGATCGAGGCCAGAAGCATTCGCTAACTTCTCAAGCCCCTATTATAGACGTCACCAAATATTTCACTAGGTTTTAAATTGAAGCAACCCAGCCCTTCATTTTCATGTGGACAAATTTATTTTCAGATTCCGTACGGTTGTGAGTATGATGGAGTGGGATTGGTGTAGGCGGGCTGCGATGAACGCCACCTACGGCATTATGAATCAAGTCGCGTCAAAATCTGCCCAACAGCATAAAATTAATGACCAGCCCCTCCCAGCGTGCAGAACATGGAGCACTAACTGAAAGGGGTCCACTTGTATCGTATAAAAGAGATCAATATGCAATGGGTACCTTAACAACTCTTGCGCATTTCATAGGAGGTGAGGCCTGATTTAAAGCCACAAAGGGCACAGTTCGATAAACGTTAAACACTGTATAAGATGTATAACACATGACGACAATAATGGTCCTGTTGGGAACCATTTCCACCAAAGTCATCCTCATTAACCGTTGATTGGTTCTTTTTCTCGGATACGACTGCTTCCGGCGATGTGGGAGGGTAGTATTGACTGTGGAAGATGCTCTGGAAGACGTCTCATACAAGGTTAGGCCCATTTGGTGCAAACAAGGATTTTTCGCTTCGAGCGGGAATATTCCAAATCAAATGCTTAAGACCATCCGCTTAACATACTTCCCTTGCAGTCACTTCTCAAGACAGAGCCGTACCTCCACCGTCTATAAGTTTGTGGTGGCGGAATAATGGCAGATCCTTGTTGCTTCATAATTGCTCCCGATGGTTCACATCGTAATGCGAGCCATGGCTTCCCGACTCTAAGCCCAAGGCTACCAAGAGGGGTGCCATTTAAAATTCTGCGCTACGCTTTTATTCGTTCAGTCGTGGAAGTTGAATCAATAATCTTGCCGAGATCCGTAGCTATCCAATACCCCGCAATGTAGTTACCCCAAACAACCTATTTTAAGAATCAATCTGTCCTATAAAGAGCGCCTATTGCAGCCACGATTCTTGCGAAAAGCTTAGTTTCGAGAGACATCGAGAAGCCTAAAAATAAAGCATAGGACTATTTCAGTTATGCTTCGTCCAATTTTAATAGTTCATTGTAAGGGTTGGTCTACAGCGCCTCCTCACTGTGCAATCGTCATTTTGATGTCAGAATAGCATGCCCTATCATTCCAACCAAACACAATTTGCAATACTTACTGGCTTTTGTAATTATATAATAGCTTCTGCAATGAAACAAACACGCCTGCTCTCAAAAGAATCCACCTTCCATTACGACCAGCTTTCAAATATTTACCTCAGTAAATCAAGCCGATTACACCATCTTCATCTCTTCAATTGTGTAATCCATTTTTATGATGCATTTCGCCTCTTTTATTCTCCCCCTCCTTCTCGCTTCCACTGCCTTGGCGGATACTCGCGCCTACACAAGCGATAGTTCCAACATATTCCCAAACTTTAACAGCTACTCCGACTGGGCTATTTGCAAGGGCAGAATTACTAAAGCACGCTTCCCCAATTTACAGGCCCCTAATAAAAATGGTGGCTGTGTTCGTTATTTTCAGGGGATTGATATGACAGGCGTCGTCACAGAGTTGCACTTCTTTTTCAAGGATGGCTTCAAGACGGCTTGTGATTGCGTCGCCAAGTGCTTGGAACAGCCAGAAACCTGTACGAACTGGGTTTGGAAGCACACTTTTATGGCTGGGGATGGTGGCAGGAGATCATGTACTCTATACAGCAGTCCCAATCTGCCGGAAGGCGTGACGCTTGCTTACAACACGGCAAAAAGTAAGGGTTTTGCGCCCTTGCAGGCTGGAAATAACCCACAAGCGGGAGCCCCAGCACCTCTTACATTCTTGGATGCAGCAGGAACGAAGCCCGATAAGTTTGGAGTGAGTGGCTTCATTGTGCAGGATCAGGATGGGCGGCAGTTCTGCTAGGACTTGTAACCGTGGGGTAGGGCTTGTCTTGGTGGAAAGTTTGACGAGCTGGCATCAGGACCGGTAGTTCGATGATGATGCAAGTGTATGAAATTTGAGACTGACGAATTCCTCCAACTATTTAGGTGCGGGGATAGGTTACTTATTTTACTATACTCAGTGAAGTCAATACAATGAAACAAAAAGAAATCAAATGCATGAAAGCGTGCATAATTACCTGACTATTAATTGACAATAAAACAGATACTTTTGCTTCATCTTTGTTAATCTTAGGACATCTACATAATCTTTCCTTGTAACCAAGACATTCCATTGCCATCAACTAGAGTTTGGTTCATGTAGAGTCACTTGCTCAGCCTCCAGATCTGATGCACGAGGTGACAAATTGCGGTGGAAGGATTCATCAGTAGTGAATCCTAAATCGCCTCTTGCAGTACTTTCGATGCCGAGCTCCTTTTCTGGGACTTCACGGCCATTGTCTGGGCGATAAAGAACTGGATGCTGTGGGTCAAGTAAATTCAAGGATCCCAGCAGCTCTTCTTGGTCAGTTATTGGTATATAGTCCGTGCAGCCCTTCCATGTTCCTTTCCCCCATCCAAGTGTTTCATGAGCGAGGCGGTTTTGCTGAAGCGTTTCGTTTGTAATCCACTCAAGGTGTTGATAGGAAGATTTAGCAAATTTTTCTTCCTCACCCTCAAGACTGCCAAGCTTGCGTTGCTGCTGACGCAAAATATACCCAATCAGAGGTTCCATGGTGAAGGATAAAATGACGATAAGGAATCCAAGGATATATGTAAAACATAAACCAAAAATGGAGAAGGAGCCAACTTTACTTGACAAGATTTTCTATGTTAACAACGTTGCTCTAATTAGCCCCAGATCTTCGATAACAGCAATTTTCATGTTTGGATGATTTAGACAGGGAGAGTGACAGGAACGGTGTTAAAGTTGTATTCTGTTTCAATGCTGCATACCTGGTTCTCGCACATCTCCTTTTGGTGCTCATTGATTGGTGTAAGGAGGTGAGGTAAAAGCTCTGGCCGAGTTGTTCCCTTTGCTACGGTTACATATGCTGTCTGCAAAGATGCAAGAGATGCGTTCCAGATGTGAGTCATTTCTATTTGCCATTGGTTATTTGGGATGGGCCCTTGGACTCCGGTGTCGAACTTTTGTTGTGACAGCAAAATAGATGTTCCCAAATTGCTTACTAAAACATAGGGCCTATAAGCACTGGTTTGGAAATTTACTACAAACCAATGAAAGCGGCTCGCTGTCCTGGACATGCCTTCAGCTCCATTTGCAGAGCGCATAGTAGTCAAATTTGCAGGATATTCGAAAATCGGCGCTGCACCGACAGCAGCATCAAGATAGCTTCCCAATGGTCCACACTTTGAGTTCCTCGCTGCTTCGCTGCCTCGGCAAAATTGAAACTGGTTGACACAAGCTACTGGAGATGCCGCTTCATCTTTGGCATACACTCGACGCGTCCCAGTGGTACTAAAGAGTGCCAATGTGAGATCTGGTGTTGTGGCCTCGTACCAAGGATCTTCTGTGGGTAAGAGAAATCTCACCCCGTTTCCGGTCAGAAAGAAGAGTAAGGTATCTCCATCTTGTCTTTGTAGGCTCTCCATGGGTTCGAACCCGCTCACCATGCCATAGCTCCCGTTATACACAAAGCCACCGAAAGCCCTGAAAGATTGGGTATCAGCGCATATAAGCTTCAAGGATTCTAAATCGAAACTCTACCTCAGGATATAATTGTTGTCCATAATATTTTGACCAGGGTCTTTATATTGAGTACTCAATGCCTTTACCTGGTATGTATAGTTTTGAGTAGTTGTGTTATCCACTGATCCAATAGCAACAGATCCATAATTGTACCTGGTGTAATTTACATCTGAGGAATTCACGTCATTGATATACCCTTCTGTCACGATAGGTGCGCACTGAAAAGTCGTTTTGAGACGTATTCGGTCCTCCTCTGGAGCATTTAATCCAAGGTCTTTATCACTATCAATGATAGATTCGATCAACAGATTGGATCTAGTGCTTTTGCAAATAGACTCATTTTTAAATGGGCAACTCGCAGTATAGTTGATTTTCGAAGGAAGAGTAGGAGTGACATATGTCGCACAGTCAAAAACACCGGAGCCGTTGCCGGAATAACACTGCTGCGCATAAGTAGCCGCATTAGATGTTGCCTGGGCCATTAATGGTACTATAATGTCCCATTCATCTGGCGTATCGATTCCGAGAGATACCATGCCACAATGGGACCCATCGATAAGTACGGTGCTACCAACACCAGAAGAAATGGTGGAAGAGAAGCCTCCGGCGATGACAAAACCAGCAAATGTCAGAGCTGACAACACAATTACTGGAAATATATGATGCAGCAGACCATTTAGAGTTCTTCGCCACGAATAGTACATCCACATGAAAGAAATAAAAGCCGATTCGGCGGATGTAGAGTTGCGCAGGATAAGTTGGCGTTGATGATAG
The DNA here is from genome assembly GCA_017140755.1 of Calonectria hongkongensis. Classification (NCBI taxonomy): domain Eukaryota; kingdom Fungi; phylum Ascomycota; class Sordariomycetes; order Hypocreales; family Nectriaceae; genus Calonectria; species Calonectria hongkongensis. The sequence continues at coordinate 741,654 of JAACJA010000006.1, forward strand.
AGTCCATTTTGAGGGTTCATTTTGGAATAACTTCGGTGAATCAATAAACATAAAATTCTCCAAAATCGAGTTCCGACAAAACCGACAAAGAAGGACGTGAAAGCAATTAATATGTTGGCGTTGAATCGCGTGAGCGTGAGGATCGACCCGAGGACACGGCCTCTAGACCAATCCGTCCACACACCGAAATAGATCCCGATTTCGGATTCAGCTGCTGATGACATTTTCGAATGTGCGCAGTTAGGAACGGTGTAGTTCAAATTTGAGGGAAGGTTGACTATTTAATGATGGTTTGCTTTATTTCAGTAGACCTAAGCCAAGATCGCGGGGTGCTCAAGATCTTTTATTCAAACCAGGCACCAGGACTATGATTTTTAGGAAGGCGCATGTCTCTGATCTGTTATCGGCCCTGATGTCATAGCCCGCGATTTATGCACCTAAATACTTAAGTCTATTCTCTTAGCGTGGCTGAGCTTTCAGCTCTCTGAGGTCGACAAAATGTGATTGGCAGTGTCTCTAGTGTGCAGCAAGATCTACGTGTCCATGTTCTTGCGACCGCCATCGCAACCACTCATACAAATTACAATGTCTGATCATCCAATGTTAGTGCGGATCTGAGCCCTCAGCGTAACGCAGAATTTTCCTTTTCAACGTGCCTCCGCGCTTGTTACAGCTCCTATTGGGCCAAGCTGCATCAGAGCTGAGCATCTCGGTCCGATCTAGTGTGTTGACCATATAGAACCTTGGGGCTTAGCTCAATCAATTAGTGGAAGACTCCCGTGGAGTTAGGAGGTATGTTTGGTGGGCCCTTGTTTTAGGCAGAACGGTATGCGAAGATTCAATTTCTCATTAATTTTTATTTATCTTCTAAAACACCTTTAACATTTATCATTAACCCTTTATAAAGGGTGCTATAGCATTATTACTAGGCTGGCATTTCAACCGCCTTGTGGTGTTCATGATTCCCAGCAAGTTCTATCACAGGACCATACCCATCAAAAACCTTTTGGTCAACTCCGGTCTTCTCCATCACAGGCGTAGAGTCGAGTTCCGAGTTGGATTTTGGCTGGGCCTTGGGTGCCTCATATCCTCCTTTGGCTGCCTTGTGTTTGCGGTACCATAACCAGTAAACGGCTCCAAGCAAGGCAACGCATGCCACTCCACCAATAGTTCCTCCGGCGATAGCCCCAACGTTTGTCGAGGATTTGGAAGATGAGGATGATGAGCTTGATGACGAGTTTGAAGAACCAAATGCTGCCGAGGCCGAGGAGACAGCTATAGATGAAGTTAGTAACCATCTTCAAACTAGATGTCTAAAAACCAATATAGTCGGGGGTTTCTTACCAGAACTAAATATTTTCTCTACGTCAGTGTTGCTCCAGTCCATGGAGTCGAGTCCACTGTAATATATTAGCTCTAAAGTTCAATAAATCCAGAATCAGCGAAAAAGCTTACCCGTCCTCATACCAAGATTCGATAGTCTTGGGGGTCTCGTAGGCCTGTGCATCTGGGTCGTAGGAATCACTCCACTCCCAGTTCACTAGATCAAAAACACCTAGTCCCTCGACCCAGGGGTCGACGGTTCCGTAGTCCCACTCCTCCGAAAGACCACCCACGCTAATCATTTGGCTGTTGCCTGCGACCGCGCAAGCGTGACGCAGACGTTCGGGCGATGAGATGCCAACATCGAACCACTCAAAGGCGGGTAGCGATAGAACATGGATATCGCTGTACGTGCCCGCACTTCCGTGCACTCCGCCGTAAATATATCTTAACATCATGTTAGCGATAATTGCAATGCATGAGCCGTGTCTAAGCTTACATGTCATAGGTGTAGTTAGACTTTACACCCACGGCGCAAAACAGCTCTCGGTTGTCAGGCACGTCCCCCGTTGCCTTCTGCCAGTGCCATTTATTGTTGATGGGGTCGTAAAAAGTTATATTTGACATGTCGGTAAACGTGTCATCCGCTCTAGCAGCTGAGGTTCGTGTCGTTGTCTCGCCACCCAGCACAAACACCAGCGGGTTTGTGGTAAGAGAGGTCTCACAAACGGCCTCGCCAGAGACCCACGAGCCATAAGGAGAGTCCAAAGCTACTGATGATTCGTTGGCCCAATCTTTGGTGGTCATGTTGTATGTCAGAATGCCGGGGAGGGGCATGCGAGCGTTGAATACGGTCGCATTGAGTCGTTCATCCGAGGCACCGCTGCCATACCCTCCAACATAGTAGCCCATACCATCGCAAGATGCTACGCCTGCGCTCGCGCCACTGTAGAGGTCGTCGAATGTGTCGGAATTTCCTGGCGTGGAAATTGCCCATGTGCCGCCGCCCTCGCCGTCCGTCTCCATAGCCCAGAGGTGAATGGACTCGCCTACTGTCGTGTTGCCTCCGGATCCATCTCCGCCCCACCTGTACATGGTACTGTTGCCATCTGACCAGAGCCCCAGATTGTTGATGGGTACCGGCTCGGATTTTGTGATCTCGTTGAATTCGACGGAGGAATTAGACCACGCTGTATTCAAAGGTATCGAGAGGGTGTTTTTGACTATCATGCCTGTCAGTAGCTGATCGGTGAGCCACCATGGTACAGAATCCTACGTGTTGTTGATCCGCCAGTCAACTTTCGGCTAGTGCTGTTGTACACCGAATATTCACCACCTTCAATGTAAAGGTAGTCATCTACAACGGCGACTGGTGTTGAATCAGTATCTTAGCGCCTATCGGCTGTGGTTCAAGTGCTCTACTCACCCGCATGGAGGGCTCGTCTGGGATAGTATTGATCCGATGTCGAGCGAGCCCCCAGCTTCGAAGCACCTACAGGTCCAGCCAAGACCTGTTGAGGCACTAGCGGAAGCGTCAGTAGGAAGGATGCTACTAGTCCTTGGAATGACCCCATTTTGGCTGTGTGAAACTTCGAGAGAAGCAGGAACACCCTCGACGAGACAAAGGCGGGATCAACATCAACAGAAGCAGATGTGGAAGGTGATCTTGGTTATATTTCAAACAGTTCCCCGATCCTGGTTATACATCATTGGCTACATTTCATGGGGCCCCCGGGTGTTGACTCGTCTCTCCCCTGCTGAATCTGTACTAGTGCTATTCCGATCATTACGCGTACCGCTAGTCGAATCCTACCTTCACTGTGGTCCGCTACAACGTGTTCGACAGCTGGCCCGTGGCACCCCTGAACACAGCACCCGTCCACAGCTAGTCGTCTATATCGTATCATATATCGTGCCGTTGCCGGGAATTGAAACAACTTGCCGTCCCGGAAGCAATGGGCCGTGCAGCCCGCCAGAGCGTATAGAGTCACATGATGGTCCCCATTGATCAGCACGCAACTTGAAAGGTTTTCGCAAAGGGACCCATAGAAATGCCGATGAAAATTAAATGAGCAAGAGAAATTTTCTATTCGAGCTCCAAATCCAAAGGCATCGCCATCAATTCCAACACTATAGAAATCATCAAGTTTGAGACTTCGGCAACCGACAGTTCGCAAGCCGCGTGGTCCCCTTCCTTCTCCAGCAGTTGGGGGCTGGAAATGTCGGATCCCCTGGGTGAGATCATCAAATATGCCGCGAATCAGGACAAATTCTGCACTCCCTCCAGGGATCGCAATCCTTTAACGAAATGAATGTGCACGTTCAAGGCATAGGGCTGACATCCTACCCACAGCACCGGGGCTTAAAAGTGGGTATCTATCCCAACCCCTCGGACTCCCAAACCCGACAAAGCGTTGGCCAAGCAGCCTGAGACTGGAAAATCAGTCCAAGTCGTCGAAATGGGTTAATTGATGTGGATAGAACTGAATCCTTCGCAGGTGGCGGTGCCATACTGCCGTGACACTGGAGCATTTACCCGAGCGGCTATCAATGGATCGATAGAGTCCAAGAACTAGTCCTCGAAACCGATGGTAGATTTAGGCTGAGAGATGTGTTTGTCATCTTGATCAGCCGGGAATGTCCTCGGAGATTAGTCTTATGTCTCATCTATCAATACAAGGACCATGCCCGGTACCATTCGCGAACAAAGCGTCGATTCAGCGTTCCATCTAGGCAAATCGTAAGTAATAGACTGTTCCTTCACAATCAGCTTCTAGGATGGTGGGGGCCAAAAGTTAACAGTTTTAGCGCACAAAGTACTTCAACTGTCCCGTTTACGCCTTTCCCGCTTTGACATATGCAACTTTTTGCCGACGTTGCGATCGATAAATGCCGCTAGGCTACGCGATGTCTGCACCGCCCCCGGGCTATGGCCGGTTGCCCCGCAGATATGCTTTGCCGAGCTATATTTGAAATGGTGGAAAACTTACGATGATTGGGGGGAAAAGTACAAATCCATACAGAACGATCTATTTCCTATTTGGTAGAGAATATATTCCCTTTAGGGCGGATGATCAATTGAAAACTAGGCGATAGGGAGCGATAACCTAACCACAAATCCCGTAGCTGAATAAAAGGAAGTTGAGGTCAACCAGACAGATTGTTTGCGTCAGGCCAGTCCAGCAACGCTTTTTGGCAACTGAAAAAGATTGAACCCTTCTAGAAGTAAATGCAACCATTTTCCCAGGATAACCTTGTAGAAAATATGTACCTGTCTGGAATGTGCATACAAAAACACGTGGCTGACCTCACGCTGTCCTGGTAAGTGGAGTTGCTCTACAAGTGGGAAGAAGTAAGCCATCAGACTTGGCGCTTAGTCACCATGCAAACAAACCAGACAGGCGGGCCAAAGGGCGTGTATCTGAAATATCACAGCTTCTGGGTCTTTCCACATTATAAAGTCTTTTAGTGTCAGTCTAAAGAGGTTGACGGGCATGGCTAAAGTTTACTGGCATGGCGATTTGTTGCATCGGAAGATGCCTACTCATCCTTTGCACACAAAATCTGACGTACTTTTATGAGATTGTAAAGGATATCAATGAAATTAATGAAATAACAATGAACAACCAAATCATGCCATCAGAGAAATGGGAGAGGCGACCGAAAATATGGCCACAGCCATTTGGATCCACTGGGTGTGTGGCTTTGGACCGAAGGTGGGGCACTGGGGATACTTGAGTGGACCATTTCAACAAATTCGGATGGTACTTGATGTTAATTATCATGTATATCCGAGAATCTTGGATGGAACATCGTGATGCATCCTCACGGATGCCTTGTGGGGCTATGCCAAGGCTTCATAATCATTCAAAAATACCTTGTTATCTTATCGGGGGGGCTGGCGCAACGGTAGCGCGTCAGATTCCAGACACGGAATTTCCTGAAGGTTAAGAGTTCAAATCTCTTGTCCCTCATCTTTTTTGGATTTTTCCCATCTGTTTTGGTCTTTATTTTTTAATCAACTTGCCTCTGCAACTTTGTTTTCCCTCTCCCCAGACGAAACAGAGATGCTAGCCCATACCCCTTGGTCAAATGCAGGGGCTAAAAATCCCAACGCCCACTTCTGGCTACAACCGTTGCACTTTTACCAAGGCACCAACATTTTTTGACAACATGAGCTCCCGACGAATCCATTGCCGCCAGTAGCTGGCGAAGTAGGTCGTCCATCAACAAGGCACAAGGTAGAAACCGAATCTAAACATAGGCTTATTACAGTCATCACAGCCTCGGCCAAGAGATAATTTCTCAAATCCGCATGGATAGTGTTTAGAGTTTCTTAGTGGGCTATCCTACCCCTATTAGCCGTGTCGGGAAAGAACGTAGAATGGTCGATAAAGAGCTACCAAACGCCCAATCCTTCTCCTTCAGTGTAGGAGATTGTTCAACCAAGTCAACCAATGAACAGGAAATAAAATGAGAGTCAAATATTTTTAGATCATATGCCGATGCACACTCTACTAAGAAGAGCATCCTTGCGCTGGCAAATAATGACTTGCTGCAACAACTGACCTCCTATAATGAGAAGCATCAAACTTATTTAAGCGGCTCGTTCATAACTTATTAATCACTAGGTGCAGGAATATGCCAGTTTAACTTAATAAACATTTTACTTCATTGATATTATAGCGCCAATAGGGCTCTTGCTAAACAAAAGCGGCCCTTACAGTAACCAACTGCGATATTTTACATCCGATTTAAATCCATTATGCGTTATACACGAGCTTCTCTCCGCTGACCTTGTCCTGCTCCATCAGCTTGAGTCCCTCGAGGATTCCTTCCAGGCCACCTTCCATGACCTTAGGAGGGTGGGTCTTAATCTTGCCCTCGCCCAACAGCTCCATGGCCATGGGCCAGAAGCTCTCTCCAAAGGCTTTGTCGTCGAGGTTGGCGGGGAACTTCTTGTCTCCAAACAAGAAATTCTCGCCAAACATGGTGTAGCCCAGGGTTCCGCGAGATTCAACATTCTCGCGCTTGATGCCGACGGCGAGCAGAGCATTGTATGTGCCTCCCTCGGTGGAGAGCGCCTCGTCGCAGAACTTGGCCGTCGCCTCGAGAGAGACAGTGTCAAACACCAGCTTGAGGTTGTTGTTGGTGTACTTGCGGATCTCAGCAGCAGCATTAGCATCGCTGTAGTCGAAGACCTTGTCGGCGCCGAGCGACTTGACGAGATCAAAGTTTCGGGGCGAGCAGGTTGTGATGACCTCATAACCTGACAGCTTGGCGAACTGAATAGCCAGGGTTCCCGTAGCAGTGGAACCGCCGTAGATCAGGATCGGGACAGGCTCATCGAGGGGTCGAAGTGGGGGGCTCAACTTGAGGCTCTGATATAAACCTTGGCCAACGGTGGTGATGCCCACACCAAGAGTGGCAGCCTCCTGGAAGCTGACGTTGTCTGGGATCTTTGACTGGACGTCTCCCTTTACCACAATGTACTCGGCAAAGGCACCATCCTCAGGCTGGACGGCATTACCACCGTGGGCGAAGCCGCAGATACGGTCACCCTTCTTGAAGGGCTTCTTGACGTCCTTGCCGACAGCCTCTACGATGCCTGAGTAGTCGCAGCCAATAAGACATCCGGGAGGAGAGAGATACTTGACGTGTTTCCAGTCTGTGGGGTTGAGGGCGTAGCTGACTGTCTTGACGAGGATGTAGTCGTCACGGAGTTTGGGGATGGGTCGGTCAGTAACCAAGCCAGCCGTCTGAGGGGCGGTGACGACGATTGCCTTTTGCGTAGCGGCCATTGTGAATTTTTAAAAGTTAATTGACGGGTTAGAGTTTCCTGTCTGGAGGGGGTTTTCGTAACTGTCGAGGACGTGCCTGGCCCTGAAACTATATATTCCATCCCACTCGCAATTGACCGCCCGTGCAGCCTGGTGGTGACAAATTCAATTCCAACTGCCGAGGCCTGTGTGCCAATTTGTCATCATAGCACGACGAGCCAAGATGGACTTGGTGGGCCATCAAAGCTTGAAGCCGCGGTTCTATCGGGCTGATGGCCGGACTGTATTCCACTTCTGGTTAGCAATCGGGCGATTATGTGGGACCGTGGGCCACCGAAGAAGCCGATGTCACGGAGTCCGCACACGTTTTCTTTATCCAAGGCGGCGGATGTGCTATGCTGATGGCAAAAAATAGATTGACATCTATACTTTGGGCCAGAAAGGTGGCCCAATGATGCAGGATCCCAGTCATGTTCGTCTGAATCGGCGTGGAAATGACATCATAATCCCGGTTTCCCTCGGAGGTTAAACCCTATCCCCGGGTCTCTCCACTAACCATATTGTTTTCTACATACGGCAGGTTCTAACAATGTATGAGTTGCGATTGTAGAGTTGTTATTCTGCCTCCTTTCCCCTGTGTGATGCCAAAGACACTTCTCATGTCCAAACCTTGCCAAGACATTCGCCATTCCAATGCCGAAGTTTAGGCGAAGTTACTTATAGCCTAATATACAAGGCTGCAACAAACTTGAGGTGGGGCACATGCTCCAGACTCAACCTCGGGATTGTTGTTGCTGACATTCCTCTACACCTCTCATTCAATTCGGTTCTAAATCAACTGCTATTCTGCCGCATTTTAAAGACTATTTCCTATTTATCTCGATAGAGCCCACATAATGAGTGTTGAAACAAATGACCTAGATCACTTCTCCGGCATTTCCTGGTGCCTCCCACATATCAACCAACCCGGCACCACCGCCATAACCTCCCCGAGCTGTATCCGAAAACCAGACGGAGAAGACGAGCTTTTCGCTCATACAATTCGCACTAGATCTACCATGCGCGCTTTTTTAGCAATCTACAAAACCCCAGAACCATCTCAAACAGAACTCATTAATGACGTCAAAAGCCTTGTTACCCTTGAGCCTGGGTTAGCCAGCTGGCCAGGTGTTTGTCACGGCGGCATCACGGCGAGCATCATTGATGAAGTGCTTGGGCTTATATTCCTTCTGAATCGGATGCATGGTATCCTACCAGAGGGAATCTGCATGACTGGTCAACTGAACGTCAAGTTCACTCAGCCCGTGCCCCTACCCGGGACCTACTTGTGCCGTGCGACAATTTCCAAAATTGAGGGAAGAAAGTTTTACGTTGATGCAGTGTTTGAAGATGAGGGTGGGACGGTACTAGCAAGCGCAGAATCAATTTATATTGCCCTTAGACCAAAGCTATAGTCACGAATTCCCTTCTTGCTGAATATATAATATTGGGTCCCCAAGATAAACCAGGTTCATCAACACCAACCCCCATTTCGAAGCAAGTCCTCTAAACTCCGACTTCACTACCTGTAATCCGTCTGAAATCTGCTGCAACATAATCCCAGACTTTCTTGGCTGTTCCATTGTCTCTAAACTCAGCTAGCAGCTTTTCAACTGCTGGCGATGCGCTATCACTTCGATGGTTGATGGAGTAAACTCCACTTCTGGTCCGCCCATCGCTTCCCCTGGCTTCCTCAACGCTATTAACCAATGGCACGCCTGCGGCATCCATTCCGTCTTGCCCCGGCGTAAATCTAGCGCTTGTGGCCAAAAATAAGTGGCGCTCGCCAGCTTCGACGAGTGGGATTGAGATGAACGGCTCCAGCAGGCGGCTGATGCCGACAATGATGTAAAGTCCAAAGGTCCATTCAATGTCGCGCATAATGCCGCTTTTGACGACTCCTGGCACATTGTGGACGAAAGCGACGTCTGGGGCCCGTCGGGCGAGTTCCTCTAATAGCAGCGTCTGAATGGAGGCGGCCTGATCGCGATACTTTCGAAGCGGGAAGCCTTCTCCAGCGATGTTTTCTGTGTCAATTGGTCCTTCACAAGTCGCTGCTAAGACACTGACGACGCGTCGAAGAGAGGATGCGTTTTGCAGAAGTGGTAGCAGATTCAGGATGAAGCGAGTCCGTGAATGCATACTCAAACTGGCGGTAACAGGAAGCCCTTCGGACGTTTCTGTTCATAATGAGACTTGAGTTCCATAAAAACGATGACAAAAGACATACTCGCGCTATAAGCCATGGATCCTTGGCTTTGGAAAAGAATGTTGATGGCCGTTTCCTTGCTCTTGATTTCCCGACAGACTTCATCTACGGTTTTCAAGAGGCTCACATCGGCCTTGATGAAGATGAATTGGCCATTGGGGTTGAGCTGCTGGCACTCATGGATGATGCGATCGGCAGCCTCTTGAGACCGGCCGATGATGTAGGCACGAGGTTTAACCGCGTATTTGGCAAGTGTTTTGACTGTGTATTCGCCGATTCCGCTGGTTCCACCAACAAATATTGCCACAAAGCCGCTTGGGAAAGCGGATGCGATGCGCTCATTCGAGGCTGTGACTTCAGTGAGGGCAACCATGTTTCGTGTGGTGTGTTGTCGTTGACTTGGAAGACAGGACATCGGGCTTTGAGGCGCTGGCTGGTCGCATTTTGTATTTCTGAACGTGTCGGGACCGGGAGATTGTTGCGGTTCTAAAGTCCGAGCCAAATGGCTGAATCTTGTCAATTCACGACGGCGTCTGCGGTCAATCTTCCAATCAAGATTACTTGGTGTTGCGATTCGCAGTTGTTGCGCTAAACCATTTTTGGCGATACGAAGTCAAGATGGAAATAGTGGAGCCATGCTGTTCCTCTGGCCTCATCCTTAGCTCATGGTGGCTCGCCGGATTTTACGGACTTTAGTGGCATCAGTACCTTGCTCCTTTGACATCCTTCATCAGTCATCATTAGCTTGACACGCTTGGCTGGAAGAAAACCGACGCGAATCTGATCGGATGTATTTCCCCTCATGACGTCAAATAACAGCTTACAGGCCGGTGCGGCGCCCTTTTTCTCAGACCTGACCCACACTTTTATCCTTTCGTCTACGCCAAACTCGAAGCAGGCCCTTGCAGAGATCCCCAAGGCCTTGGCGGTTGATCCCCACAGACATCGACGAGCTCATCAAAAGTCTAGGGCGGGCTGCGAGAATTGCCGAAGGCGACGAGTCAAGGTGCCTCAGTTGTGTTCGAAAACCAATCTAGGTTCCTTAAGCTAATGTCACTGTAGTGTAATGAAGAAACACCCTGTGCAAGTTGTGTGCGACGGGGGGAAAGCTGCAAGCGCACCGCAAGAGCTCATAAGTCGCCCTCCATCCCACCCACACCCACACAAACCACCACTCTGAGCCCCCAAGCGATAGACCCTGTCGTGAATTTGCATCACCTCAAATTATTCCACCATTTTCAATCTTGCACCCGCCACACGCTGTTGATGCCTTCTCAAGTCTGGGATTACGCGCTTCAGCTGTGCTTTGATTTCGACTTTTTGATGAACACCATCTTGTGTGTGGCCGCTCGCCATCTTTCCACCCTGCTGCCACATGACACGGCATATCCGATAGTTGCAGCTAGACACTTGCAGCGCAGCCTTTCGCGATTTCGGCAAGCTTTATCCGAAGATGCTACCCTAACTTCAACCAATTTCGATGCTTTCATCGTGACCTCGAACCTAATCCAGTACGAAGTATGGGCCAGCGCAGACTACATCTCTGTTCGTAACAACGATGCAGAATCAACTGGCCCGCCACGTGACCCTATGTTTGAATTCAGTTCTGGCCTGAAGCAAGTCTTTCTCAAGAGTGTTCGAATCAATCCGGAAAAGCTGCCAGCATTAATGCGATACATCCGACACAATCCACTGCACCTGCTTGTTAGAACTGCGCAGATCGGCACAGACACGTTGGCCAAGTATCAGGACTTTTTCTCCTATCACCGTCCACTCAATTTGGAACTTTCCAAAATACCTCTCCCGTATGCGCGAAGCAAGAGCTCCTTTCTCGCAGATGTGTGGCAACCTCACTTGCATGAGCTGTCGGGACGACCTGATCCGATAGCGGACGGGTATGAGCCTGTTGTCAACCGACTGTGCCTCATACTGTCGTTCTTACCCGAGGTACAGACGACTGATTCTGTTGGCGCTCTTCAATCCGTGTTGGGGGAATTGGCTAGGTACATATTTTCATTCCCAGTCCAGTGCTACGGCCATTTTGCTGCCATGGTTCAGAACGGAGATCCCCACGCGACGCTATTAATATATCACTTCTACCGTGCTGTGAAAATACTGTTATGTCCAGTTGAGTATTGGTGGGCTCATAAGCGTGCAAGAAGATTCGAAGCAACTATCAAACACTGGCTACTGTTGAATGGGGAACCAGTGGATGTGGAGTTTGATAAACATTCGATTTAAGGCAGGAATTGCCAAAATTAAGTTTTGAAGATGCTTCGAAGTGTACGAGGGTATGTACGAGGTAAAGCAATTGATGCGCTTTACACCTAATGATTCCTGATTGATAACTGCTCCATGAGCTAAAAGATTTGTGATCTAACCTCCAAGGCTAACACATGGATTGAGAACCTCCAGATGACCCGAACCTGGCTACTGTGGGGCAATTCGTGCAATCAGCGTGGCCATATTCTCTTTGTGACGACAAGCTGAATCCTCAGTGCGTCATGAACAAGTCTGGTACATCTTACGCGACTCCCATCGCGGCTGGAATAGGTGCATTTTTGCTGCAGTATGCGAGGTTGCACCTATTAGAAAGAACGGCACGTTCGCTCAGGAAAAAGGACCGGATGGAGGCGGTCTTGAAAGAGGTCGCTGAAAGGGGCTAGAGTTACAAGACACGGGATGGTTATTATTATATTGAAATAAGTTTGGAGAAGCATACTCTGTTTGGAAAAGAGAAGGATTATATTGACTGTCAACTGGAGGATATGCTACGTAATTAACATTGCACTGTATACAATCCTTTGGGGTATCGAAATTATCGGCAGAGTAATATCTCATTTGCATTCCTTTGCCTTGTAAGTTCACCAATAACAAATGCCGAAGCTAGGCGTAGATAAATCAAGGACATTCGGAGTTTGGGGACATGAAGAGAGTGCTTATGAATTGATCTTGAGGACGTCGCTGGCTACATCGGACAATTAGTAAACTTGATATATTAACGCCTAACCCCAAATATTCCTAAGTCTAAAACCTTCCTGCCCCATAATCTCAAAAATGACTCAATCACTTCGCGTAATTAGTTCTACCCATCTCAAACCCATCTTTTACAGAGGGGTTAAATTCTACATGATTGTCTGTGCGAAGACCGTTCAATACCGGCAGAGCTGAGGTGTTGCTCATACCACGACTGAAGCGATTGTAGGCAATAAATGTGCCCTGGTCGCCATTCACGGCATTGGAAGGTGCAGGAACCTGCATGGAGATACGGCGCACTTCCTTGGCATCATCTCTAATCGGCTTCACCCCCATGTACGAATAAATCGCGTTGAGCAGAGGGATTGACAAGCCGTGAACAATGATAGAAAACAAAACTAGCCAATAAACCACGGGTTTCATGGCTCTCACTAGGTTGGTCTCTTCCTCATCACCCTCTTCAAGCTCTGGGAAAAGATGCATCGCGTGCTCCACATAGAAAACGGCGCCGGCACCGATTGGGCCAAAATACCCCATGAACAAGGCTTCCTTGATGTTGGTGCAGACATTCGGCATCAGCTTGTAAGTTAGAAGGATTGAAGGAATCCTCCTGAAGAGAATAACCAGCACACCTAAGCCTACTAGACGGCCGTAGGTGAGGCCAGTGATGTCCGGATCGTGGAAGTCGGCCCATGGAAGGACAGCGCCAATGTACATGAAACCGCCGAAATTTAGAAGTACGTCCACACACGAGTTTACTTCATCATGTCGCAGTTCTGTCTCCTTGAGATAGTGGCCATCCCAATTGAGAGCGCACCCGGCGACGAAGCAAGCGAGGAGGTCATCGGTCCCAATAGCACCGCAAGTGCCCACGAGGAACAAACCGAGGGCCGTGGGGAAAAGTAGGTACGATTCGTTGTCAACCCATTTCCTATAAGAAAATTGCATTAGAAAGAGATCTCGGATGTTTCTACTGTTCCATTTTTGTGTGCATCATCACCAGTGTAGCGACGGGAGACTAACCTTCGGAGAGCGAAGCGAATCAGCTTGCACGCACCATATCCAACCACAACACCGTAGACCACTGAAAGAAGGACAATATAAAGCCACGTCTCCAGGATCCAATTCTTCATGGCCTCACCTACACCGCCGCCGAGACGACCAACATCTTCAGATCGGGTCATCAGTGCGTGTGAACTGGCACCACCATGCTGAGCTGCCGCAGCAGCGTCGCTGGAATGCCTGATGAGATACGTGGCTAGCATGAGAAATGGGAACCCAAAGCCGTCGTTTGCGCCTGCCTCTGCCGAAATTATTTCTCGGAGCGGCCTGGCGACGTACATGTCGGCAAAGGGTCCCTTGGCGATGGCCTGAGATAGGATCGGGTCAGTGCATGTTACGCAGGAGCCGATGACGAGAGCAGCGAGAAATGTGAGCTTTGGAACCGTGGCCATGATGCAGCCTGTAGTGCAGAGCCACATTATGGTCATGATGGGCAAAAGACACATAGCCATCTCCTTCCAGCGTGTCCACAGATATTTTTCTGGGAGCTGATAGCCGGCGATGACCAGCTGAACTCCGATCATGACTCGCGCGACACCCTATGTAAAGCGGTTAGCCATGTGATTCAACGGTTTCATGGCAAAGTGTGCGCTTACTAGGGTGATGGCGCCCGTTTGACCGGGCTCAGCAGAACCCCATCTCTCACTGTCGATGAACTTGGCCGCAATCGGTCCAAGCAGGATGCCGATTGCTACGGCTGGCACTGTAAGGTAAAATTCTGGCTTAGAATCACAGTGCTTCAAAGGGTTGGAATTATGGCAGTGGAGGAACTAACGAGCTTCTCCGAGGTACCAAGCCTGCTTGATCTTCACGGATATGATGCCATAGAGTACAGTGAAAGTGCCTATGAGTAGTGTCAGTTTTGTGTGAGGATACGGATGCCTACGTGCGGCAACATACCCAAAACGCTGAGCACAATGTTCAGCTCGCTCAGACTGAGAGTCGGCATGCCTGTAGTTTAAGGGAAAAAAAATAAGGAAATGTGTGGAAATGAAATATGATTAATGGCAGGCGGTAGGCAATGCAATCAATTATGAAGCCGCCGGGGCTCAAAATGCTGCGCCAGTAGCGGAAAAAAAAACCAGCGGGTCTAGATTGCGATCGACGACAGGGGCCTGGATAAAAAGAACCAAGTGTTCCATAAGGCGGCGGGCGGCGATACAAGACCAGTCCTGCATACAACCCAACCAAGAGACGCAGGAGGAATAGATGAGAAGCGAATCATCCCGAAAGGATAGGTTCAATTGATATAGGAAATGCAGAAAGGTCTAGATCCTTCCCATGAGCACCGCTTTGAACCGCAGCTGGATGGGTGCCCCCTTGGCGCCGGCTTGGCACCAGCTTGGCAACTTCGAGTCTTCCAATGAGACAGCGGTGGCACTTCACATCCCACACAAGTGGCTTAAAGTCCATTGCACATCGAATCTCTCCGGCACAGGTTTCACTTGGCACAATGGAAGATCCCAATTACCGGCCATGCAGCAGAGGGCGAGTGTATTTTTGGATGCATAGCACCAATGAGTGAGGAGCTGTCTCATACAGTTGCAGCAAACACAGCCATCGGTCTAGACGTCTTGGCTGTTGCACAAAGTGATGCGTGTGCCGTTGCCTTTGTTTTTAGCACGCTCGCTCACACGCGTTTGTCGTCGGTCGGGTTTGATCATCACCGTTGGTTGCCTACCACGGTTGGCGCAGGATCCTGCGACGGAGCGGTTGCGTAATCAACATGGGATGGAAATAAAGATAAGATTAGAGCCCTGACAATGGACGCAATGGCTGCCGTGCCCGCGCTCCGCCCCTCTCCTCTCCGCTCCGCCGAAGGGGCGCACCATGTCACTAATGTTGTTCGGCGTGGGACCCTAGTGTTTAGCGCCCACTAATTCAACAAATCGTCGTCTGCTTGGCATTGCGAGGTGAAACAAGCACTTGGTTTGGGATACGCGCTGAGAGGAAATATTGTTACGTGTTGGTATCGCCTTCTATCGCTGGCTGTCGCGATGCATGCCTGAAGCGGGCAAAAGCACCACCATGATCGTCAGGAGAAGCGCTATTTTTATGCAGAGAGTTATGCTCAGCGTCATACACCGTCATCTCCAGCCCGCCCAGACCATCTGCCCTTCAGATTCCTCTGCCTGAGCGAATCTCGACCTGATGGGCCGCGCCTCCCGAGAAACGCGGGCTGCGCTCCACGCCCGGAGCATGCTCCACACTCCTTCCCGCCAGTCGGATCTGAAATCTCAGGTAGTCTTTGTTTTGCCTTCCACTACACTATTCCTGCCTTGTTTGATGTTGCTGTGCTATGTGTGCTGAATATGTCCTCGACAACAATGCTGTTGAAAGCAGGGTGCGAGGAGCCATCCCTGGTCGGCGCCGCCTGGGTTTCTTGTATGTGTCGATCGAGTCTCCCCCGAGGATTTCTGTTTCGGATCTGTTTTCTGTCTGATTATGATAATATGGCCGAAGCTGGAATGTAGACTAATGGCAAACCATCTTCAACATTGTTGATGAGGAAACTTGGATTCATCAACTGGAATCTTACTGACTTTATTTCGATGTAAAGAAATGCAAAAAAGATTCACTCTAAAACAATAAGTCTATTTTATTTGCAGTTTTTCGTCTGCAAAATTGTTTTTTTTTTTTTTTTTTTTGCAAATTAAATCAGACAACAAAGCATGGTGCTAGTCGCTTTCCTCCCCGCCACACTCACTTCCCAAAGTTGATTTGGCAAATTCTTCAACAAGTTTTGTCAGGTTTCTGGATCCTGGCTTTTCCGGCTTTCGGATGACGCTGACTGGCCATTGGCTGTGAACGGCTCGCCTCTCTGACTCTATGATATCGTTGGCATCTTCCGCACTGCCAAGCAAATTCGCCATCAAATTGGCTTCGTCTGCTTCCATTCCCCCTTTGACTACTAAGAAGAGCGTCCTGGCTAAGAAGTGACTCTTTTGCTGCTCAAATAGACCTTTTGCTACGAGCATTAGTGTAGATCTCAATGCTTCAGCTTCAGGCTTTGGCATTGGCTTTGCGAGAGCTTCAATGCACATGAAAGCAATCAGAGTTAGCGGCCGGCAGATGAAGATATTCGTTTCCATAAAGCCGTGACGGAGGTAATATAGAAGTATCAGCGTTTCAAAGTACTTGCTGGTTGTTGAAAAAGCTTCCAGGGCGGTATCTCGCCCTTCAGGGTCAAACATGAGAGGTTCATATAGAGTCATGATAAGATTGTGGTAATGAAAACTATTGTTCATCTGGTTAGTTAAATGAAACATGACTGCATAGAACATTGAATACTAAAAGTCCCAGTTTATCGTGAATTGACTGGGAGTGGGGACGGGGTCTTACTCAAGTTGAAAGTGTCCTGGGTGCGTAATATGTCTTGGTTGAAGACATTGGGGCAAGTTTTCATACCATTCTTTAAGTCTGGAATGAAAGAATTCTGCCTGTTCCAAGTTTACTTCAGGCTCTTCTTTAAAGTAAGCCGTCGTAACTTCGTTCATGATAATACGAAACCGCGACTTCTCTCGAATCAGGTGACTGAGGTTGATGGGCGATAACGACTGTGAGAGGGGGTACTTGAGCCACAATTCACCATACCAGCGTGGATTAACTGATGGATCTGGCAGAGGCTCAATAGGGGGCTTTCGTATGAGCGGAATGTAGATGAAATGATACCCAGTGAGACTGTAATTGTTAGCAGGGGCATTGACAGCGGCGGACTCTCGCTTACGAGTCAAAATTATACAACATCCATGCCATAAATACTCTCCTGTCCTTTGTAGCTTGGCTTTTGATGTGATTCATGCTGTCAAATAGCTTCAGTTCTTGTGCGAGCGCAATGGCTTGTGTGTTGTATGCTTGTCCAATCTTGTCCAACCCGCACGTGTAATGGCACAATGTGAGGCACACAGCGGCCTGAATAGTGACAAGCCGGGGCTTCATGGCTTCGAGTTCCCATAGACGTTTTGCTTCGGCTAAGAATTGATAACCAAGGTTGGAAGGGTTCCAATAATGGGCACGGGTGTCAAACTTTGGGTAGCAAATCTGGAACTCGAGTCAATTTCGGCTATTCGGAGTCAGCGAGAGAGACACATACACAAGCATAAGCCATAACAGAGTTAACAAGTAGCGGAGAACAGAATTTTGTGTTTTTAGTGGCCATGTCCTCGAAAAAATAGTTTAATGGAAACGGTGTTTGGAAAGTGTATTCAGCACGGAGAAAGACAGCAAGAATTGCGCTCATCAGAACATCGTTGGAGCAAACCTTTGTCCAGAGCGACATCTTCGCTGACGAAAGCTGGGAGTCCATGAACTCGGCGGCATGGATTGGCATAAGGTACGGGCTTTGGTATTCAGCTGGATTAGCGCTGGAGGTAGGCTGATTTGTCGATGAGCCCGAGACCTCAGCATTGGAATAAAGAGTTTCGGCTTCGAATACCAGAGAGTTAAGGTAAGGGTTGTCGGACAATAGCTTGCTGGGCATATCCGCGATGTAAGGGAATGAGTAGCGCTGTCGGGCCTCAGGAATGAGAGCCATCTGCATTAGAATGTTTGCAGATTTGACGCTGCTCAAAACGGTTGCCACATCTGCTCCATTTCTGATCCTGTGGAGTATGGGCTGTACGTCCTGTTCAGGTAGGGTGCTGAGGAGTTGGAATAGCTCTTCATAATGGCCAAGACGCTCCTGGGCCTGTTCAAACCTCCTCTTAGTGGCCTGTCTCGCTAGCTCTGACTCGTTCACGGTATAGACACAATCGACCTGGCGCTGGCTGCATGTTTTGCATTTGGGACGATCCCCAGTGCACTGATGACAAGTCAGTCATAGTCATGTCACGGATGAGAGCACTCGCCTTTAACTTGCTCTTTCGACAGGGCTCACATGCTGCTGAAACCTTTGGGGTTGGTGGTTTTAGAGGGCGAGACCGAATGGGACCTGGATTTTGTGACGCTGGGTTCGGCCTGGGCGGCGCGGGAAGAAGGGGGCGCACGTTGCGAGAAGGCTGAACGCCATCGGCAATGACAAGAGTTCTCTGTGAGGCACACAGAGAATACTTTGGCTAGAAGTCATGGGGTCTGGATTTGGGTCGTGATCATCCGGAAGGGGGTTCGAATTTGTATTTGAATCGGAAACGGCCTAACGCCCAGCTAGCTGTTCTTGGTTGCGCCTCAAAAAAGCAATCTGACTTGCGAAGCCAATCAACGTCTTCCAAGTATGGCACTCCTCGCGTCATTGTAATGTCACTTTACAATACAACCCCTGTAAGTTTGTTGCTCCGTGACATCGCCACTGAAACTGCAGGAATTACAGCCAATCAATTTGATCAATGTGGGGTCTACGATACTTTTGGATACATAGAAGTATTAAATGCCATGACTAGAGCTTCATTTTGGTATACAATTTATCTAAATTAGGCCTCATTTGGCTGAGAAATGCTTATGTGAAGTTGGGTGGTGACAATAGGGGCATGGCACAAAGTGGGGGTGGTAACAGACTTGTGGCACATTATGGTAGCTGTAAGGGCCGTAGCGGCTGTAGCTGCTGTAGCTGCGGCAGCCCGTGCGCTGGGTCGAGTGTGCATATTGAATATCAAAAAAAGAGAACAATCTCAGAAATCAAGTTTAAATAAATAAGAGAAAAGTAATCCAAAGGATATAGATTGATTTTACTATTAAATACTATAGAAAATATCTTCTTAATCCTTCTAGTTCCTTTATTTTTATTCTTTTTTGATGATAAATGCTTATTGAAGGAGAATATTCTCTAGTTTTGATTTTTCATTGGCTTATGCAGCCCGGCTGTTAGTGCGGTACAGTCACGGCCTCGAAAGTGGCAAAGTCACGGGGTGACAAACAAACAGGGGTTGAACTGTACAGACTAGTTAGTGATGGGAGAGCGGTGGTGAGTGAATGGCCATTCCTATCAGTTCTCGCCCGCTTTGCATTTGGGCTAGTACTGTGGGCATAATACTTTTTGGTTTCTGTCTTAGTTATCACATACCATAGATGCATTCAGATTCCGTGTCGCTTGATCTACTTTTTACTGAACGTGCTATCTACTTCAGAGATGAGAGGGGCCATAGGGCTTTGGGAAAACACGTAGCAAATCATATACAATAGTGCTTGCGATAAAACTTCACTGATGGGATACGTCCCATGTACTCCCACGCCCCCAAGTAGCAAAAGCAATTTGCAGTTTTTTCTCCGATCTAATCTTTCCTATTCAGGCGGTACCTGTTCATCCCTTCTCAACACTACGCGGTACATGCCCTCCAATGTGCGGAGGGAGCTTTGAGGTACCGCGCTAAGGATTGACCCAATCTAATATATCAATATCAGGATACTTTCTCAGCTCTTACTTTTCAGTGGCAATGCATGGCAAGGCATGTCAATCCAATCATCAGCGAATCGTTTTTCCGTTTCAAGTAACCATCTTCGAAGATGGTGGCAAATGATGTTCCTCGGTACATTAGCTGATGAGATATCTTGGTGAGTGTCTATTGAAAGAGTTTATGTTTGGAACCTTCAGAAAAAAATGGAAGGATACCTCACAGCTCCCTTCGCACATTCAAGGCGATGATAGCATCTCCGGGCGCGGTGGCGAGAGAATAATAAAAGAATGACCAAATTTAAAAGCAGCACCTCACATAATGAATTCATTATGATGTCCCATTATCACCAGGACAAGCGGAGTTTGGCCTGGTGGTGCTCTCGCCCTAATAAAACACGGATTTGATATTAATCAACCTTATTTATCCGACCTCTTCAATTCATAGTTGCGTTCGGGGACAGTATGCGATTTAGAACGCCAATAAGTAAGTTTTGATTGTGGCTGCGACCGTATTTACTCACTTATTTGCCTAAAAAAACAATTGCTCGCTCTTCACTTGGTACGCGTTAAGCTTCACAACCATATAAACAGGAGCATGCGACCGCTGTACCCAGAGCACAGCAGCCATTAAGCTCGAGAAATTATCCGAGAAATATCTGAGTATTGGAATCGTGTCGCTGATTGATTGGAGGTAGGGCCCGTTCTGGATTTACCCGGTCCACTCTTGCTCCAACCAATGAACACCGTCTCAAAGAGCCTGTAGGGGTGGTGGCGAGCCGACCGTCAGCCGCAGAAGCAACTTTACGAGGTATGGCGTCACGTATTGCCTGAAAAAGAAGGAGATGCTTACATTTAACCACTCTGTCCTCAGCCTCTGCTCGTATTTAGGCTTCAATATGCATGTTAATCACGCGGCAATCAAAGATGTCACATCTAAAACAGAAGACGCCTAAAACTTCAATTCAGTAGCTGTATGCTAAATCACTAATTACGTTGTCAATTCCCCTGCGATTTTGCACCGAATTTCCTGGCAAGAGCATGATTTCGAGTTTGATGCTGGTTAACAGGCGCCATGTCTTCACCGTCAAGCCCAAGAAAGTCAGAGTAAGTCCCTTTTCTTAAAGCACAAAGGCCCGAGCACTGGCTAATTGGGTAATAGCATATTTGTAGTTTCTGCATCGGAAACCCATGGCGAACCTTTGGCGACTGAATCGAGATGTGAATGGCTTATGTCTGTTGTCGACCACCGTCTCACGTGTGGCTCCACGAAAACTGTCTTTAATTATACGTACAGTGGTATATTTCAAAGCGGATGCTCCAAAAACGCCTTGAGGGCGCAATCCGTAAAATTACTAAAAACAGTCCAAGAGCGCCGAAGTTTGTCGCAAGTGAGTGTGATACGCCGTTATAAGTAATAATGCTAATTGGAATTGAAGTCGTTTGATCATTCAGTTGTCTTCGTTGGCCATGGCCTGGGAGGCACAATTATTAAAGATGTAAGGAAGCTATGGGGATATGGATATCCGGTGTAACTCACAATGTCTTGCAGGCTATTGCAATTGCCGCTCTAGATTGGGATCGATACAGGGACATCTGTGCCTCGACAAAGCTTTTCGTAAGTACATCTGCCCTGCATTGATGTTTAAATAGAGGAATAATAGAGAAATTGTGTACCACAGGTCTTCTCTGATTGCCTTCATCGTGTCCGTTATGCGCTGAATATGGCTGACTATGTCGCTCAATGGCTTTCGCAACTGGCGCAGTTGCAGCTACTGAAATCTTCCACGTGCTTGCATTCACTATCTACCGCGATTACTGAAATAAATGAAGTATTTCTTGAGACCAAATTCATCCAGCTCGCCAGAGTCGTAAGCATCTATTCACCAGATGTAGATGATTTGGAGCAGGTAAGGAGATGCTGTTGGATTCCGACAATCTTATCGGAAATGCCTTCATCATATGAAACGATTGAACAGCCCATCGATGGGTTTAGCAGAACTTTGGGGTCCTTTGATGAACGAATTATCAGACTGTCTCACAACTGTGACAGCGACGAAGCCAAGGTTACTGTTAATGACATGTTTTTTGAAGCTTCCAGTCTGTGTTCACCTTCTCGCTGAAATTTCCCACCTGCTGATCTGATATAGTTGCGACAAAATTTGAGACCCAGAATGAGCTGCTGCAAATTGTCAACTATCTATCCTCTCCGCCTCAATCGCAATTCATTACGGAGCCAAGTGAGAACACTAATGTGAGTCGCATACTGCAAAGCAAAGTATACCTTGACTGGAACGCGAGCAAGGGCCCAAAAGCTCTGAAACTCCATGGTCCGATGGCTTCCAACTTCCTTTATCTATTTGATAGGACAAGAGAAAAAGGACCAACGAGCAAGAAATTACTAAAACTTCACTTTGACTTTGATCGTTTCGATAATAGGCGTAACTCTGCTTTGCCAATGATAACCTCTTTCATTGCCCGGATCTTGAGCACGGCTGCTGCACGGGAAAAATCCGACATGAAGCGTCTCTTCCAGCAACGGCGATTCTTTCGTGCGTGGACTGTGTATGATGCATTCTTCGTTCTTGCGTGGCTCTCTGACTGCGCCGATGTTTTATGCATCCTCGAAAATATCGATCAGTGTGAACCCGAGTCACGCCAAAGGTTTCTCGACGAGTTTAGCACATCTATCCTCCTCGGTGAAAGTCAATTTAAATTGCTCGTTACCAGCCAGACAAGGCTTGACAATTGGCCAGGAGAATCGCTCAGCACGGAAAGCCTAGAGTGCGTCGACCCATATGCCACTATCCTCCAGGCGACAACCAATCTACATGTTGACGAGGGTGGTGAGAATGCGCATACGGCTCAAATCAACCAACGCTATCAAACATTAGAAGCGGGCCAAGGGGCCCTCGATGAAAATGCAGAACTAGGATTCCTACGAAGAAGAATAGAAGCGGCTTTGGTTAAAATGGAGATAACACAGTCCAACAGCAAAGAGCTCACAGATTTGTTCTTGGGGCTTTCTGACTGCTCATTTAGAGATGTGCTCTTATCACAGCCCATGGGTCCTCAGTACAGATTTCCAGTTGATCGATTACTTAGTTTACCGAAACCTGTCAGTGCTGAATCATTCTTCACCCACATTCTCGACGCGATCCCAGAGTCAGAAAGAGATCTCGTCGCACAGACATTGGCTTGGATAATGTTCTCTGTTCGACCACTGAGTGTCCAGGAGTTAGCGACTGTGGTGGTGTGGACACAGCATCGCAAGTTCCTGCAGGATACCGCTCTATCAAAAGAAGCTGGTTTGGAGATAATAGATTCACTCACCGGCTTCATCTGGGGATTAATATTCATCAAGGATAACGAAGTCAGAATCACACATCCCATTGTTCGGGAGCTTTTTGAGACGTCCGGCTCCGAGTGGTTCCAGATGGGTGACAAAGGACATCGTCAAATTGTAGCCTTGTCCCTTGAACTCCTGCAGCTGGATGAATTCCTTGACTGGGAAGCTAAAAACAAGGGAGTGGAATGTTGCTTCGACGCGGGCGATTTCGTCCTACCGCGCGCCATGTTCGAGGATCGTTCAACTTTACACCAGTACATCATCATGAACTGGACTGAGCATTACAAGAAGTCTCCTCTCGCCAATCGTCCGAGGACTGAGGTCCAAGAATTTCTTTCAGATGAGAAAAATATCTATTGGAGGGCATGGGAAGAAGCGAAATGGGTATTATCCAATGTCCTCACCCGACTCGACCAATCACCCGTTTGTTCTCGCTCCCCTATTCACATAATTTCTGAACTTGGCGATGCTCCCTTGTTAGAAAGTTGGGTCGGGGCTGCGAGAAAGCCGGACTTCGCAGACATTGGCAATGCCCTGATAGCAGCCAGTCGTACAGGTGTCGTGGACATGGTGGAGATCCTGCTGAGCACGAAGCATGGCCAAATACAGGAACACCACATTCAAGATGCCATGGTTGCAGCAGCATCTTTAGGTCATCACGGCGTTCTCCTAAGCCTCGTTTCCTCTAAGGTTATTAAATCCAGTTTTTCATGGCCGACGTCTCTCCTTGTGCGCGTTTCAGAGCTGGGGTTCGAGGAGTGTGTCGAGATTCTCCTACGACGTGGATGCTCGCCAGACACTTCCGCTGATTTTCTCAATGTCACTCCTCTGCTCCGAGCTGCCCGGAACGGACATGCAAATATCTGCCAGATGCTTCTTGAGCATGGCGCAGACATCGAGGCCTCCGGCGGCGATGCGTTGGTCGTGGATATTGCTGTTAGCTGCCCGAATGGTGCGGAAGTCATCCACGTTTTGGCAAAACACGGCATCGACTTAACTGTCAAAAACCAACTTCAAAATTCAGCATTGTACAGGTGCTCAGAATTTGGACACTTTAAAGTCGCCAAGGCTCTTGTAGAAATATTTCGCAGCACAGGCGCCAACCCTTCAGAAATTGAAGAATGTCTGGTGAGAGCAGCACAGCTCGGCCGACGTCAGACTGTTGAGCCCTTGATAGATATTCTATTTCTTGGCTTCAAACAAGATAAAGCCCAGGGAGATATAGAAAAACCAATATCACAGGCAATTGATGAGGCCTACTTCGAACAGTTACGTACTATAGTACGAAATCTAGCAATATTAAAATCGCAGTCCAAACCAGCGTCGCTTGACAAAGACTGCCTCAAGAATATCACGGAGTCGGACATTTCAAAGCTTTTGGAAGAACACAGCCCGACATTTGGTGATTTATCAAACGAGCATAAAAGTCTATTTGCGGAAATGACGAGAAAGAAAAAGACACAATGTGCTCATTTCCTGACCGAATGCTGCGCCAAAATCAATGAGGTTGATGAGTCAGGATTTTCGCCCCTGATGCTTGCTGCAGATGCAGGAGACATAGAAACTGTACGTTATCTACTCAATAATGGTGCAGATGCAAACCAGAGGGATGAACATGGTGAATCGGCCTTGTTCGATGCCGCTGAGAAATATTATTTCGACATTGTTGATGTTTTACTCGATCATGGTGCTGATGCGTCTGGGCAAGGATTTAATGGACGGAGCGTTCTTGAGCTGTGCGTCTCCTGTCCAACATCAATGCGCAAAGTCTTGAAAAGCTGCCCCGAGACTGATATCAAGAACAACCAAGGCTTAGCGCCAATTCACTTCGCCGCAGTCGGCGAGAACGTGGATGCCATCAAAGTGTTGGTTGATTCCAAAGCTAACCTGGAAAACGAGGCATCTGATGACTACGAAAACCACACACCTCTTATTATGGCTGTGATCAACAATGATTTAGATATGGTGCAATGCCTTCTTGATGCCGGCGCGAATGTTAATCACAGGACCAAACAGCTTGGCTGTACGGCTTTCCATCATGCCAAGAGCCCGGAAATGACCGAAATGCTTCTACAGTATCTGACGGAATTCGGAATGGATTATATCGACGAAAATAAGCATTTAGTTCTCTGATGAATTCAGAATACTTTGCCCCGACAAATAAAGCGGAACTCCAGTCGAGTAATGAGAAGTTGAGAGCCTTTGTCTAAAATTGTTGAGCAAAATATTGCTGCGGATTGGGAGTTGGAAAATCGAGAAGTAAGCGACCATTACAACACCATGAGCTTTCTAAGCATTATTTAGTAAGAAGCCTAAGATCCATGCTAATATGGGGCCATAGTCAAGCACCAGTTAACGAATTGAGGAGAATGTGACTATACGTGATTGCAAAGTTTAGACATAGGAATGGATCGCCGATTTTGGATAAGTAGAATATTCAGAATACTTTGGAAATGACATAAACATAGCGAAACAGGTTGAGAGACTTCAAAGAAGAGTGTATTGCTAACAAATGATGAAAAATCCTATTAAATGGGGGCGATTCCCTTCTAAAATTGTTACAAGTACAACTGACCAACTATCTACTACTACCCCAACAAGCAAACACTTTTCTTGAAAAGTTTTTTATGGCGCTTCGTATGCCCCTCCATCGCCGTGGCCATTGTTCCGTTGGTAATTTTGAGTGGGCATCTCAGCCGTGTTCTGTTGAGGGTTATTCCATTGCGGCGGTGCATATCCTTGCTGGTTTTGAGGGTTTTGAGGGGGAAAGTAATTCCATTGCGTCGGTGGAGGTTGAGCAGGTGATTCAGTGGGTGGAGTGTAGGCAGTGAACTGTTGGGAAGGGTATGCAGGTGACGGAGCATGCTGAGCCACGGGTGTATGTGAGGTGTTGTAACCGGTCCCTTCATGTTCAGACATACCCTTCCAATGTCCAGCTGCATATCCTGATGCTGGAGGAGCTGGAGGAGAGGGCGATGGGACTGGGGCGGCTTGAGAAATGTGAATCTGTGTACTCTGGTTACTCTGTTGCTGCATCTTGATAGCAACCTCTTGCGCTGCCTTTCGAGCACGTCTCTTTCGACGATACGCATATCCGCCGCCACCAAGTGCCGAGAGAGCACCAAGAATAGATCCGATGGCAATTCCAGCTGTCTTTCCGGTTGAGGACGACGAGCTAGAAGACGCAGAGCCTGCAGATGTAGAGGTCGAGGAAGCGGCTGCTGAGGTCCCGGCACTTGTGACGAGGATCGTAGTCAGGCCGCCAGATGCATCCGTGGTAATCATGTTAGTCGACACTGCGGCACTTGTAGTCGCCGCGGCTTGGGTTACCGTGACTTCGTTTTCGATCGTTTTTGTCTCCGCTGCTTTTGTAGATTCAGCCGAGGTAGCTGATGTAACCGATGAAGATGCCGAGTCAGCTGCTGTGATGTTGATATAGTGGCTAATCACAGACCATGAGGTCGATCCGGACTCGTACAATGCTAAATAAGCAACTGCTGTTTGGTCGTCGTCAACATCTGTGAGCCAATCGCGGGACACCTTCCAAGTCAAGGCGGTCGATGAAGAGTCGGCTGTAGTATTGAGTTAGCTCAAAGTAACTTGCCAAGGTATCTAAATTTCCGAAAAGTTCTAGCCTGACTTACAAAGGAGGGAAATGGAGTTCCCTGCGTTCAAATCAGGATACTGCTGCCATAGCAGGACTCCCACTTTGCTAAAGTCTGTCGTCCATTTAAATGTGATGCTGTCTCCAACCTTGTATACTGGATCGTCGCTATAGTCCTTATCGGTGCCAGCTGAACCCGGCACGCTGAATGCGTTTTTTGCACACGCATCACCTGCAAGGACAGCAATCAAGCCAATGAAGAACGCAGGCGCGTACATTATGTGTGCAGCAAGGAGTGGCCAGTGGAGATTTGTTGTCAAATACTGGATTCGGATTTATTTGAGCACACAGTATCAGGTCCGAGTTGAGGGGATTCGTATTCTTATGTGCTCGTCCCAGCTGACCCCTTTCCCGCTCCTCTGGCCATCTCAGGAGGACTTCCCTTAGTATACCCGCCAGGATTACGCCTGGATATCATTTGGCTCTCTCAAAAAGATAAAGAACCCTTAATCTCCTCGGGGGCGCAGACCGTTTTGGACTTAGCCTATGAATAGCTGTGCTGTGGCCCCGTGAAGCTCGGAGTGCAGAGCATGACCGGAGGAGCTAATCTCAAGCAAGAGGCTGCTGCGCCTCCGCATTTCTGATCATGAGTGAAATCATTGGTCAGTAAAATTCTTCTTCCTGTTGAAGAGACTGCAGGAAAACCTCGGCAGGCTCCACCATGTAGAGGAGAATAGTCACAAGGCTGCCCTTGATTTCAGCCCAGCAACTCCACAGTCACTGGGATCTACACTAGGCCAGTAAACTTACCCCAGACAGACTTTGTCCATCTACCTGGATTTACTTTTTGTCTCCGACCACGGGAATGCGCTTTTTGCTTGGCTTCACGTTTTCATCAAACCACCACCACTTCGGCTCGTGAGCTCGAAATGTTTGCCCAGCATACTGGCCGAGGAGCCCAATGCCTGCGGATATGTTTATCGCAAGTACAAAATAAGCCACGCAAGGCTTTATCCTCACTTGGAAGTAAAGTCCGTGTGCCGGTTACCATACCCGTTGGCCCACCAATTCTTGGATGAAAACGCCTTGTCATTTCAACCAAACTCAGCTTAATTTCAAAAGCTGACAACGCACAGAGCAACAGCTTCATGCAAGAACAGACGCCCAACGGCAATAAACCGGGTCTAACCCCCACCTTAAAGGTAGGTCGTCTTCAAACAGAATCGGTGTGACATTTGGGGGCCGGAAAATAGTAGACCTAAAATATTAGCTCGTTGCATGCAATTTCTACCTCGCATGACCTCTCAATATAAGCAGCATGTAAAATTATTGGAAAAAAACTAAATCGTAATAAAGATACAAATAATTTGGATGAAATGTATTTTTTCCAAAGCGCCTGTGTTTTTAGACGAGTGTTAGTTTAGGCAGTCGGGTGGAGATTTTGATGGGACCTGTTTTCTGTCGCCGCGTGGCTGATGGGGCCAACATCACGATGCAGGGAATCAAATCCCTAGTGCACCACTTTGAGCCGCCTTAACCCCAATCAGGATACCTCTGCGATTCTGGCAACGTTCATGGTGATCGATCATTCATTTTTGTTTGATCTACGGCGTAGGCACGTTACACTTAGGGCCCAACATCGGCCGATTGGCTGGTCAACCTTCCCCAAGGTCGCATTCTCCGCTAGCAGGGTTAAGAGGCTCACTCTGCGTCGACGAAGTGCCTCGCATGTGCAGCCTACCACGCCCTTACTGCCCCTATCAGCCCGCACACTCAGACACTTGGTAAACTCAAGGTTGACGCGCGTCTGCGTGACATTCCATCAGCTCAAGGCAATGCGGCTGAATAAAAGGTGGGGAGAGGGACAACAAAAAGCTACCACGCCACAAGAATCCTCTCCTGTTCGCATGGAGAGCAAAGTCGGAATGAAGTCGATGCAAGATGGCGCTGTGTTCATCTTCTGCAGTATTTCCTTTGAAAAAACATGCTTGAGCATACTTGCTCTTATCCCATTATCAATAAATATAACGACTGCATCGCAACATTCAGGGCCTAGAATATTTACACATTGGGGAGCCGTCGAAATGTAGCTGTTAAGCAAAAAAAAAAAAAAAAAGAAATCTCTATTACATTTGTGAGTGGAGTAGAGGTAACTAACTGGCAAGATTAATTCTGAATTCATGGCCGCTCAACCTCAATCTATATGGAACTGTAGATTCAATCGATGAGCGACATCGCCCCATCTATTTGATCTTGTTGCTTTTTTCTGTCCTAAAGGAATAAAAGACTCAAATGACAACAGGATACTGACTAAACAGTCTACGCAGATGCATGGGAAAATACCACACAGATTGGATTCCAGTAGACTACTAAGATCTATCGGTCACTAACTTGAGAGTAGAAGTAAACCTTCAGTTTGAATCAAGTAGCAAAAACCAGCACTAGCTATCGCCCGAACGCATACCGTAATCTCTGTCACATGATCTAATTACCGTCTCCACTTCGATCTGACTCGAGTGCGTGATTCATCTCAATTTGAATGACCGCACGTTGCATCCGCATGTAGCCTCTCACCACTCTGGCACCTTGACCGCTAAGCCCCTTTGCTCAATAAGCCAAAATTACTTGAGATGGCTTCATCTTTCGAGTCATTGCCTCCAGAGCTCCTCACTTCCATCCTACGAACTACAGGTTCACCTCGCCAACTTTATCGACTCATCTCAGCGTCACCCCGGTGTCTTCAGCTCTTCGCCAAGACTCCAGAGCTTTTTCTCAAGTCTGCTATCGAGAACTATCTGCCGATTGAGACCATCCGACATGTCGCCGCGGTTTACCGCGTTCCACAAAACGCGCCTTCGCTGGTGAGGATTGAACAACTCAAATTATTTCTCGATCAATACTATGACAAATCTGCCGAGTTTACACTTCCCGACTCCAAATCTGATCTGATACAAATATGTCGCCTAATCACATGCCTTTCATACATGACAAACGACTTCTTTAAAAAGGCGATGCGAGGCTTCGAAACATTTGACCAGAGGGTATATGATTCAACCACACATTTAACTCCATCTCTTCGAATACCAACGCCTGCTCAAATATCCGTCAACGAAAAGGTCCGGCTACAAAGAGCCTTTCTAAGATTTGAACTGTACAGCAAGGCCTTTCCTCCAGACGAAAAAAGGACAAGAACACCGGCATATCCAGCTGGACTGCAGAGCTCTTCATTCGTGTCGCGTCTCGATCCATGGGAAATGGAAGAAATATGCTGTGTGCATCAGTATTTGTCATCCATCTTTGGTGATTTCATCATTGAAATGGAAAATGACATGGTTCAAGCAGCGTTTCAAACACCAGGCCTTGTCTCAAAGTCCGAATGCGATCAAGATGCAGCATCCATGAGGAATCCATACGGTACCTATCGTGAAAGAATTCAGGTACGGTCCTTCGATCAGTTGGGTTTGACCCATCTTAAGCTGTTTGATGGTGGATATAGGAGACTGGTCACATATAGCCTCAGTTTCATGGCCTCTTTAGGCCTCCGATCTACCTATCAATTCATCCAGTCTGCAAAACCAGGCCGCAGAGAGTTCATCAAACTGAATAGCCCACGGGTGCGTGGATTTCTTCCCCAAGCGCTGCTCTATGCATCCCGAGAGGAGACCCAAGCAACCCAGTCTAGACCCGATGACAATCCATCATATCCCAGTTACGGTTACTTCATATTTAGGCCACCATCCCCTGGAAGGGTTCTTCTCATTACAGAACAGTTTTCCTACTGCTTGCTACGAGAATTAGGTTATGTCTTATGGGATTCCTGGAGGATCTTTCCAGCGCCAGTCTTTGACAAACTCAACGAAGCAAAGAACTTGGATGATAAGATTTGTCGCAGACTTTTTGATTGGGCTGAAAACGACAGCGCTGATCAACGTCTCAAGGGAGTAATGGTCCCAACGAGTGAATTTCGCAGGATTGAGAGGGAGTTTGGCTCAATCTATCTGAGAAATAGATAGGGTATATAGCAAGATAGCGCATGTCAGTTTCCGTAAAATCAGAATAGACATTACTTCTATCAAGATGCATGGTCTAGCGGGCGGCAGAGAACAATTATTCATCAACACCTTGAGGATGGAAATAAACAGGCTCGATAGGACAGATGCCGGATGTAGTGCAAGTTCCTTAAGTTATTCAGGTTAAATGTAAGAAGACGGATATTTCATGTGTTGAAATACACAAAGTGATTGCCAACGCTGGCATTTCAAGCCAAAAGCCAGATCAGCCATCTGGTGGCTATGCGAAGATTACCCAGTTCCGGCCGTTCCGATCTGGATCGCGCCGCCCATGCCACGCACGGCCGATTCCAAGTTCTGCGCGAAGGTACAAACAAGGATAAAGCGCTTTTTACAATAAAGGAAGGGAAATAGAAGGAAAAGATAGATTGGTTCCCGCTCGACCGGCCTGCATAATATGAACTAGTTTGTAGGCGCCAAGAAAGTGACCTCTTCAGACGCGCAACACCATTCATTCATCGAATCACCAACCAATCAGCGAATAACCAAGACGACCTATAAATTATTTTGGAAACGTTAGAGTTTCGTTTCTATCGATAATATATTGGTGATCTTGGAGAGACTCCGTCTGATCTGGTCTTTTTACTTTCGCCAAGGCGTGCAAGCTGCGTTGGCTCGTATTTGGCTTGGTGCACCGCCCCGCGCGTTTCAGGAGAACAGCGAATGGGCGCGTGCGCATGAAAAAGGAACATTTCTAGGCGGGAAAAAAGCTTAAACTTTATTATATTGAATCCCGTCATCTATCAACAAAAAGGTTGAGACGAGAGAATCGAGCAGATACGACAAACGCTGGATGGAAAATTTGCCGATGTGGTCTGTTCGGATAATTCGGTCGCTTAAAACCAATGTTTACCTTCCCCCCACGTAAAAAGGCTCAAACAACATGGGCTGATTACGGTGAGATAAAAGGCAGCTGAAATGCACCTCTTTGCACATGACGTCTTCCGCTCACTCCTGAATCAGGGGCAGCGAGGTAATTAGCCAAGACTCTGGGCAGTCACATTAGGCTTTTGCTTGGCAGGCCGATCTCCGAACCCCTCATTGGACATGGCGGGGGGCTGTGTTCCATTTTGCATGGGAGGTTTTGTTGATGCGCACGACCAACAGGCGCTAGCGGTCATCGTATTTGACGTGTTACGGAACCATGATGTCTACGATGCGAGGTCAGAAAGAGTCGTGGCAACGAAAAATGAAGTAAAGGAAAAAGTCGAAATGCTTGCTGGATATGTGATAAATTTAATCCAAGTTCTCCGTGCCCGTGTCTCATCACACTTGTGCACTAGTCCTGTGGATAACCGTGATACATTGACATCTTGGTCTTGGCAGTCCCGCTTGCAGTGTGGCGGAGTTCAGACACGGCCAAGTCTTCGTAAATGAAAGACCCAATACGAGCCCATGAAGAGTGTGACAGCGCCGGTATATCACCGTGTCGTCGCGGGGTCTTCGATCTCCCGACGCAACCCTGATCTTTGTACATCATCATCGAGTTAGCCATACCATCAGCATGCCTTTATGATCCAGTCTCTTTAATATATCACACTCAAAAGTCTGTCGCTACCTACCTCCATGCCGTTAATGCTTTTTCGTCCTGCTGGCACCAGATCCTAGCCGGTCCCTATCCCCGACCACAATCATCTGCAAGATGCATCGGCCGTTCACCGCCCTTATCTTGGCCTTGGGGCTCTTCAACCTGGCGTTTGCAGAGAAGCTGCTCAAATCCACATCCCTTAGCACCTGTCAAGCCAATTCCGGCTTTTCCGCCAGTCTATTCAATGTCGTATTCACGCCGAACAACAACTCTGCGACCGTCAACTTGGCCGCCATTTCCGACCTCGAAGGAAGCCTCGTTTTCGATGTCACGCTCAGGGTTTACGGCTACCAGGCCATTCGCACGCGTGTGGACCCGTGTACCATCAACATGAAGGGTCTATGTCCGATGACTTCCGGAAAGATGAACCTCGAGTTCAATATCCCCATTGGCGACGCCGCCGACGATAACATCCCAGGAATTGCCTACACTATTCCGGACTTGGACGCCACGGCTCGAGTTTTGGTCAACTTGACAGATACGGGAGAGACGGTCGCGTGTGTCGAGGCCGAATTTTCCAACGGAAAGACGGTCAACCTGCGAGCCGTAAAGTGGACGACGAGCATCATCATCGGTCTGGGTCTGGTTGCCGCGGCCATTATCTATACGATTGGACACAGCAATGCTTCTGCTCACTTGGCCGCCAACACCATCTCTTTGCTTTCCTACTTCCAGGCACAGGGCATTATTGGTTTTACTGGCGTTCACATGCCCCCCATTGTCCAGGCGTGGACCGCAAACTTCACTTGGTCCTTGGGCATTGTCCGCGTCAACTGGATGCAGAGAATCTTCACGTGGTACCAACGCTCAACCAACGGAACAGCCGCAAACCTCTTCAGCTCGCTCAGCACCACATCTGTCCATGTTCAAAAACGATCGATGGATGAATCCTCAGGTCTGATTGAGCGTGGCGTCAGCGCCTTAGCGAAGCGGGGGAACATTAAGCTTGACACCGGCTCGTACATCGTCTACGGCATCCAGCGAGTGGCCTTCCGCGCCAAGATTGAAACAACCAACTTCTTCATGACGGGACTCATCACTTTTTACCTCGTGCTTTTCTTCACTGCATTGTTAGTCGTAATCGCCAAGTTTGGTCTAGAGCTATGCGTCAGGCAAAAATGGATCCGATACGAGCGCTTCCTTGACTTTCGCAATGGTTGGCTCGGCATCTTGAAGGGACTGCTATTCCGTGTCACTTTGATCGCCTTCACCCCGATGACCATCCTATGCTTCTGGGAGTTTACGCAATCAGACTCACCCGCCATTGTTGTCCTCGCCGTCTTCTGTTTCTTGGGCATGCTCGCCGCGCTCGGATGGGCCACTTTTAAAATCATCAGCATAGCACGCCAATCCATCACCATGCACCGAAACCCCGCCTACATCCTATACTCCAACCCTCGAGTCCTCGAGAAGTGGGGGCCTCTCTACATCCAATTCCGAGCATCGGCATACTACTACATCCTGCCCATGCTTGCATACACTCTGGTCAAGGGAGCATTTGTGGCTTTTGGGCAGCACACTGGAGTGGCGCAGGCTATTGCTTTGATCATTATTGAGTTTGCTGCTCTTATTGGCGCCTGCGTTCTTCGGCCTTGGATGGACAAGAGCACAAACTCGTTCAACATCGCCATCTGTTCGATGAACGCCATCAGCGCCATCCTTCTTCTCATTTTCTCCAACCCATTTGACGCCCCGGGAATCGTTGCGGGCGTGGCTGGCGTGGTCCTTTTTATTGCCAACGCCGCCTTCTCGCTGGTCCTGTTGATCATGGTCATCGTGTCGAGCACCATTGTGTTCTGGCGCAAGAACCCTGACAACAAGTACCAGCGAATGAATGACGATCGCGTCTCTTTTATGACATCCCAGACCCAGCTCAACACGACATCTGAGCTGAATGCCTTGGCCAGTGTTGCCCGCGGCGACAAGTCAGGTTCTTCTGACTTTCTTGATGTGCCCAAAAAATAGCCCAAATTGCAGATGATAAACTGAGCCATGACGTGGTCGTACCTTGCTTGTAAATATTCCCTACCACATCCGTACATAGCATAGCATGCATACATATATATTTTTAGAGTCATAATATACCCAAAATTGAGAATAAAGTTCCCTACGGTCTCAAATAGGCCGCACGCTGGCAGATCGCGTCACGCGTCATCGCGCTTCCTATTGAGATGAGGCGATCTGTTTGTTCAGCCACTTGTGGCACGAGCCAACAGCCCCCGCCCCGAATGCAAATACCCTACACCAGACTGCGGACAGTCTCCCATCCATCCATCTACGGATTCACTCGTGCATTTCTTCATCAAGTAAGACAGAGGCTTCGTGGTCTAGTGGTATGATTCGTGCTTTGGGTTCACTCAACTGCACGAGGCCCCGGGTTCAAACCCCGGCGGAGCCCTCTTTTTGCTGCTGGCTGGTTAGGACACCGTGGCTTGCAGGGTGATCCATTGGGCCCAGACATGATGAGGCCATTTCTTTTTTGGTGGTCCACAGCAACTCAAAGTTGTCTCCAACTCTAGGCGCAGCATCCTACCGAACATCGATAATTTAAAAGAGGCAGTCTCAAATTTATACACAGCATGAAATGAATAAAATTTTCTGTGTGTTGCAATTCCCCGTGTTTGGTAGTTCATTGGTGACTCAACAAGCGGACTACCAATGAGAAACCTCATGAAGCTTCGTGTGGGGCGCTGTCACTCTTGCACCCTGGTAGACAGCTTCTCTCCTCACAAGACCTGTTACTCTTTCTCCATGTTTTGGTAGTCTGCGGCTGTTAGTGGCTTCGCTCTTAATTCCCACGAAGAGGCTGATGACTCGATTCCAGGACGGGAAGATCGCGTCATGATGAATCTCGGATCTCTTTCAATCAAAGATACTGCAACACCGCTACTCGGAGCCGTTGATTGATCCAGTGAGTAACTTTGCTCAGAACTCTTATCAATCGATATCTTGACCGGACTATTCCAATTTGAAGGGAGTGCAAGTGTTTGTCTCGTGTGCCGCAGGTCGCTCCCATCGGGTAATTCCACTAATTTGATCTCCCTGCTTGAGTCATCGACGTTCTGTTGAAGATACATTGAGTTGTTGGATGTCGCGATATGAATACCATCTGTTCCGCGCGTTTCGCAATTTTCTGGCATTCTTGCGATATCGCCATGACCCTTTGAGTGAAATGCCCCGGATCTGACCGAGGTGAGGGCACTATTTTGTATCATGGCTGAGCTAGATGGCCCAGCCGTGCTGTAATTTATAAGCTCAAGCGCTTCCGATGAATGGTAACACAGTTCATTGAGAATATCTTGAGGCATTCGTTGAACTGTTTGACCACCGCCTACCCTGTCTAAAATGAGGTAACATCCCGTGGGATAGAATCTAATGTTAGATACGTTGTCCTTAACTCCATTGATATCTGCACAGACACGTACGGTCTCATCAAGCAGGTTCAGGGTCTCAGTCTTCGTCCATCTCCAGAGAGAAACGTTTTGGGATCGGGCAGCGTGAAGAATCACTAGAATTGGGTTGGTAGGGTGGAACGCCAGGATAGGGCCAGCGCCAAAATTGGGGACAATGCAGACACCAGCTGACTCCAGAGCAACCTTATCGATGACACTGAAATGGATCATGACAATGCGATGATAAAGTGAGAGCCGCTCCCACAGTGCTAGGTAGTTGCCACAAGGCGCGTATTGTATCGAATAAAATGGAGGACACATGAACCTCTCCTTTGAAAGCCACAAGAAATCAGGCTCTGCCTCCTGTGACTCTAACGGCAGCGGCTTGGAAACATGCTGCCATTCGTGCTGGTTCGAGGTAAATGTCACGGAGTGAAAAGTTTGAAGAACAATAAAAGAACCAAGGGTTGGGCTAATAGATAATGCAAGCTCAACGCGATGGTTGGAGACGTCGGCGAGTTCTTGACCTAAATATCGACGAATTGGTGAAATAAGCTGAGCAGAACTGATGCGGCTCTGGATTCGGGCAATTTTTCTTGGAACTGGGTCGTTGTGCCAGATTTCGTAGACCGAGACCCAGCCATTGCAAAGATCCTCCAAGCTGGTAGCCTCGTTGCAGCCACGTGTCAGGATAAAAGCCTGATCTAGGATTTGCCTGACAATGTAAGCATAAGTGAGATGACACGTGCATGGTACGATACTTACTGTGGGCACCAGACACTAAGAAGCGCTTTCTTATTTCCATCCTCGGTACTTTGGGAAAGCAAAGCAACAGGCTTAGCGCATATTCCGGGCAGTATAGGACCCTCTGGCTCGTATACCGTAACCCTAGAGCTCCCGACCTGGAAAAAGAATCGGCCTTGAACAAAGCTTGTCATCTCATCCCAAACAATCTGGGGTCTCAAACGCAATCTATCTCCCCACACTTCAACAACGCTACGAATTTCTTGCGAAAAGGAATCAAGTTCAGAAGACAAGCCATCATTACCACGGCCATTGCGATTTAGCCAACTCGAAAAGAAATCCAATGTCTCACAGGACGGCTTCTTGGAAGCGGCTGGATGATGTTGTGCCGTGTAGAACTTTTCTATCCAAAACGAGATCGCAGATGGCTTCGAGAGAAACTCCTTGATCGCTTTGAGGAATGATCTGAATGGACTGCCAAAATATGAAATCTTATCGTTACGGGGCTCTTCATTATCCGAAATAGACAATGTTTCTGTTTGTAGAAGGGCTCTAGCAAGGAAGTCGATCCAGAATAGAGCTGCATAGTTGGTAAAGTTTTCATAATTCCCTCGATGGGTGTATTGGCTCAAGCTTGTTGCTGATCCAGGTTCGGCGAATAAAAGTTGTTTTAAGCAGCAAGTAGCAAGATAAAAGCCAATATCTGTGGAAGGACTAATTGAAAGGTTTGGCATATTTGGTCGATGAGATTGGATAAAGAATCGGTCAATTGTATCCATTGCTGAATGGTGAACAAAACGAAGCGAACTGATATTCCGCTGTAGAGGAAGATCATAGCTTTCAAGAAGCCCGGCGCAAGCCGTCATTGCCACATCCTCAAAATTTCGGACGTCTTCGTTCAATGTTGTGTTGGAGAAAAAGGCCTCCGCGACCAGAGCTTGGCGTAGTTGTTCGGATGACATTGGAGCAATATCAGCAGTTCGGGACATCCATGCCAGAATCCTAGCACCCAAACTGGAATACCCTTTATCTCCTTCAAAGATATGCGACAGCATTCGTTGGTACATTGTCGGTAGGTTTTCGGCGGAAACAACGTCTTTAATAGTACCCAGGCGCTCGGAAGAGGAGCTCCAAAGTGGTGACCGAAGATATTTCATCATGAGACTTGCCCAGAGAAACACTCCGTTGGCGCCTTTGACTAGACGCTTTGCTAGATCTAGAAGTTCATTGTCGATTGAATTAGGCAGTAGTGACTCTTCTGTCAATTTCTGAATCTCAAGCTTGCAAAAGCTTTCAATATCGTGATCGACCCTGTCTCGGTGCCTGGATAAAGAGATATCCATACTTGCTGACAATTTACTCAAAGGAAACGCATTGGGTGTACTGGAGAGTAAAATCCTGACGTGAGGCATTCCCTGGCCAATATCAGTAATGGATTGAATTATTGTATCGCACTCTCCACATTCATCCATGCCGTCAAATA
Organism: Calonectria hongkongensis; assembly: GCA_017140755.1. Taxonomy (NCBI): domain Eukaryota; kingdom Fungi; phylum Ascomycota; class Sordariomycetes; order Hypocreales; family Nectriaceae; genus Calonectria; species Calonectria hongkongensis. The sequence continues at coordinate 779,595 of JAACJA010000006.1, forward strand.
CAAGCATGGATTGTGGGCTGAGGCATAGCTGGACAAGATCTCTCATGATCTCAAGCTCAGGGAACTGGCGCTCGCATTTGTCTTCCATGCAGAAGGCAAACCGATCTAGCAAGTCTGTGTCATTGCCATGAGTACAAAGTATTTGCGAGAGGATTGCGCGGTATGCTTGTGAAGCACTGTTCCGATTGTGGTACTGAAAGAAGTAGTAGTAAGTGTCGTTGATTGAGTTTGCCTCGTTTTGCAGCGCTTTAATTGTAGCTGCCATCATGGTCGTCTTTCCAGACCCGGGATCACCTGATTTATCTCAGCATCACAATAAAACTGCAAATTTAATCAACTGACCATGAATCCGAAGGATATTACTCTTTTCGCCTTCCAATGTCCCAATGTTTTGGCCTAGCCATTCTATGAAATTGGGCTCTTGGTAAATCCACTGTGCAGTTCCATCTTGACGTGACCGTAGAGCTTTCTGATATGGTACCTCGAAATCTAGAGGAGCCAACCAGTTTGCAATTTTTAATTTGAGTTGTTCTGTGAATGGATTAGTATTTTATTCAGATATGTGATATCATATCTTACCAGGATCCCTGCTGTCCTCCTCAATTAATTGCTGGCGCATCCTGGCTAGCTCAGACATAAGAGACGTTTTAGATGCAGATGGATCTTGCTGGTATTTCTTTATCAGCTGCTCCTTCTTTCTCATATATTCTCGCTCCTTTGCGGTCCTTTTTTGCTCTTCATCGCTAAATACACGCTCTATCCCTGCTACTTGGTGAGCCGCTGAGGCTCGAATATTCTCCCTTGCGACTGCGTTTGAAGTCCACAAACAGATGGTTTGTAGTAGACCTAAGTGATTTTCTCGTATATCTAAGAGTAAATTATCAAAATTCATTCGGAAGGGCCGCCACGCTGAATTTTCCATGACAGCAGACGTGCTTTTTGATGCTAAATTTCATGGTGAGTATAGGACATTCGAAATAAGGATGGGATGAGCTAACTATAGCCACGGTTCATGAATAATTTGATTGTGATACCGAGGACACGAAAAGTGTTGACATATATGGACACAAGGTATTGTCGGATTTTTGATTCCAGCGCGGGCCGCTCGGGCTGAGTTGTAGCATATACATGCCTTTGGGAACTGTCGCAAAGACTAAGAATATATTGGTACGAAGGGAAGGTATCGGCAAGGTATGAAAGAAGGTCGACAAGATTATAAAATATACCAGTGAACTTTCCAGTGATCTGAAGATATATTAGTCCATGTCTGTCTTGGCCATGCATCCGTTAGATGATATTTTTACTTGAAGCATCAGATGCAGGGCTCCCCATGCGATTTCAGCGAACTCAGGATCAGCAGTGACGAAGTTCTGTACTATGCCAAAATAGGGATGCAGGGAATCCGCTAGCTTATTTATCTTCTGCATACATATGTGGCTATCTGAATTGCGCTGAGAAAAGAATTTTAGCTTGTCTAGTGCATGTTGGAAGTCGGTAATTGATGAGCATGGTGAGTAGAGACGGCGGTCCTCGGATCGAAACGACGAAAGGAAGTCATCACGAGCTTGCTCAAACGTCCATCTAAATCCATGCGCAGAATACTGTTTCTTGTTAGAATTATTTTCGTGGTGATTGAGCAAGTAAGCTGGCCATTTTGCAATACTTCGTGTCAAGAATCTGCTGCGGTAGCTTATGGATCGTCTCTTACATGAATTCTAGATCGCGAGGACCAGAGTTAAGGTGTTTAGCCAAGAAAAGACATCTTTATAGGGATACACGAGGTACAACTTTGAACAGAGCAATTCATTCTGGTGTCATCGTGATATTCACAGTTTTTTTTATTTCTTTGAAGATCATTCTGGTGTCATGATGGCGTAAGCTACAGTTTCAGGCGGGACACTAGGCAGAAAACGCAATGCACTGCGACGTCACATTGGCAGTTGGTTCAAAAGCACGGTACGCAGCTTATGGTGGGCTTGTCACATGACATGTTGCATGATTTTGTGTTACAGGGCGAATTGAAACAGGAAACTGTCATTATTTAGCTGACCTAAGACGTTGCTTTGCATGACTTTCCGAGCGGAGTAATCATGACCAAAGCCAATAAGCATGCCAGCTCAAACATGTGGCGGTAGCATTGAAGAATAACAGTAAACCCTGACATTAGGCTGGAGATAAGACCAAAAAAAAAATGTATGCCTCAAACTCGCGCGCTCTTAAATCTGCTTGATGTCTTTGGGCATTGATTCTTTGTTACACACTTTTTTGTAGCCTATTCAACTGGTTAACGACCGATGGGACAAAAAGGTGAATAGCTGATATGACTGACCTCGTTCAAATAGTAACCACTATTGCATTGGCAACCGACAAAGCAGCTGTCAATACAGAAGTCGGGGGGGGTTGGCGCCTTGCAGGTAGGTGGGCACTGAGTCCCGCATGTTGTGTATGTGGAATTTGCCTGCGTGAAAGAAGACTGGGTTAGATTATGCAAGATTGATAGAGAAGAGATTCGTCTATCATACTGGGCATGCAGGAGCTCGCTTTTCTAGCAATGGGCTAGCGATTGAGCTCGCGACGAACAATGCGAGAATGGAGCCAAGAACCTTCATTGTGGAAAGGTTTTTGAGATGCAGTACTGCTTTTTTGGAGTTCACTATTGTGGGCAAATGATCTGAGAGAAGTAAGAGGTATGAAGCCGATGAAATGAGATGGAACAGACCGGGCGGTATGCATTTTAAATAGGGCAGAACCGATGGCAAACCGTCACGTTGGTGGTTGCGCGAGCCCTTGCCGCAGCTAACAGCATTCCTTCGGACTATGTCCTTTTGAAAATGAAGGGAATGCCATGTGGGCACCGTCGTGCGGTTGAGTAGAATAACATTTAATCTAGCGCGAAGCGTAGGAATGCGGAATCAGGGTCCGCTTCGAGTCTCGGCGAAGAAAACCGGGGGCACTCATTGGCACGTTGGCAGATTGACGGTGGCTAATCATGCAGATGCGCAGATCCTAGGAGGGACATTAGCCTCGCAGCTTGCTGTAATTTACGTAAATAGCTTTTAAAAGCCGCCGATGGCTTGAAAGCGGGTATTTGGCCACTAGGCAAAAATTGAGGCCAGTGCAAGTTCCGCCACGGAGCTTTGCATTAGATGATCCCTTCGCCGCTCGCATGCGATGTGGCGGGCTTGTGTGGTCAGACATATTTAGCCCTGGTAGGAAGTGATGAACCAGTAAATATCAGCTATGTCACGACCTTGCAGGTGCGGCTGGATTAGTCTGAAACCTTTATATTGCATCGTTGCCCAAGATTTAACTGAAATAGCGTTGAAGTGGTAACCATAAAATCTTTGCCGGCATAACCCGGAAATTCTATCCAAGGAGAAGCTGCTGTGCCATTGTGAATTGGGTTGGCCCCATGTCAAATGTGTATAAATAGATTGGGATAGGCTAGTACGTGAGTTGCTCAGTACTTCTAAACGGAGGTTTGTGTTGACATAATCATTTGGGATCAACGGATAGAAACACCGGGGTTATGTGGTGTGTATTCGATATGTACTACCTGTTGTAAAATAATGAACGGCTTGATTCACATGAGAAACTCCTACAACCTTTCCGCACCCCGCTATTCCAGTTGGCAAGAGTGCACACATCCATCCTCCGTACACTCCGGTTCCCACAGATTCGAGAAGCGACTGGGGCCTTTTATCCTCTTAAAAGATCAATGATGAAACTGGCTAATTAGATCCACAAGGTTGCTACCAACTCTCAGAAAGCTCTAGCCTCGTTATATTTATGCTCAATTCTGAGCAGCCTAGTTCTAAAAGTGTATATGAGAGAAAAAAGATGTGGTCCAGCTTTTGCGTATCGCGAAGTCGTGGATGTATGCGTTCTGATGTCCACTGGGGATCGACAGCCCAACTGTGCCATGCGACCTTCACGTCGCCACGACCTGGTCTTTTCGCTTAAAGGCATGTGAGGCTGTTGTCTGCCGCGGTCGGTATCGCTGCGGAGGATGTTATGGGTACATTGAAGAGTGGGAAGTGGCTGAATTTGCCGTCGTAAATTTTATATGGCAAGTATCTAGACTCTGAGAAGATCGCATAGAAGGGACTTGGTTGGAGGGTAAAAAGCCTAGAGTTCAGATAATGGACATCCAGGTTTGGCTACATAGGGTATTTGAAAGGGTCACTAGCAAACTAAACATTGTTGATCCAGTTATATTATCAGGATTTTCCTAAATACGAATAGCCAGTTAATTAATAACACTGCTAATATTCAAACCTGTTACGCCTTGCCCCACAAATTCTTCAAAACAATGCAAATGGATACAGCCTTTTGGCAGCCCAGTCCGCTAAACGAACTCCCATCGAAGACCCAATAACCGTCAACCCTCTATCAGCCGCGAGCTTTTGCTCGAGGGTAGAATAAGCGCATCTACTTAGCAACGACAGTGGCCAGATGAGCAAATACCCGCAACCAGCTTTGTATTCCGGTACACCTTTCTTGTTACCCCAGTCGTCTATCTCTCCAAGCGCGAACGGGATGGTGTTGGACACGGTGTGCAGCAGGCTTTTAGCATTACTTTCGGCCATGCTAAGTATTGCGCATGCCTTTTGCTTGCCGGAAGGTTCGCTAGATAAATCATTTGCCAGGATTTTCTCACAACAATTCGCAGCGTGAGTATAAAACAAAATAAGAGTTGAATGCTGCATTGACCAAAAGCAAGCAGTCCACCGAGAATGATAGATTCGAACATCTTTAATGTTGGCGAGCTTCCGAGGCTTCAAACTCTGGGGTACAGAATGTGTCAATGTGTCAATTTTGCTTTGAAGCATCGTCACATCGTCCAGAATATGTAGCAGAGATTCTTCGAGTGATGAAAGATCTCCATTCCTGTCCGGTAGATCACTCTCCGCGCAAGTATTTCTGGCAGTGTGGCAGAAACGCATCACATCATGCATAATGCGCGTCATTTGGGTCAAATAGTCTTCTTCAGGTAATCCGCACAGTTCAATCCATCCTGGTTGCATAGATATATATCTGTCTGTGATTGAATGAAAGAACTATTGTAATATTAGCACTCTATAATTCCCGTTGGTTGTAGTAGAATCTAACAATTTGAGTATAAGCCCACCCATAGAGCGATTTATTTGATTCACGAGGAGGACCTTTCGACTCCCTGAGTCGTATGAGAGACACCATTCCGGATATGTGGGAATTCCCAGTTCCAGACCTAATGCCATCAATATCCTGGTAAAACATTAACTTGGTTTTCAAGAAGATGACAGTCTGTTAAATTACCTCGAAGAGACTTAGGAGCATGGTTGCTGCCAAAGTGTCATCCAATGACTCGTCTGCTGGATGCTGAAGTGCTAAGTTCAGGGAAACAAGCGCCTGATGATACAGTTTACGAGCTTTGAGTTGCATTGGGGAGGACTTTGTAGAGTAGTACAACGATAAATAGGCTACAGCTTCCAGTGATGGTCTGAGGGATGAATTTGTGGGTGACCGGAGGTACAAGTCGGGAAGAAATTCGAGATGACCTAGTGCGCCTGACTTGGGTTTTATGGGATGTTGATCGAGGAAATATCCAATAGCTACCGTCTCCCATTCAGGCTCGGGAGACCATACTGACATGTTCGAGACTAAAGCGGCTTCTGTTGAGCTGGCTGGGGACGGTTGGATCTCATCAGAGCTTGAGGCACTTTCACCTGGAGAGGAAACCAAATGCGTCCTAGCATGAATGGGATTTCTGGACCGCAGCTCCGGGTTTTCAAACCGAATAACAAGGTTATTTTCGTACCCTGGACACGGCCGGCCGTACTTTTTGCATCGTTCACATTCCGGGCGACCCTCATCACACTGAACAAAAATGATGAGATACGTTTGCGAAAGGGGGTTTGTTACCCACCTTGACTTTCCTTTTCCGACACCTGGCACAACCTGAACTTCTCTTGCCAGGATAAACCATTTTATCGAAATCTGTCGTCGTTGTTGAAGAAATGAAAAGAGGCACGCATGACTGGTCAAGCAGCCGCATCATCCACTGGATGCGGCTAACCCTGGAACGGCTTAGGCTCACCATCCCCGCATGTACAATCACGAGACCATGGAATGGTAAACTTTCTCCTCCAGTGGCTCTCCAAGGAATTTGCAGTCGTGCTAATAACTTGGTCATAACATTTCGAAATTAAAATTGTCTTTTAATCATTTCAAAAAAGAAAGGAGGCTTTGTTTAGTTATGATACGGTAAATAGTCTCCAAGTATGGCCAAAATGTTCTTGAGATTTTAGAGTCTCAGTGGATGGCTATAAAACCTGCTGCAAACCTCTCTCTGAGATTCAAAATCATAATAACTACACATGAACCAAAAAACTTGTACAACCCTAAGCCAAATTATTGCATTACCAAAAACGAACGACAACTCTGTTTATGAAGCGGGATTTATCTTTGATTATCGGCTGAACGATCCCGGTGCGCTGGCTTCACCACATTCATGGTGGAGCTGCCGCTAACCCAATTGAGCCCCTGTTTGCGAGGTGCATTGGTTCCATTTCTTTCACCTTGTCAGATTTGGAAAGCACTTGCGAGGTGCGTCGATGGCTGGACGTGCCTCGGTATGCTGTCGCGGTCCCATGAGATGATTGCTCTGCTGACTTGTAGACCACTCTTTGGTTCTGCGCAGGCTCCAGCTTTACAGCAGAATCAGCGACTATTGTCAAGCGCGACAGGACGGAGGCTCAACGGAGGATTCGATGCGATACAGGATGGTGGTCTCGTTAATCATGAACAATCCTGGAAATATTAATCTGCAAGAGCTAGTACCAAACTATATTCCAAATTATGTACTTTTATACGGAACCTCAAAAGTCCAATTGCCTGCTCCCACAACCTTGATATTGTCGCCTTCGAAGCCAGGCATGATAATCTCCATTTTAGTTGTGGGTGGAACAACAACCTCAATCTTCAATTTGGAGACACCTTCGTCTCCCTTTTCCAACGACCAGAAGCCAGAGACTCTCCCATACGGCGTCATATGCTCTGCTTTAGCCCAGGAAAAGTCTCCTCCTATGTCTGGCCTCATCTGTGACCTTCTCCAGCCTGGAGCAGTAGAACGCAAACCCACAAGCCGTTCGAACATGAAAGCAGTCACTGCGCCAAAGGCATAATGATTAAAGGATGTCATTTCACCAGGATTGATGGACCCGTCTGGCCGCATACTATCCCATCGTTCCCAAACGGTGGTTGCTCCCATTTTGACAGGATACAGCCACGATGGGCATTCTTCATTCAGTAGCATCTTATAAGCTACGTCGATGTGGCCGGTTTGCGCAAGTGCCTCGCACACAAATGGGGTCCCAGCAAATCCAGTGCCGATCTTGAACGAGTCTTTTGACACAATCTCTGCAAGCCGGTCCCCAGCCCGAATCATCTGACTAGGCGTAAGAAGTTTGAAGCAGATGGCCAGCGAATATGCCGTCTGACTGTCTGATAAAACTCTCCCACTTGGGCAGACATATTCCTCTAAAAACTCTTTATGTGCAGAATCTCTTTGCTGTTGGTAGCATTTTTGATCTTTTTCATGGCCAAGAATTTTGGCTACTTGGGCCATAATGTCAAGACATCGAATTAGAAACGCATTAGCCACCAATAGAGGATCTGTCATAGCTTTCGCTGGGTTCTCAGGAGGTGCATTTGGGTCTAGCCAGTCCTGTGCACAAACATTAGAATATTTTCCAAATTTTATTGCGGGATAGTTAGGGTGCACATACAGCGAGCTGGAAAGTTGTCAGATCCCACAAATGAACAGGGCCAGTCTTATTCCGAGGAATCTTGTTGACCCACGCCACCATGGAATCATATTGGCGCTCTAAAATATCAACGTCGCCCGTTTCTTGCCAAAGGGTCCATGGTGCAAGAATGACGACATCGTGCCAAATTGCATTCGGGAACAACTTGCCCCAGACGGGGTCTCCCAACAAGGCATTTGGGGAAACGATGGGCGGGTTGCCGCCGAGCACTTGCTGGTCGAATGCCACGTCAACTAGCCAGTTCTTGAGAAACGGGAAGCATCTATAAAGCAGCACAGCGGTGGGGGCAAACAAAGCCAGATCTCCCGAGTAGCCTAAACGTTCGTCGCGTTGAGGGCAGTCGGTAGGGACGTAGAAGAAATTTCCCCTCATTCCCCAGCGAACATTACTGAACAACTGGTTGAGCATGGAATTTGAACACTCGAATGAACCTGCGGGCTCCATATCGGAGTTGCATACAACCGCCTCGACAAGATCGACAAGATCCGCCTCAGGTTGCTGCCAGCCATCAATCTGCAAATACCGAAATCCATGGAATGTAAAGCGAGGCTCAAAAGTCTCTCCATTCTCATCTCCCTTAAGAGTGTAAACATCTTGGGCATCGCAATGCCGAAGAGTGCGAATACAAAGCTCGCCTTTCTCAAGCACCTCTGCATGCAGCAGCGATATACGATGACTCCGAGGGCCCGATATCTTCTTGAGCCTGGCATAGCCCACGAGATTCTGCCCAAAATCTAATATGAGCTTCCCTGATGGAGACTTGATTTGCTTTATCGGCCGTATTGTCTCTAAACGTCGAACTGGTTCTGCAAAACCGGAAGTAAGTTCTACCTTGTCCGAAAGAGGTTCAACTTCCACATTGCTCCATTGCTGCGTGCCCGCGCCAGGTCGCGACCAGCCATCGACTTCCATGGTTGCATCATACTTTTCCCCATTGTAAAGCTCGGCAAGCCTGATTGGGCCTTGGGTAACAAGCCAGGAATCGTCGGTGCAAATGGTTTGCGTGGACCCGTCGCGATAGTGTATCTCGAGTTGGGCAAACACAGCATTTCGGACACCCCAGATATTGCGGCGCCCGCCCTCGAAGCCGAAACGACCGCTGAACCATCCTTCGGCAACTCTAATTCCCAGACAATTTCGGTGGGAAATTTCGTTGGTTATGTCATATGTCTGATACTGAAGTCGTCCAGCGTATGATGTCCAACCAGGAGCCAGAAAATGATCTCCCACCCGTTTTCCATTGATCTCTGCTTCGTATACGCCGTGAGCCGTGATGTATAGCCTTGCAGATAAAACGTCTTCCTTGGTATTGAATTCCTTGCGAAAGAGGTCTTCTGGTTGTGGTGCCTCTTCACTGGACTCGGCCCAGGGCGCCGACACAAGTTGGCAGCTCCAATCATGCCGCGAAAGCAGCCCAACCTCCAAGGTTGATGGTTCGCTCCGCGGTGAGAATCCCGCCTGCCCTTTGCCTCTGGTTCTCACACAAACTGAATACCTCTTCCGAGATTCCAGTGGCTTTTCATAAGGCCAAGGCACAAGCTGGGAGTCTGGGGAGGTGACTTTGACAGAACACAACTCATTAGCCCCATCGCTCGTGAGTTGCTTGAGCTCGATGTGATATTCCTCTTGCTCAAAGTCTCCTGTAATATTCTCATAGCGCCAAGAGATTCTGGGTCTAGCTTCATTCACCCCAAGTGTCTCTCCATGGCGATAGTGCTCGAATCGGACGTCCACGATGGTGGCGGACATAGTAGAGGATTTACCGAGGGAAGGTTAAAAGGTCAAAGATTGTGTTATTTTAGCTCGAATAAGGGAGAAAAAACAGCGAAATTACATATACACAATAATCATCGACTCATCCATTTTTTTCGGGACAATGACGGCCGAGATGCAGGTCTCCAGACCGCTCACTCACCTGCCAGAAGGTGGGTCGCAGATGAGATCGATCAAAGTCATCTTTCGCTCTCGCGATAATGGATCCAGGCTGTGACTCCTTCGAAACCCGATGGAGCGCCATCTCGGATCACAATTGTGCGGTTTTCCGAGTCGAACCATGTCGCATTTAGTGGCAAGGGTCGCCTGAGTCCGCCAACTCCTAGTGGATGGGTCGAGACATGGGTCCCTCTCCACGAGTTTCCCACGCTAACTAGTTTGCGGGGTCGACTGCATCGCTGGGACCTGGGGAAGAATCCGGGGGGCAAGTCTAACTTTGTCGTCCGGCAGTTTGACAGCCAAGCATCATCAATCGTCCGAGCTGGAGCTGGGCGAGTTCGCTATGACTTAGGCCGAAGTCAGTCTCAAGGAGTAGCGTTGTGCATCTATTTATACCCTGTCGGAGATCCTTTACAATTGCCTGCTCCTCTTCACTACCTGCTCTTCCCTCACAAACAAGACTACACCGCAATCTACAGCTAAAATCATGGCGGATAAGCAGGAGCCTCACGTTGAGCACGGCGAGTTGCGCGATGAAAAGGGCAATGCCGACAACGCCCCCGATGAGACTTCTGCCACGGGCCAGGGTCTCACTGGATACGAAACCCTAGGTCTGTGGGAGACGGTGAAGAAGTTCAAAGTCAACTCACTCATCTGCTCTGCCATGTGTTTCAGTGCTGCTACAGACGGCTATCAAATTGGGTAAGGCCCCTAGCATGCACATCCAAGTGGTGTTTACTAATGTTCGGATGACAGCATAAACGGAAACATCATCTCCAACCCGGGCTTTGTTCAGCAATTCGCGACCGAAACCAGCGCCGATGGTACACCTGCTCTCGCCTCGCCTATTCTTAGCGCATGGGGCTCTATCATGTCTATCGGTCAGATTATCGGCATGACAAGCTTGCCATTCATCTCGGACAGATTTGGTCGCAAGGTTGCCATGTATAGCTTCTGGTTTGTGATCGCTTTGAGCGTCATGTTCGAGAGCATCGCAACCAAGTGGCAAATGTGGCTCGTTGCAAAGCTTCTTGCTGGAATTGGTGTTGGTTGCATGCAATCAACCATCCCCACCTATATCAGCGAGGTAGCCCCGACTCGCATTCGAGGTGCCCTCTTGATGTGCTACAGTCTTTGGTGGTCGCTCGGTGGCTTCTTTGCTCCTGTTGCCCTTCAGGTGCTGTCCGAAACTGATGCCACAGAGTTCAAGATCCCAATCTATACTCAATGGGCTCAAGTTGGTTTGATGCTAATCATCTACCTTTTGGTACCAGAGTCTCCAGCTTGGCTCGCGAGTAAGGGCAAATTTGAAGAAGCCAAGAAGACATTATCTCAACTCCATAGTGACGTCTCCGATTATGATGCAGAGAAACAGCTGCAGGTTTTGATAATATCCATCGATCACGAGCGAGCGATTGCGGCGGAGCAGCGCGCTGAGAAGTGGTACAGCATCTTCAAAGGAACCGATGGCTACCGCACTCTTGTTGCTCTATGGACCCTCCTATCCCAGCAATTCATTGGCCTCACACTATTCTACAGTTACAGCTCTTACTTTTTCCAACAAGCCGGTATGAAGGATCCTTTCAAGGCAACTTGCATTACCAGCGGTATCAGCCTTGCTGCAGGGCTGTGCGTCGTCTACGCAGCCGAGCGTATTGGTCGTAGAACCCTTTCATGTGGCGGAACCACGGTTTGCTGGGCCTGCAACATTGGTGTCGGAATTCTCGGCGTAGCACCCCAAGTCGGGGCTACCAACTACCTCTTTATTCTTTTCTGTTGCATCTGGTGTAAGTCACGGTTATATCACAACTCGAATAGAATGCTGACCGTGATCGAGCGATTGGGCTTGTTGCCAACGGAGCCACTGGATGGGGTTTTATCGGAGAGATCTCGTCACAACGTCTCAGACCATACACTGCAGGTTTCGCTGCTGCAACGAGTTGTGTTGCCGGGGTGGTGATGAATGTTTTAACACCATACATGGTAAACTCCAACCAATGGGACTGGGGCCTCAAGACCGGCTGGTTCTATGCTGGCGTTGGTCTCCCTTTCACGGTTGCTATCTGGTTCCTGATTCCCGAAACCGCTGGGTAAGTCGATCATCATGCGAACATATTATTTCAGTTATACTAACTCAATATCAAGACGTACCTCCGCCGAGCTCGATGAGTTGTTTGAGCGAAAGATTAAGCCATGGCGATTCCACAAGACGACAACCATGACCCAACGAGCTGTCGAAGTCGGGTCCAAGAAGCTGAGTGAGCAGGCGTGATATGCCATAGGTGGTGGATGTCTACATATACAAGTAGCAGGATCCTTGGCTCTCACATTAAATTATCATCTTGTACATGTTTAAAACTCTGACAATTGCGGTTCATCGTTTTAAAATTACACAAACCGCATGGCGGCAGCAGGCGACACTAGCCACAAATCACCCCACATCACAATGTGCACAGGGAGCAGGGAGGTCGATTCTTGGTCTAGGGTAGGTGACATGAATTTTATTTGCTTAATTGTGACTATGAAATAATGTGTATGCGCTTTGATAATGATGCTTTGTGTGTAATACATAAAATGAAAATGAAATAGTTTTGAGGGGAGTTTTGGGCCGTCGAAATAAGAAATAATCTCGAAACCTTGTGCGCAAGGTAATGAATGGTGTGTTGCAATCCATTTGTCTCTGTTCATCCCCGATTTCTAGAATCAAGAACATATTTTGACAAAATATGAAATTTGTCGCCTAGACTTAGAAATTGTTTTGATAATTCACAAGAGTGAATTCAAAATTTGTTGTGATTTAGTGAGTGTAGGCGGGAGCGTCCTCCATAATGACATCTTCCACCTCAGTAGTTTGGGCATTTTGTGCAACTTTGGCGATGACCTTTTGATGAAGGTGTCTTGTATGATGCCTTCTCCAAATGGAACTATGTGGCGGAGTTTTGACAACCGAGAAAGGGCGAGATTGCCGTCCAGTATGGCGGTCCAACAGCTTGAGATAACGATCAGCTTGAGACTGTGGAGGTCCAACATGGTTCACTTGTGGCTGTGGCTGTAGCTGTGGCTGAATGTGTGGGTATGGTTGAGGCTGGACTAGAGGCTGGAGTTGTGGCTGGTGCCAGACCTGAGCCACAGTCAACTGGCAGATAACCAATGTCCCACTCGCAGGCGAGAGGCTGCTCTGAAGCTGGTTGGTCATGATTGATGGTGATGGCGCAGCTTGTGAACGGTGCCTTGGAATGCTTTAATGAGTCTTGATTGCTTGGGTCATACAGAAGGAGTCGTTGGGTGACGAGCATGTTGTATACATTCAAGGACAGGCCTCTTAAATACCAATCGGTGGTGTTAAATTTAAGGCGGTTTATTTAGATAGTCTTTTTAGACGATTTATTTAAACACCATTTATTTAAAATGGTTTATTTAAAATATTAAATCTAATAGCAAGACCCAACAGTCATGTTTTAGCCGCCGACAGGCCTGTAATGGATGGGAGCAGAAATAGCTCGGCGGCTGCTCTCCTCTTTGCAGTGGTTAGTTATGACCAGGGCTAACCAACAGAGAAAATATGAAGGCGGCTAACCAAATCCGGAACATCCGCACTAACTAAAAAAGGACTGGGCTATCTTCATTAATTTACACACGTATTTATGCGATCTATGTCATAGCACAACAACCAGGATTATGGTGGATGGAAAAGTAGGATATCCCTCGACATCAAATTTAGCCAGCCCATCGTCCTTCTTACAAGTACAGCTTGGGCATCATATTCTGTACCATTTACTTCCGAGGATTATAATCGAAATTTTGATTGCGACAGATCACAACAGATAAAAGATGGGTGGGTTATCGGACACCACAAACCCGACAAGCAGAGGAGCAAAGTTATTCATTCTATGCACCAAGTAATTGTATCATGAGAAGGTTGGGTAATTACAATTGTATATGTATCGGAGAAATCCCTAATTCGCTATTGTAAAGTGGTGGCAACTCCTGAATCATTGCTTTCAGCTCTCTTGGAGTCTGCATGGGGTTGAAATAATAAAGACCACCTGTATTGCCTTGCGATTTCGAATGCAAGGTTGATCCATATAATCCTAAATCGAGCACATCTGTTGCGGCCTTTCCTGGTCCATTCAAAAGAACAATTTTACAGTCCCTTGGGTGCGGAAGATGGCCATCCGAAGATCGATTTCCATCAACACTCTTGAATTGCCATCGGCATTCAGAATATGCTCTCGCCAAGTTTGTGAGCGCTGTGTCAATAGCTGTTGGGCCGCTAGGCATAACTAGGAGAAGGTTGCCAAAAGGATCAATGAGAGCAGCTGTATTATCAGCTCCAGCGCCAACAACATAAAGGACAGCTTTGAGCTTGCCCCGGTCGAAAGACTCGTCGAGGTCAATGGTGGTGTCCACGGCAAACGGCCAAATTTTGGCGAGAAGCTTTTTTTGAGGGTTGTCATCGGGAAGTTTAGCTATATTTAGAGGAACTGGACTTTCACGGGAAAAAACCCGTTCCATTGCCGGGACGCTATCCCAGAAAGCTTTGACGGCCCGCTGGTTTAGTTCAGCAGAAATGGATTGCCCGTAGAAAATACTGGACTGTGAGCCCATCCAGGGCACGCTGGGAATGGCGAAATAAGAAAATTGCTCGTGAGCGCGGGACCGGAGGGCAGATGGAAGCGCTTTAAAGTCCCACCTCTTTGTCCAATTGATGCCGACTCCGTCATCATACGACATGATGGCGACGTTGATGCCAGATGCCAGCAAGGCTCCAGTGCACATTACACATGGATCCACGGTGGTTATAATTGTGACCTCGTTCGCTGGAGGAAGTGTTTGGATAGATTGACGGAGAAGATACCAGGATACTAATTGTCGCTCGGCGTGTGCTGATGGATCTCGGGTCGCGTTGTCCTGGATAACTCTATCATGGATCGAGTACAAGGCTTTTCCTGTCTTGTTCTCCAACAGTATTGCTCCAACTCCGCATTTTGACTGGCGGCATGCTTCTTCTGATAATAGGATGGCCGCCTTGGCATACCGCTTTGGATCCAAGGCCTCATTGGGGATTATTTCACTGGTATCGAGTGAGAATAATTACACCAAGAGATATTATGAATTTTCTTTATCTGAACTAACCATTCAGTGACAGGAGGGTCCTTTGTTTCGCTGCGTGCTGTGAATCCCAGTGCTCGGAACAGCTGAGCGGCCATTTTGTGCCAAGAACAGCTACTTGGCCTTCCTCGCCGAGCTTAACGGTATTATCCCTGTCTGAATTCGTGAGAAATGGTACGGCGACATTGTATGCTGCCAGTTTTGATAACCGGCATCCAGCGCCTTTTTCCTTCACAAAGGGACTTCTTCAACTTACTCGAAATTATCGTATTTTTCTTTCCACATACAAACCCACGCCCAGCCCTTGTTTTGCTAAGAGTATCAAGATGCTTTGGGGCTGGAATGCATTTTGCGTTGCACTGTTTCCAAAATCATGGATCTGAAATTTTTTTTGTGGCTGGCCGGAATGCAGTTTTATACCCCAGAAACAGCGTTCGGAGTGCCTGCCGACGGACATCAGCTTGGATTGGATTGGAATGAATCAGACTTCGAGTAGGAAGAAAATTCAGGGTCGCATGACCTGTTCCTAGAGTCAAGTAGGTCAAACCTAGTCTGATGGTTAAGTTTAGCAGGCGAAGATTAATGCATATGGTTTGCAGTAGCATGATGCTTTGACCAATCAAGTTAAAACCCCTCAGTACTGTCATCAGTGAAGGTTGAAGTTTTAGCTAGTTAGGCAACGCCCAAAACTGTTATCGAGTCATGGTAATCATTCAACTTCCAATCAACCACAGAGATAATATTTGTCCCTAGACGAAGGCTTGGATACAAAGAGAATTGATTGGAGCTTAGTTCTCGCTCTGGAGACTTTTGACGGCGAGACTCAAAGCATGGTTCTTGAACTAGCAAGTCATTGCATTCCACACCCAGTAGAAAACTCAAAAATAAATGCTCAAGGAAAGCTCCAGTGCAACTGAGACACTATTGTTGGATTATAAATGCAGCAGTAAGGCGCTATATTTGCTAAATTAATCTGCGGACTAAACACTCCGTTTCCATCAAGCTAAACATGATCTTCCATCACACCATTTTGCTAGCTGCGGCGCCTCTGGCCGCTGCCGTCCTTAGCAACCCCCAATCATGCCCTATTGACATCCCAATCTCCTGCCAAAATGGCACTGCGGTCCGAAACACTTGCTGTTTCATCTCTGCTGGTCACCTGCTGCTGACACAATTCTGGGATTATAAACCGGCGTTGGGACCATCAAGTGAATCTTATTTCCTTCAATAGGGACAGTATTTCACTAACATCTCTAGACTCATGGACTCTCCACGGTCTTTGGCCAAACAACTGCGCAGACTGCCAAGGCTGCCCAAAGTATCCACAGAGGTGTGATCGCAGCCGCGAGTACCCCAACATTACCAATGTCCTGATTGAAGGCGGTGCACTCACGACTTTGGAGTACATGAAGGAGTTCTGGAAGAGTAACAATGGCAACGATGAGAAGTTTTGGAAGCACGAATGGGACAAGCACGGCACCTGCGTCAGCACCTTGCGACCCAACTGCTACCACAATTACCGCGCCACCGAAGACGCCGTTGATTACTTCAAGAGGGCCGTGTCCAAGTTCCAAGAGCTGCCTACATATGAGTGGCTGGCCAACGAAGGCATCGTCCCGTCTAACGATAAGAAATACCTGCGGCGGGACATACAGTGGACTCTCAAGAAGTATCATGGAAACGACGTGACCTTGAAGTGTAAGAGCGGGAGACTCCGCGAGGTATGGTATCATTTCAATGTCCATGGCTCACTGCAGTCTGGCACGTTTGTGAGTACAGAGCCTGATGCAGACGTGAGTAACTGCCCGGCAAAGATTTGGTATGAGCCAAAGCTCAGCTATCGCAAGCCTGGAGAGGGCTTTGATTCAGGCGATCTGTAGCTTTACTTGTGGCCCATGCCTGAGTTGGCCAAGACTGGTGAAATAGTTGAATCAAATCAAATCAAATCGAGTAAATCTCAATATCTAAACGTAACATGTTTCAATATGGCCCATGACCTTGATGATATCGTGAATTTCTGGCCATCAAGCTTCACATTGGTAAATCAAAACAAACATCATTTTTATACAATGGGGTTTCATTTATTCAGAACAATCATTATTTACATTGGGACATTCCTTCTTCCGCTCAAAATCTCGTGAAGCCATTCTCAATGACTCCTCCAACAAGAGTTCCAGGCTTCCTCGTACCCATTTGCACATTGGTGGTGCTCTCCACGTCGGCAATACCTTGGACTCCAGTCTGCTTGACTGTGAATTTACAGAGACGGTCCACACATGCCATGCCTAGATGCCAGCACACAGAGGCCGCAGGGGTCACGGCCTCGCATTCAATATCGAAGACCTCGTCGGTCGACAACACCATGTGTAGTCTTCCTCCGCGAGTCGAGCAGCTGTCCACCTCCATGTAGACAATGAGATCGACCTCCTTGGCAAGAGTGATCTCGCCGTCTCGCACCACCCAGCCAAAGTTAGCCACACGATCGGTCACAGCCGCGTGCCAGCTCACGGCAGCAAAGGAGAAGTTTTCTCCAGCGGTTCCGACGAACCATCGGTGGCCATAGGCCGAAACACCCCAATCTCGGGTTCCCCAGGCGTGGTCTCGCACTGAGAGACCCTGGATGTTATAAGTCTTTCCGTCAAATGTCACGGAGCCGGTGACTCGGCCTGGGATATCAAAGTGTGCTGCAGCCAAGTCGGCGGCCATGCTGCCACGCTTGGGGAAGCAATCGACATTGGGTCCAGTGTCGCGGTGGATAATGTTGGCGTGGACACCGGCGTCTGGGTGATCGATCTTCCAGGTGTGGTTTCCGTTCTCGTATGTGACTGTGCATGTATCATCGCCAGATCCAAAGCTGCCATCTGGTGGTGTATCAGCCTCTCGTAGGGCGTTGGTGTAATCGTGTCTGAAAATAGCGTCAGGAGTAATGATGTTGGTCCAGACAATAGCCTCGCCACCGTTTGGTCGGTTTGGCTCGTGGCCCAATCTGTGGAATCCTCCAATCTTGTTGGTATCATCCCACCACACCAACACAACACTGTTCTGCCAGTTGGGTGTGTTACCCCAAGGTCTTCGCTTCATGGTCTCTTCACCAAATACTGTAAAGGCATGGGCTTGTGGGCCGTGTCCATCCGGTCTCACGACACGAGTGGCGACGGCCTGTTTTGGCTGGTCATCGGCGACCTCTCCTGACGCAATGGCCTTGTAGCTGGGGTGTCGAGATGTGTAGTCCAGACCAATGCCCATGAACGAGGCTAGGTATCCGAACTCGACGAAAAGGAATCGGAAATCACGGCTGTCTCCGACCTCAAGATTTCTAGTAGCACGGTTCAAGGCTAGCACAAGACGCAGTACACCGTAGGCTTGGGCAAATGGGTAGTACTCTTCGCGCACCTCAGGGCCTCCTGCTTCCCGGTAGTGCTCGAGGAACTTGTCCCAGCTATAAGATTGGCCGAGGAGGGGTTGGAGGTACGAAAGATCCTGCTCAGGAGAGAGGAATTCGGCGCACTCCCAGTCCAGAATACCAGTAACCTCTCCATCTTTTTGTAGAATATTGTGTAAAGCATAGTCTCCATGGCTCAGAACTGGAGTACGCTCATCATCTGGCAGATGAGTCTGTAGCCAGTTTAGGAGCCAGCGAAGGAATGGAGATGGCAAATGATCGACATCTTTGAAATACGTAGCCCACTCGTCCAAGCTCTTCTTGTAGCGATCCTTGATTGTGGTGCGCCTTACGTCTTCAACATCTTCACCTATCGACTTGAAGTAGCGAGAGAACTTGTCCAACGAGTACTTGTGGAGCTTGGCAAGGTTGCCTGCAATCTGCTTGGCGGTCTTCTCCTCCAATGCAGAGCTGTCTTTTCCGAGGTACATGCTGGAAATGGCGCCGTCAATTCTGCTCATGGTGAAGAAGGGGGCATCTACATCGGTAGGAGGAGGGCTAGCGAGATCGAATGGTTGAGGGCAAGGGAAGTCTGTGTTTTCGCTCAAGTCACGCAGCAGAGCAAATTCTTCCTCAATGTTGAATGCTCCACGAAGAACGATGGGAGCCGTGTCGGCCTTTCGGATAACAAGCTTCTGGGTGACATCAGCGTCGGGCTGAGAAGACTTGATCTCGCATCCATATGTCTGCTTTCCGTGGCCTCCAACCAATCTCTTGAGTTGAGTCACTTCGACTGTAGAGTCCGATCTGGAAGTTTGCAGGAATGATTGCAGGGCCTCGGTTGGGAGACCACCGCTGCTACTTGGCTTCGTTACGCCGTTGGTCTCTCCGTTGGTTTCACCGTTGGCCTCGCCGTTGGCTTCACCATTGGTGTGGCCGTTAGTGTGGCCGTTGGCATCGCCATTAGTCTCTGCATCCTTAGTCTCCTCCTCGGCCTTAAGGTGGATGGCAGAAACCTCCTCAATTGCCTTCAAACTCTGTGTGTAATAGTCTGTCTCCCACTGCGCGGCCCGGCGCAAAAGAGTAGGCGCTGTGCCCACTGTGGAGGTTTCGAGCTCTTGGCACAAGACAGAAATTCTTTCTGTAAGCTTCTTATGTTTACTGGCTAAATCATCGAAAGCTGCATCATCAGCGACATCTGGAATCAGGCCACCTTCGTAGCCCAAGGCAGATCGCATATCTGCTTCCAGAGTGAATCCTTGGACGACCAGTCCATGCATAACTCGTCTTGTTCCATTTTCATTAGGGCTATATCGAGCTAACAGCCCTGTGAGCAATTTGATAACAAGGTGATAGCTGTTTTGCGCAGTGTTGGAGCTGTCCGTGCTGGCTGGGAGGTGTGGCAGCACATCTTTATTGAGAGTTTTAATAGCGAGCTCTAGGATAAGAGCAGTCGGGTTTGGCCTCATGTTGACGGTGGTCCTCTGTCAACTAGAGGGACGTGGAGATTGACAAGGGTAGTGGGAAAAATTACAGCAAATCTTTATTGAAGACGAGCAAACTTGAATATTATACTTTGATCACTCTACTCTCGTATCGGCTTCCAGCTCCCTAAGACGGACGCGCGTGATTTGCCGGCGGCCCGGAGAAAGCTATTACATACTGCGTCATAGCTTAGTATTGTCGTCCTCGCTGGTAGATGATGATCCTTCGGGTGCGATTAGCGGTGTAGAATGCAACGCTGGCGACAGGAGTTTCAACATGTCCCAGGATCCTGCCAAAACGAGGATGCTTGCTGAACTGTAATTGGCCCGAAGACGTGGCCGGTGACTAGCCAAAGCGAGCTAAGGTAACTTAAATAGGATGGTCGCTACATGCGAAGGTTACAGTGGCTAAAGTAGGGGCAGGGCAGATAAAATAGACCGAACCAGCGAATTAGAAAGCCGATAGAGTCAGCCTCATAGAGAGACTACAAGAAAGCAAAGAGGCTAGGGCAGACACCTTCATGCACCCAACACCAACACGCCGAGGACCTCACTACTCTTTTTCATACCCTGGTCCCAAAGGAGCGTTTTGCCAACAAGGTCAGGGACTTAAAATCTCCGTAACAACCGAACAAGGTTTAATTGAGGGGGCCCGCCCGCGAAGGATTGACTTTCTACCATCTGAACCCGGTCCCCTGAATAGGGAAATGGGGCCGAAATCCTAGTCCCGCCATAAACTGGTTCCCCGACGTTAGGATTGACATTTGCAACCAAAACGAGCAATAACTTCCCATAAAGGAGAGCGTCCGTCCGATACCGAAAGTCCGGCCGTTTGCTATCAGATATCTCCACAAAAGGATCCTGTTCACTCAACTCCCGGGCCCGGTCTGTGATTTCGTGATTTATTATTGCCAGGGAAAATAACGCTATTCTAGCTCTCCAGCACACCACGTCAGACATTTCCTAGTAATAGCGGGAGTGGGACGATTCCCCGCTCATGCTTTCGCCCCACTGCGCACAGCTCAGGAGAAGCTCTGTTAACGGCCCATGCTATGTAGAGTGTCCCGAAAGAGTTAGGGCCGGTCGGTACCTGTCAGCGTGTCCTGGATCCTTTCGGGATTCAAATCCAAAAATGTCACTGTTTCAAAATATTCCAAGAACATGGCACAGGACTCAATCACCGAGTGAAATGTCGCACTTCATATCATGGGCTATGAGCTGGAATCAATTGGACTGTGCGCTGCATGCTTGCAAACGCTCCCCGCATGACCACCCCATGCCGTAGATCTCTTATCCAGGTAGCTGGGAAGCAATGACCCGCAATCTGAATATCGGTGTTGGTTCACGATAAATTGCTGCAAGTAATTTCGCTTGCAGGCAGTGGATAACCCGCTATCTTGTAGCATCCAAGGCTTATCTAGCTCGATTCAAACTTACGCACATGACAAGATCGCAAAACAGCATGTGAAAAGAATATTATACAAATATTTAAAGACAGCATCTTCCGGATGGCGCCTATACATCAGCACTACCAGTCAGATTCGAACTTCCTGCAATAACTATGATGGACTAGTCATCAGTTCGTTAAACTGTAGAGATGAATGACTATCATAGCGCGTATTGAGTGCTATAATCCCCCCATTAGGGTGGCTCGAGACTGATTGCTGTTATATTTGAGATGGTATTAAGCGACAATTTATATGCATAGATAGCGAGGATTATATGAAATCCCCTTGAAGTACGGACCCGAACCAATATGTCCAAGATAATTTGCATAATCGCCAACCGCCTTCACAAAGATCAAGCCAACATGGCGCCCATAATATTCCCCATCCCAATGTCAGCCGGAAGTATCGTAGCAACTCCCGACGGCGCATGCGTAGCCTGTGGGACAGTTTCCGTTGTCACAAACCACCTGGCATTCTTGATCACAATCGCTGCCCATGGTGCACGTTTTGAAACAATAGCCATTGATGCAGGACGTGCCTGCACCACAAGTAATGCTTGTGGTGCATTGGTTTGGCACACAAAGGTAAACAGTAGAATCGCATGAATACCCGTAGTTGCAATCCTCCGGCCCAAAACAATCTTTGCCATACGAACAGACTTTTGGTATTACAGGAGGTAATATGGACGTGGTTGATGTGGATATAGTCGACGTAGATGCTGATGTTGGTGTTGATGTGGTAGTGGCCGCTGGGGAGGTAGTATAACAAATCAAGTTACTTTGGGTCACCAGCGAGGCAGCCGAGACGCCCAGCAGAAGAAATCCTGTACAAAGATACATTTTTGGCGTTTTGTGAGAGAAGAGGGAAAAAGAAAAACCCCGAAATTAAAGAAGATATTGCTGATAATTACTGAAAACCTTGATTTGTGGTTGGAATGGAGCTAATCAATGGACAAGGCATCGATTATCCGTGGCGTTATCCTATTGTCTCAGCCCACATTTTCACTGGAAATCACCGTCAGTTGCATCCATTTAATGGCCTTTCATTTTATTATGTTACTTTTACACTATATCGCATCAGAATGTAAACTAACTAAACAGGGAAAGATGAGCTAGTTTCAATGCCCTCAGGCAAGCTTTTTCAGTACAAAGAAAATTCTGCCACTTGCCCCCTCTCCCGGTGAGGGTTCTTTTTTTATTCAATGTCGGACAATGAATTATTTTACAAAATAAAAAGGGAATCATTGGTGAGACTATCTTTCTGGCATTATCTAAAAGTTAGGGTAGGAAGGGTTAAGAAATACTGCCAAAGACAATATTTGAGGTCCAACGAGAAATAATCAAATGCATATTAGGGTTAAGCTACATTACCTGCCTTCTACTCTTTAAATCCACCCTCGCAATCCCTCTTTTCTGCCAGCCGAGCCATTTGTATAGTCTGGAGCTGAACAGTCTGCAATTAGACCTCTGCCTCTCATCGCTTTAATATTGTTTTCTGCAAGGAATATTTCCCATAAGTTTAAAACTCACAGGGCTGATATAGACAGTGCACCCGTTACGTGATGACTCGGCTCAAAAACCTTCACCTTCATCGTAGCAAACTCCGGACTCGCAGTCGTAAGTACCATCAGGACAGTCTTGCTGTGATGCACAAGATACCGCGCAAAGGTTTGTGTCGCAATCACTGTTTCCATCACATGTAGAAAAGCAGTAGTTATTAATACAAGTAGTACCTGCTGGACAGTTATTGGTTGATTCACAGGAGGGCGCTGCACACTGCCCAGCAGAACAAACCCATCCGTTGCAAGGTGAAGGGGGCAATGCACAGACCTGTGTAGTTGCCGGAATTGATAAAGATGTGGTAGATGTAAAGATGGTAGATGTAGAAGTTGTTGATGTAGTAGGTGTTGGGGAAGTGGTATAACAGATCAGATCAGATCTGGTGAAGCCACGACATTTAGAGCTGAAACACTCCAAGGAAAAAGCAGTATTATATAATTTTGCATTTTGTTCGGAATTTTGGAAGAAGAAATAAATCGACGCAAAAAGACATCACTCTCAGTGACTAAAACATTTTTACTGATCGATTGCCGGAATGGCGCCAATATATAGGTTAAGAAATGCAGACAACGCCTTTGTCTCGGACTAACTGTTTTCCGAAGCATACGACAATGGCACCTCTCAAGCTGCACCCCGTTGAATAATATTTCCTGATTTTTTCCTCAGATCTCGTTACATCCCTGAATTCACGTGCAATAGAACCAGATGGTACTGGAATGCAAGGGAGCAGGGGAACAACTGCACTTTCTTGATTTAAATTCCTCCCAGCTATATTACTCTATCATATACACAGACATTTGTCTCTTATGTCACTTTTCGATTGGTGGTTTTACTGTCTTTAATTCCAACGGATCCCACATCGGAGCATGCGGTATGGTATAAAAGCAAACACTGTAACATATGGTAGATTGGAAAGTTGAAGGAATCAAGTGGAGATTTAGCCAAAAAGAGTGTTATAGAACTTGGTACATCTTCAACCGTATCACATCTGTCAAACGGATATAGGGCACCATTGCACTACGCATTAGCAGAGTGTTCACTTCACTTTTGCCGTAGTCGGCAATGTGACAACATCTATAATTGAAAATTTAGGACACTACATACACAGATATATAGAGTAAATCCACTTTCAAGCACGTGACACTATGGTAGCTAAATCAAAGTGAAATTGGCTTCGAATAACTATAGTTTTCGGTTTAGATTACAGTATAAGCCTCCAATCGGCTAATTTGCTTTTGGTTATCTGATACTTGGGTCAGTTTGACAGACCAACCGGAAATGGAACTTGCATTTACCTCTCGTTCGAACATAACCTCGCATTTAGCAGAAGCAAAGGTAGTTCGCAATGCCACCATCGCCACCCGGGATGCACCTTCCTCCTCGGCCCTCGCAGTCACTCTTGCATCCCGCCAGGTTATTGGTAAAGTATTTGCCGCATGGGGCGCTGAGGGCTGTAGTCGTGGTAGCGGCGGCACTTTCAGTGGTGCTCACGGCAGCAGCGGAGGCCATGGCAGCCGATAGGGCAAAAATGACAATGTTGGCAATCTGCATGTTGATTGATGAGAAGTGTGAGATTTTTTGGTGACGATGTCTTGAGAAAGAGCCGTCTTAAAAGTAAGACGAAGTAATCTATTTATACACCAGAAAACGCGACCATGTAGTTGGCTCTAATGGCTCGGTTGATTATACGAAACTTGCATTGCCAAATGGTTCTAAGCGCGGGATTTACAGTTGAACAATAGCCAGTATTCTTTGACGCTAATACGTATGCGGGATTATCGTACCAACTTCTATTCAGAGTGGGTATTGATTCCTTAAATAGTGGCAAACCACCCACCGAAGCTGACGGTACGGTCCGACATCGATTGCCATCCCGGCAGAGAGTGCCGAAGCCACCATAGCCAACTTGCAAATTAGCGAGGCAGGTTGGAATTAAGAAGAATGATTCTGCAAATTCCTGTCCATTTACACCCTTACTTTATCATTTACCAAGAAGAAATATTTCCCTGTGAGGATTATTGACAATGCAAATTCCTGCACGATGAAGCTGCCCTCATGCGGTAATCATTCTGTGACCCACGTCACTACAACTCTTAACACTAAAAGACCGCACGTATTTGCATTGCATAGGATCCGCCTTGCCAAAAGCGAGGCAAAGTGTGGATTTTCCTCGGCTTATTCATTACTTTAGACTAAAAAATAATCTTATCTGATCCGATTTCATCAATTTTGCCCCTCGACACCAGGGATCGGCCGCTAGAAGCCGATGTATCCTGCCCCCACTGGGGCTGAAAGCGTATGACTTCGCTTGTCCATCGAGAAATTGGTGACAAACCCGTACCTAATAAAGATGGATGATTCCATTGAAATGATGACTACAGGTTTATAAATAATTTCAAAGCTTCGGCAAGATGTGGCATCAAATTCTAATCATATGGAGACGATTCGTAAGTAATGACAGACTCATCGGAGGGGCATGGTGCCAGTTCCCCCACTCTGAGTTGTGGGGGTCAGAAATGATCGGGCGAATACGATGAGGAACTGGGGTTTCTCTCGCCTTGTACAAAATAGAGACCAATAAGAAGATGACCTGACATTGAAGATTTTCCAAACGAAGAGAAAAGAAAATAGGATCCAAAAGACTCCTCGCATTGAACCAAAGTATAAACCACCCATCTGAAACTAACCCTGATATGAGGCGAAAAGTCATTGCCGAGCATTGTGTAGATTGGCGCGTCGAGGAGTACGACATAGTGCCTTCAGTATATCAGAGTAGAAATAACTAACCCGATGCAGCGAGAGGTATTATACAAGTCTGGATTCACAGTTTGGATTGCATGAATAAACGACATGATTTGGTACAACACAGCAAGAGGTTTTGGCAGGGTGAGTGTAAGCAGAGGTTTTTTTTTTTAAAAAAAAAAAAAAGAAAAAAAAAAGAGTTGAGAAACTCTAGAGCTGTTTTTATGAAATTGGGTTTGGTGTATATAAATTCAAGCAGGCATCTGGATAACGATGAGAAATACGACCTTGATGGAGGGGAAACTACGACGGATATTACTGGCTACTATCGCCGCATTATTGGTACCGTGGTGTCCTGGTGGTTGGCCTGCAATAACCACATTATGCAGACCAATGCTGCTAAGGAAATATGCATTACTGTCGTTCGTGCCGCCGAAGAAAGCTTCACGATTTTCATCCAGTATCGCCCGTGCCGCTGCCAATTCAATTGGAAGAGCGAACGCCCAAACCACAGTATATTTATTGGGCCTAAGCCGTTTCATGCGACACCTCCTGGTGGTCTCATCAGCTCTGCTTTCGTCTTCGGAGTCATGTTTTGGTCGCTTCAAATGGTTCGATTTGGGAGTCTGGTTGATTCCAAGATTATCCCTTCCGTCAACAGACCTGGACATTCTTCCGTCAGGTTCCATTACTGGCTAGATAGAAGCAATCCTGGAGAGGTTAGGAGCCGGCAAGTTTGAGGCCTCGATTCCACAATCCACAATGAGTAAAAGTCTCAAACATGGAGAACCCTGCTAACCCATTTTATGACGCGCTGGCCAAGGCGTTCGGTCAGTGTGTGGAACGCATGGATTTTTGGATGGGTAGGGTCATGCAATGTTGAGAATGCCCAACAGGTCAGCTGAGCCACGACGGGATGCATCTAAGGCAGGCACGTGACATCAGCGCCTTGGAGCCATACCGAAATGGTAAAGGCGTGCTGTCTTATCGATAAGGCTAAGGTCGCCCGTACTAAAAAAAAATACACCAAAAAAATCATCAACAAAATGAGCAAAAAAGAAAGCCTCGCTTAGCAATCGCATCTTATATAGGAACAGCCCGATGCGGGGGTCGAACCCGCAACCTTGAGATTTCGTGTACTCGTAAGAGTCTCACGCTCTACCGATTGAGCTAACCGGGCGTGGCTCTTGTTGTTGGGTTTCGGGTGTTGCAAAATTACTTGATCAACCTCCACCAGTCCGGTGAAAATTCTGACCTAGTGGAGCCAGCCCACCACCACGATCGACTAACGAAATCGACAGGGTCAGGGTGACTTATGTTTCCTGATTCTGATCCTATGGATTCACTGCCAGTTACCTATCCTAAACTAGTTTCCAATTTCTGTAAATTATCGCTCTCTCAAACACTGGCCATCAAAGTATCCCATCTCACTGCCCGCTCGCTCCCATCAGCATCTTCTTCATCCGAGTCATTTGGCTCATCCGGCCGAGCCCACTTGGCATGCCCCGTGTCGTCGTTGAACCAAACCCAATGTCCAAGCCTAGCCTCACACTTGATGCCACGATCTTGCAGAAGCCGCATCAGCCGTGCCCCCGGGTAATGGCGCGATCGCTGGCCTCTCGCGTCGCCGACCGTGATTCCATACATGTAGACTTCTTTCAGCGCGACAAATCCAGGCTCGCTAGTAAGAAGATCCTCCATCATATCCACCACGAGCTCTGCGGCACGACCCATGTAGGAATAAGCTGTCATGTACTTCGACGACAACCCTCTCCCGCCATCAAGGTTCATTGACGCCGGTCGCTGCTCCAAAACCAATGTCTCGAGCGTCTGGCTCGAAGCCTGAAGGATGCGTCGCCAGGCTTCGAGGCTTCCCCTGTCAGCGTGAGTTGACCAGTCACCCGAGCCTAGCGCAGGTCGACAAAGACACAAATGTTTCAATTTGGGCAGGCTCAGCTCAACCTGTTCGTTGTCCTCTTGATCGCCTGTATCAACACCCCTGGCTGGCAAGAAACGGGTCAATGGACGCGGTGCTGGAAAGGCGATGCTTCCAGGGCGTCTGCGGCGGATTGGCGGCGAATCATTGAATACATCTCCAGGTAGAGGTAGGAATGCCGGGAACTCCGCGTATGGATTAGAGATGGGCCGGTCCAACATCCCGAGTTCCAGTCGTTCCAATGTTGCGCCGCATTGAGAGATGATCCAGTTTGCAACGGCACGAGGGATGTATCCCCATAGCTTTGCGTATCGAAGATTGGGAAGAGGAGGTTCACAAATGTCTGGGACCGTCTCTTCATCCCCTTGACATGCCCAGTAGTCCCCATGTAGCTCCAACGTCTCCAGGTTCGCAAAATGTGGCACTAGGTGCCAAGCCTGGACACTGCGAGCCGGATCTATGAGTGCGCAAAGACTTTTGGTCTGCGCCATAAGGCGTCTCTGGTTGCTCTGAATCTCAGGGTCGAAACGATTCCTCAACAGGTCAAACAACTTCCCGGCATCGCCACCAGTGTGCCAGAGTCGCTGCTCTGGAGAGATGTGCGGCGGCGGTGCCTTGAGTTCTTTCTTCGGGTTATGGTACCCCTCCGGACTTGCATCGATGTTTTTCCATATGACCGAAGATAGCAGTTGATTGAACTGCTTGCAAGTGCGTGCTAGCGTGGCAAGGTGCTCCACTGGAGTGTGGGCGACGATGTTGAAGAATATCTCCTGCGGGAGAGCTTCCAACGACGTCATCGCAGCGAGTTTTGGGCAGTGCAGATGTGTCGATGGAAGGTTCAAAAGCTTCCACAGGGAAAATAATGGTTTGTTGTGGTTTTTATCCTGCAGATGATGAAATATTTTCTTTTGTTTTTCTCTGCCTCCGCGAATGACTGGCCTCATGGCGGGGTCCACTCCATCCGTAGCCAATAAAGACCTTCATCCCTGCATATGTTGTTGCACAAGTGAGGGAGGACAAGAGAAATTTGAAGAGCACAATCCTGTTTTTTCCGAAGGAGAGATAATTAATTAATAATATGAGTTTCAAATTAAAAAAAAAAAAAAAAGGACGAAGCACGTGCAGATAAGCCTGTCAGCGCCAGCGAGCCACTCTCTCCCGCTCATACTCAGCCTCTGAATACCCATTCCACCTGTTCTGCATTGTGGGAGCATCTATTGGTGTGACAGTGACTGGTGCCAAACGCCGTTGACCAGTAAACTCGATGCTCATGTAATCAAGCCGTCCTTGTATTTCGCCACCACCTAGAAACTTGACCCATCCCTTGTTATTTTCCTCGTTGTACATAATCGGGCCTTCGGATTCCCTGCCGCGCCACTTGAAAGGTATTTTCTCGTGGGATGCGATTTCCGGTTTCTTAGGAAAATGCATGACACCTTCGACAACACCAAAGTGGAATTTTGCCCATAGACTAGAGCCTGAGATTGTGAAGACCAAGTCATACTCTGAACCATGATGGGGATAGTTTTCGGTCACGCTGGGGCAAGTCATCTTGTAGCGGCCGTTGAGGCAAGAAAGATCAGGGCCGAGCTCATCATCAGATGAACCTCCTTCGTCTAAAGATACCCCGTTATCTGAAGACTCTCCATCACCGCTGGTGCCCGTCGAGTTATTTCGTGTGTGCAGGACAACATGCTTGGTAGTGGCGCCTTGGTGGATGAGAGCCTTGTTGTTGAGGGACGATTTCCAGTCAAATCGTGCTGCTTTTGCTTTCTTGGACTCCTTTTCAAATTCCGAATCTGTATCATTGGCTGCACTTCTCTTAATCCCAGAGGGCTTTCGCTTTACTGCTGTCGTCACCTTTCTTGCCGCGGGGACAGTAGCAATCAGAGACTTTTCCCCGTGCTCTGCTATCCAATCTGCCCTGAGTTTGCTCTCAATGTTGGACAGGTGTATGGGTACAGCCAGTCGTCCAGAATTCAGGGCATCGTGAAGGCGCATGCGTGCCATGGGCTTGGATTTGGATGGCTCAAGGCCATAGTGAATCAGCTGTGCCTCAAACCAGTGAGCAGGGTAGTCGTCACTGGTTCCCGAAGAAAAGTGTTCCTCTAGCTCCTCAATTGTTGCGCGACGGTGCTCATGTCGCTCCACGATTTCGACCACGAAATGACCTTTCGCAAATGCCAAGGAATGAAACGTGCTGGGAACTTCATTTGGAGCCATGCTGGTCTTGTTTTGCGTATCAACAGCTTGTGTGTGCTGTGCCTCAACACGCAGTCAGGGAGCGTGCGATCGTCAAATTGATCACCTTGTTATTGTTATTCCACGGTTTCGCGTCAAAATTGTTGAGCCCAAGAACCAAACCTTGTCGCCAAAACCTGAAGCGAAATTGCGCGCGCATCTTCGCAAGGCCACCGCCGCCTAGCACTGCCGTCACATGGCCAAGCCCAATCTCTTTGGACATCGAAGAGCCTGTGGGGCGACTAGTTTGCCAAAAGCAAAACAATAGTTGATCCTCCACAAAGTGTCATTTGGCATCAAAATCCCTTTATACACCATGTATATCGAGCCTCTAATGCCTAGTTTATTAATCCCCCACGGGCCATCCAGCACTCAAACGGATAATATAGACGACGCAGGCGGCTCGAAAAATTAAGACAATCAGAGTATCCATACAAACTCGAATCCTCTCTCTAATTGTACTGTTCATTTTTGACCGTCTGCTAATTCTCGCTTGACTCACTCGTCGAAATGTGAAGATTGAGCAGCTACTCGCCATCAATACCTGCGATGAGGAATTTATTTAATCTCGGGGCACTGAAACGCATCGTAAACGAATTATATTCATAGATAGGCTATGTGATCATTTTCTCCATTATACAGCCGAAAGTCCATTGCCAATAAAAGTAACCGCTATTCTTCCCATGACCCATCCCTCAAATCCAATTTGCTCTGTAGTCGTAGTCCAAAACGCTAGTTTGTGCGTAATGGAACTGATTAAAAAATTAAGATGCTTTTGCATCAACCTAGTCTCGATTTTCTGCCGCGGATGCATCACCAGCACTCAACCTCTTACAGACCGCAAAACTTCTTGTCAACGCGGACAACGCTGGTGTCAATGCGACCAAGCTTAGAAGCCTGGTTGCCAGTAAGGGCATCCATGGCTGTCTTTCCGACGTTGAGGCCGGTAGCAGCGTGGTCAATGGCAAGGACATAAATGGTCCTACTGCCGTAGGTAGCCTTGTAGCAAAGGCCACAGTTGGGAGAGTTCCATCCGGCAATGGACTCGGCTCCACCAACGTAGGGGAATCGAGGAATGTCTCCCTGCTTCTTCCAGTTGGGGTACTTGGTCATGAGACCATTGGCACCATCGGAGCAAGAGACAGTGGAGAGGGATCTAGAGGCATCATCATAGCCGGTGTCGTAAGAGACTGGGAGATATTAGTACTTCCGTCCGGAGGAGGTCCAATTGCAGAAAATACTGACCAGTGATGGCCGAAGCGGCGGTAGCGAGGGTGAAGATGGAGAGAATGTTTGACAGCTGCATGTTTGCGGTGTTGATCGTGTAAGAGATGGATAGAGAGAAAAGGGTGGTTAGTGAGTTTTAGCGGAGTGATAGATTGGTTATTGGATTGTTGGAATGATGATGTGAGTGATGATGAGAATTGACTTGAGAGAGAGACATGATGGGCTTCTTTATACATGAAGCGTAGCATGACAAGCTCGCCGTCGCTTCACCAAATATCAAGCTAAACACGTCCCAAAAGCCACTTCCCTTCCATCACGAGCTCCAGGCTGATCTCAGAATCCACTCAAGTGGCTGGGCGATGTCCTGAATGACACGAGATGTTAGGCTATGGGCCGACTCAGAGTTAGGCTAGTTCTGTTTGCAGAATTACTTTCCGATTGGCCAGATGTATGTGGATACATCACGATTAGTCCAATCAAGGTGCGCCATTTCATCATTGTGGAGTAGCCTCGTATTTTTGTTCCATAAATAGCACCAATTCGGTAGTCCCGATTCGCCCCTCAAGCCCGACTTCAATAGTTACCGTGCGGATTTTCTCAGGGTCCGACTTCTAGATTCTTTCGGCCCGTCCTAGAGGCTATTCTAGTTTCTCCTAGTTTTTTGGTCGTGGCAACGTTACGGCTGATCTCCAGGCCCGCGCGCAGCGGGACCTCGCAGTAGTCAAAATCCCATGATCAGCAACATTGACGATGCGATTGGACAACGCACATGCCAGCATCAAAATCCAACCGAGCACATCAAACAAGCCAGGACCTAAGGCATCTATGATTTCAGTTACGTCATGAAACGAGCATAGGTATCTCCAGGATCTAGAATGAACTGTTGAATCTCTAGCATTACATTGTCTTGATCGAGGCTGGGAAATGGCTCTAGGGTAGATTTCCCTCGCAGCTCGGAGAAATCAAGTACACCTTCAAAAAGTTTTGTGCTTAAAAGTAAACACCTAAATAGCTCGCGATGAATATTAAATGACAATTTCATAAGTAAATCAAGGTGTGGTGTGAATAGGATACTAGCCAAAGTTTTTGAGTGCATTTTTAATGAAATGGGTTCCACCTGTTCATCAGTAGGTACAACCGAAATCGTGTGGGACGGCTTGGAATTAGTGAACCCGATTTGGTTTTTTGTTTCTTGAGGCCTGCTTGACAACACAGGTCAGAGTTGACATTTCACCTAAATATCGATTATGAAGAATATTTGTTGATGAGAGAGCTATTAACTCGACGATAATAACTTCATCCTTTAGTGTTGAAAGCTATCGCGTAAAGCATGCAAGACGGTATATCGCATTTCTGCTTATGGCACTTGAATTCATAAGTATTCCCTGTTGCTCATTAGACAGGTTTAGAGCAGGTATTCCGATTATGGTGAGATGTCATCTCTGCGGTACCTGCCAAACAATACAAGTGGGGCTATTTGGTCCGTCGCTCTTCTTTGTTCGTGCTTAAAAAGCAGTGAAAATCCACAATTCGTTCACCCCCACTCCCAGGGTGTTGGTTTCTTCTCGTGCTAAAAAGCAGCGGGGGGATATCAGCGATCTTGGTGTCTGTGATTTGACCCTTTCACACTCTCCTCCATCTATTCAACTTAAGGCATGTGATCTCCGATGTGGTCCCGTTTTTGATTCCATCTGCACAGCTAACGATTTTGACCAGAGGGCTCGAAGCTTAAGCGCCGGAACTTTTGGATCAAATCCTCCATTTCCTCATCCAACGAATCCCTCGTGGCAAATGATTCTGATTCTGTCGTCGATGAAATACTGCCAATACTGATACTCATTGGACCCCAATGTTCGGGCACAATTAACTCAGTGCCCATAATCTGAAAATTTCGTCTTTAGCGTTTGGTCAGGTAAGTCGTGGTATTGCCATCAGAAGCGACGATGGCCGGTCCCCAGGACCCTGAAACCATGCTAATAGATGATGAAGCAGACCGACCAAGTTCACCATCGGTTTTTTTTGGGATGTTCATTATCCAACGTGCTTGGGGAGGCAAGCTCCAGCACATACATGCGATGTAGAAGCGTTTGCTTTTGGATTGGTCGATGTAGTGTACGCCATTGAATTGAAATAAGCTATTGGCGGCTTTTGAGTCCTAGATACTGGAAAACAAGATGTCAGGTTCAGTTTTTTGTTTCTTGCTTATGAGGAGGTGCAACAGTACTGACGTCTCTACCAACATGATTGGTTGAGTCTGTCATTCCGCCACTCCTGACCGCCTTCCCCAAGTGGGTTTAGTAACGTGACGTGAATGTTGGCCTATTCCTCGTACAATGTCTAATCTATCGAGCAAAGGCGACTGGTGGATTGTGTCTATACATCAGTGAAATCGTGTGACAAGCCAACGAACGGTCAAACTTATGCAATGATTTGTCTCGTCGACTCTTTTGCCGTCGATGAGATGCTTAACCATGCACAGCCAGGAGCTGATGAGTCAGCGCCTGACCCATAATTATATATACCTATGATTGGATGGATGGGAGAAGATGCGTAGCCAATGATGAACCATGTACTGGACTGGAGTGAGCTGGAAGAGGAAGGGAGGAAGCCACTCCCGCTCCATTCATTTCATCTATGTTCCCGTTTTTGACGTATTTCTCCGTATCTCATCCCCAAGACGCTGTCTGTATTTCCCTGCGAGGAAGTTGGAGGAAAGATCCGATGACGCTCTCAGATGAAGCTATCATTGCCATCATTGGCCTTGTTATCAGTGTTGTCGGCCTACCACCAGTTCTTTTCGTCATTAAACATCTCTGGGGTCGAGGCGGGATGAGGAGAAAGTGCATATCAGGTCAGGCTCCGATTCTGCAACGACGGTGGCTTTTCTAATATTTTGGAAAATAGAAAATCGAGCCGAAGCGGGTTCACACTATACCGAGCTTGAGCTCCTTCGCCCTACAACACTAAACGCCAACATTGTTATTATGGTGCATTATGGTAGATCAGGGGCAATGTGAGGGATTTAATGGATTGGAAGAAATAAAATGTATTTGAGAGCTTTGAAGGTATTGGAATATATATATGCTGTTGGATTTCAATCTTGGATGCTGGCTGGTGTGACTACAGGAAGACACTGGCTGCTCGAGTTGAATGTCAAATGTGCATAATCCCAATCCCAATTGGGAAATGCCAATTTCCTATTCTGGCGATGGCGCCATTTTGTGTGGTGCGTGGGGTGAAGTGACTCCACACACTGTGTGGCGTCACTTTTTTTGGGTGACATTTTGAGCCACATCTTGCATCTGAGCCACACTTTTAATTCACCAGTCACGGGCCAGGACGGCCACTGAATGTGGACCTACGAGTTTGGGACAAATTCTTCTGCACTTAAGTATATATATGACTAGACCATAGATGTTGATATTGCAGAATGAAATAAACTCAAGTACCAATACTCTCACTGCTAACTTAATTCTATAGTACATCTAGAGTGTGCATTTAGAGACCTACTGTGTTGATGTGCTCGCAACAGTCTTATATGAAGAAGACCTCCGCGCTATCTAATAATAACCCTGGATCTACTCAGAGCTCACGCTTCTCATCTCTTTTCTCTCCATAAAGGCGTTTCTCCAGCGAAACGAGGCCAAAGAATTGTCTAACATCTTCAATCCAGAGTTCAGGTTGGGTCACAGCCGGAAAGTGGCCGCCACCTTCGTGTCTCCTGAAATATTTAAGATTGACGGTTCGTTCAATCCAGTCTCGGGGCTAAGTAGTCGTTAGTATGCGTTATTCACACCAGACAAGCAACATACCGAAAAGGCAAGCTCATGAATTTTGGGAAAAGGTCCATTGTTCCATCCCCATTCCGAGACACCTGAAGGAACATCGGTTTTCGGAAAGTCCAAAAGGTGAGGCTATTTTTGTCAGCTACTTTACCACGTATTTTGGATGTACCCTTCACGAACCTGGAAAATTTCTCGGTAAGCCCGGACGTTTGAGTAAGGTCCAGGAATCCACAGCATCATGGCATCGGTAATTAGTTGTTCAAACCCATATTTGTATCCGTCACTCGTGGCCTGGTTCACATCCCAGTACCAGCCCAGCAATCCAACGGGGCTATCACCCAAGGCGTGGGAAAGGGTCAATGGCTTTTGCATGTGGGCATTTGCATAGAGCCAATGGTTCTGAAACCATTCATTGTAGGCCTCGATATAAGCCTTTTCATCTGACCTAACCCTGTTCTCTGCCAGTCGCGCCTGGTCATCAGCAGTGGGTGCCGCGAGGTAAAAGTCTGTCATGTGACCGATGATGCTGTCATGGACATCGTTGACCATCCACATTCCAGTAAACCAGCCGAGGTCCGTTGTGACGATGCCGTATCTGTCATAGCCCAACTTCTTCATCAGTGCATCAAAAGCCTTGCCCAGTTCACGCGGCCCCAATCCACGCTGCTTGGGCGCGGGGCTGAATCCAAATCCAGGAAGATCCGGAGCAACAATATGGAACGGCTGCTCGGAGCCCTCGGTCAAGGGCTTGATGACTTTGGACCATTCCAGGTATGACGAGGGCCAGCCGTGCAACACCAGAAGGGGCATCGCGTCGCTCTTTTCAGAGCGCTCGTGTATAAAATGTAGAGGAATATTCTGTGTATAATTGCCGTTACCAGGTACAGTGACTGCATAATGCTTAAAGTCGGCGTTAATCTTGGTCTGCACGGCATCCCAGTCGTACTTGGTTCCCCAGTACTCAGCCACATCCTGCATTGTCTGCGTAGACGGGCCCTCGATATCCCAATCATCAGAGAAGCTGGTGGCTGGTCGGTAATTGCGGACCTTTTGCAGAGTCAGATCAACAAAGGATTTGTCGACATTGATGGTAAACTCCTGCACGGAAGTGGAATCCGGAAAGAAGTAATGGAGTCCCGGACTCGGGCTGGAGCCTTGAGCAACACCAGGCATGATGAAAATTGTGGAGATGAAGAATTCGAGAAAGCCCATGGTATGAGGGAAAAAAGCAACTGTCGTACGATGGACATTTCCTAGACGGCGAGATGCGATAGGATATATAAACAAGTGTATTACAAATGTGTAGTCGATGCATATCTTGGATTCGGGACCGAACCAAGGATCTGGAACCGCGAGACCCGGGGCTGCGGGTTGAGCATCCCGCTTACCTAAAAAATCTCCATCGTCATTGTTGGTGTGTGCGGAGATGACCATTAAACTCCGGCAACTAATTTAAGATCCGATCGATCAACGGCAATTGAGACGCTAAGGGTTGCACTCTAAAGTCATTTATCCTAAAGGAGTAACCGCCGTCGTAGTTTTGGATCAATCACTTGTTGAGTAATCACTTCAAGCAAGTCGCTGAACTTGTTTATGCATGCAATTGAGCTACTTTCTTAGCTTTCTCAGGGCACCTCAAAACGCCGAGTGATTTTCTTCAATTGGAACAATAATGAATCAAGAACAACCACGAATTTAGTCTCACAATAATGTGTGCGGCATGATGCAATGCAGCCAGCCAGCCAATTCATCTGTTCGGTTTCGCGAAAATTCGTATCTCGCCTTCAAACTTTTGTCGCTTCTCCACTCACTAAATCTGCCTTCCCCGGGCTACCGGGGGGCGCATCCCGCTTAATAAGCGCGCTGATACCCTGGGTTTTCCTCGGTGCTTACACGCACTAACCAGCACGCACTGACACCGCATTCCTACTTGTTTCGTGACAGAAAATTGAACATGACGTCCTAGGAGCGGTGTCTCTGAGATATTTTTTCAATCGTAATGCGTGAGAGATGGGGCTCAAAAAATTGGTTCCACTTGGAACGGAAAATCGGCTCGCTCGTGTGGCGATGTGATGAGTCGTCGATCATACTTGGTTACCACTTTTTGGCGGCCGCCCTTGTGTATATAAGACTGTTCAATCCAGCTTGAACAAATCTCATCACTCACAGCATCAGCTTCAATCATCTCGATTCAACTATAAAAAAGATTTCTCCTCTTTTATTACCTTTTCCCAACCAATCATGACTACCATCAAGAACACCCTGGCTCTTCTCGCCGCCATTGGCACTCCTACTCCCACCCCAACTCCTCAGACTTATGAGTGTGGCACAGTCGACGTCTTCTACACGTATGCACTTGCGAAATAATTGTTTTGGCAACAAGCTAACTCGTTGCAGTGGATTTCCTCCCTATCACCCCATGATTGATGCTATGGGCTGGGATCAAGACCCCGTTGCCATTGGTATTCGCAATGACACTCTTAACCTAGTAAAGGCTGGATACAACGTTCACGGTATGACGCCAAGATCACACGCACCAAACAATATCGCTAACTGTGGCATTAGCCGTCTGGGCTGGTACTGAAATCCCAGTCAGTGTAGTTGGAGCTCGCATGGACGAGAGCGGTGCGGACTTTGACGTTCTTGCCATTGGCTATGGCGTGCGAGGTGCTACTATTGAGCCGATTGTTGAGCGATTTGAAGGTTAGTATCATTTATAAATGGATATACTGTCCTAACACTCTACAGATCTCATCGACCTCTACAAGCACAAACAGCCCGACACTCCCATTGTCTTTAACTACAACCCTTGGAGCTTCGTTTGGTCTGTTGCTCACCGCAAGCCCATGAGGGAGGATTGCGAGGCTGTTGGCAAGCCTGGCAAGCTTTTGGTAAGTGTGTCACTGACATGTTGCATATGAATGAGACTAACCGAACCAGGGTTATGAGGAAATCTGCGATGAGCGTTGCGACCCCAAGGCTTGGGCCAAGAAGGATAAGAAGGACAAGAAGACGCACGACGAGCTCTAAATGTCACAAGCTCTTTGAGCTCTTGGGAATCTCAAGGCTCCTCAGAATGTAAACTAAGCCAGACTTTCTTTAAGTTGAGCAGGCCCTGGTGTATGTAGTTACTAGTATAAGTCATTCTCTTTCTTTTACTTTGTTAGAATGCAAGATAGACAATTATAGACATGATATTTTCTTAGATCGATCAGACTTTACGCCTTGTTCGAGTTCACAATAGATTTTGCTTCTCAGTGACAGACAGGCACTTAAAATGACGAAATATGGGGTTTTCTTTCTCATTTACCAGTTTCAGGGGATCTTGCACAATGTTTTTGTAGCCGTTGCTCTGTGAGGTGATGTACGCGACATGCTCTGTTTCTACATGGACCTTGCACAAGAAAAAATGCTGCCAGTGTAATATCTCCTATTCAACAGTAGCGATATGCTTATAAGCTGATCTAAATCAAATTTACTGAAAGCGGCTTAGGTAGAAATCCCTGCTGGCTTCTGGTCCCTGGTAAATCCCTGTGCAACGAGAGGGGATTTCATCAAATCGTCCCAGTGGTGACAGGCGTACATTTGACCGCTGGATGCATAAATTTCCTTTTTTCCGCGCTCATAAACATCTTTGTCATACTCTGAAATGGCTTCCGGCGCCCCCCTTTGACCAGAAATGACGTTTTTAATTGCCCGTACGTATTGGCCGGCATCCTCTAGGGCATTATTCAGACCCTGAGCTCGAACTGGAATGTATTAGAATCATCCTGAAATGAAAATGTCTATCCTCTCACAAGGAACCATTGCATGAGCGGCATCTCCAGCAAGAGTAACTCGGCCCTCAAAGTTCGACCACGGTTGTATGGATCGCCATTCAGAAAACTGTTTGGTCTGAGCGGATATGAATAGAAATTGCGATTGGATATGGAGACTTACACTGGTATGCGGGATTTCTGTATCCTCCTTTACCCACTCCGCAACTGACCTAAAAGGCTCACAGTATTTGAGGGCGTAATGCTTGAAAGCTTTTATTCGCTCTTCATAGCTGTCAAGCTTGTCTGTGCCCCAAATAGATAAGTATACTTGCCACTTCCATGTTTCTGGCTTGGTAGGATCTGGAACATCACCAACTGAGATGATTATTAGCATGAACTTCCTTTTTAAAATTAGAAGCCATCACATACGCGAAAGAAAGAAATAGGTAGGTTGGTCTGGATGGGGCCCAAGCTGTTTTTTATTAGAATACAATTCATCCGTCAACATTGGCACGAACCGTTGCTATGTTATGAGAAGCAGCATTGCGAAGCCACAGCGATTGCTCCGCCGAAAAGCTTGCAACAAAATACTACGCTGGTTAGAAAAGTGACGAATGGAGATTAGGTATTTTACCAATAGGGTAATTTCACAAGTCGACAGAACATTCGCCTTGGGATCGACCAAGTGGCTCCTAACCTTACTGCGTGCTGGAGGCTGGTAAGTCTGTAACATGTTAGATGTGGCGGTGAGACTAACCTCCGTCGCAGCCCACAAGAAAGGTTCCCTTGTGTACTTGAGTTCCGTTGAACGTTGCCAGCACAACCCCGTCTTGCACGCACACATCTGAAAGTTCACAACCATACTGCACATCGATGCCTGTTTTGAACAAATTCCGCAATTTCCCACGAACAACTCGTCTTGGGGTGTCAGCTTTCACGTGAGTGAGAATTTCTCCCGTTTTGCCATTCAGCATCGGGATTAATGCCGCCGATTCTGGTGGGAACTCAGTCCAAGGGTCGTTTTCGGTCGATTTCAAATCCGCAAATACGTCTGGAGGCAAGCAAGCCTGCACATTGGGAAGAGCCCAATGAAGGGCCATATTCCAGGTTCCGGGTCTCTGAAGGTATTTGTCCTCCGTCTGGCGCTCGTACACGGTGGCCCGGATTCCGGCCTTAACACAGTCAGGATTTCACTGGGCATTACAAACGAATACTTTGGAACTTACGCGCTTGAGACCCTGGGCAATGAGCAAACCGGTAGCGCCTTTTTGGTAAGTGGATGTATGAGAAATTAATTTGGATGTGAAACTCACCGGCTCCGATGATTAGAATGTGATGATTCTCAATGTTAGCCATGGTGGATTCTGATAAATTCTTTTCAGGACGAAAGCTGCGGAATATTGATCTGTGTAATAGAATACTTGTTGCTGGTCGTTTAATAGCAAATTGCAACAGCGGTTGTGGCAGAATGCGCTTTATGTAGAAAGATTGATCTGATCAAGTAAGCCTTAACATCAACATACTATACAAACCGTACCAGGAAGAAATATTCTTGGCAATTCGATCGGTGCATTCCAACTACGATATCGCCGCTCGGCATCACGCCACACCGACATTTTCAACGCTGACATCGGCATTTTAGATCGCGAGATGCCGGATTTCTTCAAGTAATAGCTCATGATCAATTTTTTTCTCACAAATTTCAATCTGACGGTATGTTTACTGACGATAATCCAATTCAACATGCCTTATTCGACTTGTCGGCGTGTTCCAACTGTCATAACGCCGCTCGGCATTACTCCACCCCGACAGAATCAATGCTGACATCGGCGTTGTAAAGCGCGAGTACCGATTTTCTTGAAGTTGCAATCTAGTAAAAATTTGTTTCATAGGATAGCTAAATATAACCTCAGAAGTGTATTCAGTAGTCCAAATTATATTTCATACCACTTTCTTTACCCCTGCACTCCCAGCATTCCAGTGCATATAATTTATAAGTCACAGAATTGGACTCACATTACGAATCTGTGTCTACGAGTCGACATGATTTCTGAATTCGCTCGCCTTCGTTATTAGATGGTGCATGTTGACAATAGGTCTACAAATATGTGCATAAGATGCTATTCCCCCTCCAATACAAGCGATGATTTAATTGGTGATAGTGAATGCTCTCTCAATCCCGCCACTAATTCGTCATCATCTATTTTGGGTTAGAGTGGGGGCATTTAGAAATTGTAGTCGCGTATTTATCTAAAGGTCATTACATTCGCCTGTGCTCGACTGATCCGATTTGATCGTATTTTTGAGAGCTAGCGGCGTGTCTTTATGAGCCCACATCGGTGCAAAAAAAAGAAAAGTTCTTTCTTTACAAAAATAAATATCCTGCAACAGACAGAGAGCCTTTGCCTAATATCTGAATTAATCATGGGCCTATGGAAAGCGAACCCGTGGCGGTACAGGGTAATTCTCAGAGACAAGGGGTTATGCTGTTGGTTGTGATAACTGCGGGGCTAGTATCATTTTTGGCTTTTCTGCCCCTTGTATGTCGCTCGGACATTCTTTGAGTACGCTATTAAATCTCCTGACCTTCCCTCATTTTGTTTCGTCGATTCTCTCAAAAACACTTCGAAAACGCGACCGGACTGGTTCACAGTTATGGCATCAGCTCACACCACCGATGAGGTTAGAATCCACCCTAGATAAGGCTGTATTGACGAACTAATTATCTCGACTGACCAAATAGGATTCGGTTCTCGGCTCGGTTAGTTTGAGTGGTCAAAGCTGCCGAGTTAATGTCTCATTGACAGTAAATGGCAGATGGCTTCATCAAGCGAGAGCCTCACGAGCTCCATCATTGATTATAGACTCGAAAACGGAAGGACATACCATCGCTACAAGGAAGGAAGTGAGTTCATATTGTGCGCAACAATTCGGGCTGCCTAACCATTAAAAGAGTATAGTCTACCA
Organism: Calonectria hongkongensis; assembly: GCA_017140755.1. Taxonomy (NCBI): domain Eukaryota; kingdom Fungi; phylum Ascomycota; class Sordariomycetes; order Hypocreales; family Nectriaceae; genus Calonectria; species Calonectria hongkongensis. The sequence goes on from JAACJA010000006.1 coordinate 820,976, forward strand.
AATGACGAACAAGAAAGTGATAGGCTAGGTATGAAAATGCGCCCTGTAATGTGACCATACTCATAAGTTCAAGACCTGCAGCATCATTTGTTTCTCCTTACCCTCAATGACAAGCTCGGACTTGCCCCACCGAACAATCCAGATTTCAAAGTCAAGCGGGCTCTAGATCTGGGAACCGGAACGGGTATCTGGGCGATGGATTTTGGAGATGAGCATCCAGGAGCCTCGGTGTCACACTATATAGCCTACAATCCACTACGCATTTAGTGGAGTGTTCACTTCACTTTTGCGTGGCATAACGGTTATTTGACACTCGGTAAGTTCGCTCTTATCCATAATTATCTGAGTGGCTGGCTAAATTTCTTAGGTTTCTGGTGTGACTTATCTGCCATTCAACCTAGCTTGTAAGATTGCTGACAAAACTTCGTAACGACAAGCTGCTAAAGTGGCTAGTGTTCCACCCAATGTAGAGTTTTTTGTGGATGACATCGAAGAAGAGTGGACGTTTGCTGCGAAATTTGATTACATCCACAGCAGAATGATGACATCCAGCATTGTGAACTGGTCGGCATATCTTGAGAAGATATACAGGCAAGCCTCCACTATTTAACATGAAAAGAATTAGTATTAATATGTGCAGGAATCTTGAGCCTGGTGGTTACGTGGAGCTTCAAGAAATTGACATAGTGGCCAGATCCGACGATGGCACTTTGACTGATAATCATGCTCTTTCAAGATCCATAACTCTCTGTTGTGATGCAGCAGAAAAATTTGGACGTGCTTTCCAGAAATTTGCAGAGCTCAAGGGCATCATGGCGCAAATTGGCTTTGTGGATATTGTTGAAACCCAGTTCAAATGGCCCAGTAATCCATGGCCCCAAGATAAACGGCTCAAGGAGATTGGAATTTGGAATAACGAAAACATGATCAGTGGTCTTGAAGCATTCACCATCGTTCCTTTGACTAGGGGACATGCGTGGTCCCCCGAAGAGGTCAGGCTTCTTTTGGCTGACGTTAAAAGGGATCTGAAAAACCCTGCCATTCATGCCTATTGGCCTGTGTATGTATTCCCTTACTTTGTGATAAGTAGTTACTAATGAGCTACAGATACTCAATTTATGGAATGAAGTCTAAGGAATCAAGCGTGGGGGATGATCCTGGAACAACTGTGAAGGCTTCATGGTAGATATAGAATACTATGTGCTACTGCCTCAGCTCTGCCAATTTGTTAGGTTCAACAGTCCTCAGATCCATTATTAGCCTGTATAGAAAGAAGAAATCTGTGGTAAATGAAGTGCAGAAGTAGATAAGCTGATTATATTTTATTCATTCTACTTCTATAGCTTTGTATGAAGGAGATTGGTTATTATCTCGGTGAATTGCCTTTGGCAATCATGCATCAATTCCCTGACCAGGCTCGACTTCATCGTCGCACGGAAGAACATCGAGTCTGAGAGGAGTGCACCTATCTGCATTTGCTGAAGAATCGCCCAGGGCTATCTCTTGGAAGATCATTGCAAGTCCACCTGGACGGCAAACAAGAATGGTACTGCGAGGCCTCTGTGGATCAAACGTCGATGTGCACAGTAATTGCCCATCACTGATATGGCATATGAGATTATCGGATGTGAAGTCTGTAGTGAACCTTAAAGGGTCAACATTCCAAGTACTAGCAAACAAGGCATTGGACTGGCCTATGGTATAACCGATCCCGATAACCTGATCGCCCTTAGCCGCGTAGAGATGACCGGTGTCGCCATTTTCACCTGATAGGGCAAATCTCGTCTTATCGGTGTCGCTAAAAATCATCCGAAAGTCGTCGGGCAAAAAGATGTATCCATCCGTATTTAATCCTTTGGCGGCTAAGGAGAAACAGCTAGTTCGTGTGGCAATAATGGCGGTTTGCGCAGTGGTGACAGAAGTGACAGTCACAGTGGTGGTCGCCGAATGCACAATCTTTGGAGTAACGGTGGCAAAGATAGTTTTGGTTTCCACCAAGTTCCGTACTGGCAAAGTGGTTGTACCTGGCTTAACACCTATGGCGCAACATGCCGCAGCGTAGGCATCACTTTTGCAGTGCTGGTGAACAGAAGAGGGAACCTTGCCGGGTTTCGAGGTTGAAGGGCATGTCGGTTGGGCGCGCTTCTGGCCCAAAGCGGAATTCGGATGGGGGTGGATAATGATGGTGCTCGTGCTCACTTCCGTCTTGGTGGTGAAAACTGTGTGCGTGGCAGTTACCAGAATAGAGGTTGACTGTGCTTTGGCAGTTTTAGTAGACGTTATTGTAGTAGTCTTGGTTCTAGGTGAAGATTAGTATCGACGACAAAATATCTCGCCTTCATCCAGACTAACTGACCTTGCACAAGGTGTGACTGTTGTCCTTAGAAATGAAGAGCATTCATCTTTGCCTCGAGCACAAGAAACTACCTGTGACGTGTGACCATGCCAGTCAGTAATTCTTTGTAGGGAGAAGTCAACGGGGATTATCTTACTGCGTTATAGCATTCTTTATTCGCCCTCTCAACGATTTGAGGCGATGCACTGGCCAAAATTGCCAAAGCACCCACCAATAATGCAGATGTGTGCATGACGAACCCAAGAATTAGCTGCGAAGATATTTTATGGAAGGCATTGTAAAGTCGCTAAGGGCTTGCTCAGATACTTATAATGACACGGATGCACCGACGAAAGTCTAGACTCGAGCCGACTTGGCTAATGTCAATTAGCGCATCACACACGTGTTTGTGGCGCTCTTAGGGGCTGAGAAGTCGCATTATTTAGGAGTCAATTGGGAAGAAGCACAAGTGCTAGCTGTTAAGTATCAATAGTTTGGACGCCATGGCGCAACGGCTGTGGCCTAGACCAAAAGGTGACCGCATCTAGCAAAGCTGCCAAATTGCCTACATTTCGCTTTTCGCCATCACTAGCCAACGTGCTGCGGCATCCTATTTTCAACAATCCAGACATTCATGGATGAATTTACTGGGTTTTATTACTGGTATTGTTGTCTATAATCTTTATGGGCCGTTTTCTATTCTTCTTTAATATTTCTTGAACTTTTCGTGCTTCACGTTTCGGTCCAGTGCTTCTTCGATGGTATTTTACCACGTCCGATTCAAATACATGTTTTGCTCCTGCAGATCTATTCTGCGCGATGCTCCTGACAATATTTGCCGCAATTAAAGGGTACAAAACGATGCCATCGTTTGTGTCACTGGAATGTTGACTGGATACTTTGTATTTGGCCACGGAAGCTGAGAGCTTTTATATTAAAAACTACCCAATGCTGGTGAAATTTGGTCATCTGATACTCCAAGCTGTCCATGGTGATTTTCTAAATAAAACAAATTCCCGCTCTTAATTGCGAGACATTGTGCTGTAGTTGGTTCAAGATGTTTTGGAAATTCGAAGATAGAAATAAATTGAATAATTTGCTCCCAATATCCTTCACTGGGTAAACAAATCAGAAGCAAGTAACAAATTTGTAAACGTTCACGCAAATTCGAAATAGCACTGCGTTGGCGCTTGAGCATGAGCATCGATGGAACGCCAATTCTGAGGCGTCTTGGCATGACAAAGTCGGAAAGCAGTCTGACTCAATCGGACGCACGATTGGACTCAACGCCAGCCTAGTTGGGACGCCCGTCGTCGCTCCATGGGTTTTTGGTTTTGATTCCAGTACCAGGCACAAGTCTAAAGACCGATTCAGGGACAGTAATGGTGTCGCGCTTGTTGTCACCGATACCGAATCCAATGCCAGGCACAAGTTTAAGCCATTGTCACATTTTAGGTCTATCATATTTCATCTCAACGCCACGAAACGCCGGATAGCTAGAAGCCGGACCTAACAGTCAGATATCAGTATCATCATCATCGGCACAGTCATTGCCGAAGATAACAGTCACTAACAGTCACTACTGAATTCATCAATAAAAGCCTGACCTACGGTCAGTTAGATAGAGCAAAATCAAGCTCTTCCATGACATTCATTTTCCCCCCTCATCTTGTGATAGCCATGATTCGGGGACTTTAAAGGTGTCACGCTTGGAGGGTTTTTCGAAAACTTCAGAAGGGAGGTTAAATCCAACATCAGGCACGGCTTGGAGCGGAGGCAAGCGCTGGGTGGAACGCTCGATGTTAGCATTAGCCTCGGGCGACAAAGGAGCGGAAAAGGCGCCAGTGGCAGCGAGGAGGAGAATTGCGAAGTTCTTCATTTTGGAAATAATGAAACGAATGTCTGTTTGTGGGAAGAGCCGTTGTAAGGAAGGTGACTTGAGGAGCAGATGTAAAAAAGAAGATATCGAGCAGTATACCAGTGATAAATGAAGTATTTATATTCCTCATCCTAGACTACCCTCAACAATTTCTGAGTAATATCTGATATTCTATAAACAGTGGAGAACAATATTTGGCCAGCCTCGTATCAGTAATATTGTTACCAGAAAGGAAGAAACAACCCAGAATGGCACAGCATTTACTATGGGATACGGGATAGGTTCACAACTTCGTACAGCCTGCGCTTTGATTCGTCGTCGTGCTGGTCAATTTGACGCCAAGAGGTGGGGTTAACTGCTCTCAGGCGAGCAATGAACATGAAAATCTACTGGAGTGTGTGGCAGTGTTGAACCAAATCTGTGGGGCCGAGCCTTGAGTAGTGCCTTTTATGACTCAATGCCAAGGCCAAATAAACTTTTGACAAACTTAGAAGAATATCAGACAGCTTCCAAACGCCTTCGATTTGATCATTTCATCTAAGCCGTATAACCCGAAGTGGCGGAGATCTACCGTTTCAGATTTAGAAATAATAGCATCAATATTACGTTGGGGGCATGTAATGCGACATTGACATCGTTGATAGAGTCAAACGTGCCATTGCACACAAATTTTACTCAGTGAAGAAGTAATAATTTTGATGTTGAAGGAATATGAGCCGCAATAAACAACTTGCTGTTGTTGCTTAGGCATAAGGAAATAATGGAAGAGTGAAGACAAGTGTCTCGTGCATTATTCTAGTCTCTTGTGGCTATGTCACAACCTGTCTGCAAGAGACTAACCTTGCACAACTATATGAGGCACATGGAGATGAAGGTTTCAACAAGACCAACGTTAGATTGTCAAAATAACCTGGTTGAGCAACAGACTTCTCGCGAAGTGAAATGCGTCATTTATGTTTCTGAACTTAGCAAAGAACGCGATTGGCCTTGCGATTCCTGAAGTATCTATCTACTAGGGATTTCTATCATGCACGCGAAAAGTAAATAATACACTTTCGTATATTGATCTTTCAATTGAAGCCAATCACCTGCCTAAGCCTTTGGGTACCGTTCCAAAGATGTGGAAAATTCAGATTTTACTTTCTGGTGGCAAATTTGGAGTCTATCAAATGTCCTGGCGTCCTACCTCTACCGAGACCTATCCTGTCCTTCCTTCAAAGATACTTGCTCTCTTGATTCCAATAATGCGCCTAGACGTAATCATTTTCATTTCGGTGGTCAGCTGCCTTGATTACAATTGGTTGCAACGGCACCTATCGACGGATACCTTGGGGATCCTTTACCCATACTTCTGGGAGCCACCGGATGCGCTGTTTACCAGCAAGCTTCTGAGGAGGTCTAAATATGTGTTGAACTATACGTATGATCAACCCGCTCCGTGGTTGCACCCAGAAAATGTCTCGGTAGTGGAATCCGCCAAGAGACTTATTCGCCTGATGCACTCGACCGATCGTAACAGCGGCGCCTTCTATATTCGACCCATTCAAGAGCGATTATATATCAATGAAAACGGCACTTCCCATGTATCCTTTGTGCAGAGGATAGATGATCGCGATGTGCATTCGCGCCAATTTGATGTTAAAGTAGGTTTAGAATCAGCGATGTCCCGTTTAGTTGGGATATAGGGATGCCTCCGAATGTGCATTATTTGACCCAATTCCTTGCGGTGCTGGTCATATCAAATTTGTTCCATCATTGCTCTTTGATAGCAGATGGAAACTCGGCTATATAGGAATATCGCTAATAAAGGGAATTTACAGGTCGGGCCGAACGGTACCATCCTCACTTATGAGGCTCGAGTTGACTTGGAGCCGCATTTGGCTGCTCTTCGGCCTAACGGGGTTTTGAATCCAATCGACGCTGTGAAAATAATGTTCAAGACTCTATATCTTGGTGACGTCAGAAAAAATGCAATTGCGTCTGCTCGATACCCAGCAAAGAATATTACTATCAAGGGCAGGAAATTTGCTGACTTTTATACGACCACAGTCAATTTCAATGGGCGTGATGAAATTGAGCTTGAAATAGAGTTGGTGAAGTTTGACAACTTCGATGTATTTGCATGGAGTGTAAAACTTGATTACGCGCTGAGTAAATTGCAGGCTTGGGTTGACGCGGAAAGAGATGGGAGAATTCTAGGGTGTTCGTTCGTTCCTAACATGCAGGTTATCCACGAGCGCATGGGTCCCTGGGGTTCCAAAGACTGCCTCAGCTAGAACGACCAAAGATTTAATCGCATCGAATTCAACTGGTATGGTCTTACAACCACTTCAAACATGATTTTGTTTCGTTTGGTGTTTACTGGCGTCTGGAAATTGAGAAGAGATGCTTGTGAGATACACCCGATAGGTCTCTAAAATTCCTTAATCTTTCTAATTCTAGTATAGATGATGTCTGTCTCACTGGCTGTCAGACAGGGGAGGGCGATGAGGCGGCTCTGGAGCGATTGAGTTCATATCTGTGGCACGATGAAACAAGATGTCAAGCGCTATATTATCTTTATGTTTGAGCTTGTTGCTCTAACATCAGGGTGGATGGCCTGCGCCACGGTATTGGTTGCTTCAGCTGAGTCAGCCGTTGTTGAAGACCTTCGCTCATGCTTGCATAACCTGTGTTTGCAGCGACGCGTGACAAGCAAACAAAAATTCCACCGCTCATGTTTTCGCCTATGACTCGAATGTTTCGTGAACAAATGTATACCGATTTCGAAGCGATCGAAGCATGGATGGCCATGTCTGACATGGCACTCCCACCCTCAAAGAAGGCACGACACGAGGCAGATGGTCCTGATCACACGCCTACACCCTCCGGTGCCGCCCTTGAGCAGAACGAGCTGATGTTCAATCTCACCCAAGAGCCACAGTATTGCCCACTATTCTCAAACGAGCTAATGCCAACCAAGCTCAAAATTCTGGGGCAAAAGGTCATGAACTACGGACGGTCTCGGAATATTATTACTCAGGCCGATTATGATGCAATGTTGGCTGTTTCCCACGATAGATCATTCTTTAAGCATACGATCCCACTAGAAAAAGATGATATCGACATGATGCGCGAGCGCGAGAAGCTCGGAACGTTGCCAGAGCTGGAAATACTGGCCAAAATCTGCACCGATGCAAGCGAATGCCATTCAGACGTGCAAGGCCAGGATCATTGGAACAACACAGTCCACTATCCTTTGTTACGCTACGCTATCGAACTGGCAAAATTTAGCAAGTTCGATGGTTCCCCACTAGGATTGAGAGTTTTTAACGTGTACGATGTGTGATCAAAATCTATCATGCCGTTCTAACTTTTCACAACTACAGATCAACCGCTCGTGTGAAAACTGAGTACTTACTACCGAATAGCCCCGGCAGCTCAGTTGAGCCGCGCGCCGATTTTTGCCTCGTAATTCGGCCCAAACACCAGACTAACTTGATCCACCGCATCGCGAAAATGGCCGAGAGCACGCTCCATTGCTCTATTAATCATGCGTCGAGTGCTGCGATGAGATACAACCCAATCTGTCTGAGTGCCCTAACTAAGCTTTCCGGCCATGCATACATGGGAAAGTTAGAACAACTGGGGTTATGGATGGCTGGCCATTGGAAACGGCTACAGGAACTCGTGAGGGACCCCGCTGATCTGGATGAACTTGAATTTTTGCCTGGTGTCGTAATTGATGGCCAAGATTGGTGGTTTGTTGCGGCAACACCGGGTAGGCCAGACGAGAAGGGCAATCGAGGCATAATGATATGGAATAAGCTCACTATTGGGTCTGCCTTTACCATTCCGGGCATATGCAGTATTGTTGCTTTTATTCAGTTGATGGTTGAGTGGTCTGTCAATACATATTGGCCCTGGTTTGAAAAGGCTGTATTGGGAAATTAAATACAGCATTGCAGTAGAGTCTGCTGCAAATATCAGGAATTAGCTTTCAGTCCCGAATAATCTCGCTCTAATTATGTACTTAAACTTTTAGGTGGTGTTTCAAGGATTAGGCAAATTTAGATTTCACCATCGCATAACAACATTGCAGTCCCTCAGATGACCTTACTACATCTTATCTCCTTCCTGACTTCCTTCTCTGCTTTCCTCAATATTTCTTCTTTTCTCACCTTCCATAATGCGTCTATCCATAATTCGTAACCTTCGGATGCTATTGCAGTGCCTTTCCAAAGACGAATGAAACCTACAGTAGAGTCTGATCACTCGACTTAATAAAGAAAATGTACTGCTAACACACAGATTTTAAGCAAGTAGTCGAATTGTATTGCGTGAAAATCGTGTCCGACAGTGCGACTTCCATTGCTAAAAATGTATCCAGCGGCCCCAATACCTTAAGCAACACCGCCACCTGATAGGAAGATCTTCTTTGGCTGAGCGAAAGGTTAATCAGCGCACTGGTCTGGTGCAGTCACAACATTTTGGCGAACTTACGCTCAGAAAGAATGAGGTGATGAAACCGACGGTAGTCGTGCCAACAAGGTAGTAGAAAGCTTCACGGATTGCCCCAGTTATTTGATCGACGACCAATAGCTGATCAGCATCACTTAGGCTTTTGTAGAACTTTCCACTTGATCCAGTGACCAGCTCACCGAGCCTATGCTGCGGAATATCGGGCAAAGCCGAAGCAATCTTTTGCATAGCGCTGTTCTGAAAAATCGATCCCGGAACAGCAAGGGCGAAGGCAATGCCAATTATTTGTGCTTCAAGAAAATTTGTCAATGATGCACCTTGCAAGGAAACCAGCTTGTACTCTTACGCACCAATGGTCATCACCGAAACCACGTTGCTGATCTCGGATGCCGGGGCGAGCGCTGATGCAACGCCAATACCGGCGCTTTGGAATGCGCCTATTCCTAGACCAAGGATCACCGTATACCCATAAAGAGCCGAGTTAGAGACTGATGAAGTGATCGTCGCTGTTCAAAAATGATGTCAATATGGGCATGGTTATCTTTTCTAGGAGCGGGAAGTGAGACATACTCATCAGTGCCGCACCGGCCACCAGCAATGCATTGCCAACAACGTACCAAGGCTTGTAGTAGCCAAATCTAGGCATGGCGAAGCCATTAAATAAGCAACCAAAAACTATCATACAGATTAATGGCAAAATGCGCACACCAGCCATCAAAGGACTGTCTCCTCTCGTAAATTGGAACACCAGAGGAGTATAATAAATGCTCATCATCATGCTACCAGCGACCAGGAAGGCCTGTAAAGGTATAATGAAAAGATCTTGTGTAACCATGAATTGCACCGGCATGAGTCTCGATTCGGCTGGTACTAATGGATGGTAGATCGTGACGAGAATGAAGGCGACAAGAAGGACCAGAGTCACAACCCAGAGAGCGATCTCGGAGCCGCTGTTCCACGCATAGAGGGTGCCACCAAAACTGCCGGCCATGCAGAAGCAGGCCATAAGGGCGGTGAAGTTGAGGATGCCAATCCAATCCTGCATTGCAATTTTCTTAGTGAAGGGTATGTCCGACATGGCATTGATATCGGGAATCACGAAGAGGAAGGCGGGCGCGAAAAGGCCTGCAATAGGAAGGTTCTATAAAACGGAACACATTATTTTCCATCCCAGGAATTAGAAAGCCTCAAATACTCACAATGTAAAACCCCCACCGCCAGGTAGCGGTGCTACTAGCAAAGGAGCCGCCGATGATGGGTCCCAGAACATTTCCGAATCCCCATACAGACATTAGAATGGCGAGGTAAAGTGGACGTTCGTGTGGAGTGGTCAAGACACTGATGTAAGTTAGTCCCCCGACGTAGACACCTGCACCGCCTACGCCAGCGATGACGCGACCGACAATCATGGCAACCATGTTGGGCGCAGCGCCACAAATTGCGCTGCCGCCCTCGAACAGGATGAGGGATATGATAAACAGAAACTTCATGCTGAACATTCCATATGCCTTACCACTGCGACGCTGACAGTCAGTGGACTTGACCGATGGAAAGCACAAGTTGGGTTGATACATACACAGGTAGAATGACGACTTGACCAAGAATGAAGCTCACTCCAATCCAGGCCAGATTTTTCTGGTCATCAAAGGTCTCAACAATGTCGGGCTGGATGGTTGCGACCTGTATGACATTAAAGTCAATTACGCCATGAAGACTGAAGCTCAATATACTCACAATGGTATTATCCAAGGCAAAGAGTAGTACCTGTTGTTGTATGAAATGTTAATGTCAAGACATCCTGTTGCAACAGACTATTTCCATTGGGAGAGGCCAGAACGAGGAATGGTACGCAGATGAATTCAAGCGCTCACAGTAGACATGAGAGAGGTGTATAAAATGAACCACTTTATTAGACAATTAGTTCGAAGTTATTGCAATTGCAAGGGACATGGAATGCACTCACTCTCAGACCTGTTACGGTCCTCTTGGGTTCTTTCTCGGGCATCTCGCCACTATTTTTGTACCCATCTGGATTCTGTGTGTCGCTTATATTATGTGAAATTCTGGTTGGGGATGGGGAGATATTTTCACCGTCTTGGGCTGGGTCAATCCTGATGGTTTGGTCGGCAATCATCTTCAGCGTCGAGGTTTAATGTTGCGGTGCCAATGATAACATCAAACAAGATTATCCATGAAAGCAGCCAAACTGTGGCCTTTATATGATCTCAGCGAGATGTACAATAAACAGGGCATCTTCTATTTGTAATCACATGAATCCAAGCGCAAATGCGTATTTTTGCAGTCCATGTACAGGCACTCTTTGGCTGTTAATTGGCTCACGGTGGGTTCGGTCCGAGTTGACCGAACTTGCATGGAAGCCATTTCGGGTTGGCCTGGCCGAGTCTGACATCTCATAGGTGATATTATTACTACATTTTCCTTCCGAGATCCGAGTAGGTGATAGAATGACTGGCTGATCGTGTTCGATCACATCGCGTTGCTTTCAATTCCCATATGTAGTCCTAGTGGATCGGTCACTAAAATATAGTGAGCTAGATCCAACCGCTGAGCATTACTTTTCCCAACTGGCAGAGGCTACAGATTATTCTCCCGGTTCTCTAAAAAAAAATAAAAATAGCAAGACACTATAGACTATCCTGTACATAAAAATAGCAATACATTGGATAACGACTTTTGCGAAGAAGGACACTCGTACGCTTCGGAAATTGTTGACCGAATGTGGGGCTCCTCGCTTGCGGAGATCTTACAGGTGTAGCAGCGTAGGCCATGAGCGCTGCTCTGTTTAAGACGGGCTGAGAGGAAATTATTTTACGCTGTCACAGGAATAGAATGCAAGATTTGGGTGACCACCGATTCTTAAGTTACTGAGTCATTCGGAAATATTACGAGCTTGTTCTGCAAGGAGGGCGCAAATGTTGTATCGCGAGCGAAAAAATCCGGCGCGCTCTCGCGCTTCCTTCTGCAGTTCCTCCTCAAGGCCGGCCAGTCTCGCAGCCATGGCACCGCCAGGTGGTGCGACCCCTTCCAATGCAGTTATCAATTCCCGCAGCGCGCTGTTGTTTCTGGCCTCACTCGCGTCGCAGAGCTCCCGAACACGCGTTTCGACTGTTTCCAAAATGCCCACATAATATGGCTCTTGATTGATCGATGGGCCACCGCCGGGCGGCACCTTACGAAGCCAGGCGATGTAGTCCGCTATCAAAGCGCCCATGACAGATGCCTCGGCTTGGTTGCACAGCACCGCTGATGAGAAAGCTGTCACCGGTTCAAGTACTGCTGCGCCCGTTCCCTCGTTGATTTCCCTGCGGAAACTAAACTCGTTCGGCGCGCAAAGGTCAAAGCTCGCAGGATCAATATTCATATCCTCATTAACCAAAAACGGCGCGATTGCACCTTGACTCTCCAAAGGCTGCCATATTGATGGGCCTGGAAGGTCTGTTTCGGATGCGTGAAAATTATTTCTCTGATGTAACGGGTCTGCATGGTAGGGTCCATTGGAAGGAGTATTAACACCGTCTCCTGTAAGTGAAATTGACGGTGCTTGGCCAGCCGCAGGGGACAAGGTTGGGTGGTTGGAGTTGATGGGTCTGTCGTTGTTGTGGGAAGACGGTGGAGTAACTGTTGTTTCCGAAGAAGCATTCAATCGAGCAATGTACGCCTCTGCTTCTTCTTTTCACACGACCAAACGCCAGCAGCAGGTTAGCCATGGCATCATTAGAAACAGTATGTAGCCACTCGGCAGTGTGGCCAAGAAAACTCACCGAGGCGCTTTTGCAATACCTCAACGGTCTGTGCCAGATCTGCTTTGCTTGGTCTCTGCGTTGGCAAGTACACGCATCGTTCGCCAGCCCGGATGCACTTTTGGCATTGCGGCTGCTCACCTCCGCATCTGACCTTGCGGTCCCGGCATAACTTGTTGCTGGTTAGAGGAGTGCAGCATCGCTTTTGGACAGATCAACACACCTTGCATGCAATATGGCGCAAATACCCTACATTCGTTGCACTCGTTTCCGCCGCGGACATTGTGCAGCATTAGGTGGGCGCAAGCAGCAAACTCGACAGAGTTAGACGTCAGTAGCGGTTCCATTCCCTGTTAAGGGCCGGTTCGATCGAGGGTCGAAGTAAGATCATGCTTACCAATCTTCTGAAGTGCGTCAGAATAATGCGGGCCCGAAGATCACATAATCCTTACCAGTGAGATAATCTCAACATTTTTGTGAACGCGAATGAGCTATCGCGGCCACCGCCATATATTCAAATGAGCACTACATTGTGTAGCTATACATTTATCAGAAATCTCCCTTGTTATGAATGAGACCACTAGTACCTCCATCTCTAAGTAGTTAAACCTTTGGAAACTTCTCACCCAACCTGGCTCGTGCATACCACAGCGCAGCACGAACGCGCACGTTCTTATGGGTAGTAAACCACACCCACAAACGCCCCCAGTGAGCAGTCGCCGTCTTACTATCGACAGGCGATGCTAGCTCCAAATTGTCCGTCAGGTCTAGCAATCCCGCTTGAAAGAGCGCAAAGTAACTGACGCTCGATTCCCCATTGTTGTCCAACGCGCCAGGCGCCTCAACCAAGCTGGCCGCGAGTCCCAAAATACACAACACCCAGACAAGCTTGTCATCTTCCCCGCGCATCTTACCAAACGCATTATTAAGCGTCGCTTGAAGGAACGGGCTGAAGCCAATGATGGACTTTGGTGGGTTTTTGACATCTGTAACGTTGGGTGCCGCGTTATTGTTCGCTGCTGCCATGTAGTTGGCCAACCAGTCCAGGATCGACTCGGCAACGGGTAATTTAACAGATTGAGTTTTCCAAACAGCAAGCAAGGATGGAAGCTCGCTGGGTTCGGCGAGCTTCCAGACTTGCAAAACCTGGAGCAGCCAGTGGACAGCGCCGAGCTTGTAATCGACACCAAGATCTATCTTCTCTTTGGCGATGTACGCATCCAGAAACGCACCAAGCTCGTGAGCGTTCTCGAACGGCTTGTTGCCGCAGCTGATTCTTTCTCCATACTTCTTTTTGAGATTTCCGAGCAGATATTCTCCCTTGAGCACAAGCTGGTTGATCTCGTTGAGGATTTGGGTCTCATCAGAAGACAAAGTGCCACTGAGTGTCTTGTATGCCAGGTCGTGGTTGACCTCGGACCAGGAATGCATGAGGAGGGAAGCAACCTGGATTTCAATGGGAATTCCCTTCATGTCCTTTTCACTCGAAGAGAGTCGCGCTGGGTTGAACTTGGCGCGTATATGTATCGCCTTGTAACCCTGGAAAACATCACGAGCGCCCGACTTTGCCAACTCGCGTTTTTCTGCATCTGTTTTGGGAGGAGGGATGTACTTGACATCCACACCTTTGTTGGACTTCTTCTCCAGCTTGGCCTTCGCAAATGGGTCAATCTGATTGCTCAATTTGGTGGTCGGTGCTGAGATTGGGGGCAATAAAGACCTCGAAGCGACAACGCTGTCGCCCTGGTCGAATATGATATTGCCAGATATCAATTCTGACACAAGCTGGGCCTGAGAGGGAAAATAAAGAGCGATGCGCACTCCGACAAGATCAAAGAGGTCATCATAAACTGTTTGGAACGAAGTATAGAGGGATGTTTTCTGAGGATCTTTGTATCTCTGTTGGAGTTTCGCGAGAAGCCGCTCTGGGTTCTTGGCCCGAGAGGATACAATTGCGGGTACGCCAGCCTCTTTGAGAATGCCCCGGCAGGCTTCCTCTGCCTTGATGGCAGCCTGCTGATAGAGGGCCAAGTTTGGCCGATAAACTTGATCCAAAAAAGCGACCAGGTCATTGTCGGAGCCGATAGGTGACTGCCACTGAATGGCGGGGATTGAAGAGGGCATAATTAGACGAGGCGGGTATTTTGGTGAGGGTATCAGATGTCCTGAGATCTAGGATACTAAATGTCGCTTCAGTCGGGAGCTACAAAAATTTATAACTGAGCAATCGATACACGATGGCGACATGCAGCCTACTTGCTTCTTTTGCGGCTGGCCGAATGAATGTCAGTGGCGTATCAAGCCGAGCCCAAATCAGCAAAGATCTCCAAACCATCCACTGAGCTTGATTTTTTCGCGCAGTAAACTGGCCCTGAAGTGGACCTGGGGCAGCCAACTATTGGCTTGCAACGCGGCACACCACCCCAGTTTCACATTCATATCAATAGTTTTCCAGCGCGAGACATTACGAGGCATCGGCTATTGGAAAGAAGGAAATAGACGAAAGATCATGACGTGCGGTGACACATTTTATGAATTTCTGCGACGCTGCATTGGATAAAAATGGTCATGGTGTTTAGCCACGCTGATGCATCAGCTCATCGCTTGCCAATATTTGGCTGCAAAAGGTCAAGTAGAGGGGCATACCCTTGGATCTCAGCTCTGCTCGAGTAAGCCACACAGATGGCTGTCTTGGGCGGACCATCGCCCTGCTCCGAGGCTATTTTATTTTTGCGTCCTGTTGAACTTTTGTTCACCAAACATGTTAATTTTGAAGTGGCAAACTAATGTGGTGCTTCAGAACCAATTTTTTAGATTACAATACTATCACAAAATTATGTCTACAATTCTTATTATTATTTAAATACCCAAATGATTCATATTGCAGCAGTATTTGAGGCCGAAAGGCTTTAATAATAACCTAAGACAATCTTAGTCTACCGAAGACTAGGCAAAAAGCTGGCCCTCAATCCCATGGCGGAGAGCGTCCCGATCCCACGACGTTCTGCAATACCGCCATTGCATTCAATGAGCAACACATCGATCTTCTGTGTACCAGACAACAGAATTATCTCAAGTGTTTTATCGGCATCAAAAAAGGTCGACTCCTCAAATCCATCAAGACTCATATCACCGTACTCCACGCCATCTCTACCCTTCAAACGACAGACACCAGTGAATGGGTCAATATCTGACAATTTGTAAAACCCAGACACTGTCCGGAACTGCAACAGAGAGTATGATGGAATTGGCTCCCCAAGATCTATTTTCTCCGTTGGGGCCGTGGGTGTTGTCTTGAGATGGGTTAGGTCTGCTAACTTGTAGTATCCGTCACTTGTGTGAAAAGGGCGGGTTGTGTTGAATATGTTGGAGAAGCCAGACGTGTTGCACCTAGTCCATACGATCCATGCTTGATCCGTCATCCAACCATGATTGTCCCGCTCAGCAGGCAGGTCAAGTTCAATACCACTCCGCCAACCAGCCCAAGAATAACTCGGAAAGCCTGAACGGCGATAGCATAGTCGTTCAATGGTTCATCAAGGTGCACAACTTCCAGAAGTATTGACGCAAATGTTGCTGTTGTTCGACGAGGACGGGAATAGCCAATGCATGATTCAGCATATTCTGCATTGGCGTAATGAAAAAATATTTTGTTGTCGACAAAATAAAGTGTTCGTTGATACAGCATATGCTCTTGGACCATTTTTTAAGTGTCAGAATGAATCTCAATTCCAACAGATGGCAGAATCATACGTCCATGCTCTCGAGTTATAAACAGTGGTTTTAATTAGCTGGTCTAAACCAGTGCAGACGCCAAGTGACACCTAGGTTTCACTTCTAGAGTTAGCTTTGCGGCCTTTCGCGTGTTAGGGTGAATTCCAGGTAGACCGGCATTGGCATTATGACCATGGGCGGCGATGATAGTCAGCCACGATTGTTCATATACAAGGTCTATGATCTGAATGCCTTTATCAACCGATAGCTATGATTCCAGATGCATGTAGAAGCTCTTATCCTCTCAATTGAAGGGTCTATCTAGGTCTCTTATAGCTGCTGTTGCTAGTCTAGCTGTTGTGCGGTCCGTTGACCCGGCTGCGGTCCGTTGACTCTATTCCGGTCCGATGAACCTTATTCCAGTCTGATGCCTTTGAGGCCGGCTGCGGCAAACCAAGTAGCGGTTAGATGGTCTCATCACCTAAGTTGTCGTTATTTGTATGTGACTTGGGGCTGCACGCAGCTTAGAGCCTGTTGGTCTGATCTGGCCGTTACCGCGTTGGTCAGGCTAGGCTATTGAAGCTATCTACAGTGTGTGACAGCCTTGGTTGAGATCATCGTTGTCATTTTGAAGTAGATATAGAGAATCTACCCATAGGTATCGCAATCCAAGTCTGCGAACGAGTACAAGCGCATTTTGTAAGGTAGTGGGTAACTTGTCAAAATATTTGCCGATGCTTTTTGGAGCGAGCAACTTCTCTTGGTTCGCTTTTGTGAGGCGAAAGCTATCCACGTTTCCCCATACATAACTTAATGCCACATACTGCGTTAGCTCCTGGCCCTCGACCAAGCTTCCCTGCTCTACATCGATAAAACGAAGGACTTTCAAGCCAGGAAATGCTTTGGCAAACTCCTTTTTGCCGTCCCGCTTGCATCTCCCAGAGTGCCATGCCTCGCAAGTGTCCAGCCATCTTGTGACTCTGCCGACATCTAGCTCAGGCTACATAATGGACTACAAATAGAAGTCGTCGTCTACGATACTGGGTGATTCTGGCTTAGCTGCTAAGCATATGCAATGATCGCCTCCCCCGGTCGGATAGGAAGCGCCTCGATTACCTGGCCCAGTCGCATTGAACCAGATCAGTACAACTTCGTGTAGACCATCAGGCCGTCTCCCATTAGCCGTTCTGTAATCCTCGTAGAAGCATAGTTTAGTAAGTCTACAAGCGGGCATTTAGATTGCCAGATACGAGACCAACGTCCAAGCGAGAACTTATTGGCTGTCGAAATTACCACTTCAGATTTGGTAGGATCAAAACGAATCTTGCTGCAATAACTACATAATGACGCAGAGGAAGACATTTGGTAGGTTTTTGAGGATTCCATAAGAAAATCTATCAGAGACGGAGGTTGTGCACCACGCAAAATATGCCGCTTCAATAACCGCTAATTTCTGACACGCGACGGAGGTGGCTGTGCAATGCTTCAGCTGAACAAGCTCTTTATGGCACTGCGATTCACGGCTAAGGGAACATTATGTTGTCTCTTGCTTGCGCCAGCTCTGGGCGTAATGATGTCGCCCAATTGGACAAGATGATAACTAAATTCGCCTTTTTTACTAATCTTGTTCATTGTGCAGTGTCACGATCCCGTGCAGCACCACCGAGTTCAACATCAAGAGCCAAATTTCTCAAAGGTGATTACAAGATATGGAGCAATACGACCCTAAATTTGATAATGCAAAGATACTTAGATCCAAGTTTACTCCTTGCAATTTATCTTGTCTTCATGATTTCGATAGTGGCGCCGGCATTCAATAGTTCGGAAATAGCGCCCGCACTAGTGCACCCCAAAACGCTAGCCAGGGCCATTTCCCTGGGCTAAGAGATTTAACAGCCTCCTTAGGGAATAATCACAACCGCCATCAACGTCCATTTTTATCGACCACGCATCCCATTTGGTTAATTACTAACCTAGCGTTGGTCTTCGGGAATTCCATTGCCGTAAATGGAGAAGAGACAGCTCAGAGTGGATCCTTTCAAGTACGGCAAGGGGCTTGCTTAAGAAGCAACTCCCGAGGTCCTCTGTGCTGTGCTTTTCGCTTGTTACACATCCATTTTTTCTTTTCAGACATTTGACAAAATTTCCTAATTGTATCGAAAATGGTTTCAATCAAAGATGCCATACTGTTATTCTTGGCGGGCGGGGCTTTCGCGTCTCAGAGCTATCTCCCGCTTACTTGTGCCACCAAGCTTGGGACGGTGGAAGTGAAAGATCCGATCACAAAAACAGCCACGAAGACTCAGACAGTTACCCAAACGAACAAGGTCTATATAAAAAAGGACAAGAGCATTACCCCAAACGCACGAACTGTAGTAGTCCGCACTACCAAGACGATCACCACTACGACCGAGGCAGGACCCAAAACGAAGACTGCCACTAGTACCTTAACCAGTACGTGCATCGTGATATTCCAATGGCAATGGAGGTTAATTCGAATCAGATACCCATACAACCGTGTCCACAGAAACCAGTACCGTTACAAGTACTGACACAACTACTATCACCACGTTGATCACAACCACAACCACACAAGCAGCTCCCACTGATTTTATCCCTGCATCGCAATTACCGACACCCAGTGCAGTCATCAAAGGTCGCGAAGCAGGACATTTGATCAGGAAGAAGGCAGATACCCAGGACTCGCCCAAGTCTAATCACTACTCGCCCCAATACCCCCAGCATGTCGATTGCACCCGAACACTTGTCAAGACTATTAAGAAAACCATCACAACCACCGTCTCGGGACGAACTATCGCATGCGAACCGAAAACAAAGACCATCACATCCACAGCTACCAAGACTGCGACTTCAACCAAATATCCTGCAGATGTCAAAACTACAGTGACGACTTCAACCGATATTACGATCGGCATCACGACGCAGGTCACTACCACGACTACAACCACGAGCACAGGTACCTTGAGCCCTCAGTCTGACGTGATGAATCCGACCTTAGCTGATCCCTGATTTAGCCACCTCTGAAATAATCGCTACCGAGACCTACTACGGTGCTTGCGCAGCGGATAATGTCATCCAAGTGGCGAACGGTCTCCAGGGAATCCAGAGGATTACCAGTGTTGGAGGCAGCTATGGTTCCCCATCACTGATGGGAGACATCAAAAGCGCCTATGACTGTTGTGTTAGCTGCTTCTATCGTCTTGGCCGCTGCGGAGGATCATACTTTACAAATTCGGAATGCTACGTCTACGATAACACTGACCCGGTGGCTTGCAGATACAACACGGCAGTGGGAAACACGTTTGCGACCCTGCAGGGCTCGGATGAAGGTACTTACGCCATCAGTAACGGAAATTGTGGAAGTTGGACCAACGCCGGCACCTATCTGCTTGAGAATTAAACCTGTCTTGTTGCAGCTTCAGACAAGGTAGTCACAATTGATTTTGTCTCTAACTTAAACTTGATGTTGGAAACTCAATTTTGTTCTACTACGTTTAATATGTCGCTTTTGTCATGTGCAGGGATGTTGCTCAGACGTGCTAGTCAAGTTCATAATGAAGAAAAAAAGATAGATGAGGCACCGCACAAAGGAGTACATGATTCCATAATCACCGTCCAAAACCTAAATAATGCAATCAAGATTTGGCTTGAAAATTTTTAATCGCGACTTACAACAAGCCTTGCAGATGTTGTTGGAAAATTTTTCCTTTGCGCTTTGACAATTTCTGTCCCTCGCCTCGTCAGATTCGGCAATCTGCCCATACGTTGTCGTTTACTGCCGCATGTTCTCAACCAATTACAAGGGCGTTTGGCCGAGCGGTCTAAGGCGCTGTGTTCAGGTTAAGAGATTAACCCATTACAATTCGCAGTCTCGTAAGAGGCGCAGGTTCGAGTCCTGCAGCGCTCATTCTTTTTGGCGTTTAGTTCATCGTGGTGGAGTGGGTGGGGATGATGGTTCTACCTGGTGGATGGAGTCTTCTAAAATGGGCCAAGCCAAAGTTAATTTTTGCCCAGTGTTAATCATAAGAAAATCAGAGTGAGCATTTATATGCAGTACTAACATAATTGCGTATTTATTTACATTAAGTCTCAACATGTCATTTTGGTATCTATGGTCCCTTTCAACGCTGGTAGTACATTTTGAAGAATTTGGTGCTTGCCTAGCGACCCTCTTGCTCAATTCTCCTCCTTGTTATACAAATTTGCCATAGGCTGGCAGTATGGCGTGCTCGACATTTTCTGCATCAAGATCTTCGTCTAGATAAGAATATCGAGGCAGCTCATCAGCTTGGTGGCTTGAAACGTCTTTGGCGGCAATTTGTAGTGGTACTGCCAATGAAATGGTCGTGTTTTGTGGACCAAATGTCAAAGTAACATTGACTAGGTATGTTCGAGACGTCAAACATGAATGGAAAGTAGGGAGAAATAGCTTATTACTTGACAAAGGAAGAGTCAAGATCATATCATATCTTGCTGAATAGCAAAAAAATTTCGAATTTTCCCTTTGTTCGTCTGACTTGGCGTTGTTCTCTGCTTCACTCATCATGACATGCTCAATTTCACTGTTGTAAGATGACAGAGAAGATTTTCGCGAGCTATATCTTGGTTCCCATGTGATGCGTTCTGGGAGGCTAGGAGATAGCTTTTCGGAGGTAGCATATAGCCGTACTGGGATAGGCTGCTGATGATTCAAACTCCCAAGGTTCGGCATGTGCTGAATGTGGTTGATACAGAAATATGTGTGAGATTCTAGAGTTGCCGATACGGCTTTTATTTGAGGCGGGCTGGCATCATCCGAAGTGGAAATGAACTCTAAGGCGACGGAGAGAGGGGACGCGGTTGATTCAAGAGAACCAGGCGTCAGGACGATGGCTCGTGGCTGAGGCACAGCAGCTCGGAGACGTCCAACTGTTCCCGAGATAAGTCCCTTGCGAATTTCTTTGGTTTGAGATAGGCAATACAGTTTGTCATCGTCCGTAATGTGCAGCGGAGCTTCTTCGGGGAGTGCGGGCAAAACTCCAATTTCGTGGGAGGTCTCCATCAAGACTTCGCGAGAGTTGCTGCGGAAGACGCGCGCATCAATCGAGTATTTAACCTTTGCCAGCCCAGGAGCTAAATCATTCGCATCCCAGTACCCCATGGTTGGAGGAGGTCGCAAGTGCTGATCCTGCAAGGTTTCGGACGAGCACTTGTAGGCGCACGAGCCAATCGGGAGTTGATGAGGAATGACAAATGTAAAAGGAATCGCGTGAGTCGTCCTAGATCTAAAGACCCTGGATTCAGGTAGGAATGAGTTCTCGATTGGCATTTTTAGCCGTAAGAAGGTATGGGTAGATCGAACAGAGTTCGGTTGCAAATAGTCGGCGAGTATGAAGCTCATACCGTTCAGGTTGATTTCGATCTTGCCGAATGGCGTGTCATTGTCTGTTGTGACGAGGACAAAGCCTGATATTGGGACGCCAAGCGCGTAAGACTTTTGCTCATAGTGGTTGTTAATTTTGATGTCCATGGCAAAGTTGTCCGTGGAATAAAGGCTGAGCCGACCAGCCCAGCGCAGGAGATTTGAGTTGGACTGCATTGATTGTGAACTTGTAGGAGAGAGTTGATTGACTTGCAGTGGGTTACAGTATGAGCTGGTCAACCTATTGATTGCAAATCACCTCTGGCACATGCTGAACCTCAGAAGAGCACAGTGAGAGTCGGCGGCAAGCATCTCGGTCTGGTGAAACGAAGTATCGAGCAATAATGGGAGTCTATTTCAATTCGTCCCTACTCCCGAGCGAGCTGGCTCGGTAATGTTTTCTCTTACGTACTTCCGAAGGGCGTGGGGCAAGGGCGCCGAGAACAAGGGCGCCGAAGGGCGCGCAGCGGCTCCTCTCTTGACATCTGGGCCTTGTATTGGCATTCGGTGGCTTTCCCCCCGGTCGCCGCCCACCTCCCCACTTGAATTCTCGGCGATTTGCGCCAATAGGCAGCCCACGAGAAGGCAATCCGGCGGACTACGTTTTATTCCCACCATGGCCGGGCTTAAAATACATCCACGCATCCAGCACCGCCTGCAGGTAGCAAAGCAAACAGCGAGGCTACGAAGATCATACCTTCATCGAGAAGATGTAGTACAATTCCACCAACACATCGTTTCTCCTGCGTTTCTAGCGAATGCTCCCTGTAATCGGTGCTCCATTACTTACCGATACGAAACCGATCACGAAGCGAGTGTCATCATCCTTTATGAAAATGATCACAACCACGCTATTTTTTACGGTCACAGGGCGAGAATATCCGGAAATAAGCATCCAAGAATCCAGCGCGAAAAGACGGGCATCTCTAGTTGGGCGTGTTTGTGCATAGTCATTGTTCAGCTACCCCGAGAGACGCGCCTTCTCCTCCGTTTCGCTGCACTCCGCGCCCAAGTATAGCGTTTGTCAGAGAAGCGACTCGTGATTGAAAGTGAAATCCCCCATCCTTTCCATCCCTTGCGCATCGCCTTGCAATGCCCCCTCCAATTCACGATCAGCCAATTCTGTTGTAGTGAATTTCTTTTTTTTGTGGGCACTCGCGCTTAGAATGCGAAATGAGCCGTGTAATCACGATCCTGTTCAGCCGTTTTTATTTGGCAAAAAACAATGTTTTGCAAAAGAAGTGTAAATCACTCGTAAATCATTTTAGTGACACAAGGTTTTATCCGCCATTTCAGCCTATTAGTCCCGGCCGCTATGGCCAGCTGAACAGTGCCGTAAAATACAATCGTGAGTGCATGTCTGTGCTCAGGGCGCGAGGCCTGGTGCGCTACCCTACAGTAAATAACATGGTATTAGGACAACATCGCGGGCAGGTGTCAAAGTACTGACGTACATTGAATGGCAATGGTCCAAGAAATTAGCAAAATATCTGGTGAGCAAAAAATGAATGCAAATCACTGAAAGGATTCTTTGTGACATGCTTTTAGTTTAAACTGGATTTCTATCCTGAGCAACTTCGGAAGTGCCCTGCAACATCAAAAATCATCACAAAATGAGATATTGACTATGTCTAACTGTGCATAATCTGCGAGTCACCAAAATAATGTTTGAAATAGCCATTTTTGACAATGCATTCGTGAATAGACAAAGCGTTTCGGAAGAGGGGCAGAGCATCAGCTCTTACAGAATCATCTCGTCTACCCACAGACCTTCCCCGTTTCAACCCCCCCCCACTTAAACACAGGCTTAGCTAAAAAAAAAAAAAAAAAACGGTTCTATTTTACCACGTGTTTTAAATGATATACGGCGTACCTATATGGTGGGATTTTGCCGCCTAGTAGCCTGTTTATATCGGGCCGGGCACAGCGAGGGTCCCGCTTTGACTGCGAATATACCTGAGGGACCGGCACATGGTGCAGGCACTTCTTTCATTTGACATACCAGATGACACCTGCCTCCTCCTTAAACAAGCACAGTTTAAACTGCACTTGTAATTGAAACGATGTTGAAAAGTGCGCAAGTTGGTCTGTTTGCTTGTGAAAGCTCATTCTGCTGTTTCAGGTCACATGTGGCCAGGACCCTATTTTGAAATGCATTGCCCATTCTTCGGCAAGTGACTCCAATTACAATCAGGCAAAATGACATCTGTGCATGGTATGCAACTGAGAGACAGGAGGGCGATTTCAGAACCCTTTAGAAAAGCATCCAGCGGCCTATATAACTAGGCTCCCATTCCTCCCTTTGTTGAAACCATCACTCCTCTCAATTTCACTTCTTCCACTTCATTACTTCATACTCCAAGACTCAAAGTTCAAATTCTATTCACTCAAGATGAAATTTTCTATTGTTGCGTTTGGGATTGCTGTGATGGCATCTTCTGCTGCAGCCAGGGTTTGTACTCATGCAACTTCGGGTTTGACTTGACTGACATTTCCCAGTGCAACCCAAGAGTCAATGATTGTTGCTACCAAGGGTACGAAGCTTGTGTCCGTCAACTTGGTGTTAAGCAATGCATCGGCATGCAGCTCTGGCTTTGCCAGAATAACGGCGGCCCTACTGTTGCACAATGTGTAAGTTATCCGGGATTTTCTTCTATGGCTTGAACTTTGATCTAATGGTAGATTAGGGTGCCGATTGTTGCTCTATTAGCAAGAAGATCGGCATTGGCTGTTAATTGACGGCGAATACGAATTGAGCTTTGCGAATATTAGGGACATTATCTAGTCTAACTTTAGCAATTCATTTTCTTATAGCTATCATGGGTTTGCCCCAACCTCACTCTAAGCGTTTCATGTGACAGTGATAGCTACTATTTGCGTTTTTATAAAGTGCTAGTCCAATTCTAATCAAATAAAGGTAGGCCTACGTATCAAGGAATATAAGAAATGGGAATCATTTGAAATACCTAGTATACGCCAAAATTTTTCTGAAAATTCTAATTCATGATGCACCATTCAAAAATTGACCGGATGTATGTCCAAGAGTTGAAAAGAACTTGATGGTGACTATTCTCCCTGATTCGCACGCGAATACAATCGTATTGTTTCGTACTGAAAAGCGATAATTATCAGGCCGGTACTCCGGAGGTAGCCATATGACCTTGAGGCCATTAAATGTGACCCAATCATGGCCCTGATGTATACCACACCCATAAATGCTTGGGGATTGAGAATGGTTGGTGACATCAGAACTAGTGCTGTCAATGCCAATTTCTAGCATCCCTTGATCGGTCTGAATAGACGTCTCATCATGAAACGTAAGATAAGTTGGATGACCTGTTTTGTATACAGCGCACAGACTTTCGGAACTCACATTCCAGGCGAGAATATGGGAGTCAGTTGCAATAGCCACAACCTTACCACTAGGCGAAAAGGCGAGAGACTGTAGCCCAGGAATGGCACCAAAATCGGCCTGAGGCTTTTTCAGTACTTTTTCAACGTGAGATGTAGCAACTCTGCACAGAATTATGAAGCTAAATTCAGCACCATTGGCCAAGACTGCAAGAAAAACGCCGTCGGGACTGAAACATAGCTCAACTATGGATACTTTCTCTCGTAAACTTGGGTGGCAATGCTCAAGGGATAGGTGGAATTTCAGGACCCCTGTGATTACACCCCAAACGGAAACTTGCGAAACGGATGACTCTATAGCCATCCACTGGCCACTCTTGCCATAGTCTGATATGGATATCGCTGGGTGATAATACGGAGCAGGAAACTTGTATCGCATCCTTTTCCTTCGTAGGTCAAAAAGGCCAATGTTAAATTCATTGATGGAATTGGCAGACCGTACATCCGAGGCAAATAGCTGACCATCAGAAGAAAAAATGCCACCGTCATGGCGATACATATCCTGGAAAGTCATTGAGCGTGAGTCTGGTGTCGAAGGGTTCCAGACAGTCACAGTCTTGTCTTTAGATATGGATGCAAAATAGCCTTCCCTTTCAAAGTGACATAACTCGAGTATGCTGGCAGACTTCCATGGTTGATGATGCTGGGCTATAGCTGCAGGCGTGAGATCCCAAAGCCCCACCCGCGTATCATCGAAGCTTATGGCCACTCGCCGGGAATCAGGGCAGACAGCTATGCGTTTTGAGCCGTCAAACTCCAGGAGATTGCCGACCTGCTTGAATGTTCGAGTGTCGTAGATTTGCACTGCGTCACTGACACATTGAACCCCTAGCAAATATTGACCATCAGGAGAGAAGGCAGCTGAGAAGAACCACACATCAAAGGGCAGCTTGCGATATCTGCCCCTGCGAAAACTCCACAATATGACATAAAGATCAGCTAAATCGACCTCGTCTGGATCATTTGCCAGAGCTAGCGTGTGGTCATTTGGGACGAATCCCACCGGATTAAGACCTTCGTTTGTCATGTCATAGCTAGCTTCCTGTTCCCCCGTGTCCGAGTTGTAGACAACAGCGGTGCTAACATTGGTATTATCGTTTATGGAAACCAATGACAAGAACTGGCTATCTGATGAAAAGTGGAGAGCCCTGCCGAACCGGCAGGGTTTGATGGCGGGCACTCTAATGACGTTGCCGGTTTCCACTTCGCATAGTTGCAGGGTGTCGGCGGAAAGGAGCGCCAGGATTTGGCTATTGGGAGAGAAGAATAATTTGGCAAAGTCTTTTGGTCGGAAGTCGACAGCCAACCCCGTCCATTTGAGAGTCGTTTCCTCGAAATTGACTGAATCAAAATGCCATAGTTCCAATCCCTCATCTTTAGAGAAGGTTGCCCACCATTTCCAGTTCGGAGACAAAGCTGCGGGAAAGTTTGTAAACTTGGGTTGCTTGATTGCCTTTAAAGCTCCATCGTTCACGCTCCAAACCATCAGTTTATATTTTTCATATTTATCAAACTGTGAAACGCTTGAAGCGTGAATAACGGCCAGCTTCTGACTGTCTGGCGAGAATATGAGGCTGGAAATCCAGCCGTTAGCTTCAAGGGTTTGTAGACACTTGCCCCAGTGTTCCTCAACCTCCGGACGTAGCTCTAAGAATCGAGGTTCGTATTGCCGAAATTCCCGTCGAATTATGCTCTTTTCGGGAGCGAATATCAGCCCGGATGAATATATTTGAAGGGGATATTCTGAAATAATGGGCCCGAAATACAGAACAAATCTATATGCATCATCAATAAGATGCAAAGCGTCTGAAAAGGCCTCATGGTCGAGGAAAGTCTGTTGGAATAATGTCAATATTCATTTGATATCGCCTTGGCATCAATGAACTCACTAAAATCTTCTTGAGCTTAGTCAGGGATATCACAGCCGTGGGTAGGATACGTTGAAGGCTGAGAGACTCGATCCAGAAAAGCAGTTTGTTGAACAGAAAGTCGTCTAGATCCTTTTGTATACGAAGAATGCTCCGTTTATATTGTGAGACGCTCTCCGCAGAGTCTGCATGGATCACATGCTTCGATGCGTCTTCCAAATGGTCAGCCCAGTAGGCGCATGAGTAACTGAAGCTTTCTAGAGCAGCGGGGCTCGAGCTTTCCGCAATCACATTTTCAATATGAAGACCTGGATAATCCATGTTACACATGTTCCTTTTCAACTTGCTCATAGTCTTCAGACATTTCTGGAAAATAAAAAGATGCTGCTTTTCTATACCAGGGTTGAAAACTGAGGTCGTTGATTTCTTTAGCAAAAATTCCTTTGCGGATTGGTGCACAAAGTAGATCCTATCATTCCTCGTTGTGAGGAAAGATCCGCACTCAAGTATTATATCGGCGATGTCGTCGACATCAGCTGGTAGATTTTCAAGGTAGGCTAGCTCTTGTACTGAAATCGGCCGATATACAGTCAAAACCATGGCAAGAACGCGCCTGTATATGTCGAAATTCTCGAGATGGCTAATTTGAGACATCATCTTGCTATAAAGGGGCTCCAATCCAGGGGGGTATTCCATCAGGCGATTTTTAACATCCCATCTCGGACACTGCTCTAATCTTTGACAGACCAAAGCCACCCAGAGAAATGTACCTTGCGCTTGATATTCTAGGTAACTTTGCATAAATTGGCGAAGATCATCTTTGCAGCCCTTCTTTCTGGCCAGGTCTTCCACTTTGTGGCGTATGTAAAGTACAACAGCATCCGAGACTGAGTTTTCGTTCAGCTCTAAGGATAGTGGTAGGTTTCCTTTACTGGCGTTCAAGTGATCGGAAATCTCGTAATGGTTCCGGCTAGAGACAATCCACTTGATTTTTGATGTAGAACTGGTAGAGTTGATTAGCCTCAAAAGAAGGTCAAGTCCTACTTCGCACTCATCCAAGGCGTCAATCAGCAGGTATGAGTTTTCCAATGCGGGATCTTGAATCATATTCGTAAATATTTCGGCTATCAACACCCACGAGTTCCAGTGTTCAGCGTCTTGGTACGAACTGTTGTGCTGCTTCTCATTTATGTATGAGGCTAATGATGGTTCTTGCACAACCAGAAGATAAATGAGACCTCGTATTACGGCCACAGAATTGTTGAGACCGGAATTGGTAGCTTGGCAAAAAAAGTAAGCCAACAGTTGCGTGCTGTCATTGTTGTGTAGTCTGCACAAGGGCGCCAATTCATTTATGATGCCACATAGTAGCATAGTCTTGCCTTTGCCGGGGTCGCCTTTGATCCATAGCAATCCAGGATCGTCATGAAACCATCTCAGGTACTCAGGGCTTTGTAGTATCCAATGATACGAATCGGCCAGTAAGCCTCCCTTGGTCTGTTCGATGCGCTTCTTGTCTTCGCGTGGATCAGTCGATCGAAGGCTATTGAGGCATTCATGAATGGCGTTTTCTTCTGATTGTGACTCGCGCCCATAGTTGTGTATCGTTGTGTTGTTTCCGACATGGACCGTGGATTGGCCTCGGGCATCTATATTTCCCGCTTGGTTGATGTCTCTGGTCTGGTTCGACATTGCTGCTAGGTCCGAGCGTGATGCTGGGATTGAGGTCACCTAATTGCGATCAGATTCACCTTACCTCGTCGACCCGTAAACAGAAAGCTTGAGGAGGTAGGCTTTCCATTAATGTCGTCGAAAGAGATTGAGAGACGAGTTATCAACCTCGCATCTGCAATTGTGAGAGGGGTTCGTGGGGTGGAACCTGTCAGACTGATACACGCAAGATGATAGGCCACTCCAAATTCTACGCCGCATTGGGGGCGGCTGAACGCAAACGAACCAATCATTGGGTCTACTAACTTAAATAAGCTTAAGATCACTGAGATGGGTGTAGAGTTTGATAGGCGGGCTTGAAGTGCATTAATCAAATGCAGAGGACAGCCTCACGGCCCACATAGACCTAGTCGACTAGTTGTTCAAGTAGAACGTTCAAACATGTTACTTAGTAGTAAGATATCATGATTAGGTTTAACACCCTGTTTTACAGTTTGTGGAGACGAAGTGAAGGTAAACGGGGCCATGCGTCACACAGATCTGGAGCACCATTGCACTACGCATAAGTCGAGTGTCATTTTACTTTTGCCATATCTCGACAATGTGACAGCAGAATTGAATGAAAGAAATATTTTAAGGCTTCTTATTTTATCACAAGCACCACATGCAGATTACCTATGCCACTTTTGAAGCTCCAAATATCTGGTGGGAATATACAAGACAACAGATACCACCGCACCAAGCATCCAACTAATGTCAGTACCGGTCGGTGATCCACCAATAGCTTGTGCGATAGGGCCAACCCACCATACTTGGCTCATGCATAGAAGAGATATAACAGTCCCGGCTAGAAAACTGACGGATGCAGCAATTCCGACAGGTAGTTGATCCTTCTTGTCCCATGCCTCCAAGTCATAGGAAAAGCCTCTCCTCCAGATATAATGCTCTGTGAGCATGATGGTGGTCAAAGGAACAAGGTAATAAGCACACATGTTGAGAAAGTTTGTCATGACACTCTCCAAATGGTCTCGTCCTGCGACAGCACACACCAGAAAGATGGCGCCGCCGACGAGGGACCACAGCAATCGTGGTACGCGAATTGCCTTTCTTGTCACCATCTGCGCAGTGAGACCCAACGAATAGATTTCGATGACGATTACCGCTACTGCGGAAAACGATAGCATCACCTCAATAAATTTGCCCAGTCCCTGAATAGCGGTCCCGCGATTGGAGAATATTTCACCAATTAGGCCACCGATGCTTCCTGAGTTGTAGGCGGCTTCAAAACGGGTGTCGGGACTCATAATCAACGTTCCCACTGCGGCGCCGAGTAGCTCGATAAAGAATTGACTAATAAATAGTCCACCAAAGGCACAACCGAAAACTGCCCAGTTGCTTGTTGTCTCTGGCATGTATACGGTGTAGTCAGCCGCAATTGGAGCCCAGGCCACCTCGAAACCGATAATTACGGTACTGAACGACAGAATCGAGGCTGTCTCAACTGAGCCTGTGCCCATGGGTATATTGACAAATTCCGAACCACCAAACCCGGCCAGCAGAATAAAACAAATCAACATAATAATCCAGGAATACTTTTCATATGCATGAATGTATTTGTATCCTAGAATACCGATGATGATGGCAATCACGCCAAGGATGACAACGCAGACTGCTGACGGCAGCTTGCCTCCGCCTACATTATATAGGATGCTAGCGCCAGAAAGGTCATTCACAATGGCCCAGCCAATCTGTGTGATGATGTTGAGTACAGCTAATACTTTAGCCGGCCACCATCCGAAAGAGTAGCGGGGAACAGTCATAGTGCGGAGACCCATGCGGTGGCCGTACAGCGCAATCAGCGCAGGAATTATGGCACCTATGATGTTGAAAAAGAGGATGCACAGGAAGGAATCCCACCATCCAAGGCCAAACGACGCGGGCCCGAGGTATCCCAGCGCCAGTGTTGCAGTGCAGCAATTGGCGCTGAAAAATACATTGAAAAGCGACCAAGGACTCTGCTTTGTGCGCCACTCTTCTGGGATGCGCTCAATGCCGGATTCTTCTGCGCCAATGTTTTTGATCCATCGTCGGGAAGTTGATAAGAAGGAGCGATCGTTTTGGATTTCTCCGACTTGACCCTCGGCATCAAAGCTGGATCCATTGTTGTAGGCTGATTTGGATTCCAAGGTCGGGGGATCTCGGTCATGAGAAGGCGTAGAAGATTTCAGCTTCTCATCAGCCTCTTGCGGCTGGGTGTTTTGCAGGGACATTGCGCCTTGAAATGGGGTTGGTCAATTTTTGGCCTCCCTTAAGCCGGCAGCTGAGATCGTGATTGCAGCAGACGCGACAGCATCAACACTGTCAGTATTTTCGTATTGTTTGTTCAAGAGTTGTTTAAATAGTCGGCTAGGCCGACAAGATAAGCAGACAGGGATTTCTTGAAACGTGTGATAGGACCCCAGACAGAAGTCGGGGCCATGCCACATACTGGCGAGATATTGCCACTGACACTCACATCCCTTATCTTAGAGCATTGGTGGGTCTCGCTAGGGAGTACAATTGGCTGGATGTGGCTCAAGATGATCCAAATGATCCAAATCAGTCCGCTGGTGTCACTTTATCTCCGCTTGGCGGGATTGCTGACAACGCAGATTAATCTATCTCCCAGCAGAAAATATCCAAATGAATTAGATAAGGGTGAAAATAGGTGAATCGGTTTTTAGTTGTGAGATCTGTACTTAAGTTTGATTTTCTGGTGTTGTTTTTGGTTTCATTTAACAAAGTGTGCATGCCCTGCTTTTTATCGCGAGCGGGTTGCCTTATCGCCCCCTCACGCGCTGTGACTGATAAATATTCCATGCTACAGGGAATCTGTTTCGGGTCCACCGACAAGCTCAGCAAACATACAATCTTGCATCCTAACTAGATAGTTATTGTGACCAAACTCGACCTACGTCGTAGTCAACTTGTAGCTACTAGGAAACCTATGAACGAGAACTGATCATCAATTGGGTGATAACACTCATGCCATTGCTTACAAGTACTTGGTGCCCTATTAAAAATATACAAATGATCCGGATCTATATTGACTGAAAATATAAGCGCACTTCTCTAGTAGTAAAGAATGAAATTCCAACGAATGGTTCCTATAGTAAACTGCCTTGGTTACAGAACAAAAGTGGGATGCCAGGTCTGAGCGATTTGAATTGCGATAAGTTCGTGAATGGCTAACCCTGGGTGAAATCTATCACGCCATAACTATAATCCATTAGATCAAGGGACTCATAAACTTGGAATCCGAGACTTCGACTTACGCAACTCGTGCCGTCGCGTGATATACATATATCATCTTTTGTACCAAACGCTCCAGGGTTACTGAGCGCTTTATGGAATGGAGCCGATGTATCAATGATTCGACAATTTGAGCCTGCTAAGGCAGAGCAATAGGCCAAAAGCTGAGAGGTGAGAACCCTGTTGTAATCGTCGATGCAGGCTTCCATTCGATAGAACAAATCCTTGGGCAGCATACGTTTTGAAGGCGTTAGGTGGAATGCTATTCTCTGTTAATATTATTTCCAGATGTCCAGCATTTAATATGCCTTACGAGGAGCAGTCAAAAATGTGAAATTTCTCACTCCAAGCGAATGTAGCTTCAAGAATTGGTTTACGTAGTCATGGATGAGTTTTGGCCATCTCTGGGGGGCGTCAGATCTGTCAAAATTGGTATTAATATCGTTAATCCCAAACCACAACATGGCGATCGAATTCTCTGTTGTCCACGGTGCCCAGCTTGGACGATGGCCAATATTGTCAGCGAAACTCTGGACTTGCTGGATCAAGTCCAGGGAGTTTGAAGGGTATTTAGGCCACCAGATGTCAGTCCGATTAATCACGCCCCCTCCACGAGCGAAATTGTATAGGAAGGTGGAAGAACTGTTATACTTGGTGGCCAGATATGTGGGCCAGAGCAGTCCACCTGTTGTGGTTAGTCCTGGGAAAGGCGGATTACCAATGCAATTGGCATCAGATGGACGGTCCCCGTTGGGTTCCCAATTGGTGGTGGTATATGAATCTCCACTACTTCATCTTAGTAATCCCAACCGGTGCATGGTGGAACTACTTACAAGCTGAATATGTAGTGTCGATTTTCCTGACAAGCGGCAGAGATCGACAGCAAGAGTAGGCCATGAATCAGCCTTTGGAAATTGGTCATGGTAGACGTGAGTGATCT
The DNA here is from genome assembly GCA_017140755.1 of Calonectria hongkongensis. Classification (NCBI taxonomy): domain Eukaryota; kingdom Fungi; phylum Ascomycota; class Sordariomycetes; order Hypocreales; family Nectriaceae; genus Calonectria; species Calonectria hongkongensis. The sequence continues at coordinate 853,729 of JAACJA010000006.1, forward strand.
TCCTGAGACAATATTCACTTGGTGAAAGAAGACAAAAGCCCCTGGCTCTCTTTTAACAGCCATCCACGCTGCCTTTTATTAATACTCATACCAAATGTCCGGGTTCACAATGGAATCCAAAATAACTCAAACACCAACCCAGGAACTTTAATACTAGCACGTTGACGGGGCGGTGTGTTTTATTTTGTTTCGGGTAGATCGATGAGAGTTATGAGGCTTATGTTGGTTGGTTGCATGAAATGCTGGCGGTATTATTGTGTCGGAGACGGAATGGAGATGGTGGCAGCTAACGCTATTGTGCAGGTTCAATCTTGATTGGGGTCCCATACTTGATACCACGAGTTTTAGCATTCACTCGTCTGGCAACTTCTTATTTATGAATTCAAAACTTGCACTCAAGACGGCATAATTGCATAGGGGCATGGACTGAAAAGTTCGCCACGTGATTCCATTTGTGTCTTGCAAAAATCTTTCAAAGCGAACACAGTTTGAGGGGCTCTTGAAACATACCTACAACAATATCACCCCTACTTAACCACGATCGATGCCGATCGAAATTTAACATTTTTAAACCACCCCTGCAATTGTTTTTAGGATTTATCCGAAAGGTTTTCCCTCCCCTCCGCGTGTCAGGGATTCAGGTCACCTGATCTCTTACCTTGTCGGGAAAGACCAGTTGCTTTATTTTTATTGCTATCGATAAATATCTTTACATTTCACTTCTCATGTCTATCTGCCAGAATTCATAGGTGCAAATTGTAAGATCGCATCTAATATATTTCGCTAATCGAACTTAACCAGATCGAGAACCAAGCCACGTGGTGCAAGAGTAAAGTTTTGTTCGGCTAGTCTTCTAGACTGCTTTCTTTTTAGCCTGCTGAAATGAACTTTAGACCAAGGACTATGATCAACGCCATGTGAAACATTTTCTTGTTTTCTAAGCTGTGAGGAAGAGAAGCTTCTGTTTCGTTTTTCTTTTTGGAGGCTTGGGGTATATATGCAACAAATATGCCAGGTACAGCTAGACAACTTATGGTAGTAATATATACCCATCGCAGCGTCCACTTAAGACGACTCTTATTGATGAATAGTCGCCTCACGGTTCCATTGAAAATCGCGCGTCAATTCAATTTCCAAATATACTAGGAATGGCAAGCGACGCGTTGCTGATGATCCAAAAAAGGCTTTTCCGAGTTAGGATCGGCAAGCTGTTGTTGCGCCTCTCGGCAAATTTCCCCGGGGCCGATGGCGTCAATAGTCCAGCCGCCCACTCGGCGACACTAGTTTTATGCCGGCGGGGCCATCTGTCGGACTTCGTCCTCCGCCCAATAGAGCCAACGGTTGTTTCCCTGACTAATAGAGTTATACTATTGAGAAATGGGTTCGGTCAGCTTGTTCTTGCCGCCTTCGGGGTAGTTCACTGAGATTTAACTCTACACTAATTGCATGCCATGTCTGTCAAGGCATCTCTTCAGGAAGCGCTCAGCCGAGCGGTCCCCGACCACAGCGACTCTACCGATGGCAATTCTAGCAGTGATACTATGGTACAATCTTCAATCGACCCCGGGCCTCCTCCGGATGGTGGTTTCAAAGCATGGTCACAAACCATTGTGGCCCACTTGGTCGCATTCAATTCATGGGGATACATCAATTCCTTTGGATTTTTCCAGAGCTACTATGTCACTACTCTCAATGTCTCACCATCGGCAATCTCATGGGTCGGTTCGGTCCAAATCTTCTTAGTGTTCTTCATCGGTACATTTTCTGGACGAGCCATGGATGCTGGACATTACCGCACTGTCCTACTAATCGGCTCTCTACTACAAATACTCGGCGTTTTCATGACCTCATTGTCCACTACCTATTGGCAGCTTTTTCTCGCTCAGGGAATTTGTACGGGCCTAGGCGATGGCTTGGTGTTCTGCCCGACCATTGCACTTTTAACTTCATACTTTGCCAAAAAGCGATCAGTGGCCATTGCCATCCAAGCTTCAGGCGCTGGCACCGGAGGTATTGTTTTCCCGCTGATTGCCCAACAACTTTTACCCAATATTGGGTTTGGTTGGACCGTGAGGGTCATGGGGTTTATCATAATGTTCAATGCAGCCATTACCGTGGCCATGGCTAGAACCAGACTGCCACCAAGGAAGATGGGACCTCTGGTTGAATGGTCCGTATTTAGAGAAATTCCCTACACGATATTTTGCATTGCCATGTTCTTCAACTTCTGGGCCGTTTTCTTTGCTTTTTACTATGTAAGCTATCCATCTATCTATTGGTGCATCTTCTTTTTCAGATAGATTGCTGACCCTTACAGGTCCCCACCTTTGGCAAAACTGTTATCGGAGTCTCTAGCACCACTTCGTTAACCTTGCTCCTCGTCATGAACGCGGTTGGCATACCCGCACGCATTCTGTTCGGTCTTATATCCGATCGAGCCATTGGGCCTCTGAGAACCCTTATAATTACAACCTTCTTTTCCAGCGTACTCTTGTACTGCTGGGTAGCCGTAGATTCCACCAGTGGTCTTTTTGCATTCTGCATTGTCTATGGGTCGTTTGCTGCCGGTATGCAAAGCATCTTCCCAGCAGCATGCTCCAGCTTAACAACAGATCTCAAAAAAATGGGCGTCAGGACGGGCATGGTATTTTCCGTCGTTTCAATTGCGTGCTTGACGGGACCTCCACTAGCTGGAGCTCTCGTACAGAGGAATGACGGCAATTTTCTCTTTGCGCAAATGTTTGGAGGCTCAGCCCTTTTGGGCGGAACATTAACATTACTTAGTGTGGGTATAGTAAATGGGACGATTCGTCTGCCTGCAAGACGATAGTAACGACGCTGAACACTGCGTGTGGTTAAGAAACCCTAAAGGTATCGAATGTGATAGAAAAAGGAAATCATCATTTTTCGCTGTACCTATTCTATTATTTCCAAACCTTCATCAAAAGTTTGCCAAGAGGTCTCCAGCTCAGCTCCTAATATATTATCATCCTCATCGTCGTCATCCTCCGCGCCTCGGACACCAACATATACCCTCCATTTATTATCTCCAAGAAAGCTTGAATCGACCTTGCGAGCTGAATACCATTTAAAACTTACTTTGCAATATTGCACAGCATACACACTTTCTCCGCTTGTTTTGGATGACCTCTGGGAAAAATCATCCTTTCTGTTGCTCAAATTCAACTTGGGATCCAATGATCCTTTCAGTTGGATACTGGGTAGATTGGCATCAATCACTGTGCCCACAGGTAGTTGAATTGATTGTGTGTTGTTCGCTCCTACCAACGTATGTGCCGTTGTCGCAGCATCGACAAAGGTACGGTAGCCAACAATAAAGTAAACGACCTTGCCGTCTTCAATGGCGTCCTCCAACCACTGTCGGGTATCCTCTAATTTGCAGGCGCGGCGAAATATATCCTCCCATTGATCCAGAGTGTATGTTACAGCCATAACAGCCTCTACTTGTAGACCTTCTGCGCTGTGTTTGGTCTTGAAGACAGTCAATAGCTCTGTGAGGGAGATCGCCGCGCCGCTATTGCGGACTCGCTGAAGTATTTCCTTAACGTCCCTCTCAACCTGGACTGATGACCTTGGGATCTTCTCAAAAGGATCATGGTACCGACGTTGGGGGTGGCGAACATCCACGACAAGGCGGCCTAAGGATACGGCGTCGAGAGGGAGCAGGTTCTTTTGGAGTAGGATCTTGCTTGACATGATTGTGAAGGGTGTATTAAGATAGAACAACAAAGTGCAGATTTAATAAATTACGCGGATGAATGCGACTAACCACTGGAGACCGACTTGGTGGCGTGGGATCAGAGTTATTTTCTCCCTAGCTAGGTCCAAACCCTTGTTTGAGCTGAACCGAAGGAAGACATATGCATGGGTGCGGGCAACTGTGAGACGATGCGGGATTAGTATGATGTGGCTGAGCATTCTTGGGCCAATAGGTTACCTTGTTCACATCTTACAGAAACCCACCATCCCCTCATAAAGATCATCTTTTGCCAAGGAAGACACCAGGCTTCCATCAGGATCTTCCGATATGAGGGGCCTTGGTTGCCCCATGGAAACACTTTCTAAAAAGGCTCTTTTTTCTTCTTTTCTATTTTCTAGCGATTTCGTCATTATCGTGTCTTTGTTTTCTTTTCTCAATGATGGCGCCTGTGTCTTCTCTCTCACAGGTACCTGCGGGGCCAAATGCTGACAATGACCAGGATCTTGATTTGTCCATCCATGTGATGAAATCCATCAAGCCAAGACTCCGATTTGACACTGTTGAACAAAAGGCACAATTCTTAAGGGCTTTCCGAGATCTTCTCTATAATCGGTTCAAAAAAGGACGATCCTCCGCCGACTTACAAGAAGCTGAAGCAGTGGGACAAGACTTGGTTGCACTGAATCAAATCTACAAACAGAATGTGGCTGATCTCAGTTCTTTGTCCGCAATAAAAACATCGAAATTCGAGATCAGTAAAATCAAGGCAGAAATCGACGATGCCATCAGGCTGGGCTTGGAGGCTAAGGCGCTATCTCGAGGGTCAGACACATCAGCGGCAGGGTGGTCGGACGTGATTCACAACTTGGGATATAGCCATTTCGTGAGGTCCCAATCGAAAATATCCTCAGGCGATCAGATGAAAGACTTGGACGAAGCCATTAATTGTAGTCGTGAGGAGCTAAATTTGGCTGCGCCAAGCACACCCATATACAATTCAGCACTGGCTGAATTGGGTACCCGACTTATGGTCAAGTCTAAACTTTCTCAGCATTTGATTGTCAACGAAGATGCGTTCAAGATTAATCGCCAATGCCAGAAGGAAGCAACATCGGGAAGCCCGGAGCACATTATTGCCCAACAGAACCTAGCTCAACTGCTAGTTATCAGATATGAGCAAACCGGATACTGGCGAGATTTAGAGGAAGCGATCCGACTTCAACATCTCGCCACGAGTTCACTCACCCAAAACGACAAGAGGTCAGATGCGCATATGAATCTCGCTACTATGTTAAGGAAGAAGTATGACCGGACAAAGGATCTCAGTGACCTGCGAGAGACTGTCCGCATATACCACGAAGTCGCATCGAGATTTCCTCAGGCCGAAACCGAGCGAGGCCGTGCGCTCTTGGAATACATCACAAATCTGCAAGACCTCGTAACCTACACCATGGAATCTTCTGTGGCTGAAGATGGTGTCCGAAAATCTTCAAAACTGATCAACACTATGCCTCAGGTATACACAGAGAAGAAAGTTGTTCTTCGTCGCTTTGGCCAACTCATGAGTCGGAAATACGAACTTTCAAGCGATACCAAGGACCTTGTCAACCTTGTCAAGTACGCTTATGAATTAATCTCCCGCAATAAGCCGCCAAGAAACAAAGACCCGGGGAATTTCCAAAAAGATCAGAAATCCTTGAAAACACTGCTCTCTCATGTCTCGAACCTGGCCATAGCAGCTCAGGACAATTACATTGTGGTTCAATTAGCCAAATTGATGCACCGAGAGTATTGTCAATTCTTAAAATCCAGGGACTTCATGGCCAGCTTAATTTCGCTAGACAGAGATGCAGCTCTTACTGTCGACGTTGTAGAACTATACAGCGGTGATGTCGATGGGATGATTGCGGATATATCAAGGCAGAAGGATTTTGCATTTTCGTTAGGGGCGAAATCATGGAGAATTCGAACAAAGATCAAAGATATACAGCCTAAGCCTGGAGTCGATGTAGAAGCAATCCTCAAGGCGTCAGAGCCGGTGCCCAAAACTAAGTATGGAAATCAGGTTACTGAGAAAATGCGAAGCTATGCTGACAGTGTCCACCAGGTCTGACGAGCTTTTGCAATTGGCTGAGAAAGCTTATGAAGAATACGAATCACTCGAACAGCTTCACGAAGCCATCAAACTGTTTGATGAGGTTATTCTTCCAGGTCTCAGTGACGAGATTCAACGAGCTCATATCCTGGATCTGGGAGTTGATCTACTAATTCGCTCATTTGAAGCAACTAATGACTTAGATGACTTGAAACGAGCAATGGAAAAAGCAAGGCAAGGGCTTTCATTAAATCCTGATGGCAAATATATTGAGTAAGCGCACCATTATTTTCCTTTAGTCACAAAATCTAACCATTGGCTGCTTTAGTCACGCACCATGGAGTCACATAAGATGCACGTTGCTTTGTGAACTAAGCAACTTCTTGAGGACTCTTTATCTTCAGACACGATCGCAAGACTGGCTGACCAAGGCGTACTTTTTCGGATCTGCCGCTGTTGAAACGACTTGTCGAATCTTCCCAGAGCCAAAGTCGAAAGAAATCTACTTGGTCAAAACCGCAGCATTCATGTGCCTTGCAAATGCCTTAAAATCGAAGTATCAGCTACAGGGTGCGTTTGATGACTTGGAAAAGGCCATTGAAATAACGCAGGAGGCAATCAAACTTGATAACACAAATCCGTACACAAAACACCAAGATCGAGCCGCCTGCATCAATCAATTAGCATTAATGATGCGGTTGAGGTTTTTTAAGACTGGGGAAATTGATGACCTCAATACTGGTATCAAGCATATTGAGAGCTACCTCGCAGGTATGAACGACGTCGAATCAGTTGAATGGCTTGATGGATTGATGGTATTTACTAACGCACTCTAGCATATTCTAAACCAAAAAAACAGGTTTCAGAAGTTGATGTGCCGCTCATTACCAATCTTGGCTTACTTTATTCCACAAAATGCGACAGGGTCAGGGATTTGACAGATATCAACAAAGCTGTAGAATATTGCAAACAGGCCATGGACCTCTCAGGCGTCGAAGCAGCCGAGCGGAATGGAGTCATGCATAATTACGCCAACGCTCTTCTTCACCTATATCATGAAACGCACAATGTCGCCAATCTAAATGACGCAGTTTACTACGCATGTAAAGTGGGCGAGAGGGTGATGGAAAATAACCTACAATACCCAGAGATTCTGTTGGATGCATCATTTATGATGAAAGTCAGATTCCTTCGGGATGGAGATAGACATGTTCTTCAGCGGGCCGTGCAATGGACCGAAAGGGCAGTCTCTCTGACCCCGCCGACTCATTCTTGGGCATCAGATATTATTTCCGCGTACGCGAATCTACTGGAACTAGAGTTCGAGGCCGATGGATCCGAAGAAACTCTGGAGAAATGCATTGACACATACAAGAAAGCGGTCAATTCCGAAATCGGTGGTCGAATAAAGAGTCACGATGATGCTGCTGGCCGCCTTTATCGTTTGCTCATTTCCCAGAACCGGTATCTGGAATCGCTTGAGCAGATGGAGCGACTCCTGGACAGTATTGATCATCACTGTCCCCGCTGGTTACCATTTTCCGATCGCCAGTTTCTCTTATCTAGTTTCCACAGCGTACCTTCAGACATGTGCGCCATCATTCTACAACTCGCTCCTCTAGGGCATGCTTACAAGGCTATATGCTCATTGGAGCGAAGTCGAGGAGTACTTTTGGGCTCGACGATGGATTTCCGAAGCGAGGCTAAGCATTTGGATGAATCCCATGGAGATCTACTCACAGAGTGGAACAAGATCTGCATGGAGCTAGACTCGTGCGTACAGGAGACTGAGCGTGACCAGCTAACTTCTCGACGCCAAATTGTGAGTGAATCCTTGATTCAAACGATTGAATCAATCAGAAGCCTACCAGGATTTGGAAGATTCATTCCACCTCTTGACCTTGGCTCTATGACCGCCTACGACTTGCAAAGGGCATCGCCCACGCTCTTCCAAAAGTATAATTCTCTGCAGCGGGAGCACGACTCGTTTCCTTTGGAAAAGGGAGGGGGTCGTTTGACGAGAAGACAAAGGGTTTTGTCGCATCGTATGGACGAAATGCTTGTTAAAATTCGACAACTGCCTGGTCTCGAGAATTTCCTGCTCCCACCCAGTGAGGCTGAAATGATGGCTTTAGCACGTGATGGGCCAATTATCATCTTCAACAACAGCGAGACTGTCCAGAGGAGCGATGCGCTCATAATAACCGAGTCTGCCATTCAGACATTGCCGCTCCCGGAGCTCCGAAGCGAAGACATTCGCCACCAAATGAAGTTACACCGAGAAGCGTTAGCTGGCTGGACACTTCGAAATATGGGAGCCAAGAATAGTCAGATGAGATCGGTACTCATGTGGCTCTGGAAGAGCGCTGTGAAGCCCATCCTGGACCATTTGAACATTCTTGGTGATGATCCTGAGCAAAGGCCGCGGGTTCACTGGATTGGAACAGGTATTCTTAGTAGCGCACCTTTCCATGCTGCAGGGGATCACAGCGACGACTCAAGGGAGAACGCCATCAGTCGAGTCATCTCATCCTACATTTCAAATATACGGGCGCTTTCTTTTGCCCGTGAGGAGTATTTTCGGCACGAATTCAACGACGCTGGAAGAATTCGGCGGGTCCTATTGGTGTCGGTTCCAGAAGCACCGAATGCAAACAAGCTTCTGGCTGTCGAGACAGAAGTTGCTGCCATCGCCAAAGTGTCGGAGCCACACGCAACAGTAATAAATCTCAAAGCTCCGGGGCCCAATGCAGTGCTGCAGGAGCTTCCATTGGCCCAGATTGTACACCTGGCCTGCCACGCTACGCCTGATGTTAGAGATGTCAGCAGCAGCCATTTACTTCTGATGCCAGACCCAAACGCGAGACCTACGGGAACTGACCCTCTCATGTCGCAGGATCCTGAAATGACGGACCGGTCAGGGCGATTGAGTGTCCGTGACATCAGTGCACGCCGGGCTCCATCAGCTGAAATTGCATACCTGTCAGCATGTTCTGCGGCAGAGATCAATCCCTCCAGTATTGCTGATGAGCCGATTCACATTGCGAGCGCTTTTCAACTGGCTGGATTCAAACATGTGATTGGTACTTTGTGGCAGGCGAAGGATCGTTGCTGCCAAAAAGTGGCTCAAAAATTTTATGCTACGCTCTTTGCATTAGATGGGGAAAACACAGGACTGCGAGCTCCGGAGGTGTTGGATTGTGCAGTGAGGATATTGAGAGAAGGGAACCCAGAGCGAGTTCTTGACTGGATACCATTTGTCCACATTGGTGCATAAAATAGCATTGTGAATCTTCAAAAGTTCGGTGGAAGGTGACGTTTTGGGGATGAGCCCTCAATGGCAATCAGGAAGCACTGCGGATTACAAGAAAGGGGCTACACAGATGTAAACGATGCATCATGGCTTATTAGATGAAACACTGGCTCGCGAAGCGTCAACGCCCGGCGCCTCACCTTCCTACCCACCCCCACCCGGTCCACTGCACAACTGTGCTGCACAGATGTGCGACACAGTTGTGTGAGATGATATCGTAAATGATGCCAAGGTACCGGGGCTGTAATCAGGAAGTAATTGCGATTGGCTGAGTGGTACTCAGTGCCAACACATTTGTGAGAAAATGACGTCTGAGGAAAAAACTCGCATAATTAGCGTCGGATTTGCCAGCAAAGTATTGGTTAGAGAAGGATACTGTGCGATACCTATTAAAATAAAATCTCCTCCGTTTTCTAATTGTTCATAAAGCTAGCCGTTATCCATGAATGTGTGGTCAGTGGAAGCCGCCCCAGACGCTACTTCAAAATTCTTCATTACCATTAGTAGGTCTCAAATCATAATGGGGACGGCGTACCAGTAAACGATAAATAAAGGAAACGGGAATAATGGTTATTTAAACTAGCTCGGCTAAAATAGTTGTAAGAATGCAAATTTGTGCCCCAGTTTCCTACCATCCAGAACAGCACAACGCTCAAAACTGCGTGCCTGCTTCCCCGGCGCCCCAACCTACTCATCCTACAATGCTGGAATCCCCATTATGCCGCAGATTGAAAATAGAAGAGCGGTCCATCAAGAGGGAAACAATTGTTCGATTGGTGTATCGAATCCGAAGTTTCAGGCATTGGCAACATCTCTTGCACCATGAAGTGGGGCAGATCTGTGGGCGGTGCATCCGTGGAGAGGAATAGGGGGGCATTTGCGACCCATGACCCTGCTTGGCGGTATAGTTCTTGCACTGCGCTGGCTCGTTCCTGCATACCAGTGACGGATTGAAAAATGATTTGCTGAATTCCTTGTCGGAGACGCAACACTGTGTTGGAATCGACATTAATGCCCACCTGGTGCAGCAAAGACGGCAAATTAGCTACCAACGAACCGCTGGCCCGACTACGCAGAAGCGCAATAGGTTCAGCAATGCCTTCTTGTGTGTATGGCGAACCCGGCCGCGGCTGACCCATGAACAACATGTCCCAAAGCCGGTACCATCTTTGTTCATCACTATCGCCGCGATGGGTCGTGGCCTTGACCTTGAGGCCACTGCTGTCTCTGCTGTGGCAACGACGAATGTGTTGCTTGACATCACAGACCCTGCGAAACCGGTATTTTCCGAAGCACTCAAAATGAATCTCAGGGTCCATCTTGTAGAACGGACAGGCCCAACAAAGGCCAGTGCTCACATAGTCAATGTCGTTGCCAGCGTCCACGTCGTAGTCCGTGTTCTGGTGGGTACTTAGAGGAGCATAGGCCACCAAACCAGCTGAGAATTTAGTGCTTGCAGACCCCGTGCACTGTACAGACTCGCCTGCTGTTGATGCATCCATGTTTGATGTGCCCAGCGAGCCTCAAAAGAAATATTAAAAATTCCACAGTGTTTCCAAAGAGCTGTAGACACATTATTCAACTCGATAGTTGAACAAGGAATACGACAAAAGCAGAGAGAACCAAGACATGGCGATGTAAGCATATATTTTAAGAGCTGAGCCAAAATCGAGAACCAGATCCATCCGGATCCAAGTGACTTGATCATGTCAATGCATGGAGAGGAAGAGCCCGTGCTACTGCTGAGACAAGTTTCACTCGCTCTTCGTTCACCCGCTGGTTATGTTTCTCGGGAGAGACCACATCACACAATAAATCACACAATTTCTCCAATCAACGTCTAACCGTCCCTCGTGACTTGCGGGGCCATCCGGGGTCCCTTGGACAGCGGAAGGTAGATCTGTTTGATCTCCAGGTTCGGATTATACGGGATATCTCCCGGGCATTGACCCGCAAGCGGCGTGGCGCGGAACGATGTCTCCCAAGCGGCGTGGCGTTCGCGGCACGGGTTTTCTCGGACTTTCTATCAAGTACCAACAACCCACATCGGCGTATTGACAAGGATTCAAGCAACCCAGTGTAAAGTTTACTCTGTCTGAACAATGATTCTATGAAGCGGTGTGCAGAGTTGTTAGTTGATGGCGCTCAAAAGGAAAACTATGTCTCGAGCAAGACGCCACCTTGACATAATACAATCTAACTACTGAGCCTCACAGTTCCCATGTCTTCTTTCCGCGGCAAATGCCTCGACCCATCCCTTTAGTAGCCCGGCATTCAATCAGAAGCACATGATATGGTGACTCACTAAAAAAGCTCCTTCCTCAACGCTTTAGGCACTTCTCGTGACCTTGCCCCCCTCATCTTTCATATTTTATGAAATGTCCGCCAGCATATGGGGTGCATCCCCATTTTTTCTCCACAAGAACCAACTCTTAATCTCAATTATTGAATCACAAAGGTAATTTGCTTTTCAAACCTTTGCGTTGGAGGATTCATGGCCTGTGTTTCCAGAGCAAAAGAGACAGGAGCGTTTGTTCTTACCACATCAATAAGCTGGTTGCGTTGATCATTTCAGGACAACCTTACCTAAATAGGATGCGTGGAGCTGGAGCTGAAGGCTTCACCTCTCGTCTCGGTGCGCAGTGGTCAGCAGTTTGGGAAATCGCTGACAATGCATTTTACCGCTTCCTGCCATTTCGCTGATAAATATTATTTGCTCACGTCCTGATGGGCAGCATCTTAGTAATGTGTGGCAGCCCCAGCATCGGTTTAAAGCCGAGTCCACAACATCGCAATGAGACAGAACAGGGACATAATACTAGGTGCTAAAATCAAAAGGCATTCCGACTAACCGCGGATATGGGTAAGCATATCACACGACGTCATATTTCGGCGGTTTCCCATTCCATAATTATTCCGGTATACTGCGACTGGCAGGTTTTTTGGGTTTCCATAAGCATTTTGTAAACAGATTATTATAAGAATCGCTACCCGTCTCACTCAACTTGGCCTAAACTATCAGGACAAACCACAACTCCAGAATGGCATCCCAGGTAACCGGATATGCCTACGTCACCGTCAGGCCAGGATTAAACATCATGGACCAGTCGACTGACGAAGGCGAAATCTTCTCCAAGGCGATGGACACAGGTTTGACGCAACCTGGTGCTCGACGTTTGTACTACGGTCTTGAGGTGGAGAAGCCGTCGCGCCTGTGGATCTTCTTTGACTGGGAAACAGTTGAAGACCACAAGCACCATATGGAATCCGAGTAAATCACAGTATCCCGGCATCAAGCCGCTGGAGAATACCCCGCTAACCTTCATTTCAGACAACATAAACCGATGGTGGAATCTATCAGCTCCATTCTTGACTTTTCGGACCGGTTGGTCAAACACGTCGTCCCTCGGCCCTGGCCTCCTAGTGTGCTCGGTAATCCCGAGTCGCCTACGATTGGGCTTTTCTGTGCCTTCTTCCCTTCCGACGTTGACTCGTCGACAAAGGAAACTGCCGTCGCGCGCCTGGAAGAGTTCATTGAGGCGGCTGTGCAAAAATGCCCTGGGTTTAAAGGCATCAGCTATGGCTGGAGCGTTGAAGATGACGTTTCAGTGAAGGGAAATGAAGACAAGCAAGGTCAAATGCTGGCCGCCTTTGTTGGGTGGGAGAGTGTCGAGGCTCATTTGAAGTTTCGCGAGTCGCGGGAATATAATGATCACATACATTTGGTGAAGACTATTCCGACCATCATCAAGCTTACGGCATTCCACGTGAACGGCAGATCTAAAGTTGCAAAGCGAGGGCGGAGCGACTATTTATAGTTATATATGAAGTATGGACAGACCTGCAAGAAACTGCTTCAAAGTATGTGAGACCCATGACATGGGCTGGTTCACTGAGTAGCGGGGCTACTTGGTATAAAGTTCATAATTTCATTAGCCCGGATTAAATTGCTTCCATAATCTGGACATATCTTGAACAAGGGTATTATTCTGGTCAGTGCTCATGTTCATTATTATGAATATTATGAATGGTGTATGTGCAGTATATTATGCAATTTACATAAATGTGCACAATGTTTTGGTGGGTCTGTCGAGTGGCTTACCCTATAGAGTGGCATCTGTCTACCCATTAGTGATTTCTATACACGAAACATCTGCTATTAAGTTAGATCGTTTGTTATGATATTAAATAGAAGTTAATTTAGAGATTTTATAGATAGTATTTTAGTAATAACAATTATCATATCATCATATAGCAGGGTTAATGGCCATGATTTTAACCCCCTCCTATTTCCTGTGGTCCTAGGCAGCAAAACAGACGCCGTGACCAAACCCAAGCCATTGTCAAACAGAGAACAATCTTCAACAAGATCTACTAGCTGAGTCCGACGTGAATAGTTCCCTGTTGGCAAGCTGTATGAGGACCAGGAAGATTTATAACAACACCGCCTCCGTCTTCAACAGCACCGGGCATGGCCCACGGTGTGCGGATGCGCGTTGAGGAGCGGCTTCTCTACAATGCATTTCAACCAGTGTAGGGAGCGGTGCATTAAAATACCAATTTCTTCTTACTGCTCTATCTAGTCAGCGTGGGTCGTCGTCTCCAGTAGCCAGCTCAAGTGGCCCGGACACAAACACAAACGCTGCTCGGATACGTTGCATGCTCTGTCGCTCGCAAACAAGGTCATATGAACCGCGTTTTCTCTCGCACACTGAGCAGTGAATCACAGTACCTCTGAATGAGATGGAAACATGCAGCAAACGGGCACCTACGTGCGGGGTATAAAGTCCACACCTCCTCTCCCTCTTCCGGTCTCTTGGCTGTCTTCTTCTTCGCCACCATTCATTGTCACTGCAGGAATCGATTCCATCAGAGTGAGCATATGTACGTCTTATTGCTTTTGCTAACCTTTCAGAAGACAAAACAGCCATATCTTATTCCGACGCCGGCATCTCCCCAACATCAACCCATCATGTCCGACACCTCTTCTCCTGGGAACGACAACGTTCCACGCCTTACGGTCTTGGGCGAGCCTTAAGGGAAATGCGAGGCTTGCCAGAAAGCCAAAGCGCGGATTCATTGCTATCACTGCAGGTTGGGTGGCTTTTGCGACGCCTATTGCCTTGAAGACCACTGCGAAGAGCGCAAGCATGTCTGTATTGATCGCGAGCCCACTTTGGCAGACGAGCTCTCGAGATGCGTCGCTTTGGATGAATTCCCTACCGATCAGCACACACGCAGCAACTTCCATTTCAACAACTGTGCCACTGCGGAGGATTGGTCAAACTTGCTCGGCATCTACCGGTACCTTCTCAATGGACTCAATGTCAGCAAGTTCCAGCTCCATCACTGGGCGGTGGCCAAGGAGATTTACAAGATCACTGTGCGTCTCTTCAATCGAAACCTGAAATATGTCCCCCCGCGATACTTTATGTGGCTCAAAAACCACAAGTCTGTTTTCGTCAACGAGGATACCAGCGAGGACATCATCATGACCCGAGACGCCCAGATCCGTGCTGTACTTTTGGCTCCTTTTTAAAAGTCATAGATACACGACAAAGAGGCATGGTGGAGATGGCATGGAATGGATGGAGATGAGTGGCTGCTCGATTGGTAGCAGCTTCTTCACGTAGCATAACCCAGGTACCCAGTTTCGAGACTGGTGCAATAGAATAACAAATTCACTTCGCTCAAATATTTCTTTGTTTTGCCTGATTATCTCTCTCCTTGACCACTATGAGCCGCCATCCCCACAACCAGCGGCACATCAAGTTCAGGTGATCACGACATGCACATTCACTCACTGCTCTGCTGCAATGCACAATTCTTCTAATGCGCAGTAGCGACCGTCTAGTTTATTGTATACACTAGTCACTCCTGGTGCCTGCATTCATTGAAGCAAGACAGACAGCTATGCCTTTTATACAGTGGAAAAATTAGTTTGCTGTAGCAAGTAGTTGCGAAACCTCTTCAGCTACATTGTATTCGGCCACCTTGCGAGCTGGTTTCGCGACGAGGTTAGGAAACAATCCTTCAAAAAGATTAGCATGGCCCAATTTGGGATTACAATTCCTTCTACTCACCAAAAATCTTTATAAACGTGTACATCGAATACTCTTGGATAACGCCCATGCTGCGCTTAGAGTTTTGCATCTTTTGCGCGGCCTTTAATATTTCGGTGACACGCGGTTGGCGCAGACCCATGTACTGTTTTGCAGCGCTGTTGATTGCCTCTTTCACAGACCCATGACCAGCTGCATCGCTGGACTTTGTAATTTTGGTAAAGTGGTGGGCTAGAAGGAGAACAAAGGATTCGCAATCCTCCAATGCCTGCGACGCGCCCTGGCCTGAAGTCGAGGGGAGCGCATGCGCGGCATCGCCCAGCAACACGACCCCGTCGCGCTCCCAAGTGGGAAGCTCTGGCGATGTCCACGTCGGGTACATATTTTGCACGCGAACCGACTCGATAATCTTTTTGATAACGGGGTCCTTCCACTGGGAGTATCGCCCCCGCAGCTGGCGAGCCACATCGTCCATATCGAGTGATTTGCGGTTCGGACATTCTTTAATCTCGTAGGTGGACCACCAGGCAAGGGACTCGCCCGGCTCCGAAACGTGGAAGGGTGACTCGCGTTTGGGGGCCGATGAACAGCTATCGGAAAAGAAGTAACCAAAGAATCCGTTGCCACCAAAAATAAAATTCATGGACCCTTTTTCGACAAAATCTTTGACGTCGGCGGCAGGGACGAATCCTCCAACGCCAACAAGGCCCCTAGAACGAGAGAGTTAATAAAAATGCCATAACCGATTGTACTGAATAATATTCAGAAATGCATTGAAATATCACATACTCGTATTTCGGGGGATATGGGTCCTCTTTAGAGTCTGGGAAAAGGGCACTCTTCGCGGTGGATCTGATGCCGTCGGCCCCAATGACAAGGTCCGCTTCGACAGGATCACTGTCATCAGCAAAGCGAACCATATTTTTCCCGTTTGAGTTTGCGGTGACGCTAAGAACTCTCTTGTTGATGATGCGATCGCTTGGGATTCGGCTGCGCAGGCATCTCCAGAGGGAATGACGACTGCACGCCACAGTATGCATGGTCGGGGAGGGGCCAACACTGCTTGGGCCATTCGGTTCGATGCGCATGAGAACGTTTCCATTCTTGTCCTTCAGGTTGGAGTGTGATGTGGCATAGCCTCCGCGTGTAACATCTTGAAGGAGGGCTTCATCAAGACGTTGCAAGACCCCAAGCCCATTTGGCGCGATGCCTAGTCCACCACCAACAAGCAGCGTGGACGAGTGTGTGGGGCCTTGATCGCGTAAATCAGCAGTGGTTTGTTCGTTGGTATCGTATGCCTCATAGATGGTGACGGAAACAGCTTCTGGCATGTGGTTTTTGAGCTCCAGATAAGCTGCACATCCCGTGATGCCAGCGCCGATGATGACAATTTCCATGGTCATGGTACAGTGAGGTCAAGGGGTGATTGTTAGTCATGATAAACGAAAAAGAAAAAAAAAAAAAAGGGTGAGGATTCCTGAGGTTAAATAGCTGAAATAATTGAATACTAGTTTCGCTCGCGTCCAGGCAGCATCATTTCATCCGCCACAGCATGCGCCGGACGATTCGTACGCTCCTGCGTCCTCCTGACTAGAAAGAAGGGACGAAATCATGGCGATGATTATCCATGACGGGAGGACGCGCTAGTTCGCAAAGCTAACCGATTTAGGCTTAGTGGAGTCCAGTTAGGCCCAGCCAGTACGCCACTGGCATGCACTGCTAGCTGCCTTTGGACGGCATCCAGCACTCTGAGCAGTTCTGATCATGCTTCCCATATTTGCGTAGGAGTAATCAATTTCACAGCGAGTCCAGAAACGGCCGTCAATGGGAACCAGAGGGTGCGGCTGGAGAGTCCTTGTCAGTACCGGGTGTCAAAGGGCCATGAAAAGAGGGCAGCTGTTCAAATTCTACAGTTTTTGTTGGTGTCGCCGTTGGGACGTTTTGGCATGCCCAGGTCGCAAAAGCTAAAATACTTTTGAAATCGAGACAGAAGCTTGAAACACAAGACTTGAGCATGGCAATGAAGAGCTCCTAACGTCGCATTTACAGTATGGACAAGCTGATGTCTTGAGTTTTGCTGCAAAGCATAATTTATTTAAGAGAAAAAACACAGGGGAACTGCTACAGTCATCGCTCCCATCATCCCATTGCATGTCCTTTGAGCTGTAATGGATTGGGTAGGTTGATCCCAACCATGACGACGTAGTCTTGATGATGCCTTTCGTAATGCTAGTCTAGGCCCAAACGGCGCAAGTAATTAAGATTCTGGAGTTCACAGTTCCGGCTAAATAGAATCTCCTAAGTTGGCAGCACTTTTACCTGGACACTCTGTTGGTTCGTGGTCTGTTACTCTCAGTGCCCAAGACAACGGACCCACCCAAGCAAGCGCCGGCCCACGAATGCACCATGGCCTTGCCCAATAGGCTGCACCCAACTACTCACGATTGGTGGCGGTTCATGTGATACATATAGTCTTCTATCACCAACCAAGGCCAATGCTCTACACCTGTTCCAACATCACAAATTCAAGTACGATATTGGGATTGATACGGAATTTGGACAAACATGAGGATCATTAACCTAGACCCACCGCAAAGTCTTGGCCGTTTTGCATTGCAGTATGTAAAAGTCCATCCATCAGTATTGAGTACTAATCATACTAACTATTTTTATTAATTACCCTGATATTAGGGGAAATTAACCTAGATAAGTCAGTAATACACAAATTATCGCGGGATATTCACGTATCTCCTTGTATCGCTTTCAGTCCCATAGCGCCTTAGCACCGGATTAGTTAGGTCCATCTTCAAACTTGTCTCTTGGGGTCAGATGTGTTCCTATTAGTATTACGACTGAGCCAGCAAGTCTTTAAGGGCCTAAGCGCGCATTTACACGGCCTTGAAAAAAACACGAGAGCATTAGAATGCTGTCAAGTCACCAACATGCCTGCTCGTATCACCAACGTATATGTGTGACCAACATCAAGTTGTGGTCAGTATCCTTGTGTAGATGGCTCACCCAATAGTCCCAAATGTCATTCTCAGTGCCATTTCATGTATGCAAATACAGGCTTTCAACTATAAAGACTTCCTCCATCCCATTCATTGTTGTGGTTGTAGTCAACAACGCAGACATACACTAAAAGCCGCCAAATAATCTTACAATATCAAACATCATCAAACATCTCACCATGTCCCCAGAAGAGAAGGAAAGAATTTATGCCGCGCTCCGAGATGAGTTGAAGGGCCCGCGAACAGCCCGGGCACCTGACTGGCCATCACCGGATTTTGGAAGACTTTCGTATAACTTCCAGCCATACGGAAGGAACATCCTCGTCGTCAGCACCAGCGACAAAGATGTCAAGGTAAGGCCGACCATGGGAAAATTCAAGAAGGGGTGGGGAGCAGATGTAGATAGCTCGGCCAAAAGGGAAAGCTTCCATTACACCACCCAGGACGATATCATGCTTTACCTCTTGAAGTTCAAGCTTCAGACGGTGGTAGGAGAACAACCTTACGATCAGGCAGGCATGGAGGGTGCCTTTGAACGCATCGTTGAGGTCCTTGATAGGTTAAACGACCCGCTCATTCGGGAACAGCTTCAGAAGTGGGAAATTGGTACTATCATCATCGTGTCAATCGAAAGCTGCTTTTCCACAGCGGGTTTGTTCGGACAGGAACTGGATGACAATGAGGTTAATCCTGCCGATCACCCAGTGATTTTGATGTACAACGCGAGGAACGGCAAATATTCGGTGAAAGTAGGCGAAGGAGTCGTTGTTCCCAAGACATACGTGATGAAAGCTCGACTTGATGGCTTTTTCAAAGGAAATGAGAATTACGGAAATAAGACCGTGGGTGAGATTTTGCAGGAAAAGTATGGGTTGGACTCGAAAGATTGGCAAGAAGCTTTTGTTGGTAAAGGTCGAGAACCACTTATCGCGGAAGATATTGACGATGTGGACATTCCGTGGTAGTTCAAGGATAGGTGTTCGGAGGGTTTTGGCGAGGACGAAGGGCTGCCTAACCTGGATACAACACCCAGCTCAGTTATAAAGGCGTAAAGCTTGAAAATCGTATTGATTAGATGTTTGCGCAATTCACTTCTTTTTCTTCATCTATTCAGGCTATGCTTCCGATGTAAGTAAGAATCCAAAGCCTATAAATGTGTTATATGTCTAGACCCAGATCGTGGAAGATGTCGAAGGGTACTCGATGTACGATAAGCCAGTGCAATGAAAACGATAGCCTAATAATTGACACAGCACCCGAATACAAGTCTTCAAGAATGATGGGGTATGCTTTGTTGCGAGCAATTCCTTATCCAGCTAGTTGAATAAGACGATTTCTAGAAATGCCCAATATATAGCCGACCTTTTAGGTTTGATATAACTAATATCATGTGTCTATTATGATCAATATGGTCAGAGGTTTTTAATTGCAAAAGTAGCTCGCCTTTCTTTGTCTCACTTGTTGTTCATGTGTTTGTTAATTGCGGACTACATAAAACAACTGCCGCTCAGTTGGCCTTGCGATTGAGTGAGTTTTAGACTAGGCTAATGAGAAGTGATCCCTATTTATTCGAGTGGTGTTTGAGAACGTGAGCTGCCACATCTGCAAAATACTCATGGGATATATCCGAAATATCCGACAGCCCTCCGTTCTGTACTTTTCCCACTTGGAGCATACTGGTAGCTGTGTGTCTTTGCCGGGAAGATGAACTCCACATGCTGACAATTTTTAGTTGAAAGACCATCATGGTTGATCCGCGGTCTGCAGTAGGTCCGCTCGTTGCATTGATGAACTGGTTGGCAGACAAGATGGACTGAGCGTGTTGATGAATACGTACGTCATGGTCGATTGCTGAAGGCGAAACGAGATGCAATAGTTGGAATAAGATAATGTTGGCCGCATCATAGAGAGAGCCAAGGGCGGCCGTTGGAATATTTGCATGAGGTAGCAGTGGTGTTGTCTTTGAGTTATATGACGTATCGAAACTGGGCTCGGGGTCTGAATTGTGGATGAGCTTTGCTTGTCCAAGTCCAATACTTGATGTGCATTCGATGTACCACTCGTGTAGTTGAGATAATGCGACATGGAGAAGCTCATCAAGTGCTGTCATTAAACGGCAGACACCAGCACCAGTCGATCTGATGACTTGATCCGCCATTGAAAGGCATTTTTGAAGCATGAAAAGAACATCGACGAGCTGATCGAATATTAACTTGGGGTATATTTGGAAAGGAATCGTCATCCAGTTGTCGGATGCAAATGTTGAGACGATATTTTCGGCCATGGCAGCCATGAACTAATTTCCCAGGACATCAAGTCAGACGATTATTAGAAAAACCAGTAAAAAGAGAAATCATACAGCTTGAAGGCGGAGATGAGAGAAAATCTGATGCATGAATCCAGTGCGACAGCGTTCTGGCCCACCTGCTTCCATTAACATGACGGCTCCCTTGACATGTTGGACCCATGCTCTGTTGCTTGTTCCAGACCAGGTTTCAAAATGGATTAGCATGATGACCGCGCATATGGCACTCTCAGAGAAAGTGATCTTGTCAGATGATAACAGGCATCGAAGGCCCTGCAATGCTTGGGCGTACCAATTGCGAGCTTCCATTGTAATGGATACGTCATTGACGAGGCTGCCGTAGCTGAGCATGGACGTTGCGCGGATAGCATTCTGGGCTAAAGATGGCCCAGTGGAAGCTAGAAACACGGGAAGGTTATGCAGCCAAATTCTGGTTGGTGCGCCGGGTATTGGAGGCGGTTTCGTGGGCCCGAAGAAGGTCTCGATGAAATGGCAGACAAACAGCTGGTCAAAGGCCGAGGCCCTCGATGGCGGTGGGCGTGGCAAAGGTGGTGATGCAACTAGATTGCGGCTTGGAAAGCTACACAACGATGACTTTGACACGGCGTGCACAAAGAATGCCTCAGCCCGGGCGCCGGGGCAGCGTAGGCCCATGTTCAGACATCGCAGACATTCCGGCAGGGACTCGTCGCATTTGACCTTGCGCTTTCGACAGGTCGCGCAGCCTTTGCTTCTGCCGGGGACGTTGACCATGTCGATTTCGGAGGAAGGACTGTATTCATGTACTCTTCATCGCATCTGCCTGTCAAAAAAAGACGGGTGATTAATTACTTTACCGTCCAGCTGGACTGCGAAGTCAAGCTAATGCGGTCTAAAGTTGGGCCGCGAAGCCACCATCCTAGCTGACTCATCACCACCACGCTGGTGGAATGGCACAACCGAATTCACGGTCACGAGAAAGGGCGTATCAAGTGTAGAGCTGAGAGCAAATCACCATTATTCTTTTAATGTCGTATATGCCGTATGCAAAACCTGGGACCCTCTCATTGTCGTTTTGCTGTCGTGCACATCCTCAACTAGACGCCGTGCTTGGGTGAGGGAGGATTAGGTTGGCTACTTGGCGTCTCCTCTGTCCATTCCACATGTACTTGCGTGCGAATCGTATTAAGCGGGATTTCATCACTGCTGGCATTATCGCTATGTGACCGTTTGCCAATCGTCACTGTCATCCCGCTGTGATATGGGACAAGATTCGGTTCTTCGAGTCCAGATTGGCTGAACAGGCTCGCGTCGATATTCCTTCCCCGTCTCCTATTCCTCTGGTTGCTGCCACCAAACGTCACAATACCTCCGGTACCTCCGGAAGGGCCGCTGCCTTTGGAGCTTGGCCACAACGGTCTGAAGATGGCTTTCATAAGCGGCCCCAAGGTTGGTAAGCAAGCACTGATAGTCCCACTGCTGATTTCTATGACGTTCCAGAGGGCACCGTCTGCCAGAGTATCTACGACGCGTTAGCATGCTGCCAAGGATTATACTGAGCAGCTGAGACCTACAAGGGATATCATCTGATCGGTATAGCAGATAAATCCTGAAGCGATACGCGCTTGTAAATACTACATACGATCCCAGTAAGAAGACAATTGTGAGGAGAATTCTTTGCAGCAAATTGGTCTGCAGCTTCCACAGCTGAGGAATCGGCAGGCAGAGAATGCCAATGTCGCAAAGGATGTTCGGAACCGACACACACAAGAATGTGAGAAACAGGTCGATGCAAGTACCTTGAACCCATGGCTCCCAGAGCTTGTTCCGAGGTGTGCACTGGAAAATGGCGGCTAAGACGCATGCAATGGTCCAACAGATGGCGACGGTTCCGAAAATCCTTGCCCCAAGACGGACGCTCCGGACAGGGAAGACTCGGACGTAGAGGCAGAGAAGCGAGAGCTTGAAGAGGCTGACGTTAGTGAGGTACACGATCTCAGACCCCACGAGGAACTGTGCGCAATTAGCAACATTTCGTGCGATGAGGATCAGCGACAAGTAAATACCCGGTCAATCCGTTGCCTCTCTTCTAATGTGAGAGCTCCCGCGTGTTTTCCCAAACCAAGATGTACCACTGTTTCCCTGGTTAATACAAGCTGCCGCCAAACCCACACCTGGGTTCGCACGCACCGAGAATGTTCATAATCATGTTTCCAATCAGGAGAATGACCGACGCCAAGATGAACCAGTCATCCCAACGGAACCGCGCCTGGTACTTCCATCGTATAATGAACCTGAGCGCGACAAAGAAGACGGCAATGACGGTGAAGACGATGCTGAGGTTTATCGTCTCCGGGCCTCGGTCCTGG
Source organism: Calonectria hongkongensis (assembly GCA_017140755.1). NCBI lineage: Eukaryota > Fungi > Ascomycota > Sordariomycetes > Hypocreales > Nectriaceae > Calonectria > Calonectria hongkongensis. Next base: position 876,584 of record JAACJA010000006.1, read on the forward strand.
GATAGATCCTGCGTGCTGGCGTAATCTGCAATCTTTTGCAGGTAGGCATCTTTGGCCTCGGTTTCGTTGTAGGCTCGGGGGAAGAGGACGCCCATCCTGTTGAAAGCTTGAGGCGGAGTCCTTGGATTTGCTTCACGGATTGGCGAACATGGCGACACTGCAACACCACGGCGCACGTTCGGTCTTTGAGGAATACGGCGAAGGCCTCGTCCGGGATGTCTACTTGGTTGTCGGAAGTATATTGAGACACATTATCTCCAAGGAAAGCAGAGAGAAGGAAACAAAGGTGCCGGAACGCCTTGGCTCACTTTCCTCCTGTCTCTCACTGTCATCTTCGTCTCGTGCTTACTAGTGCCGAATTCTTCTCCCCAGGTGCCTGTCTCACCATGACTCGGACCACGTCTAGCGGCCCGGCCTATACTCAATCAAGGTGCGCCACGACCCACGACCACGCGTTGGACATTGAACATGTGATGCAGCAGCTGCCATCCAGAAGCCGCGAGAGAAGGAAAAGCAAATATCCACCTTGGGTGAACAAGTTCTTCGTGAGTTAGCCATCTCGGAACCATGATTTCTCTTCCTATCGTTTGGCCGAATTGTTTCGAGACAAGACTGTCATATCCAGTCATCGTTAATTTACACGAGTCAATCTCAATGGGGAAAGGGGTCATTTTTTTCATCCCCGCAGCTGTGAATGATGGACCTAGCGGCAAACGGGCACCAATCACGAATGCCCCATCTCGATGCACAAATTTACGCCTCTCTTCTTCGGGGCAAAACCATGGTTCGATTCGAAGAAACAAAATGATTTAGCGTCTGTGCGAGAGAAGCCATCGGTTCATCGCTAAGACAGTGAGGCTCAGCGATTGCGGATGTTTTCATAATGGCATCAAAGGGCCGCTACTCGTCGACGGCGCAAACCTTGTGTCAAGGTCCAACGAGTGATCTGCAGTGGCAATCCTGCATGGGAAAATTTTTCGTGCATCAATACGACGTTGACGTTGGTGATGGCCGCTCTCTGGCTTTACCGTTGGCAGATACGGCCTCTAATCTTGCCAAAACTCCACCCATGCTTGCAGAAAGGTCTGAGCCCTCGTCCGATTTGGTTGCGGATCCGGGAAAATTCCCCGGTGAAAACGTTGCCGGCCAACGGACGCGTTGTTGGCTGTTGTGGGATCAAAGCATGTCCGCCGGCTTGGAGCTTGAATGTCAGTGACCTCTTTCCCCTTCCCATAGGGGACCTGTCTCGAGTTGAAGTGATACAGACTAGACAACCGAGAAGTGGACATGGTTCTCCACCCAAGGGTCCAGGCGATTCTGTCTCCTGTCCGACTTCGTTTCCCACTTCTGCGCAGTGCCGGTCGGTTAAAGGTGGGTACAGCCACAGACGTTGCACCCCGAGGTGAGAGAAATTGGGAGCTGGACTCTTTGGTCTCACTTGAGTCCTGCGTCTGAGTTCTCACGGCGCGGCACTATTGGACAGGTTTTGGAACGGGGTGACGGGTAACCGGAACATACCCCGCGACCCCACAGGCACTCCCGGTGCGGTAGTTGCCAGCTGAGGTTGTTTAAAATCCCAGTCTCTAAGCTTTTCAGCTTGCCGAAGCAACAGTGTCTCGGGATTATGAATTATAGCTCACGTTGTAATTGGCAGCAGCCGCTGACCACACTCTTCTGTTGATCAGCAATCGTCATCTCGCAGTTTCTTTGATTGTTCCGTTTCTCGGTACTTACCCGAGTAAAACATTCTGGACTGCGATTTTGAGACAATTCGATCCATGGAATACCATACCCGACCTGCAAAATCGGCCCGTCTTAACTAAAATAGCCGAGCCTGCAAGGTGTCCACACACGGAGTAATCTAGGCCCGATATGTATTGATAGGGGTCAAAGCATTTTGCTTGCTGCTCGTGGGGAAACTGTCGATACGGTTTGCAGCTCAGATCTCGATCGATGGATTGGATGCACGATGCCTCGCCTCACTACCGAACCCGCACAACGAGCTGAACACTTATACCTACGATATGATGGCTTCACAAACAGCAGGCTGTGTTAGCAGCCAAATGGGAAGTGGCAAAAAGAATGCATGGCATAATTTCGCTTATTATCAAATTGGCCATTCTTGACCCAAGTCGATCGTACAGCAGCCCTGGGACTTGCCAATAGTGTCTATTCTTAGCTCGGCTTTTGCACCTCTGTTTGGCAACGTCGGCCTCCATGGTGCAGGTTAGCAGCCTTGGGAATGGCGCCAATGGCGGCAATCCTCAACGGCGTCATGGCTGGGCATAAGATGACCAGGGGTGCAGTCTGGGATCGTAGGATGGTGGCGCAAATGTCGACAACCGATCTACCAACTGTATCAGAGCGCGTTGTGACGCCACTAATGCCGGCCGACCGGCGACAATCCCGATAGCCTCAGCAATATCTGGGATGCCAGGGGGAGATCCTGAAAATGTTCGAAGCGGAATTTTTCCGGTGGGCTTTTTTTTTCTTTTCTTTTTCCCCCCAATTTGCTGCTAACCTTGTGCATTTCCTTGGTTCCGGAGTCAAGGATGAGGATGAAAGCGAAATCGCCTCTGTCACTACATGCCTTGTCTCGGATGCAGATGCCTGACTGGAATCCGCAAAGAACATGTACATCATAGACTAAAAAGATCTGTCGAAACCTGTGGATACCCCAATTGCATTTGCTGCAGGGTACAGAGATTGGTCATTGGCCATCTGTAACCCGCGAGGGCGTTTTCCCTACCCTAAATGGGCTTGGTGATACTCTATCTTGCAGCGTCTCCGGTTCTTATTGCTCTGGTTTCCATCTTTTCTGTCCCTCTCATGTCTATCTTCACGCAAGTTTTATTGGCTTTAAGGTCAATCATTTTGTGCATCGGAGTAGAAATTGAATATTCCCAAAAGAATGAACGAGGTTGTATGCAACATTCAACACTGCGCAACCCCTGATGGAAAGTAAGCCCAATTAAAAGGGAGGTCTTTAGTTCAAATACACCCCGGGCACTTCTACTCTTCAGCCAAGATCGTATCCATGTCATTGATGCGCTCGTGTACTATACATATGTCAACATCCTAAGCCATTTTCGCCGTGCAACAAATAGCGAGAAAAGTGAGAGGAACAATTCTTGAGGGTTTGTATTTTATCCCCTGAATCTGTCTTGCCTAAGCTCATCAAATTTGTGACGTAGTGGATGAGCTCATTTACTCGAAAAATGAGGTGACAATGGTGAATAGCCCGCGCAGTCGCATGGTAAACACGCACTGTATGCCTGCCATATTTAGATACGGCGGTCTTTTCCAGCCTTTGTTGGCTGTTGTAACAAGTTATTACTGAACTCGGGGTACTGTGTTCCTTATCCTCACATTTTCACTGAATGCTTTCTAAAGTTATTGGGGTAACTGTAGCCATGGGAGCTGGAATCGTGCTTTGAATTGGAATGTCCACATGGAGGCTGCTATGGCAACATTCCCAAACGGGGCCTTTGAATCTATAAACATGAACCAATGCTCTAATTAAAATGTCTATTTTTCAGAGCTGGCCCTATTGCGACAAATGATCGCTGGAAAATTGCTCACCACAATCTTCTCGTCGAAGCGTTCACCGTCTTGATGGATTCATGGATGTTGCGAGCGCAGAATTGTCCTTCATTTGTGAATCGGCTTTACGAGAGCAAGATGACATGTGCTTCCATCTGAACTGTGGTCTCAAGATTGAAGAAGAAGGTATAAGGACCGGGTGCGTCAAGGCGCCATGGATGCGGCGACGATATCGCTCATATTTCTAACCAGAGGTTAAATCTTAAAGGCCGCCTCACTTGAACTTTGCAAAATAAGATTGGGAATTGCCCGACTGACGCCGAATTTCTGGCAGATAACGCCCTTAAAATCGGTTCTATGTGGCTGCTTCTGACCGGAAGGTCAAAATGTCCCAGAAAGGCACGCCACTTGGTTTCGTTTCAGTGATACATATTAGAGAAAGATGGGTTGATGTGGACGACTGATTTTTTATTGCGACAGGGACGCAATAATAGGACCAAGGGCAAACACCAAACGGGAAAATTTAACAGAAGCCATTGAAGACAAGGGATAATATTGGTGGATTGGAGCTAAATGTATCTTGTCTGGATATGCATGTGGGCGTTCGGACTGGTGATATCCCGATGCGTAGCATGTATAGCTTGTACCCTAGTCATGCCGACCCCGAGGTTTGCCCGAGCACATAGGAGAAAGAAAATCCGATATAGTACTTGATAGATAGCAGTCAATATAATGCTCCTATAATACTTTGAAGCTATTCCTACCGCTTGCGGCAAATCCGGATCCGGGCTGGACACGACGTTTCTGGACTAGCTTACCCGAGCCCTATCGGCGCGACCCCAAAAACTGTAGCTGCTTTACGGGGATGTGAAATTGTATCATGCGGTCGTGGGAGCGTCAATGAAGGTATCAATTCTTGAGGAGGGAAGTTGAAGCTTGAGCTTGAGTCCGTGCCTGGAGTGAATTGTATCAATAATTGAGTGGGATGTTTGTCTGCGCAAGGGGATTATTTGGCCCACTAAAGCCGTTGAACCCCTATTTTTGCCAAGGGAGAAGAAGGAAAGTAGGGGTCTCGCTCCACAGGAAACTGAAACAGGACTTTGACTCTATGTCTTGCATCTGCATCCACTGGGGCTTGGCTTAGTCGATGTTGTGAGCACTTTCTACCATTTTTGGCGTAACCTTCATCAGCCTTGAAGACGAACTTCGCATGATTTCCCCAACAACGCAACTAAACCATAAATACATAGGGATAGCCTGGTCAACCAAAAGCATAGCTAATTGGTTAAACCTTGCCTATTGCCGAAAATGAAATTTCTCATCTCCTATTTCGGCAAAAGAGGTTGATAGCATCAACATCCAGCCATTGAGAGGCTTTATAAATATCCCGTGAAAGATCGACTATGGTTGATCTACAATCAAGTTCTTTCCTTCGTCGATCATCTACTATTTAATCCCATCCTGAACAGCGGATATATACCATAATGCTCAGAAAACTCGGATATCTGGCCTGCGCATTTGCAACCGCCAACTCTCTCAGCATAAAATCACCAGACAATCCAGTTGTATGTTTGAGTCATCTCCAAAAATCTCATGCGGTATTTAACTGATGTAAATTCGCTAATATTGAACTTGGCCTGAAGCAATGTGGGGAGAGTCGGATAGCGTGGCAGGGTGGTACCCCCCCATTCAACATCACCGTTTACAACAGCCTTGCCCCACTTGGTCCTCCGCTGGGAGATTTTGAACCAATGGATGAACGATTTTTCACTTGGAATGTTAATTTGAGAGCTTTTTCATACTTATTTCTCTCAATCCAGTAAGAAATTGATCTTGAAACATAGCATTCAGTTTCTGACTCCAATATAGGGACAGCACTGAAGAATCTGCTTTGTCGACTCCGTTTGTTGTTGAGGCCTCGGAGGATGAATCTTGTCTCGATTGGTAATGGAAAGGGTGGTCTAACTTTGGCAACAACATGTCTATGGTTCGGCTTAATAAATGTTAATAGGGAAGTTCCGACAAAAACAAATCCGTCCTTTTTAGGGGATTGCCGTTGGATTAGTACCGGAGGGGTTCAAAGATCTTAATGGAAATGAAAGCCGGGATTGATTGGAAAGTGCAAGGAGGTTCTGTTCACCCAAGTAATAAGGCTGTTCTTTTGAAAATTTATCTACATTCTAATAAATTGCCAAACTTAATTTGGCGGATTAATAGTTATTTACCAGACCAGAATTGGGCAGAGGATAGGCGTTGCTATAATGGCAGCCAGCTAAGGAATATTTATTCAAACTCTCATAACTTTTGACATTTCTAAGACAAAACACGACTGTAAATTTTTCTCCTAACCAGCTGCAGAGATGGCTCGGCATCTATGCATTCCTCTTCTACTATTGACTCAGAGTGGTGTCATTATGCGATACTAAATGTCAGTCACGTGCACCAGGAACAGCACCATCATAAATCAAATTCCAAATCAAAAAATGTTTGTATAATATATAGACAACGCTTTGAATTCTCATGGTCACTCAATACAAATGACTGAGCATTCGGACTCAACTCTGGGGCTGAGCTTGGGTTGCATTGGGATCGACTTGGCTGTTTCCACTTTTGACATCGCAAACCCTTGTAAACACAAAGACCCGAATCTGGGACCTGCGCTTTGCGCTCTATATTCCACAGCCCTCGAATCCGTTCTAGATGATCTCCAATTCGCTCATTTCCCACTCCTTAACTGCCTCGTCCTTTGCAGGATATGTCTCAAAATAACCAACACGACGGAACACATTGTCTGTGGCTGAATTGTTCTGCACTTCTTCCAGGATCAAACAGCCAACAACAGCTTGGGTTAATCCCGTGTCCGGGTCAACTGCAATCCGGGCTTTTCGCACCCAGAGAACCAAGTAATCCCTTTCCTCGGGACTTCCAAGATAGCTTTTCCATTTCCTTTCGACCTCGAGTGCAGGTTGATCGGGACCAACATATATGACTGGGTTGTGACGTTGCGATCGCTGGTTAAACATGAAAGCCAGGCCTCTTGTTCTGCCACCCGCCATGTTGGGGTCGTCAAACGTGACAGTACGAACGGCATCACTACTATCCTGTTTGAACTGTTTTCCTTGAATTCGTCTCAACTTGGCCGTCATTCCACGAACAAGCATATGCCCAGCAGTCACTTGCCCATACGTCACTCGTCCATCTTTCAATGCTGTGTCAACCTCCACAATTTCAATATCATTCGAATTTACCAACTCGTCTTTGGAAGGCTCTTGAGAACGGAATCTAGGATGGATAAAGACTGTTCCATTCACAGAGGAGGACCACGACGGTGCCCGGTATGGCTTCACATGTTCCAAACTCTTCTTTGAGGATGATCTAGACCAGAGAATGCTTTTCTCAAGGTCTGTCGCCCATAGTCCAGCAACGTAATCTCCCCCAACAAAGGGATGTATTCGCTGGGTCAAGCCGGATAGCGCAGGAAGTTTATCCGTATCGTAGGTTAAGCTTCGCGTCGTATAGGCGTTGACGAGAGCGTAGTATCTTTGCAATACTTTCTTACGTTGTTCTCCTTGAAATGGCAGTGCGGTGGAGTTGCTGTTGTTCATCAACAGCTCGTGAAAGATTCCCAAGCCAGAACCTAGTTTAGGGAACATTTGCGGTCCGGGGGGCTCGCTGGCAGCTTGGAATCTAAGCCCACATTCCCAAAACATTTGATGACTTCCGTAGTAAAGCATTCGGCGTGAAAGAACAGACTCTTGAAGGCACCAGCCGCGGCTGGTTAACGGAGCAGTGCCAAAAAGGTTGCCAAGGTGTTCATCATTCTCATCTTTAAATAATTGTAGAGTTACTGTGGCGTCCCCAGAGACAGGGACCTGCACTTGTAGTGGTTTTATGGGAGATGATTGAGGGGAACCGGTCGAAAGTATACCATGTGAACTGCGAGGGGAGGATAGAGCAGCTATAGTTACGAGAGCATTCTCATATACAGCAGCCATCTTCCCCGACTCTTTGGCCCAGTCATTCGCCGAATCTTGAATAATGCATAATGAATCAATCCAGAGATACCGGACACCAAGGTTTCTGGTGATAGTTATTGTATCTTGAAAGTTTTTTGCGAGGCGATTATATGAAAACCCCGCATAAAAATCATGAAGGCTTCTCGTTTCAAGCACCAGTTCGATACGACTACCCCAACAATGGCTGAGCGCAATGTACTTGGCCTTGGTTCCTTGGGATATGAACAACCTTGGTTCTGTGAAGGCATCACCGACGTCGATTACCCGTGTAGGTAACTGGGGATCGTCATTCGGGCGCGAGTGGCATTTCTCACCGTGCTCCTGTTGACATTTTTTTGATCCAGTCCTGCGCAACATCAAAGTTTTGTGAGGATCCAAGATGGGGATCTGTTTCTGTCCGACCAACTCTGAATCGGCGGCCATAGTAAACCGGTTGATCTAATTCCTGTTAGAATTATACAAAAGATGATGGTGGTGATAGAAAAGAAACACAATGCGGGGTATCACCTTTAGGTGTTGTCATGAGTAACTGAACTGGCATCATGTTTGGCTGCACAATATCAAAATCTTCAAGTTCATCCATCATCTTGCTCCTCCCAGTCCGTTTGGGGGGGGGGGGGGCAACCAAAACCAAAATGTGATCAAACATTTGAACATCTGATATAGGACTATCCCAAATGACATGGTGAGTATTGACACTTATGCGTATGCCAGTATCATAAAAGTCTGGCAGGCTCTGTGCCACAGCCAGGTTAGTCATATTATCCGATTTGTCGAATCCAGTCAACTCATCATCCCAATTTGATGACCAAGTGATTGAATCTAGCGCCTTAAAAAATATTTGACAAAGATCACAGCCATTTTGAGCAGAATCTCTCAGTGATGAGATGGAGGGCTGGTGGTTATGATGTGCGGTGCGAGGGAATTTCTGGGCCCCAAACTCGGTCTTCGACAACTCAATAAGGCTCTTTATGTCGAGCTCTCGGCAGAATTGGCACCTCATACCGACTTTTATTAAAGGTGAGTTTGATCTTTAGAGGAGACATTGGCTGTGTGAGAGGAAATCCCACGTTGTGCTGAAAGACGCGAAAGACGGCCTCGCATGCACACGTGACCTGCGGGGTCCTTGGCACTGAAATTCACAACAGATGCTTCTTTTTCTACCCGATCCTTCATTTGACGTTACAAAGCAGCGAATGTGTTACCTCATGTGTAGCTTAAGATCTCCTAACGCCTGAAGAAATCTGGTACTGACGTTGCCGACACCTCTCATTCTAAACCACTTGGGCTAGCGACGAAAGCAAGCCAACACAAAAATATTTGTTCCCTTTATGGGATAATCCTGATGCGTGGCTGAACACTAGATCTCTTCTATCGTCGCAGTCTGAGTTCAATATCAATCACGCAGTCAGATACTGGTAGTTATCTCATCAAATAAAACTTCTCTTCAATTTGTTCTTCGATTCAGTGACAGATTTACTGTTTGCTAAATTCTTTTATTTACATCAACGCATCCTAGCATCCACAGTCAGCTTGCTACATCTCATTTCTTGGTTTAGGAACACCTCATTATTGAACTTCCCAAAACAACAGATGGCATCGAAAGGGTGAACTACTCACCTTATAAGGCCCTCAGATAGCTGGCCGCTTGTAAATAAGGAAAATGCAAATTCAGTTTTGGGGTGGAACAACGGTTCCCGGGTTGCCATGATAGATCGTCGGTGCGTGCGGAGGACAGACGACATCAGGACAGAGGCACTTCTCTTTTGGCACATAGTAGCTGCACACAAACTTTTCCATAACGCCGTCGCAGCAGCAGCATGGAAGATCTGACCCCTGGGGCAGAGCAAAAGCCAAGGTTGCAAAGAGGGCCTCAAGGATGATAAGACAACGCATCTTGTTCGATTCGTTTATTGTGACAAGGTATTTAGAAGTAAATTTGTCAGTGTAAGAATAGCATATAGTGACGAGAGCACGACGATGCTTTTTTTGTACAAGTTGATAATGAAAACCCACAAGTTTAAATGTGATTCGGGTTGTGTTTCGTTGTACGAGTCAGTTTTGCCACTGTCAAGACGATAGGATTGGGATCGCCCCTAAGTAACCCATCTACGTCAGGCCAAGAAAACGCTAACTAGTAGATCCAACAATCGGTTGGTCGATGAAGCTAATGCACGTCAATCTGGATGATCGTTACTACAAATACATATGATTTCGTCATATTTTTTTCTAAAGAATGATATTACGATACCTTCATTTCTAGTCTCTTTCGACCGAACTACAGGCTAACTCAAGGCTTTATGGTACAGTTCATCCGTGCTTTCATTGCTTCCATCTGCAGCATACTGATCCACATCGATCGTGGTTGTCACCTTGATTTGCCCATCATCGGCCCGGTGGGAGTGTGATGATCTTGATACAATCGTTGCCGTAGGATGTAGGTTCTCCAAATGAATTGCATCAGGCGCCATGGTGGACCGTTTATCTGACTTGGCCCTACTGTTCGACAATTCAACGAACCGACCTGTGTGACGACCAGAGCTAGCTGCGGGGTTGGAGCCGCCACGATGCTGCACAAATTCCACAAGCTTGTCGAGAACCAGAAACTCTAGTTTGAGTTTGATGGAGTAAACGACAACTTTAAGCCCTTGTTGGAGCAGGTAATGATCCTGATATTCGACGACAAGAAGCGCAATATCCATGATGACAATAACTACGTTGACAGCACAGAGATGCCATAGGTAGCGTCGCTTACTTCCAAAAGCTGTTTGCAAGATGTCTACCGTTTTCCAAATGTAAAGACCAGAGATGATAAACTCTTGAACGCAGAAGCATGTCATTTGAGTTTTCTCCATGGCGTTGAAGGTGGGACTGTACCCATCCCCGCTGTCAGTTTTGCCAGAAGCGGAAATGAACAGCATGATGGTGACGCTGGTGTGCCAAACTACGGCATTGAAGATGATCATCCAGAAAACGGCACGGAGGATCTTGGGGCTAACCAAGACAAGATGCAGTCTAGAGTACAAGACCACAGACTGGCCGGTAATCAGGAGTACCCATCCAAGGCTTGCAATTGCCATGGCGGCGTAGACATTCATTACGCGGAAATAGTCAGCTAGCCAGCCGAATGTGTAGGGAATGACACCGACGGTGGCCAGGAGGATGCTCCAAAAATAGAGCCCGTTTCGTCGTTTGAACGTCGCAAAGATGAGTCCCAAGAGCTCAAACGCATTATACAAAGCTAATGTTGAGCAGGCCTATTTCAAGGAAAGGACATTAGGATCGCTTGTGTAGCAGCGAGTTGCAGGATCACGTACCACAACCATAACAGCCTCAGGCGAATATTTTGTGTCGTCTCTCTTAGTGAACCCACTGGTGGGGATGCCCGGGATCACCATGGTTGTTGCAACGCTTTGACTTGTGTTTAGGGTAGGTGTCACCATGCAAGCATCAGCTGAACAACGATGCCACGACCTGTTGTAAATATGCCAAATTTGACAGGAATGAGAGCACATACACCCTCAGTGCGGAGATGGGATAAGGACGTCATAATAAAGCGTATGATTCGCGTCATTGTAGAAGGGCCGCTGATGCGGGGGTGGGTCCGGGGTAGAAAATCTGGGGATTCAGGGGACGGCACAAAGGAAAAAAATGACTCGAATAATGAATTACGACATTCTCGTATAGGAATAGCTTTTGGATGCATACGAAGCACATGGCCAGTGCAGGACCCTGAGTATAGGATTGGAACCAACGAGGCTGACGGGAGCCCGGAATCCATTCCAATTCGACAATTTGCCAAAGTAACCAACCTCAGTGGGGTCCATGGGAAAGACTTGACTGGCTCAGCGACCTTCCTATAATTTAAGGGGCCGGGATATGTGAACTTTGAGTCTTGAGATGCATTAGACAACCAACAAGTTGGTGAACAAGAGCGGAATCCCATGTTTCCGATGATCTTGACTCGTTCCGGGACATACCCGGGACAGGGATGAGCCCAAGCGCTAGCCAAAGCCACACAATTTGGGGGATAATTGCCGACAGTAGTAGCGGATTATCAGTTAATCCATGTCCTTTTTGGTCAATCACCGGGCGGAATTACCAAACAGGGCGAGCGGAAAACCGGCGGTTGCCAAACACAGCCAAAATGGGAACATTTCTGGCTAAGCGAGTAACGCTATTCAATTCTACAAACGCGTTCGCACTTCAGCTGCGCTGGTTACAAATAGGGGATTGAAATGAGGCGTCGAGCTGAATTATATCACTTGTTAGCAGTCCATTCTCTTCTGCCGGCCGAAGGGCCTAATCCATTCACCGTTTACGACCTTTGCCTGGGAGTCCTAAAATATTAATCAGCAGCCGGTTGGGGGAGACCTGGATCAATATTTGTTTCTATTATTGGTCTCTAACCCCTTTTAAGTCAATGCCTACCTTTTTATGAAATTCTTTCATGCTAATTGACTAAATACTTTAAATTCTCGGATACTAACGTGCAGTTATTCTACTACCAGACCTGAACAAATAGCATGCTTCAGTTGTCTTGCAGATGACTTAAAATGCTCTTCAATCGCGTCCAAATTCGCCATGAGCTTGCCTATGTCGTATTGACGAACCATATTGGTCCGGCGAAATTTTTGAAAATTCTGATGAATAAGCGGTTGATCCCAAACCTCGATATGTATAGGTCTTGTCCGAAAACTGAGGATGCAGTTAGGCTCTCTCCTGCTGTTCAGAGCAGCATGTTCGAAATATTGAAGGGCCAGAAGATTTGTAATTGGCTAGATACTGTAATATCATTCGCTTGCGTTTGATCAATATTTAGTTGCAATTCTACATATGCAAGCCGCCTGATGTCGAGACCGCTAAGAAAAGTTGATAGCACCAGGGTTAGGGTTAGGGTTACATAAGCAACTCCAGGCTGCCTGGAAAGACTTTTGATGTTGACCTGGGATATCACCACCGAGAATGAACAATTCTGGTATGCATTCTATTGCTAATCTATGTATTACAAAGCGATCAATAACCTGTCTCTGAACACCTTGTTGGTTCTCTTGCTGACTGATCTCGCTAAACCTTCCAGTTAAAGACAATTTTGGCCCCCAAAATAATCCGTGCCACCTATTTGAGCGGCTAACAGCGATTCTGATTCGTTGCCCGTTTGTGCTTATGCAACCTTCATAACTGCAACCAACAACCATGGACCCGTAATGCAGAACTTGAAAAAAACACAGTTGCGGTATTTGCCTCAACCTCGTCCACAATGGCGGATTTCGTCGACGATAACTCTCCTCCAGGATCGGAACGTTCCGACTGGGGAGCAGAGGAGCACCCGCCCTTCTGGGACGCCGGGAGTGTGCCGCCGGAAGACGATGAGGCATTCGTGAAATACAGATCCAGTGAGATAGCCTTGTCAGACTCTAAATTTAAGCCTAATTGTTTCAGGTCGGACGAAAGGCAACGCGAAACGCGATTCGCTATTTTGCCCTCGTGAAGATGAGTGCAGCTCTTGGCAAAATGCACCAAATCCCGACAATTACACCTCATTCGGCGACAATGGTGTCACGGCCAGTGTCAATGCTTACGGACAACTCATGCAGTTCAGCGCGTATTTACGCGCCGGAACTTCGTCCATGTTTTCTGCAGACCACCAGACAGTAGAGGAACCTTTCTGGGTGCAAGATCGAATGGACAGCCTCTTTGATCTTCGGGGGCAAAAGAAAGGAGCAGAACTCACATATGGGCTCAGAATATTTGGCCTTGACCTGTCATCGCGCCCCCGCCTCGAATATGTGCACAATAGATGGCCGCGATACATGTTTCATGATGATGAATTGGATGTATCGATCCAATGGGTGGTGAAAGACAAGACTATCCTTCAGCAGTATCTGATAAAGAACAACCAACAGGAAGAACATGAGATTTCAGTTCATTTTGAAAGTCGCATTCACATTCGAGAGCTGGAGTATCTTTCCTCACTGAATCACTTCAATGATCGACGAAATGGGCATTATCATACCATGGCTCCTCATAGATATGGATGGGTTTTGGCACACCCATTAATATCTAGGGGAGTTTCCGACGAGGTTCAGGAGGATCATGTTGATATTGCAGAATCAAATCCTCTGCAGTTAGGGGCCCCGACTCCCGGCCAAAACCCAATCAATAGAAAAAAAGAGGTGCAGGACCAAGAATCTGATGCTGGGGCCATCGTGATCCTTGTGTCTGTGTTTGCTAATGGCGAGGCCGTGAAATGGGAAACGGCTCCGAACGGTACTAACCAAGATGGCGTCAGCTTGTTAGTCAAAAGCTTGAAGAGTAACGAAACTACTGAAATTGTGGTTGCATACAGAATGATTCATTTGCAAAAGTACAAAGATGTGCGACGAAATTGGGAGGAGTTCCTAATACCTGAAGCAACGGCAAATGTGAGCCAACATTTGATGGACGAATCATCAGAATTCGAACAATTTTATGTTTCTCAATTTATGAAGGAGACCGACGAAACAAACATTCAGGTTCCATCTCTCAAGGTTCCATCATTTCCGCATATGCCATCTACCAAGACAAATAATATGAAGACTCTCACCGGCCTTCCTAATAATAATGTCAACCCGATCAGTCATATTGATTTCATTTCGCAACGGACACTTGAACACATTTTGTCTGTATGTGCGATACCAATTGAAGAAAGTGGCCCAGAAGAAGAGGGTGCAATAGCGTTGACTTGTGGCGACATGTCGGGTCACCGAGTCTGTTCTTCTGCAAGTTTGTAAGTGTATAAGTTACGTGCACAGTTTCATTCATCAAGATATACTAACTAGTATAGCTTCGCCTTTAACTTTTTGTTGGAAATCTCCAAGCGGCTGAAACAAGCGTCGTCGAAAAACCCTGGTGCGTACACGTTTCTCTCTCAGAGGATCAAACGTGTTTGTCGGGGTCACTTAAAGTGGATATATATGGTAAAATCACCATCGGGATCTTTTGTTGCCAACTACTGGGTGAACGGCAGAGCTATGACTAGGGATAGTCAGTCCTTCACACCAAACGATTCGTTCACAGATTCTGCCTTCCAAATAATCAAGGCTGCAGAATTCGCAAAAGCCTTCGATGATGAAATAGATCGTGATATTTCTCGACGCATCGTCCTCGAAACTTCAATCACTTGGATTCAGAGTCTGAATGCGTCAGATATGCGAGGCGCACGGGCTTGGCCGCATTCAAAGGTTGAAGGCTACAGCAAATATCGCCTAAACGCTCACTTTTGGATATGGAGGGCTTTGGGGATAATTGAAGCTTATACATCGAAGAGCTCCAAGTCCAAGGTGTCTGAAACAGAACACAAGAAAACGGCTGAAGGACAATACATCACCAAAAACAGCGCCAAGAGCCCTAGATTGGGCACAGATGGCGCGCAGAAACATGGCCAGCTTTCCTTGACGGAAAAAGAAAAACTCCTGAAACAATTTGCCGCGGCTGATGTTCAACGAGAAATCTTGCGGCGATTTACTGCTGAAAATGACGTGTCGAAAAAACGCATGTTGGCCATGACGAGATCTACTCGTGAAACTCGATTTCTTTTCCATGCAGGAGACACAGCTTTATTCTACGGCATTGAATTAGATTTCTTCCTCCAAGAAACATCGTTCAATGAAGTATGGGAGAACACACTCGAGGCACAGTTATATCATAGCGAGAACTCAGAGACTGGGTGGGATAACTTGATTCGTTACGCACTCGCCATCATGGTTGGTACTATGGGGAAGCGCATGAACAAGCGTCGTTCTCCAAGGGACTTGGTAATGTCTGCGATCAATGTTTTATTTCGTGCTACAAGCGCAAATGGCATGTTTCATGGACAAATCGACAGTACTACGAAAGAACCGACGTTATTTTCTCGCGAAGCAGACAGGGACTTTTTCTTTCATTCAACTTTTGAGATTCCGTTTATTCTTTTGACCTACGGCGCAAAACTTGATTCGCTGTGGAACACGAAGCAATCGGAGCAATTACCGCGAGAACATTTATCGGGAATAAATTTATCTACAGGAGCAGGAAGCACGCAAGATCAATTGGAAGAAATTGCAGAACTGCTCACTGCACACCCGAAGCGACAATCCCCCGTGGCAGATAGAGACTACGTGTTACCTGAACTGTTTTCTGGGGATGTTAACAACCAGGCCCCAAACATGGGTACCAAGGTCGTGGTTAAATCACAGCCAATAAAGAGTATGGCAATGAAGAAGACCATGCCATTTAATAGTCTCATCGACCAAAGCAGTATTGTCGAGCTAAAAGAAGAATGGCTCTATAACTATCCTACGTTTTTCACGATCGATATGCCTCAGGCGGGATATAATATTATGCTCGAATTAGAACAAATGCAATCACAAGATCAGGGAGATAATATCGGCTCGGTCATTACCGAAGCATCAGATGAGCTCCTCAAGCAGACTGAGGACGAAACTATCAGCGCTGAGATTGATAAAACGCCAACCATCTCGTGGATTGTAGATGTCCCAAAGCAAAAACATCTCACTAAATCCGAAAGTCACGAGTATGGTGTCAAAAAGCATAAGATGGATGGAAATGAGGAGCTTTGGACACATCTTAGAGCACCTCGCACAGCTAAAGATGCGAAAAAGCGAATAGCTTGGCTTCCGTGCGCCTCGAAGCAAACTGCACTAGTTTGTTTTCTCACTGCCGCGGAAGACGAAAAACCAGCCATATCGTTGTTTTTTGATCGTCACTGGCGTCAGGAAAACTTCTTTTTTGATGACACTACCATGGCTATCAATTGGTGGGAGACTGAGCTTCACCTAAGCTTTTATCAACTGGTTAACCAGGGAGCGAAACAGCCAAACGTTGGAACAAAGGTTGGAATACCTACACTGAATGAGATGGCTCTACCAACAAACACTCAAATGAAGCTCGTTCAGGCTAGCATTGGATTCCGATTTCAAGGAGATTTCTTTGATCGATATTGGACCTGCTATGTGGTCGAGCACATACCTAGAAAGACTAGGAGGCTTACCGTGACCGATGGACTTTTTAACCAAGACCAAGTTCTCGATGTGTTTACGCCCCCTTGGGGCCGCAAACGTGACGTGGTCAAGGAGCAAGAGTGCTGGAGGCAAAGAAAAGTACTGGAACTGCATCTTTTTGACACTATTTTAAAACAACTTGTCGGGAGTACGAAGGCTATCTATAACATGGTCCGAGAAGAGCTTGGTATCGAAGACGGCACCTTCTCGACATCGACCTTGAGTAGTGACGACTACTTCAAATCTAGTGCACAGTGGCAGAGATACCAGCAGATTTTGCAACTTGTCGAGGAGGAACTTTCTGATGTGCTACTCACAATCTCTAAGTGGGAGTCTCGTGCAAAAGATCGCGGCCAGGAACGACCACGTTGGACTCGCGACGACGAGCGTAAATATCGTCAATTTATCCGGAAGCTAGAAGGAACAAACCGCATCCGCATTAGAGATCTGAACAAATACTACAACAATATCCGATCGTTAAAGGAAACCTTGAAGAGCAGCCGCGATCAAATAAGTAACGATCTCAGCCTACGAGGCTCAGAAAATATCCGGTTCTTCACTTATGTCACCGTGGTATTTCTGCCCCTGGGGTTTGCGGCCAGCGTGTTTAGCTTGAGTGATGAGCCGCCGAGCACTGTCGTAATCCCCATGATTGTCTGTGCAATGGTGGCTCTTCTTCTCACGGCTGTGGCGCTGGCCAATGCGCGAAGATTGAACGCTGGCGTACGCGAATTGCCAAAGTTTGTTGATCGATATTCAAGAAAAAAGATTGAAGAAAGCTCCTTGTTCACATCAAAGTCGGATAGGAAAAAGAAGAAGGGGGATGAGGTGGATGACTTCGAAAAGGCCTCGAAGCCGAAGTCGCGTCACAGAAGTAAGATGCAGTTTCATAGACGACGCGAAGTACACTCAGAGACCACTTCGTGGCATTTTTGGTTTTGGATCGCATACATATCTCTAGAGCTACCGGCGCGGAGGATTGCAATCGCATTCAAAAGTGCCAAGGATTTAAAGGTTACTAGCTGGCGCACATACTTGAATCTTATGATTGGAGTATTGTTACTTCCAGTCGTAATCATCTCATTTCTGTTCCAGGTTGCAGTGTACAATCTGGTTGACTTGATTAAATTCTGCTGGAGTATGTGTTCTCTTGATCCAATTGCTGTTGATTTACTAACATCTTCAAGAACGTCTCAAAAGTATCGAGTTCAAGTATGTGGAAGAAGGATCGGATTTTCTGGATCACTTAACGTGGTTAACTGGTGCGCTGGATCATTATCGCCCATTGAGAGAGCAAGACGAGAAAAAAGCACACGAAAAACAAGCAATGCAGAAGAAGAATCAAGATGATTGTTACGAAAGCACAAGCGAGGATGAATGAACTAAGACAGAATATGACCGAAATTTTAATTGATGTTTAATATCATAGGATAGATTTGTGTCGAGGAAATAACTGATTCAATTTAGCCATAAGCTAATTGAAAGACCATTCATGAAATGGCTGCAGAGTCTCTTCAATAGTACTTTTCTTGACGACACTGTAATAATTGGCGTCAGCTGACCTATGAGCACTTTTCTGTCTAGCATACGGGGCAGCGTCCTACATGTGAGGAGCGTGTGTAAATGTGAACCTTTTCAGAATGCAGGATGCAAACTATTTGTTTTATTCACCTTTGCTTTTAATTCTCACACTAAGATAAATATTTGGGTCGAATTGTTATAACTGGATTAAACAGATGTGAGTAATGGACCTTTAGAAATGCCATGTTGCTGATCCTGAAAAATTGGTCTAGGATAGAAGCTACACAGAAATGGATACTTCTCGCTTATCCAAATACAACAAGGGGATTAGATAGGATGTTTTGTACTAGAACAATCGGGTAAGGTCGGTTGCTGTGCCTCTAACCTCAACAAGGGGCTGGCAAAAAGGCATCCACTGCAGTGGGGCCAGAGTCACTTCCGACTTGAGATGAAACTGAACAGGCACAACCCAGCCACCTGGCAATTTAGTTATCCCAGGTTGATATCTGATTAGCATATTCTCTAAACGATTTGGGAACTCTGATACCTGGGGTATTCGCTACAGAAGATACCTGGAAAGCAACATTGACTTTGCGTTAGGTCTATGATCTGAGCTGTTAGCGATTGTGAAGCGTACACCACTTGCGACGGCTTTCCGAATGCAACCCAACCTACCAGGCCT
Organism: Calonectria hongkongensis; assembly: GCA_017140755.1. Taxonomy (NCBI): domain Eukaryota; kingdom Fungi; phylum Ascomycota; class Sordariomycetes; order Hypocreales; family Nectriaceae; genus Calonectria; species Calonectria hongkongensis. The sequence goes on from JAACJA010000006.1 coordinate 895,387, forward strand.
TCCCCCTCTGTTGTGGCAGTGACTCGCTCCCATGATGAAAGTCAGCCTAGAATACTCCTAAAATATACTGGCCGACTTCCAGGGTACCATACTGACGAATAATGAAAGGGGATGAGTCTCCACTCATATGCATGTTGGTTCATCGCATTCAGCTGAGCCAGGGGCACGTTCATGGGGCCATCCATACGAAATACAGAGGCTTCCCACGTCTCCCATAGCTTATGAACTTCTAGTTCTACTACATTAGTTCACCATAGATTGGATTTGTACTCTATGATACATCCATTTTATATTTCCAACTTTGGAATACCCTGTATTTTAAAACACTATGACTCAGGTTTCCTACGCCCTTCCAGCCCTATGGGATCCCGTGGACCACTTTGATATCATGACAAACTCACATGGCGAATTTCTTTGCGTTGGTATCAAACGAGATGGAGGGAGGTGTTGTTACAGGTCTCTTCCTAGATGTTCAGCGCGAAAGGCACACGATAATTACGTCACACATTTAATCTCGCGACTGTCGCAAACACACCCACAACTTGTACAGTTAGAGGATATAACTGAGTTGGCACAGGCTTTATTCTGTGGCGTTGGTCACTCTCAGGGTCCAGGGATAATGGCTGTGCGGTGGTACAGACAACTGGCTGCGATCGGTCGCTACTACGCAACTTCAAATTCATTTCAAATAAAATTTCACTCGGAAGAACAGGCATGGATACAGCGTATAGAAAACTTGAAAGGGCAGTTGGAAGCATCGCAGCGTAACGCGTCCTATTGGAAGGGCATGTACGAAAAGGCTCTGGTTGAGAACAAAGCAGCAAAGGAAACAAGTCTATCTGAAGCGAAAAAGTTGCAAAATTCAGTCGGTCATTGGAAAAAAGAACATGGAAAGGTTGTAAAAGAAAAGGTGGAGCAGGAAAAGAGAATTTTGAACCTCGAACGATTGATCCAGGCTCGGACAGACCACGTCGACCAGCTTTCCAGGTCCTGGGACAAAGCGATGGAAGAAAAGAATTCTTTGCAGATAAAATCTCAAGTAACGAATCTTCAGCTTCAAGCTCTCCAAGCAGAAAACAGCGTGGCCAAAGAATCGGTAAATGATCTGCAGTCACAGATCAACAGCATTCAAGATCGAGAGACTCTATTGAATGATGAGCATGTAAAGGTGAAGGCTGAGGCTAGTCTCGTCATGAAGCAAAACATCCAGTTATTGGCCGACTTTGAGAGCAAAAGCTCGGATGCTCAGAGGTTTTGGAATGAGCTCGAAGAAGAGCGGGCTCGCAACACGGAGATGAAGTTTAAATTGAATAACCTAGACGTTGTTGAGAAGGATTTGAGGAGAAGTATATCGGAATGTTGGCTCCATCGACTCCGAAAATGGATCGCATTAAATTGGCCACGTCGAGATTGGTATAGACCTCTTGTTCCCGACACAGCAAAAATGATGAACCAAGACGCCAGGGATATTTATGCGGTTTAACATGGGTTCCAAAGATAAATAGATAATGGAATTATTCCGTAAAGTCTTTTATATTGGCACTTGGATGGAGAGAAGTCGGTGACTACGGAGTTGCAGGCGGATTTTAATTTAATAAAACCTCACAACCTTATTTCATGCATTTGTTTCAATGGAAATAAATCTCAAGGCCCTTCCTTCTGCCGAGGCATCTTAGGTGGTATCAAGAGAACATATTAGTCCACGATGTGTTATTAAATTTGGTTGCATCAAGTTTGGTGCCAAAACGAAGATCACTGTAACTTTATTATTGCTTGAGTGGCTTTTAGTATATGATTGTAGTCTTTTGAATCACTGCAATGGATGTCTTTGGGGCATCTTGGGGTCCGATACCTATTCCAATGATATAGGTACCTTCAGCAAACACCCATTTATCCGTTACCCAGGACGCAACATCCTTTTTCCAGATTACGATCGTGATCTCAATTGACTCTGCAGGTTGTAGGGGTCTCGTCTTTTGAAACCCACAAAGTATGACTTTTTCATGATTGCCTTCGGGCCATACATATACCTGGACCACTTCCTGTCCAACCAAGATCCCTGAATTCTCGACGGAAATACTCAGGCGCCAGAAATGATCTTCATCAGTGATATCGCGGACTTTTGTTGTAAAGCTGGTGAAGCTCAGCCCGTATCCAAACCACCACTGGGGTTTTATCTCTTTATGGTGAAGGAACCACCGATATCCAACTTCAATGTCTTCTTTATAGATAACTGTGCCGTTTATTCCAGGCCAGGACTGTAAATCAGATTCAAAAGAAAGATCATAATATCTTTGTGGCCAAGTAATGGGAAGCCGTCCTGATGGGTTGACCAGACCCAGAAGCACGTCCGCTAAAGCGTTTCCGGCTTCCTGACCACCGTACCAAGACTGCAAAAATGTGGAGGCATTATCGATCCACGGAACCTCGACTGGAGACCCTGATTGGTTGACAATTACCAGGCTCTGCGGCCGATGCATTCGCGTAATCAATTCCATGACTAATTTGTCTTGATCACCTGGAAGAGCCATCGATTGTCGGTCGTAGCCTTCACTCTCCCACTCATCACTTAGTCCAAGGACGGCCACTGTAATCTCGCTCTCATTTGCGATCGATACAGCTTCGGAAATCAGAGTTGCAGAGTCGGCAATCTCTTCCTGGTAGCCAATTCGAAGTGATGGGTGGGATGAAAAAACGTGGTTGGCATCGGCGGCAACTCCACAAGAGGATCCCAAACTCTTATCGACCCAAGCCTCGATTCTTACACTGTAAGTCTTGCCAGCCTCCAGGTGCTTGCTTCCGGTGCACTCAGCACTCCCAAATGAGTAAAATGTCTCTCCGGGTTCGATCCACTTGCTATTGTCGACCACAAGCTCGCCATCAATGTATATTTGAGAGCCTCCAACGCTGCTGAGACTGAACTGGTGGGTCCCAGTTGTTGCCGGCGTAAGCGATGTAGAAATTCGCAGAGAGTATGGCGGAGGGTCGTCTGTCTGGAACTGCTGAGGAGCACTGTCGGAGAGGTCGACATTCGAGCTGCCACGATATTGAGTCTCGACGACCGGTCCAGACAAATCGACTGACTCAAAAAAGTCCATTTGAAGCAACGATTGATCTCCAAGGGACGAAGGACTCTTCCATTGAGACTGATCGAAGAGAGCAAGCCACTTTCGTGCATACGCACCAAGCGCGTACTTTACATGTACATCAATACCTTGCTCCACTGCCACTCTTTTGAACGACTCCATCGGCTGGGCGAGATATTGTGGGTTCATACTGGCAGAGCCGCCTCCTCCCGGAGTACCCCAAAGGGCATTGGGGCCAATAAACGCTACCTGTTTGCCTGCGAGCGCATCAAGTTTCAACGGCAGAGTTGAGGTTGAATTCTTCAGTAAGACAATGCCACTTGCAGCTATTTGACGCATCAATTTCACATCTTGAGCTGATGTTTGAGAGGATTCCTCGCGATTCCGGGACTGCTTTGCCTGTTCTTCGGTGAGTCCCAGCAACCCAAATTTGTTAGCTAAACTTAGTATGCGTGTCGCAGATTTATTTATCGTTTGCAACACTTCAGGATCTGATTCATCCTTGACCGCGTTTAATAAATTCATCCCCCGCTTCTCTGGTGGACCAGGCATCTCCAAGTCTAGCCCAGCCTTGAGACTCTCGATGATTGAGTTGGTACCACCCCAGTCGCTCATTATGACACCCTTGAATCCCCACTCTCCTCGAAGTACTTCCGAGATTAGGCGAGAATTCATATCCATGTGTTTTCCATTGACGGAATTATAGGCCGTCATGATGCAATCGGGTGATGCTGATTTAATCACCATTTCGAACGGCCGCAAGTATATTTCCCTTAGCGCGCGCTCTGGTATTTGGCTGTCAACAGTGAATCTTTCATGCTCTTGTTCGTTACCAACGCTGTGGCCCATTGTTAGACCTAAAATTGCTGGCCATGTCAAACGGTTCATATCGTTTTCGGTACTTACAAATGCTTTGGTACTGCCGAGACCTCACCAGTCTCTTGGACGCCGAGAACATATTGCGATGCTAGAGTTCCACTAAGAAAAGGGTCTTCGCCAAAGCACTCAAAATTGCGCCCTCCCAAAGGATTTCTGGCACAACAAATAGTTGGAGCCAGCAAAACTTGCGCGGCTTTTTGTTTTGCTTCTCGACATAGCAGTCTCCCCAAATCTCTCATGTCAGTTGGAGACCAATTTGCTGCTTGGCAGACAGGACTAGGGACAAATGCTGCGGTTGGGCCATCCACCGCAAATTTTCCCCGAGCGCCTGAAGGGCCATCTGATGTCTGCAAAGTTAGTAGAAATGTTGTTCAGGATCATTATCCAAATACCTTAATAGATCCAATTCCTAGGCGTGGAATTTCTTGGGTTTGCCAGACATCAGCACCAGATAGAAGCGATATCTTCTCTTCTAAAGAAAGCCGGCTCAAAAGTGCTTCTATGTCTGTGGGTGACATGGTTTGAGTAACAAAGCGACTGGTCTAATGAGCCGTTGCAGGACGATTTGTGTTGATGATGATATTAATTTTCGGCACTTTCTGTCGTTATCGAAGATCGAGGATAATCAAGGAACGAACGGCACGGACAAAAAAGAACTGGGGGGTTCCTAAGAGTCTTATCGTAGAGTAACATGGTTGTGTAAGTGGGTCATTATGGGTGCACGGCGAAGGAAGCAGATGGCATTGCTCTACAACGATTCCAAGATATTCACCCTGTGATGCTCGGTGAAATCATGGATAAATATTTCTAGAGAGGCCAATCACAATGCTAGCTACTGACCCGTGAAAACCAACCTGCATTGATTGATTGGTTGTGTTGCGGACTGGAATTTTATCAACAGCGAAGCTGGGTGAGCGCGGCAAACCGCTAGCAAAATGCGAAGTCCGCGCAATTCAATTTAATTGGCCAAAGCCACATTGCCGATCTTATCAAGTTCACTTGCCGGGGGACAGCCCGATACAATGCCAATGGCAATCATTTTATTGGGCAACTCTTATCTTGGTGCTACGCGTAGCTATCTCGGTGAGGTCCAATCTTATCTTTCGGCAAAACCACTAGTTAGTACAGTGGGTTGCTGACACGGCTCAAGCTACGAAGTAATATTGAGCAAACCACTTCGGTCGTTCCATCATAGATAAACTGTTTAGGGAATCCAGGGTTCTTGAGATAGCGCATGCGGAGGAGAATCGCACAGGCGGATACATAAAGCATCTTCATGAAACATCATTTGATCACCGCATAATCACCATTTTCAGCCAAAGTATTGACGTAGCTACTTCAGCTGCTTCATACATCATGGCGCCTCCAAACAATGAGAAGCGCGACATGCATGGAACATATCTCCTTGCAATGATCTGTTTCGTCGTGACTGCAAACTCAGCCACTCAAGGATATGACTCTTCGATGATGGTACCTAATTTCTCATGCCAACCCAGCCGATTCCATGTACTAAAAACGCATTCGTGAATAGAATGGTTTGCAGATCATTCCTGCCTACACAGACTACTTCGATCTCTCCACAGCGACTCTTGCGTTAAATGTCGCTATCGTCTTTGCGGGCTCCGTCATCGCCATGCCCATTGCTGGGCCATTGGCAGACAAGTGGGGCCGAAAATGGGGCATTGCAATCACGGCCATCATTTCAATTGTTGGCGCTGCGATTCAAGGTGGTGCTGTGCATGAGGCGATGTTTTGCATTGGGAGATTGCTTATTGGTGTTGCTATTACGACTGGATCAACTGCTGCCCCAGCGTAAGTGGCCCCTACTCACACGTTAACTTGAATGCTCACCACCCCAATCCAGGTACATTGCCGAGATCGCTCACCCCAGTAATCGCGTAATGCTGACTGGTCTCTACGGCACGACATGGTACATTGGAAGCCTGCTTGCCGCAGCTATTACCTATGGAAGCCAATACATGGACAGCACTTGGTCATGGCGCCTGCCCTCATTAGTGAGTCACTACTGAGCCTTTGTGTACATTAATTAATCATTGGCAGTTGCAATTCATCCCTTCCATATGCTGTTTGCTTCCATTGCCTTTCTTGCCTGAAAGTCCGCGTTGGTTGATCTACCAGGACCGACATGAGGAAGCACGCGCTATCCTCACCAAGTATCATGGAAATGGAGATCCTGACTCCAGCATTGTCGCGATTGAATATGCTGAAATTTGCCAAACCCTCGATTATGAAAGAACTGTGCAAAAGACAAACTGGAAAGCTTTGGTGAGAACGCGACCCAATCGGTGGAGAACCGGGATTGCTGCTGCGGTCGGCTGTAAGTGTAAACGTCAAATCCATCCCAGTTGCATCTGACACAGCCCAGTTTTCTGTCAAGTGAGCGGCAATAATATCGTTACATATTACCTGGGAGATGTCCTTACCGATGCCGGTATCACTAAAGCGCAGACGCAACTTGGTATCAACCTCGGTCTGAGTGTTTTTAACCTCTTCACTTCCACCCTGGGTGCCTGGCTAACTGACAGAGTGGGTCGACGGCGGGGATTCTGTGAGTCTTCTCAATCAAAAATTCAGATCATTATTAACCATATTAGTACTTGTTACCGCCATCATGTCAGGATTTCTTATCATTATTGCTGCACTTACGAAGGTCTATAGGCTTAGCCCAACTCTTGGATCATCGGCCGCGCAAGTGACACTCATTTTCCTGTTTTATGGCACATACTCCTTCATTTGGACACCTCTTGCTATCCTGTACCCGGTAGAGGTGTTATCATATTCTATGCGTGGAAATGGACTTTCCTTCTACAACGGGGTTGTCTATGGAACTGCCTTTTTAAACACTTACGCCATTCCGTACGCAATGGAGTGGTCGAGTTGGGGCTTTTATCTCATCACTGCATTCTGGAACATCTTGGTCGAGCTGCCGATTATCTATTTTTATTTCCCGTCAACGGAAGGGAAAACCTTGGAGGAAATCGATGTTATCTTTGAAGGAACTAGACATACAAATGTTGGGGTCAGTGTGGTGGATGTGTTGGAAGGAAAAGCTATTGATACAGTTGAAAAGGGTGCGATTGCAAAGTCTGAGGCTTGATTGAACGATCGCCTATGACGACAGAAACTTGTTTGAACTGTTTTCGCGATAGTCGCATTCGTAATGATAGAGTGGAACTATTCAGAAAGGCAAATCCACACCAATTTCATCACTGCAAGAGTGGATCTCGCTAAACTTTTCTGTGGAATGGCGCCCCATCACTTCAACAGCGGGTCATCCGCTTGACTCCACTGGACGGCTTCCATAGCTCAGTTGGTTAGAGCTTCGTACTAATACTTCAACTTGCAAGTGTTGGTGATGCGGAGGTCGCAGGTTCAAGCCCTGCTGGGAGCATTGATGTGTTCACATTGCCATCCAAGGAGTCATTTTTTGCTCCGCTTTTTGTTATTTTTGCTGGGTATTGTGAACATGTCGTCGCTTTATATTTCACTGGAATAAAAGCCGTGGAAATCAGTTTGAAATAGAATATCGGACGAAATATATTAGCGAAAGACTCTTTACTTAATTTATTCAAATTTGTCGACAACGTGATATGATGTTGAATTTTTGGGCTAATATGAAGTAGTAGACAACGATCAGCAGCCAAGCGACTCATCTATTCTAAGTACGCTTGCAGACCATGTCTAAAATCTTGATAAAATATGTTTCCATATTAAAGCTATTTTCTAAGATTGCTGTCATTTCTAATAACACTTACATCAACTCAATCCCGTCAAGGAACAGGAACTGTGATATAGGGTAGGCAGCTATCCTAATCTTGCCAGTCTTCACCGCCGACAATAATGACATGGGTCATGGAGGTTTGCCCCGCATTTCAAACCACAGATAAGTACTTGAACCCGCCCCCGTTTCCAGTAAGGGTGCTCAGGGCTGCACATTGCCATCGAAGCTGGATATGGCCGACGCACAAGATGCAGAGGTTGGCGATGCTGGATCAAAGCGGTGAGTGCCGTTTGTATGCTTCCTGTTGTTGATTTTCTCAGTGATTAACTTGCGTGATGCAGCTTGAGGAACCGCCTGTCGCAACAAGCTTTCAGGAAACGAAGAAGTGCCTACGTGAAGGACTTGGAAAGGCAATTGGAGCTTCGTGGTAATAGTGAAAATGAACAAATTCGCAAACTGCAAGATGATAACCGCTTGCTGCGGCAACAACTTACTGCGGCCGTTGGCAAGCTGGAAAATATCCAGATGAATTTGAGATCGCTTTCAGACGCGATGACCAATGCAACCCAAAAAAACAATGACCCTTCGACGTCGATATCCAATCCCGAAAAGGAATTGGCGAATGATGAACAGGGACCTAGCGGGAGCACTAACAGGCAAGCCACGCAGTCGTTAGCCCAAGATACACACTCCCCGAAATCTACACCCTTGCGCAGCGATGCACCTTCTCAATATCATCAAGAGCCCTCCGATTCACTTGCCGACGACATGGAACAAGTTATTCAGACATCTGTATATGAGGCGGAATCAATTCGGGTTCGCGAGATATTACATGATAGCGGTGATTTGGAGTTACCAATGACCCCGGAAAGAGTAAATCTCGTCGCCGCTGCATCTCCCAGTCACCCAAGCGCTGTCAGCCCGGCATTGACATTAGGGCAAAATATTACGGCTCTTCTAGACTCTTATGTTGATTTGAGAAGTCTTCCAGGTGTTTGGTCTCATCAGCATCAAATGGGTCCCGCTGCTTTCCAGGCCCGTTTGTCTGATACACCAAAAATATGCGAGACACATGTCAAAACCAACTCGTACTTCTCAGACCACATGCATCTGATAAGACAATGCCTTTCCACAGTATGGCGCAGTAAGAGCTCCGTTGAAATGACCGTGTATAGTTTGCCTTTTTACAACCCGAGTTCTGTAACCTTGCTAACTCAGCATAATAGCGCTCGAATGCGCCTGTCTGCAACCTTCATGCTTTCCATGTTCCATACTTTGACTCGGCCATTGGCTTTGTCCTGGTACACAGCCACTAATTTCTCTGACAACGCTGCAAACCTTACCTTGTGGCAAATGGACCATTCCCGCGAAATGTACTTGCAACTTCATCCAAATTATAGGCCCTCCGCACTTCAAATGGCGGAGGAATACCCCTCTGTTATCGACTGGTGCCCATTTCCGACTGTTAGAGACAAGCTTATCCTTATGCACAGCGCTAACCCTTACTTGGATAACATAATATGCGACATTGCTACTGCCTACGTTGTTGAGGTCAGTGGGGGCGACCTAGCTTTGGATCAACACGGTGGTGGATTTGTCAGAGTCTGGGATCTTATATGTGCATCTGGATCCTCGGAAAAGATACGGTCCCGGGACAAACGGCGGCAAATGGACCAACATGATACATCCCAAGCATCATATGAGGAGCAGGGTCTATCAGCGCACAACTTGCCGGCTCCCAGCACGGAGGCATTATTTACGCCAGAATACGCTCGGAGAGCTTTCAAATTTCTGTCTTTGGATGATGGGCTTCCGCGGTTCAAGTTGGACCCTGAATTCTTTGTACAGTACCCAGAACTTTTCGATCCCCACGCTAACATTATCGCGATGGGCACCCCCATATCGCCGATTGTGCAGACAAAAATACCATACCCATCTTTACCAGGGCCTGAAACTATGCGAATCTATCAGCATTTGGCAAATTGGTGCGTCTCGTCGATTTGCAAAGCATGATGAGTGTAAATAAGAATGAATGAATGTGGAAGCTTCTATAATTAAAGTAATCTATATATATATATCTCTTGATGAGATATCTAGACATATTTTGAGACATGAATTGTCTTTAATAATTTATTTGAAAATGGTTCAAAGATGTGCGTCGCCAACTGTTTTTACTGTGGCTACGCATTCAATTTCAACATCCGTCCCCATGGGAAGCTCTCGAACCCCAACACAAGTCCTTGCCTAGAAAATCGAATTAGCTGCTAGAACGCGCGAACAAACTTGTTTCAAAGGCACAATGCTCACGGGTTTTGTATCTGAAAAGAAGGTCATATAGACCTCGTTGACAGCAGAGAAGTCCTCAATATTGGTAAGATAAATATTCACTTTTACGACAGTGGCCAGGCTCGCGCCGGCTGCTTCCAGAACGGCGGTCAGATTTTGTAAAATGCGCTTCTGATAACATGCAATGATAAGTTTTCCGTGAATTTATGACAAGACAGCGAGATTTCAACAAACCGTTCTGAGTTTTATCGAGCCCTCGACGAGAACACCCGTCTCTGGATCAACCCCTACCTGTCCAGAGCAAAACACCAGACCTCCAACGCTTACTGCTTGCGACAAGAATGGCGGCGGAGGCGGCGCGTGAGGAGAAAATACAACTTTAGACATCATGATGACGTGAAATGCTACTTAGACATCAGTGAAGGTCAATTAATGGCACGCCAATCGAATGGGTTAATATATACACAAATTAGAAAATCATTGCTGTTGTATGCAGTACCGACATTTCCCATATTAGGCTAACCTAACCGACGTTATGAAGTGCATGGATTAGTCACCATCTTGAGGACTGAAACCACGTAAAATTATTTTAGTCACAATCTTTTCCTAGCACCTAATACATCTTCATGGTGGGTCTCTTTTTAGAGCCCCACATCATGAGTCGATACGGACAGAATACTTCCTTACCTAACACAATGGTCGCAGTAGACATCACATGTAACTTTTTTTTATTTCATATAGACCATATTCACATAGAATAAATCTCGATAGCCTCTAAACTACCACTCACCTAAAAGTCTACTAGCCAAACCTAGCCACTTCAACATGGCGCCTGTGAATGACAACGAAATGATTCTCAGCATCGATGATGTGAAGAAAGCAGCGTCAAACAAGTTGCCATCGACCGCTAGGGGTACGAATACTAGACTCAATTCCTGGGGTAAATTATCAGATTGGATTCTGCTAACGTTGGGTGTCTAGAGTTTTATAACGCTGGCTCAACCAATCAAGTCACAGTAGCAGAGAACACTACAGCTTACTCAAAATATCGACTGCGACCACGAGTTCTCGTTGATGTATCCAAAGTTGATACTACAGTCGATGTGTTTGGTCAGAGGATCGATTTTCCTCTTTGTGTTTCTCCCGCGGGAATCCAAGCCATGGCGCATCCTGATGGTGAACTCGCAACCAGCCGAGCATGTGCTAAACGAGGGGTTCACATGGGTGTCTCATTGTTCTCTAACTATTCTGTTGAAGATGTTAGGGCTGCTGGGCTCAAAGTTGGTCCTCTTCATCATGTGATGCAGCTGTATACTATGCAGGATCGATCTGTTCAGATGAGGATTATTAAGAGGGCAGAAAAGGCCGCTTGTACAGCAATTTTTCTGACTGCAGACAGCCCAGTACTAGGAGTTCGGTATAATGAGCATCGAAATGGGTTCAAGACACCGAAGGGTTTGTCTTTTCCGATGCTCGAGAAGGATTCGGATGTGATTCGCACTCAGACACACGAGGAGGGGTTTACGTCATTCAATTCGGATACACACTCATGGACCAATGAGATTCATTGGCTGAGAAGTGTTACTAAGATGCAGATATGGATTAAAGGCGTTTGACTGCAGAAGATGTGCAGCTGGCTATCCATTATGGTTGCGATGGCGTTATTGTCAGCAATCATGGAGGCCGGCAACTCGACGAAGCTGTAGCAACCATCGATGCGCTCCCAGAATGTGTTAAGGCTGCTGAGGGTAAGATTTTAGTTCACATAGATGGGGGAATTCGAAATGGAACAGACATTTTTAAGGCACTTGCTCTGGGCGCAGATTGTGTTTGGATTGCTCGTCCGATGATCTGGGGGCTAGCTGTTAGTATCCTCCCCGTGCCAATATTGAACGAAAGCTAACCCAGGACCGATAGTACAACGGAGAGGACGGAGTCAAGCGGACATTGGATATCTTATACACCGAATTCAAGCGATGCATGCAGCTATGTGGATGCAACACGCGCGCTGACATTACCCCCGCATGTCTTGGAATTGTCCGCGACAATGGCCCTCTGGCGAGACTTTAGAGGAATGTTCTTTGAAGTAGAGGAGTAAACTGATGAATGTAGGAGAAAATTCGTTCATAAGTGTCATCTAGTTATCTAAAAAGATTGTTAAATAACTACACGTTAACTTCGTTGGACTAAATATGGATGTTGGGATATATAAAGAATCTCAGCAATATTCCAGCTATATGTCTTTCTCTGCCAGTCTCGGGTCTTTTGTATACGAAAAAATGTGCACTGTTAACTTACGACTCTATAGTGTACTGATATGCATTACTCAGGTTTCATCGTCTGTTTGTGGCCGAAAAAGAAATTGTAGATATGCATGTGTCTACATACCCTACGTCGCCACGCGGAGATTTGAGACAAAATCGATTTGTTCTTGTCAGGCCCCACAATACAATCCAGCAGTCCGGCTTCGAATAAGGTCCCGGCGCTTCTTCTCACGTTCTAACAAAGCGTGAACTTAGCACTCTTCCCGTAAGACAGATATTAAAGATAGCATACCTACATCGTATGTGATAAACTCATGCAAGCCGCCGCCGGCCTTGACTGTTGGATATACAAGGGCTTTGCTGTCTGTGATAACCTCTAAAACAGCGGGACCCTCAGTGTCCAACAACCATCGCAAAGAACTGACTATATCATTAGGGTCTGAAAGACGTCGAGACCGCACGTGCATGGCCTCTGCAAGCTTGGTGAAGTCTGGGTTTGTGTGATGAGTATGCGAATATCGGTCATCATAAAACAAATTTTGTAACTGAGTTACCATGCCTTGTTCCTGGTTATTTAAAATGATGACCTTGACATCGATGTTGAATTGAGACGCCACAGTGAGCTCCGATAGAGTCATATTGAAAGAGGCATCACCATCTATGCCAATCACTAGTGCATTAGGCTGCGCGACCTTTGCGCCAATGGCAGCAGGTAATCCGTAACCCATTGTCCCAAGACCTCCGGAAGTAATTAAAGTTCGAGGTTGTCTCCATCGAAAATGTTGGGCTGCCCACATCTGATGCTGACCAACGCCGGTTGTGATGTAAGTAGTTTGCTTTCTATCAGCAACAAGCTCGCTCAGCTTCTCGATCAAACTTTGAGACTTGATGGTCCCAGAACTATCTCCATGGTCATAATTAGACAGTGGCCATCGTTGCTTCCAGTTATTGATCATGCGGAACCATTCTGAACGGTCCTCCATTGACCGCGACCTTAGCGTTGGCAGTTGTAACAACTGTTTGAGATTCTCAGCTATGTCTCCTTTGATTGCCTCTGTGGGTTGAACAATCTTGTCAATGTTTTTAGGGGCAATTTCAAAATGAACCATACCACCACGTCCCTCAGTGGCAGCCTGGATAGCCATAGGTGCAAACTTTGGCACGTTCATAGTGACTCGGTCATCAAAGCGAGCTCCAAGAGCTATGATTAGATCTGCCTCCTGAATAGCCATATTTGCATATGCGGCGCCATGCATTCCAAGCGTGTGGAGCGATTTCTGATCTAACTCGTCAAAGGCGCCTAGCCCCAGTAGGGATGTCGTCACCGGGATTGAGCATCTGTCAGTCAACTCTCTCAGCAGCTCTGGCCCTCCTTTGGAAAGAACTACACCTTGGCCGGCGTAAATTATAGGTTTCTTTGCAATATTGAGGAGCCTGGAAATACGGCCTAGCGCCGCACCGTGATCTGTCTAACTACTTTTCCTGAAGGAACCAGCATTGGAGAGACAAGGTAGTTTTGCGGCAGTCGGAACCCCTACTCTGAGGGTATCCAGCAGAACATGCTGAGGAATATCAACCAAAACAGGGCCACGTCGCCCACTGGTTACGATTTGGAAACCTTCGTTGATACGTCTTGGTAGTTCATCGATATGGCGAACCGTCACGTTCCATTTTGTACAGGGTTCCGAAATGCTGACAATGTCTGCTTCCTGAATGCCTCCGCTTCCCGTAGACGTGGTAGGAGCTTGTGTACTAAACACAACCATTGGAGTCCCATCAGATAGGGCGTCTTGTAGTGGAGTTACCATATTCGTTGCTCCTGATCCTGAAGTTACAAGAGCCACCCCTGGCTTTCCAGAAGCCCGAGCGTATCCTTCAGCCATGTGGCTGGCACCTTGCTCGTGTTTCGACCCTATTAACTTCAACAGTTTTGATTCGTATATGGCACCAAAGGCCGATAGGAATGCGGCGCTTGGGTACCCAACTATGTGAAATTTATTAGCGTGCTTACATCATTTTTGTGAGACTCCTCCCATGGACCTACAAATGTGCTCAACCCGCTGCTTCACCAACATCTGATGAAAGATTTCACCACCTTTCATTCCGATCATTCTAACTTTATTGTCAGCATGATATATATAATACGAATGAAACTAAACTTACGAGGTGTCTATCTGTGTCCCTTTCGGTTCACAAATGAAATCGGGTGGCATTTTGCTGGTTTGCACATTGCATGACGCAGTGGAAAGACAACGAGCTGTTAATTTGGGACGCTGATTAGCTGCAGTGCATGTTTACTTTGCAGAGATTATGGTAAACTAGTGAAACGTACGAATTGCGAGAGTACAACATGCACATCCGATTTCGATTGGCATAGCTTCGTAATGTGTCAAACGGTACTCGCACAACGGATCGATGAGGTGCCGAGGCGATACGGGCCAGATCGCCAACTCCCGAGTGTCGAAACATGTATCTTGAGGGTACCGCTTCAATCAGGAGAATGAATCTCAGAATACTCTGTTCTCTTGTATTTATGGCCTGGGCTTTTTATGATACGAAGTATCTCCCCTATCGTAATCAGCTGGGGTCTAGTTTACCGCTCAAACGACAGGGACTCAAAGGCAATTCATATTATTGAACATTGATATCAATTAAATATATAGTGGTAGTGTAATTGGTGTGGGGATCGGGCAATAAACTCAAATATGCGATAGCGGAGTGCAGGCCAGAGAGAGGTTGTGAGCTAGTAGACTAAACCCGCTAAAGTTTCCGCAAAGTCCGTTAGTCAATTTTCTTTAAGTTACATACCCGAAATGCCACCACAATACCGCAACTGCCGCGGCAACTATGCAAAACTATCCGACTGTAAGCGTCTCAAACATGATAATGATCGTGATTGACTATTATCAGTTGTTTCATAAAAAGTTCATCAACCCGACTTGGTGTTTATTTGCCTAGCAATTGTCGTTTCTGGATGTGTAAAAGTCTCCATCACCTGAAATTACTCATATCATATCCGCAAGATGAAGTCCAGACAGCAAATGCGATTTTTTGCTTCTCAAGCTTCGCAGTCCATTACTCGACGCCTAAACGTGCCTATCAACTTCGCCACTACGCCTTTACTACAGCGACTCCCATAAATTACTCTATAGTCCATTAATACCTCCCTCATGTTGTTGAACATCATACTCTGCGGGATATTTCATGAGAATTCTCTTCAGCTCCTGCCTTTGTGCTTCAGCCTCTTCCGTCAGCTCAGAATACACGTCATCAAAAACAGCACTCAGTGCCGGTTTCTTTTCCTTCTCAGCAGTATTCATCTCTCTAATAATATCCACCCGAAGTTGTGTTCTGAGTTGCTTATCCAGCTCTTCGTTCCATAGGTTCTTGTGTTCTAACCATCTGCTCAAGCGATCAACAGGATAATGCTGTGCAGACTTCCAGTGATCTATATCCTTTTTCTGCCGATATGCCGAGCTGTCGTCGCTGGTACTATGATGAGACATACGATAGCTCATAAGTTCCAACAAAATCGGGCGCCCTCCATCTTCTAGAGCACGCCGTCGTGCTTCTCTCGTAGCTTCATAAACAGCAAAAATGTCTGTTCCATCTACACGCAACGCTGGGATACCGTAGCCAAGGCCTCGGCTTGCAATACCGTCGCCCCGGTACTGCTGGGATGCTGGAGTAGATATAGCATACCCGTTATTGCGACATATGAAGATGGTAGGGCAATCTTGTGTTGCAGCCAGGTTCAGAGCGCCGTGAAAGTCACCTTCACTGGCAGCGCCCTCTCCAAAGTAAGAGACAGCTATTCGTGGTGGCTGTTCCGGGTTTTCGAGGTTCTGCATCTTGAGGGCTAGTCCGGCTCCGGTAGCATGAGGAATCTGCGTGCCACGCGTTGAAGCAACAGCGTGCTAGACAAATTGGTGTTAGCTATTGTGCCATAACTCACGGGATCGCCTCGGGACTACCTACGACTCCAACCTTGTCCTTCCCGCTATAATGCACCGGCATATTTCTTCCTTTGCCGGGGTCATGTCGATTTGCCATAAGCTGACACATGAAGTCCTTTAGTTCATACCCTCGTTGAAGGAACACTCCGTGTTCACGGTATTGCGTGGTAATAATATCATCTGGACCAAGGGCTGCCGCCGATCCCACCATTACAGCTTCCTCGCCATGGGAGACCTAGAAGATTAGTGAGAAATACATCGAAAAGAAAATAGTGTTCATGATGAACTGACCATATAGAAGCTTAACCTTCCATGTCTCTGAGCTTCGAACATGATACCGTCCATAATTTGCACTGATGTGAATGACCTTTAGCGGCACACATGAGTATCCGAATTGAGGAGAAACATACCGGTAACAATGTTCTTATACCACGTCAAGATATCTTCCACTTTGACCTCAGGCGAAAGCCGGTTTTCGTCCATTTTGCTGTTCTCGTCCACGATGCTGAATGTGGGGATGGTGGCGATGGCTTGCGGCTCAACCCAATCCATGTCCTTCGTGAGTAAACCGTTTGGTGCCCCCGGAAAACTAGGTCTGCCAAAGAGAAAATACATGTGAGTAGATTAAAAAGAATTCCAAAACTGAGACGACTTACTGCGTGTTTATAACCCGTTCCAGTGTCGAGTTACATCTTTTCAAAAAATGCATTGAATTGGGGGCATTGTGGGCGGCCGCTAGCATTCTCGTGCCGGCCAAACACCTGTTCTGGCAATATATTCTAATCATCTTCTCGCAAGTGAAGTGTTCGACTTGAGCAATCAAATTTCAAAGAGAAAATAATGCTCCATTGGCGTTGATCTGGTCGTGTGTTTTGAATGCTTTCATCCAGGGATAGCTGATTTGCGGTTAGTGGCGGCATAGATCGTGGTCCTTTTGCCAGTTGATCCCGCCCTTGCGATTCCTCGGCAGAGCACGGTCACATAAGGTTTTGTAGCCTAATTTACCCTTTTGATCGATGCAATTTCTGTATTCATGGTGCCGCAACCGCGGCTTCCGGTCCGATGCCAATGACAGTATGGCCGGTATTACCGATCGCTGCCGCGCTGCCATCAATATCATACTAGAGAGTGTCTTTTTATGAACCAGCTATTGATCTCCAGGGAATCATGGTCTACAGAGAATTTCAAAATGCTCCGAAGTTATCTGAACCGATCTGTCAAGGCATCTAGCAGTCATTTTGTTGGTGATGCTGTGCGATCTGTGCTATTTTGTAGCCCGCAATGGCGTTCGTTTCACACCACCAATTATCGAAATGCTGTGAAGCCATATTTGCTCGCTAATATAGGAGAAGGTAAGCTCATATGCTGCATTAGCTTTAGGGAAGATTCTCAATATCTTTATTACTAGGTATTACTGAGTGCCGAATTGTAACTTGGCTGGTTCAACCCGGGGATAAAGTTCAACAATTCGATCCTATTTGCGAAGTTCAATCGGACAAAGCGACGGTCGAGGTATTTAAATATGTAAAAGCCTCTAGTAATGAGAACAAGCATACTAATTTCATTCATTAGATCACTTCTAGATATGACGGAATAATAAGAAACCTCAAATATGACGTCGATGACATGGCGGCAGTCGGACTGGTATGAAAACGGGCATGTATATGAATGGAGTATAGCTAATTTCAGACAGCCCCTCCTTGATATCGAGACTGAAGATATAGATGGAAGTGCGGAACAGAATCCATCTGAATTAGTGGCCAAAGATTCTCAACCCGCCACAATTTTGTCTGAAATTCATCCGCCCGCTTTGGACCCTGTGGAGGAGCAGAATGACCAGACGATCTCGAATCAGCAAATGGGAAATGCGGCCCCAGAAACTATCCAGATCAAGTCTCCGCCTTCATTTACAGATGTGACCATGCCGAAAAACTCAGGCCTTGCCATTCCATCTGTTCGACGCATGCTTCGCGAGCACGACCTTGACCTTGGCTGCATTGAGGGAACTGGAAAGGGCGGTCGTGTGTTGAAGGAAGACGTCCAAAGATATCTAAGTTCAAGGCCTGCAGTTACCTCCATGCAGTCTTCTCAAAAGGCGACAAACTCTTCGAGCTCAGAGGAGGACCGAGTTGTCGATCTGACGCCGGTCCAGAATGCCATGTTCTGGTCCATGACCCGATCATTGTCCATCCCACACTTCCTATTCACACAACTTGTTGATTTCACGACTCTAACAAGTTTAAGGAGGCGACTTCTCAGGAGTCCCAAGATTGCAGGTCGTCTTCCAGTAAACGAGTCATCTCAGCCAAAGCTGTCTGCTTTGCCGTTTGTTCTCAAAGCTCTGTCCAAAGCCGCAGAACAAACGCCTATAATAAATTCTCAGATTGACGAAAGCCAGGGTCAAATGACGCGCATAATTCTCAAAGCCTCGCATAACATTGGTGTAGCAATGGATACGCCTCACGGCCTTTTGGTACCTGTTGTTCGCGATGTGCAGAAGCATTCTGTCGTATCCCTTTCGAAAGAGATCGAGAGACTTGGTGCTTTGGCACGAGCTGGCCGTTTGAGCCCCAGCGATATGCAAGGAGCCACTATAATTGTGAGTAATATTGGTAGCATAGGACATGTAGTGGCTCCCATAATCATGTCTCCCAATGTCTTGATAGTTGGGGTCGGTCGATCAGAGCAGGTACCGGCTTTCAAAGTGGATGAAGATGGTGAAGAAAAGATTGTGAAGAAGGAACAGGTAATTTTGAGCTGGAGTGCCGATCATAGAGTGTTGGACGGTGCCACAGTGGCTAGGTGTGCGCAGGAGGTCGCAGATTTACTCGAAGACTGGGATATGGTCGGGATCATCTAAACTTTAACTGGGGTTTAGATTTAGCACAAATTCTACTATTTCATGAAAATTCTGAAGTAAACAAGTCATATTTGTTTATCCCGCATTAAAACATGCTATCTCGGCCCGGACAGAGCTAGCACTACCACATTTGCTGGATTGCTAATCGGTAAACTCTAGATTTTCGTCTGCTATGTAAAGGGATTTTGTGAAAGCGCTTGACTTCAGTGTGTATTAGATATATACCATTCAAGGTTGATGAATTCTGGCTAGATTGTAGGTGGGATACCAAGAATGAGATCTACTTTTCAAGTGAACTTTGTCAAACGGGGTCATATGTCGCTATTTCAATGCAGGTTATCATAGCGTCACCTCACCTTTACCGTAGCCGACAAGCTTATAAACTTTTCAAAGATTTTTATTTATTTTTGGCTGATATTTCATCAAACTTCAGGATCAGCTAGTTTCGTGTTCCTTTCCAGGAAATTTCTCCGCCACGACATCCGATGCATACTGCTTCAAGGCCTTAACGCTCTCCTCGGCTGTGTTCGTATATCTCTTTTGCCACCTAGTTCATTGTTTCATTTCAATTAGATGCTGTGCAGCAAAATGTTAGATCAAAGGGTAAAAGTCATACTGTGAGAAAATTGCTGTTTGATAACCCAGAACTTCGGATTGTAGTATCATTTGACCGGAGCAAATAGCCCCAGATCTATTAACAAGAAAGGTATTAGACACTATTTGAAGCGGGAGGGTTTGGTGGAGGGGTTTCGAACTAATTCACCTACCCAATGCCGATAGTCGGGATCTGTAATGCTTTTGTGATTTCTTCTGAAATGGAAGTTGGGACGGCCTCAAGAAGTACTGCCACAGCACCCGCCCTTTCCACGTGCAATGCATCCTCTATGATCTTATTGTAAGTAGTGCTGGGTGCCTCAGAGGATGCAGAGGCAGTTTTATATAAACTGGAGAAATTGACATTTGTACTTCTCTGAGGGGTCATGCCAATGTGTCCAAAAACTGCCACTCCAGCTTTTGTGATTGCTTCGATCGTTGGTCCCATTTCTGAACCACCCTCCACCTTCACGCCATCAGCACGGCCTTCCTTGATGAGTCTCAATGACGAATCAATAGCTGTGCAATTAGTCAGCAATGCACCGACGCAGGGTATTTCAGGTCATTAATATGTTAACGATTGTCATCAGGCCTACGTACCATGCTCAGTGGACTTCTCGTACGATCCCAGTGGTAGATCTGCGAGCACGAATGCTGACTTGGCTGCACGTGTCACTGCGCTCGTATGATGAATCATTTCTTCCAAGGTGACCGATTTTGTATCCCCATGGCCCAGAGCAATTATGCCGAGGCTGTCTCCGACGAGGATCAGATCAACATCCGCCGTCTCGGCAATCAGGCCGGTAGGATAATCCCAGGCGGTGATGCCAACAATTTTTCTTGTGGCATGCACCGACCTCAGTCTCGCCAATGACGCCATCCCTAAGCGCGAGTATGACTACTAGTAATGGGAAAGACAAGATGACGAGGGGCTCAAGGTTCAAGTGCTCTCTAATTATGTCAAGTCCAGGAACAAAATATACAAATTAAAAATACTAAGATTCTTTATGCACGAGACGGTCAGGTATCAACATAATTAGAAAAAGGTTAAATATTTGTCGAAAAAAATTCGCGTAATCGTTGTACATCTCCATGGGACATCCCTCCCATAGTCCGACGACTCAGATCCGTCACATCACAGTATTGGAAATAATTGTAACATCGGACTCCGTAACCCACCAAAATAGACATCGGTTCATTGACAGGGCGCGCGTGGATTCCTTAGGCGGAGCCGCAATTAAGTTCGTTATCTACGCTTCTGTTGCCCCATTAGATGCTAGGGATTTGATTGATTGACTAGCGCAAGGCAAGATAGCCACGTGTGACTAAATATTTGTAACGTCATGGAGAAACAAAGTGGGGAATCGGGGCGACTGGTTGAAAACCACGGGCATCGGCAAATTCATTCTGTGTCTCTTCCGCTAGCTCGCCATTTGATATCCGACACAAAGATTTACGTGACGTTGACTCCGTGCTATTCGGATAGCAATGGCCAATTGGTCCTGGAGAAAGCCTTGTCTCTATCTCTCTATCTTATCCCAGTTCTTGCTTGGAGTTGCGATCAGGTTCTTATCGCTCTACCGCCATGTACTTGTAATAGAAATCGTGGGGAGATCTCTGCAGTCTGTGGTAGGCGGCTACCATGGAGTGCCTCATTGTTCAGTGAACTAGCGCCACGATGGTGGTGGTTAAATTCACTTAAAATGGACCATTGGCCCGAGTGAATTCTTCGATAAATGCTTGCTACTTACATATGTTTTGACCAGTCGTTGCAAACTATCTTCGCTTGAGTTCGTCCGTTGACCTAATTCGCCGTGAGATCTGTCTTGAAAGAAATGCACACAGGAAAAACTTCGAACGGATCTCGTCCAAGTACATCTTTATCCGTATGTTAGTTAAGTAGCACGAAACATTTGAATTTCAACAGTCTTGTACACTGTACCAGTATTGTAACCATCATCGCATGCATTATTGCCAGTTCAATTCCCATCTGTGACAGTCCCTGCTCCTTGATCGGAGCTCTCTTCGGTACTCTAATGCGCGTTCAGGCGTACGGATGCATGTGCTTTTATGATAATCGCCGTAAGGACAGCAAGAATAAAGCACTTGAATGCCATTCCATGGCTGCGTAGAGCGTTTTGCCATTGTCATCGGGACATTCCTAATGCTCGCTGGTACCCACGTAGCCATACTTGGAATTGTTCGCTCATATGAGCTTTCTGGAGTTGTAGTTGCTTGGTCTTGCGCTGATAACTCGAACTCGAGCTAGAATGATTACAAATAGTAACCTATATACGTATGTTTTCACTTTAAGGATTAACTAGTCAACCTTTCCAATATCTTGTCTGATCGGAGTCCTCCCATCAAGAGCCTGATAAAGCATGTGGTTGCCAAATGCGAAGTAGGTTGCAAGTACACGCAATATCCTATGCAACGTTGAGGGATTCCCAGTTAATTCCTACTTGCTGTTACAACATCATTTCATATTATCAAATGGTATTACGCCCAATTGACCTCAACAAATCAGGACGCTATTCTAGTCATCCGAGGGCTTCCCACAAATTATCAAAACACACTCCATAAACATTCCTGCAACTTTACAAATAACCATCAAGAATTCCAAATTTTTATTCATCTAACCTCTTGAGCCATTTTCAATCGCTATTGCATAAACCAATTTCACTAAAGAGCCATTTCAAATTTATACATCATATTATCCATGCCAGTCAAAAGCTTCGGGGACCGTTAAATTCCCAAAGTCAATAAGTTCTGAAAAGCCACCACCTTCATTGATTGACTGGACATCAAATGGCGCAGCTGTCTGCAGAAAGTTTCCACCCTGCTGCATAGTTGGACATGTTTGAAGTGTTGGGGTAAGATGATGGGTTTCATGCGGATCAAAAGTATGTGGAGAGTGTGAGGTGCTTGAATCAGTTGCGTTAGTAGCCACCATCTGATCAAAGTTGAAAAATTCCGAGTCTCTCTCTTTGCCATGGCGCGATCCCTCTAGAGTATGCCTAGAATAGTGTTCTCGAGCCCTGGCTACTTCCATTGGCAACACACGTGCCAACCACCTCCGGTAGGTCAACTTTAGAGCAGTTTCTAACGGACCCGTCACAACCATGTTATGTTCTAACATTTGTTGGAAGAGAACATAAGTCCGTTCAGAACGGAAATAATTGTATAACTGCATCTGTATCATCTCCCCGATCGGCTCTCTATACGGGTCATGACAAGGGGGTCCATTTGGGAAAATCCAATTGTAAATATCTCGCCAGTGTTTTTCGGCAGGTTTCTTGTCAATTCCACCGTGTGCCATGATTTTGTTGTACGTGTCATTTGTCATGTACCCGTCCCCCGGCCCGGTGCGCTTGAGATGAACTTCAAGACATGTATGCTCTTCTCTTATGTCCCGGCCATAAGGCATGAAACAATTGGGGCAATGTTCATTGTAATGAACTCTTTCCAAATGATTCTTGACATGATGAATCTGACTCCAGGATCCGGTGCACTTCCAATCTGCATACTTGCATGGGTTCCACTTCATATATGGGCAAGCATAGTAATTGAGCTTTTTGAGGTTCGTGTTGCTGGAAGGGACCATTTTCCCCTCTCCGCCGGATTCTTCGCCGTCAGACTCTCCAAAACCGCCGCTAGTCTTCTCCTTAGATGCCTTTCTTAGCCGTTTTGACGCGGGTTGATGTGCCGCTTCTGTGTCTCCGCTGCTCCTCTTTGTCCCATTCGCATTCCCTTGGCACGGCACAGGGTTTCCATCCGTATCAGATTCTTGTGCTGCGTTAAATGTCTGATTTTCTGGAAAAAGGAATTGAATCATCCAATCGTATGGTATAATTGATGCCCTGGCAGATTCTCCCTCGCCGTGAAGTTTGACGTAGTCCTCAATGAGTATTTCAGCCATCGAATCAATGAATCTTTCCAAAATAGCCTTCGCATATTCAGAATTCTTCACGTTTGGATCCAAATCTGTTACTGAAACTGACACACAACTAAGACAACAGGTGCTCAGTGAACATGTCGTAGATCTCACATCTAAATCGCGGGCTGGCTGATTGACATTTGGCGATTGTCCTGAGCCTTCGGCAAAGCAGCCTGTTCCCAAAACAATGTCACGAAGTTCATGTTGGCGTTGGCCAAGTTGTTGAGGTCGGGATCCAGCGAAAGACGCCGTGGGGGTTGGAGATGCAATTTCTGCATTCGAACCAGTTCGTGAAGATTTTATCCGATCCAGCCCCATGGAACGAATTATTTCGTCAACGAAGATCAAATTAGAGCTCTTCCAGAAGAAAAGAGTGTTCCATGGAAAATGAGCACGATGGCTGTTTCGAAGCGAGTAATGTTCTAGCCAGGCTTGCAAATTTGCGGTTTCGAGGTGTTGTTGGCCGTTCAATGATGAAGTCTGATCTGACAGTAACGAGAAGAGTGGCCCCTCATGCGACGATTCATGGTCGAATTCAGAGAGCAGCGTGGATACATCGTCCACTTCATGCGTATTTTGAGCACGGATAATCGTTCCAGAGACACCATCACCAACCAACCCAAAAGCCGTTCCGGATATATTATCACCAGACACGCCACCACCAGCATGCATGATAAGAGGATTGTTTGATACCTAAGATTGAATAGTTCCCTTAGCCTAGTTCCCAAAACGAACGACATTCATAAGACAGGCTATGGGATGATCTCATGCTTTAGACCTACCTGGTGCGGGGGTTTATTTCGTTCTGTGGTTTCTTCTGGATTTTCTAAGGCATCATATTCCCGACCATCGAGGGGACATGGGTCTAGGGGATTTAAAGGTGGTGAAGGCATTGTATTTCAATGATAAGCACCGACAATGACAATAGTGAGAGTAGGGTATGTGGCAGAGAGAATTCAACGGCGGAGAAGCAGAACTAGACGGCTATGAGCTGAGTGTGTAGGAATGAGAAGAAGAATCTGGTCAGTCGGTGGGCAATGGTTCCTTTTAAGACAGGTCAAGACCGAAATGTAAGATGTTGTATTTCGACTCCGATTGGCTGGGAACGAGTTTAAAAAACAAGATCTTGCATTTCAATTTTCATTGGCTGACGAGAGCCCTAAGGTGGGTCCCACGTACGACAAATGGGACCAAGAAAAGAAAGATAGTATTGGTAACTCAACAAGTGGATGACGGTTCCCATCATCCGGACTTGGTTAAAATAAATAATAGAAGGATAATGTAGCCTATGCAGACATATTTGAGGTTATTTTTCATATATTCCTAAGTTTGTTTTGTTTGTGTTTGTAACTTTTTACCCGCGGGTGATTTTAGTAATAGCAAAGACATGAACAGAGATTTAAAATAAAAAAGTATACTTTGTTTAATAAATATAAATTTATAATATATCTTGACGTTAAAAAAGTCTTAAGCTTTACTTAGAACTTTATTTTAATTGAAAATTTTTATTATGTGTCGTTAGTGATGGGTTTTAGAATAACTATAGGGTAGGCACCTACCAAGATAGTCCTCGATTTCCATTGGTGTCTACGCTCATATTGATCAGCTGGCCCTATGCCAGTGCCGCACCCGGATGGGTTGTTGTTGAAGCTTGACTTGAAGTGCATCTCAAGTCGCATCCCGCATGTCTACGACTGCAGCGGGCAACCCTAATTACCTGGGACGGACCCAGTGCCAGGGCGGATAATTGATAGTTCCGCACACCAGCCCCACTTAGCCTTCATGGACTCCTGGAAATCCATAATGGCTTGGCAAGACAAATTTCCGACCTTGATTAGGCTACACGCAACACACAAATAAATCATTTTGCTTCTGTACAATAATAAACACCAAGTATTAGATCTAAATTCTGACTTCATATTCTAATCACTGCCCCTACATAAAAAACTAGAGTTTTGGTCTGGTCTCTATACCCGAGAACCTAGATAGATTTTCGGGCACATTTAGGATTATCATTCTGGGTTGAGAAATAGCCAGAACTAGACTCGGCGCTGCAATATTCACCCAAATCCAGCTCCAAATTGTGACTAGGCCAAGAGTGAACTGCTCCTCCAACCAAATGCAAACTAGCCTGCAACGGAGATCTCCGAGACTCGCAACTCAAGGAATTGGATTGAGTGGTAAGCTGGAGGGTTGGAGGAGATCCAGTCCCAGTGTCCGAACTTGGATCTGTCTGGCGATTTTGGGTCTCAATAGGCCTCATGAATCTCAAAGGTACGCCATCGAAGAGGAGAGTGGAGCCTTTCCATTCAAAAATATATTTCCAATGAAATACAGGCTGTGATACAAGCCCCTGTTGTTCATTGTTGGCTACCATGGGCCCCGACATTGATGCTACTGCTGCCATGGTTGCAAATTCTGGCGGTGGCGGAACTGGTGTCACACCTGGGCTTCCAGGTATGTCCAGTTGAACAGATTGACTGCCACCTTCCGCCTGACTTGAACCATCGAGCACTAACTCTGTATCCGCTTCGATCGAATCGAGGGTCACTTCGCCTTCATCTAGGTAGGCACCTATCTCATGAGGTAAAGCTCCACTTGCTGGACCCTCTTCACGAGTATTTGGGGAGTCGTCGTCTGATACCTAGGAGCGCGTTATCATGTCAGTCTACTGCACGCTGTGTGGTAGCTTGAGGCTTGGTAGGACTCTCGGCCTTGACTTACCCTGATAGAAGGCCTCTTGGCAGCGACACAACGCGACATGTTTTGATGGAGGATGTCAAGTCTGAACCGCTAGAGAATGGAGGGACGCCAAGGAGTAACAGTGAAATGAAAGCGTAATGTTGCAAGCGCAGACAGAGAGGCAGGCAGGATAAGAAAAAGTTGCGGTTGCGGAGCAATAGCAAATTAATCAGAATCGACTTCGGTTGGGTGTAGAGATTTTAGTAGGGAAAAGAAATAGGATGAATTCGTGCGGGCACCGATCAGTATTAATGTTGAGTGTGCAATGACGAGGAGGACATTGCAAGACTGCACATTGAATTGAAACCGGATCGGCGGGTTAGGACTCATCGGGAGTAGTGCCAAAATTTGGGTTATCCTTCCCAGAAACCCTGCCACGGGACTTATTCGTACGTGCAACCAGTGAAAATCACATTGTATGCATCCTATGATATTGGTGGGCAAAGTGCGGACAGTGTGCGGAAACGTCGCCAGTTGTGGGAAGGGTGAGTAGTTGGGGTGCTGGACGTTAGCGTCTTCCGGCAGCTGCAACGGCCTCAAAGAGGCACGGGATCCATTTCGACGGAAAGGTAGTTGCAGAAGGTGTGGCGGCCTGCTTCATCCTGCCCAATGATGAGAGTGTGCGGAATGACAGGGGGTAGCATGGAGCATGGGGACTTTTGGGAAGGGGGTCGGAGGGGACGTCCTTGGCGGCGATACCCGAATGAGGATCTTCAAATCGCATGGCTGTAGGGACAGTTCCATCCAACCAAGTAGCCACGTCATGCAAACCACTATGCATGCACAACCTCGGGTTATCGTCGTTGTTCATTGCAGACTCGTCATGCAGTATGAAAGCCGCTGACGCTCGTGTTCGACAAGGGTCGCGTTGGCGGAACGTTGACGCCACCGCCAGCTGGTCTCTTCTTTCGGAGCCTCAAGTGGTACCCATAATGATGGCTTGGGCACCGTTCGTTGCCCACGGTGATATCAAGTTTAGCCAAAATACTATAGTAACTTGTGAAGCGGTCAAAACTCGGAGCTGTTTCGCTGCTTAACTACCTAGGACTTGAAGATGGCAGCACTTGTGCCATGCCTGGCGAGACACAATATTCCATTCATGGTTGCGCCGATCCTCGTACGCACCTGAACACTTGGATAACTCTCCGAGGCACTTTTGTTGTAAGAATACTGCTCTAATAGGATTAGTACATATTTTGACTGAAATATACTGCTATAATGGATTTAGGATGAATTTTGATCATTTGGCCCATGCCAATACCAAAATCACAGTAATCTTGAACGCTGACGAGGGCCTCAGCAATAAGAATGTCGAGAGTCTCGAACAAGCTAGCTCTCTTGAGGCGAAAGAGACCACTATGTCAAACAAATTAAGATAAATATCGCCTATGTCAAGATATTTACCAAAAATAAAGACAAATCCATCATCATTATTGGTTCTTTGACCTGATGGCCTTAAAGCACGCTCGGACTGGCACGTGGCCAACCCGTTTGTTCGATTATGACGCCATTCCAGACATCTTATCCTGCGGTGTTTCCCCGAATCTGTGCTATTTCGGTACACCTGTTCGCTTCCAGGTGCACAAAGGATTGCGAAACAAATAATAGTCTATTAAAGGGCTGGTCCGTGTAGAGAAACACAAGGCAAGCTAGGTATCTTCTCCAATCGCCCATAGTAGAAAGAAAAAGAGTAAAAATTTAATATTCCAAGTTAATATTTCACTAAATTCTAGGTAATTCCACTGCACTGGTCGATCACTTGACATGTGGCAGAATTAAAACAAATTAGCAAAGATCTCGGATTTAATAGAAGTCAACGTTGCCGAGGGCAAACTGAAACATTATCACCTGGCCCGAATCACAACCCAAGGCGACAGTCATGTCAGCGAACCCCTCGGACACAGGCCGGTACTCTGAAGGAATCCACAGTAGGCGCGCTTGTTTATTCATAATCCACGCACGGTCTTTGCTCACGTATAGCTCATGGAATCCTTCCACGACATCGTCGGTGATCATGTGGCGCTGAACATCGAAAACGCTAACATCGGTGTGAAGTTGCAGCTTATTCGCCGGTGCGCATTCCAAGTGGTGGGTCATACTGAAGTATATTGTTTCGCTTGTGATATCCCAGATCCGCATCTTGTTAATATGATTCCCATACGCCAGGCGAAGGCTATCCGAAGAAAATGCAAGTAGCGATAAGCTGTGGGGGACGGTGTGAGTGATCAAGCATCCGTATGTCGCGGTATCCCATAATTTAACATAACCGTCTTTCGAAGCTGATGCTAAATACGCGCCATTTGGCGAAAACGCAAGTAAAGTAACATGTCTCTCGTGCCCTTCAAGCTTCTGTTTTGCGAAAGGATGTACTGTCTGCCACATCTCAATTGTAAATTTCTTCTGACGGGGAGAGTAGGTAGGAAATGCCACCCACAGGCTATCGGAGGAAAAGGAAAACGCGTGATATAGGGAATTTGCGCCGCTCAGAGTTTGTAAACAGGTGCCCGTAGTTGCGTCCCACATTTTGATTGTCTGGTCGCTAGAAGTTGAGACTATCCGATTCTTGTCCGAAGACACCGCTGCCTTGTAAACAGGCCCCTTGTGGCCGGGACTCTCTTGCGAGGACCCGGTAAGAGCATCCCAAATCTCGACAACTCCATTTGATATGCAAGCAATCCAAGACCCGTCAGGCGAGAAAGTGATATTGTGTCGCTGAAGCCCACTGCGTGTCAATCGTCGCCGTCGGCGTTTTTCCTTATCCCAGAGGCAGAGTGCTTCATCGCTTGTTATGTATGCTAGCCGCTTACCGTCTGGAGAAAATTTTACATCCTTGCCAGTTTCATTTGAATCAAAGCTTTCCATGCATTCATATGTTGTTGTGTCCCATAATTGTAATGTGCTCGTCCCTTGACCAGTAGTTGCTAGCTGGCTGCCATCCGGTGAAATCGAGACCCCGTTAATGTCATTTAGTGTGTGCAAGTGTGCACCATGAATTGGATCCCAAATTTCAAGGCCATTGTCGGAAAGTAATGCCAATCCCATATTATTGGGCTACAGCGCTATTGAGCAAGCCTTCTCGCTGACCTCAAGAATCTTGACACATACACCCTCATCCACGTTCCAGACTCTGATGGTTTTGTCCCACGACACTGAGACAAGGCGGATATCATATTTCGATGTTGAAAAAGATGAGATATAGCCGGTGTGTCCGTGCAATTGTCTCAAGCACTCGCCTGTGGTCGTGCTCCAAATCTTCACTGTCCCGCTGCTTGATCCAGACACAAGCTGCGTGCCGTTCGCTCGACCAATTAAGGCAGAGATCGCTTTGCCTCCATCTCCTTCATCTTTCCAAGTCCTCAAACATGCGCCACTGAGTGCATCCCAAACACTTATACTCCCGGAGCGAGAACCTAGCACTAGCTTTGTGTTCAAATCGAGTGCGAAAAAAACGGCCGACATGAATTTGTCACCGCTCGGGGCCTCTATTGTTTGTAGACACCCGCTCCAGCTCTTGCTGATTGGTCCAGATGAGATCCACTTGGGATATTCTTGCTTGAATGTTTTTCGTATGAGACTATTCTCTGGACTGAATACTAGTGCTGAGGCATATACCTGAAGGGGAGCTAGCTCTATTCCGACCTTGAACAATTGGAGAAACCGCAGAGCATCGTGTACCAGGGGCTTAGTGGTCAGGCTGGTGTCCTCGGACACATGGGTCATCAGCATGTCCAACTTTCTCAATGCCAGCATACCTTCCGACACTTTGCTCATAAGACTAAGTGCTTCCAACCAATTAGGAAATATATAGTTAAGAAATTTATGCACTAGTCCGTTATCCTGAAGGCAGTAGTCACGTAGGCTTGATTCTTTAGCATGGTCGACCCAAAAAACGCACGAATAGTATACTGGTGCTAATGGGTCAACCGTGGGCCGTTCTACCTCTGGAATAAGAGTCCCAATATCGCCAAGGCCATAGATGTTACGTCGAAGGTACCGGAACAATCCCATTAGTGACCTTGAAAATATTACCTGATGCTGCTCACTTGAACCTTTGGGGAGAATGAGAGCTTTTTGCTCTGTCAGAAGGTAATCCTTTGCTGACTGATGGACAAAGTGTATGGTTTCGCCACGAATAGTCAAAAATGACCGGCAAAGCCCAACAATAACTTCCAGGTCGTGCAGAGCTTCGGGAAAGTCGCCTGGGGACTCAACAACAGTTATTAGCTCTTGTAAGCTGATTGGTCGATACACAGAGCATGCTACAGCAATAATCTCTTTGCATAGCTTAAACTGATCTTGTCTCTTCATCCTTTCCATCATCCGGCCGTAAAGTGAATCAAGACCTGGGGGGAATTTCCCCAGGACTGACCTCGTCTCCCAGGTTTGAACATCTTCGCTATCGAGCTGTTCACAGACCAAAGCTACCCACAGGAAGGTCTGATTGGAGTTGGCCACCAAATATTGCCGCACTTCCCTCACTGTAGCCTCGCTATAACCTTTGCGAGCCGCTAGCCGCTCCACTTTGTATTTGATATAAATATCGACGGCAGCTGATATGGATGCTTGGTTTAGCTCCAAGCTTAGACGGGATTTCTGGAGAGCTGGCTTCAAGACATTGTCGATATCCGGCCAATTTCGGCTTGAAACTAGCACCCTTATTCTATTATATTGATGGATTTGCTGGATTAGGTCTAATAGTAAAGGAAGTCCTTCCTCGCATTCGTCTAGGCCGTCGATGATGATAAACGTTTCTTTTAAATCTGGGTCCTGGAGCATGCTGTGGAATATGTTGCATAGGGCATCCCAGGCATTTCTATCCTCAAACATTCGCTTACTGCTTTGCTCGTATTTCTTTTCAATATGCTTGAAGAGCGAGTCCTGTTGAATGAGAAGGAAACCTATCAAGCTGCGAAGCACACTCGTGTATTGGTTGAGGTCTGAATGTGCTGCTTGGCAGAAAAAGTGAATGATATTGGAGGATTCCTTGTGTGATTTTTGCAACTCGTCGATGATGCCGCACAAGAGCATCGTTTTTCCTTTGCCAGGGTCGCCTTTAATCCACAATTGTCGTGTCTCTCTACCATGACACCATTGCTGAAACTCAGGATGAGTCAGAATCCATTCATAAGAGTCGACAAGCAAGCCACCCTTCTCGCGCTTGATGCGGTCTTTATCAAAACCGGGATCCGTGACTAGTAGGTCCGCTAGAAGAGCATTGCGTTTATTTGGCTCTGAATCTAAGGTGAGGATTAGACCTTGCCAGCTATTTTCACTCTCCTCATTAAACTGACTGATAGTAATATTTCCGGCGGTCATGTTTCCAGACCCCGAGTGTAAAATTCCCGCGCCTGTGAGAACATGTTCGGTATGTTGTTGTACATGTGGGTCCATCTTTTCTGCAGATTTGCTGCTCTGATAGGTAGGATGTATTATGGTCAGAGGAACACAGGTGATATGATTATAAAGAAAAAAATGACACCTATTGAAGAACATTGAAGTAGTGAGAGGTGGAGTTGGGGAGCTGACCACATGGTGCCTGAGGCAAGCATGCAGATGATGAAGTTGTGGAGTGGCGCTATCTTGCAAGGCTGATTCGTTGCGGGCATCACAGCTAACCGAGACTGAGCTGTCGACTTGGGTATGTAGAGCTCAGCTTTTGGCCGTCCCATAGTCATATTAATCGAAGCGGATAATTAGCTCAATTCGATAATAATGATTCTAGTAGTAACACAATCCCCATTTGTTCATCCATAAAAAAACCGCTGCTTAATAACCCCGTGTGAGCCCTGTTCGCCAACATAATACTGGACGTGCCCCAAATTTGCCTTTGCCTGCTCTGATGAGTAAGTCACGGCGACCCGAATATTTACGGGCTCGAATAGTTCTCCGCTAAATGCTGCTCCTTTAAGAATATCCAGAGTGTCATGGTTGGCCCCTGCCAGCAATGATACGATGCCGAGATTCCGGGAGATGGGCACGCGAAACAGGCAAGCGACTGCGCAAAGAGCCAAGATGGCCATGGCAGGCTGAAGACCAATGATGAAATATAGCATCGCGCTGTCGCGGATAGTTGGTATCGACTTTTTAATGGCCTCTGTCGCTATATATGTCTCGTTGTAATAATCTACCGTATTATGTGCAACCCATAGAGGCCCTTCATATTTCGTGGGGACGAAACCCTCGTTGCCCGCAATGGCGGAATGAAAGGCCAACGCCATGACGGTAGCATGTGTCGGTATCAGCCAATGTGACTGATTACGGATGTTGGCAAAGCCGCCCAGGTACTCGGCCAAACTCGTGGCTAAATGCTCTGATATTGGAACCTGCAAGTCGTCGTAGATTTGATACTTTTCTTCTAGTGGATCATGGTCGCATTTTCCTTCTTGCAGCTCGATTGAGCTCCGTGTGATTTTCCACGTACCGGAACAACTGTGTCTCTTGACATCAAACCTCATGGCCCTGGTGCCGACAAATTTGATTGCATTTTGGTACGGGATATCCGACAGCCCATCCAGTCCATTTGGCATGTCATCAGCTCCGGATATCATAGTCCCAACAAGAGCCCACGACCCGTTCCAGAACCGAGCGTCATCATCACTACTGGCAAAGCCTGGTTGGATTATGACAAAGAAGTATCCGTTATCTAGCCGGGTTCTTGTGACCTTTGTAATGTCATATGTTTGGTTCCAATATGCAGCATCTCCCACCGTTGCATTGTATTTGGCAACAGTTCCACGCAGGTCTGTTGCAGCGAGATAATAAGCAGAATCACCATCCAGCTGATTCTGTAGTTCAGTGACATGATTCGGAAGGGGCGCATCAATTGCGGCTGCTGATGTGTTGGAGATGAGAATCGAATTGAAGCCATATGGTTTTGGGCCGTGTTCAAGATAATCATCCGGAAACCCAACATCATCAGAGGTAGCAGCCAAGAAAGGGACCGTTGCATTTGCCATGACGGCATTGATCTTGCCCAAACGCGTATCGAAGTTTCGCAGCGAGTATTCGGTATTGCTCTGCAGGCCGGGAGGCGCTGTAGGCCCGTAGCTGCTGCGTGCCACGACTGTTCCCGAGAAAGCAATACCGCCGATAAACTGTTTATACCCAACACCCAAGGCAATAGGCATGAGTTTCAGAGCTATGAGGACTATTCTCCAGATTATACTGAGTTGACTCGCGACAGGAGATGATCGGAGCAATCCCTCGACGTTCTGCAGCGTGAAGCTACCATAGCGTGCCTCGATGAGTGTGAGTGCGTATGGTAATACGCGCTGTAAACATAGTGTTTGGACCGAAATGAGAAGACCCAAAGCGACAATTTGACGGTTGAAGCCGAGGTAGGCGGCAAAATGTAAATGAGGATTGATGACTACGGCAGCTACTACAAAGCAACAGATTGATACCAATGTAGCGACAATATCCAAAGAGCTCAGGATTTTCCTCTGAGTTGGCTTTCCCAAGCCTTTTGTGCCCGAGTGGCTAGTATCAGTAATCTCGGGTCTGACCTCTCGATTCCAATGGTTCTCCATTTTGGATAGCAGTGGCAGATGTCTGGACATTGGACTAAAAGCACGGAATTTAGTTAGCACTCAAATTTTGCGATCTTATAAGCGAATTAGAAATTTGTAGGATATCAGTGGAAGTGAGAAAAAGAGTGAAACCTGGTTTTATTTGTAGCTTACTCCGGGCACCGAGCGAGGGTTTGGCAATTTATAGCGGGCTGACCGACTTGAACCCACGAAGGATTCAGGAATACGAGTGGCAATGCATAATACCTGCGGAATAGCACATTTTAAGCCGATCGCTGCAGCTCAAGGATCGTCAGAATGGAAACAAGCCCAATCGGAGGGCAGCAGCAGCATCAGGTAGTAGGCAAAAGGTCCAATCATCACAAAGCCGCAGTCAAAGCTCCAGCGCTGTGGCGTTGAACCGTAGATCCTGTGTTGGAAATTTACGCAAATGTTGAAAAGAGTATTAGCCACTGGCTCTAGGTAAGTCGTGGCAAATGCGTGCAGCTTAGTCGTTGCAGTAATTGAAAGCCCGCGATGATGAGAGCATGTCTGGGAATTAATTTGGTCTTGAGTAGGTTAACTATGTCTATTTCAGCACCATAATCGTTCAAGCATAAGAACATCTTACATGTTTTCATATGGTTAGCATGTGAGGCTCTCTTCAGCATTACCTGGCGTGAGTTATTCGAGGCTGTAGGATTTTCAGCTGTGGGGCTCAGCCCCCTCAAACACTAGCATTCCTTCGATCAAGCCAACAGCCTGCTTTTGTCCGGGGGAGTTTTTCTGACACAAAACAGGCTTGGGATGATTAGACTGTGAGTGGTTTTTTATTTGCACTTTCGGCGGCCTCAGGCCGGTTTGGGAACCCCACGAGGGGCAATTGCACGATAATGACTGGCTAGTGGTTTGCTTCTGCACATTGCCGCCTTACTGCGGATCAGCGAGTGCCAAGGCAGAATCAAGTTGGCGTTGCGATGATCCGTCGATCAAACACGGAATACGCCGACGGGCTGAAGTACTGCCTAAGTGACACACTTTATTATTCGCAAAGCGGCCCGACAGCCGGTATTAGAAAGGAGAAGGGTCGTTCAAAATTAGGTGGCTATTTAGGCCAGCCTATTCATTCGAGTCTCGGCAACGTCATTTACAAATGTAAGCTTCTCTCCCTCAAGTCTCACCCATAGGCCCTCAGATGCCTTTTCCAGTTCCTCAACAGGTCGAAGCCTGTTACCCATCGCATCCAGGCACTCCTCGTCAAGCGCCACCATGGCAGCCAAAGATGAATTCTTCAAATCGCGTATTGATAGGATATCACAATTGGTTGAATGGCCACCATGATTTGCCCCACTTTGAGCAATTATAACAAAGGCTAGCAACCCTGTTGCAAGCGCAAGTTCGACTGAAATGAGGGATATCCACCCCCATGATATATGAACGTAAGCTTCCGTTTTCCAGGCATGTCCCATGATGGGAAAGGCAGCCTGCGTAAAGCTCTGAGAGCCATCAGCTCGCATCCTAATATTTCATAGCTCAAAGTTAGAATTAAGGCCGAGGATAAGTACCAAAGCACTTCCACTTTTAAGTGGAATAGGTGTATTTTCATTTACTAACGTGGATGAGATAGATGAAGCAATTTTCATGAAGATATTGCTGATGCATTGATATCTGCGGGGGTGATTCATAATATTGAGTGGGGAAGACAGAACAAGGTCGTTCAAGGCTTGCATAAACCCAAATCCAACATAGACGTGCTGTTCTTTGGGAGTGATCATGGAGTAGCCCATCATGGTTTGATGCATTTCAATAGCGATACTTTCCAAAGCTCTATAGTTTGCACTGAAGGCTTCTTGTTGCAAAGATGAGTTAAATGTTGCATCTTTATTTTGCGGGTTCTTCAGATGAATAGTCTCATTCCACCTGGATTTTGTAGTCTTGCAATGCACATCTGGTCCTACATGGATCAAGGGATCGCAGGAAATGTTTAAAAAGGGGTCGGGGTGTTTCCAAGTAGTTTCGGATTTCGAGCTCACCATTCGTGTCGTTTCTTGACCCATATTTACTTCTGTATCATAAGACTGAACACAAAGGTAAAACAGTAGTTCTAACGCTTCATGATCAAAGCCATTTATCGAGGCTAATATAGCGTTTGTGCTTGTTGAATTAGGTAGGTCCTTCATCCACGGGAGCGTAGATATTAACACGAATGATGCTAGTCTCGTTTTCAACAAGGTCGAATTATTTTGAAAGCCAAAAGAAATATTGTGGTTCAGCATGTCAAGAAACGCACCCATCGCTGTTTGATGGACAAACCCGTAGTCTCTTGAGAGTGATGCTGCCCACGTCTTCTTTCCTGAGATCATGTAAGGCGCGAGTCTTCCACTCAGCACATCTAGAGACTCAGGCTTATCCGTCACTTGGATATGCAAGTGAGAAGTTATATTAGCTATCTCCATGCAAACACCAAGTGATTGGTATCTGTCAAAGGTGCAATTGCCTGTGGAGCAGAAAGCCCCTGGAAGTGATATGGGGCTTGTGAACGCAGTAGTGTCCATTGCTGTGGCCAAGACAACGGCCTTTTGTGTTGCTGTTGACATCGTATCTCTTGGTTCACTAATATTCTGGACAGCCCCGGTACTTGCTTTCTCCGGAACTATGACGTTCCGCATTGGATAAGTAATGGCTAGTTGTGTGATGGACGATGTTAGACTGCTCACTACCATCAGCAACGCCCCAACAGCAACGATGTGCTTGCAACGGGTTCTCCATAGTAGTTTGAAAGACCCCCAACATCTCCTGCTGGCTTGGTCGAAGATCTTAAAATCGTACAGCGGCCGAGATTTGAGAAACCAACTCCATTGTGTTTGGCTTATAGCAAGAGAGACAGGGAACATAAACCCAGCCTTAGTTATGGTAGTCAAGAAGGCAAGAAATGTGTTCAAGGTGATTCGCAGTGGCCAATTTGGCAAGTTCTTTTGATCGAAAGCTGAAAGGACAATCACGATAGCTTTTTTATTAGAAGCAAGTGGTTAGCTATCGGATCGTATCTGGATACTTGAGAACATGACGGCCGAACTTACCTCCAAATGCTAACAGGCTAATGAAGATTGACACTATTTCTAGTGTCCATATTCTCAACAAAGGTTTTACTGTCCATGTACTGGCCATTTGGGATATTTCCTGTTCCTCTGCAACGCTAATAGCCGTGGAACATCGATTCTCAGCAATGGATACCTCGTTGCTGACTCTTGTATCTTGGACGAGTCTGTTATTCTGGGGGGGGAGGTTTGAATCTGTATCCAAATCTATATCTTCCAAAAGACCAAGCGATGAAGCTGGACCCGTTAAAGTTGGGGCTATATACAAAAAGTTCACATTTGCCATTTCAGGACATGGTTCATCACCAAGCCTGATATTTCGAGAGTCTTTCGGGGGCAGCGGATCCATGCTTGGCAGTCGGATGTGATTACTCTCAAATGAGCTTGAGAGCAGTTTGCACTAACGAGGGAAAGAGAATTTTCATCGTTCGGAGCAAGGAAATATGTGGAGGGACACGCCGCGTAATCATTCAGAGAGACCAAACCTGCCAAAACACACCTTTGTCAGCTGTTCAGCAACTGTCCCATAGGAATGGAGATTGATGCATTTTGCTTGATCTCACATGTCAGATCTGAACCAAAGAGCCAACCTTCAGTCCATCACTCATCATTCATGTTCATCGCCTAGCTTTGTCACGACAAGAGTTGTGGGGGCTCATTGCTTACGGATGCTTTTTTTAGTGTGAACTGCATTTTGTGGTTGCATCTACCGCGCCTTTTGGTTATTCTGGTCCAATAGCATAGCGTCACAATTGATCCTTCGACCTGTTTCAGCCCTGGGCGCTTAAAACCTGCGCCATATACTCTCAAGCTGCATTAGATCTTAAAGTCTCAGATAGTTATGGTCATATGGCTCGTTGCAGTGCAGACATGGAAATTATGTGACTGCATTGATTTGAAATATGCATTGAGTAAGGGTTCAATTGCATGCCATGCCCCATCGCATTTGATAATGGCTGTAATGGAGAATGAATTTAATTCACTTGCGACCCTGACAGGGCACCTATTCACGAGCTCTCCTTCACCATTAGCAACACAATTGCGACTTGTCCTGTCAAGACCTCCTCACCAGGCTTCACACCCACTTCTTCCAAGAGGCTCTCTACTTTCTTTCGCATCCTTCTTACCAAATCATCTTCCGTGCCAACTTTCTCAGGGTGAGCTTGTCTCCATCTCGCCACCGAACTCCTTGTCCCAAGTATCTTTTCAAACTGTGCCAGTGTCAATGTTCCACTCGTCCCAAGTATACTTTCTGCCCCTTCTTTATTTGGATTCCACACTTCTCGAAAGAAGCTTTCCTTGTCAAATTCAGGTATTGGAACCTCAAGGGTCCACGGCAGTGGGAGTTTGGTATAAAGCTCGCGCGTCAATTTGTTCCCTTGCTCTGCGTACGGAAGCAATTCGCGCTCCAATAATTCTTCCATTGCGGCTTTGATCGAGACACCGTTCGGCGTGCGCACAGGATCTACAGACATGCCGGTTCTTGCCCATATCGCAACGGTACCAGCAGGTTTCAAGACCCGCGCGGCGCTGTGCCAGAAGCCATTCATATCGAACCAATGTGCAGCTGTGGCAACAGTAATCAAATCGATGCTGCGATCGGCGACGGGGGGCTCGAGATTTTCACCCAGGGCTTCAGCAGAGGAGATGTCGAAGCGTATCGTCGATGTTGCCGACGCATTTGATCTGCGCGCTACGTCGACCATGCCCTCAGATGGGTCTAGGCCGATAGCATTGGCGAAATGGGGGGCCAAATCCTGAGTAGCCTGGCCTGTACCGCAGCCAACATCAAGAACTGTGTCGAGTTGGCCGCCCGTAGAAGTGTGATGATTTATGATAATTTTGAAGAGTTCTGGGGAATAGCCAGGGCGCCCAGAGGCGTATGTCTCGCCTTGTGAGTGGGTGTATGCCCTGTAGGTTTTTTCTCCAGTTTCCATGGTAAAGAACTTGTGGCGCATTCAGCTGGTTTGTGACGAGCACGCCAACAGTTAGAAATACTTGGGCAGTGCGGCGCAAATTAGCAGCCAATGCAGTATATACTGGCGCCCGTATGAGAAAGCTGTCGTATCGCGTGTGTGGGGTTTTGGTCTGCGCTAGAGTTGGAGACGCCGCCATGTCCAATCGGCGGAGAAATTGATCGGGATACGTCTTTTTTTTAAAAAGGCCGGTCCGATTATTGTGGACAGTTATGCAACGAAGGGACATACATAACCAGCCGGCTTTGACGAAGTCCGTGTCCGATGACAGGCATACTTTAGCCAATCCAAAAAAAAAAAAAAAAACGGAAAAAAAACCCTGAATACTCCGATCCCTAAGTTCAGAACGATTGCTTTTACCCATAGCTCATTTAACCATCCGTTTTTCGAGCCTCTAAATAGCTGAGTATGAAAACCTGCAAAACACAGATGCAGATATTGTCACCCGCCCCACAAAAGTGAAGCTACCGTCGATCCATAAGCTATGCATGTCAGAATAAACTATCAATACCAGAAAAAGGGCACCGTTAAAAAATATAGTCATTCTAAATTATTACTCTTTCAATTATTGAACTTGATTCCGATGACTTACTCGTGGTGTAATATTCTGTTAGGGAGTCCTGCAGCAAGCTCACTGTCGCGCAACGGATCTGGACGCGTTGAATGGCTAACCTATACGACCTAAGACTCCCCAACAAATAGCTTGACTGCGGATGCCAACCCCAAAAATCATGGCATGAATCTAGTTAAAGAGCACTGGGTACTGGGCATTGAATCTTGGGACTTACTTTAACTGCCAAGCTGTTTCTACGTCAATCAGTCTGCTACACCCTAATCCTTGCCAATACCTAAGGTTTTGTCCATGCGATTCCCGGCCCGTCTTCGCGGCTCGGTCCGGCATAAATCTGAAGGATAATTTGGATTAAAGAAATAGTTATACAGCCTGTGGCGATTTTTAAAGATCGACAGATTATATAATCCATACCAACACGGATTAGAAGGAGGCGGTATGCAGGTTTCAGTGCTACCCCTCATACCCCTCACGGTAGCTCAATGTTGTTCGGATGAGGTGGGTACCTCGGCAACCTTCATCATTCAATTCCATCATCTAATAAAGACCGATCTCGAACCTAGTTCTCAATTATCCTTGCGGGCATCTCTCGTATTCATATTTTTGCCGAATCATCTCTCATATTGCTCAGCACCATGATATTCAAATCACAGAACCCAGACATTACAGGTATGGACCACTTGTCCACAAATCATGGATATGTTTATCCTGACCGCTTTAGTCCCCCGCGATGTGTCAATTTGGTCATATTTATTTGACTCTGAGCATTCATGCTTCAATCGACACGCGGAACATGAGATTCAGGGATTCACCGACGTTTCCAACAAGGAGCATATTGGCTTTTGGGAGCTAAGAGATATTACAACATATTTGTCTACAAGTCTATCTCAAATTCGTGAACTGCAGCAGGGAGACACTGTTGTTGTTTACTCACCTAATTCCATCTGGTGGCCTGTTGTTACTCTATCGGCAGTCCGCATTGGAGCCGTGGCGTGTGGTGTTTCCCCAGAGTATAACGTTGATGAGCTTGCCTACAGCCTTAAGACTAGTAGCGCAAAATGCGTCTTCACTACGGGCGGAAAGCTTCCCGTCGCCGTCGCCGCTGCAGAAAAGTGCGGGATCAACCCGGCAAATATAGTTGTGATTGATGAGCCCGAAAAGCTTGGGCATACAACCCTTGCGCAGCTAATTCAACAGGGCAAGGACCGGGGTAGAGAGGGCCAAGTGCCGCGCCTAGAATTCTCACCATCGAAATCGAACGCAGACGTTTGTGCTTTCCTCTGCTTTAGCAGCGGTACAACCGGGTTACCTAAAGCTGTCATGATTTCCCACGGAAATGTTATAGCGCAGTGCCTCCAAATCGAGCAACTCACTCCCAGCGACCACAAAAGGATCCTTGCCGCTCTACCCTTCTACCATATCACTGGCATCGTCCATCAGCTTCACCTCCCCGTCTTATTGAATGCGCATGTTTATGTGCTGCCAAAATTTACATTGGATTCAATGCTGCAGAC
This sequence comes from Calonectria hongkongensis, assembly GCA_017140755.1. Taxonomy (NCBI): domain Eukaryota; kingdom Fungi; phylum Ascomycota; class Sordariomycetes; order Hypocreales; family Nectriaceae; genus Calonectria; species Calonectria hongkongensis. The sequence goes on from JAACJA010000006.1 coordinate 936,400, forward strand.
CGTTACAGAGTACAAGATTAAGGAAGTACTCCTTGTACCTCCCATCTTGATCCGCATCGCTCGAGAAGAGGATATCGTCGCAAGACACGACTTATCGCACGTCAAGCGCTTCTCATCGGGTGCAGCCCCGCTTTCAAGAGAAATTTTGGATCTCCTTGAAAAGAAGTTCCCTGGAACTGGGTTCAAACAGGGTTATGGTATGACCGAGTCGTGCTCATGCATTACAGCTCATCCACCCTCACTTTACGCATATGAATATGCCCATCGAGTCGGGACGGTTGTTGCATCAACTGAAGTGCGAATCGTCGATCCAGAAACTGGAAAGGACTGTGGTATCCATCAGAGCGGTGAAGTATGGGCTCGGGGTCCTCAAATAACCATGGGGTATCTGAACAACCCGGAAGCGACCGCATCCACGTATGACCAAGACGGCTTTCTTCACACTGGTGACATTGGCTATTTTGATGAGGATGGTCTTTTATCAATCACGGATCGTATCAAAGAAATGATCAAGGTAAAGGGGATTGCAGTCGCTCCTGCTGAGCTAGAGAATGTTCTTCTTGGCCATCCATTTGTCCACGATACTGCGGTATGCGGTATACCTGATGAGCGCGCTGGGGAGAGACCAAAGGCATTTGTCGTCAAGACAGCGGAAGCGAGAAATTTGGACTGGGAGGCCAGTGGGAGAGAAGTTCTTAAATTTGTGAACCAGAAGCTATCGCGCCCCAAGCGAATTGTGGAAATTGAATTCGTGAAGGAAATACCCAAGAGTGCAGCTGGAAAGATTCTCCGCCGACGACTGCGCCAGCAGAATGTGGACTCTGGCGAGAGGTGCATTGTACGAGAAGAGCCTATCAAGGCTAATATTTAACGAATAAGAGCTAGATTTTATTCAAATTGTGATTAATTCAAATCATTATTTCTTGTTATCATCTTTTTTTTGTGAAATTCATTGGAGGATATATGATTCAAAAGGCCTCGGCGTTAGCTGTTGTCGCATGCTGCCTGGGTGTGGGATGGAGGATGCACTAGACAATTAGGAATCATCTTTTTTTTAATGGTCATATAAGGGATATACTAATAATAGTTTAGATTGCACTTTATTTACTAGGGAAGCTTGCTCTTATACTTGGTCTTAATAAGGTTTACCGTCAAGGTTAGTTAAGATTAATAAAAACCTTTACCTTAAGGTTTTATTATTAAAGGAATTATTGTATGGTGGCAAGGGTATAGGCTACAAGACCACCAGCTTGGGCATGGCTATCGCAATGCTCCTTGGGTGATTAAGTCAAAGCTGCTTCTCAAAAGGGATTTGCAAATATAACCATATGATTAATCTTGCAGAATCACCGTCAAATTTCTAAGCGCCTGCCGACTTTCACGCTCCGCATCTCACCAAGTGTCGTGTAGGCGATGACTTCAGCAATTGATTCATTTCCCAGCTACCGTTTGAGGCAAGACGCCCTCCTTAACTATCTTAATGACATATTCCCTGGGAACCAGAATACGATCCTAGTCGAGGTGAGTAGTTGATTTTCAAATGGGATCGCTCGGTCGCGACCGGGCGGTGACGCGCTAGTTTCAATCTACGTGGTGTGGCGTGCGCCGTTGCCTTTAAGCTCTTATTAGTTGAAGACTTGGCTCACACTAGCTGACGATCACAATAACTTGCTTCACCGAAATGTCTCGAATCAAAACCTAATAAAAGGACAAAGCCTCCACAATCCGCTTGCATCAAAATTTGACATTTGTTTGCCACGGCTCTATTCACCTCGTTTTGTCGGACCAATCGGAGTTTAAAAATCTCTTGCACTCGCATCCTCTGCTTATATTCGGAGTGTCACGCTGTAATTCTTACCCAGGATGCAATTTTTAGTCATCGCCACCCTTGCTCTTGCATCTTCGATTGCGGGTGCGCAGGCATGCGGCGTCATTTACTATCCGTCGCGTGGGGTAGAACCTCAGGTCTGGGCGTGTATAGCATCGTGCAAGGACGTGAAGAGTGCGATTCCAAAGGATATTAGTTGCTCTGTCACTGCCGAAATTCCCGAAATCATCGAAATTGCGATTACCTGCTCATGTCCCACTGATGGGTGTGGTAGTATCGCCACCCCTCAGTTCGAATCATATTGCCAAATCAAAATTTAGGATTGTTGATTCAATATAATTTTGGGGATGCTGAATAGATATCAGGTGCGTATCCTGTTTCGGCATTATTTGGTTAGCCATTGTTAAAAGATGAGGTTTACTAACAATGTCACAAGCAATCATGTGCAGAGATGCTTGCTTGCAGGATGGGCCTTTTTCCGGGTCATGGATGATGACCGATGCTGCCATGCAACAAACAAGCTTAACTCTAACCTGGAAGCTTGCCAATCTTGGAGGGAAAAAAAATAAGAGATTCTGTTAACTAGTCCAATCCGACTTCGACTTTCCTCCTTTGATAATGTCATTGATTTTCCTAGAGAATGAAAGTCTGATTTCTCTATCTGGTAGTCCATTGAACGAGTGCGACTTTTCAAAAATGAAGTTACTACCATGGCGCGGGTACTCGATACTTGCTTGCTTCATAGTGAGCAATTTCGTAGATGAAATAGCTTGAGTTGTCAAAGGTCGGGGAGCGAAAATTCTGTTCAGATGAGTTCTCCGTCCCAATGAGCTAGTCTAAAATACCTGCACGTAACCTTGACCATAACTATGAATTTTTTTTTCTCCGCTGTAATACTCTGATACCCTAGACTGAACTTGCGGACAGCTTATGGGAATTGTTATGATTACATACCATGATCACTACTTATCCTCGTCATATGAGCTTACTAAGTTGGATCGCTTTCTGGGGAGCCAACAGGTATATTTATAATTATGGCTTAATAAGCATCTTTCATTGGTGACGACAGAAATAACGGATACACGTGTCACCATCCCTTTAGCTGTACTAAGTCTCGGTGTTGACCAATCTTTTACCAAAGTTATGGAAATGACACATGAAGCCCCACCAAATGTGCGTCCGCCCAAATTCACTTTGGTAGTAATATGGATCCGTTACACACCTGCACGCCTAGCACAGTCATTGGTGCAGTTCTGCCTGCGCTCACACATTCTACGTCATAACCTCATTCTTGAAAATGGTTTAAAACGGGCGGTGTCAACTTCTTCCGCAGCAGGACTTACGATCTAAATCTCATCCATTACTGGCCTGCCCATCATGTCGTGCAACCCTGCGCCCACAGCCCTGACCCACATTGCGTTAAATGAGGACGCCCGTCCACGCTACAACAATGTTGAGCTGCGCGACTACTTTGACTGCATCAAGCTCCCACAAAAGTACCTGGACTCGATTGTGCTGAAAGACGCCACCCAGGCCGGCACCAAGGAGCATGGGCTGCCCTTCTTGCGGGCTCTGACACGATACCACGTATGCAACGTCCCTTTTGATAATCTCGTGCTTCACTATTCCGCAAACAAGACCGTCACGCTTGACCTGGCGGAGCTCCATACTAAAATAGTTCGCCGGCGTCTAGGCGGGCGATGTATGGAGAATAATAGTTTCTTCGGGACCGTTCTTCGCTCTCTCGGCTATGAAGTGCGCAATTGCGGAGGCCGGGTGGCGCGGGCAATGAGTCCCTACCCAGAGGTCCGTCGCGATCAGAGCAACACATATGATGGGTGGAACCACATGCTAAATCTTGTGCGGCTGGATGACGAGTGGTACATCGTGGATGTAGGAATGGGGTCCATGGGACCCAACCTCCCAGTTCCGCTGCGCGATGGATTTGAGATGACTAGTATTGCCCCACGTTTGATTCGCATTCATTTTCGCTCTATACCCGAGTCGTACGCAACCAAATCCGCCAACGGCACAGGAGCGCCCAAGATGTGGTGCTTTGATGTCTGCTACAAGCCAGTCGATGTCTCCAGGAATGAGTGGGTGCCAGTCTACTGCTTCACAGAAACAGAGTTTTTGCCCCAAGATTACGAAGTCATGTCCTGGTTCACGTCGACAAACCCGAATTCATTCTTCACCAGATACGTCACCTGCACGAAAATGCTCATGGACAAGGACGAGGAGATGATTGTGGGCAATGTTACCTTGTTCAAAGATACCGTGACAGAAACCATCGGCGCCAATCGCAAGGTAATTACGGAGTGCAAGACCGAAGATGAGCGTTTGCAGGCTCTGGCCAAAACGTTCAACGTGCATCTGACAGACGAAGAGAAGAAGGGGATTCCAGATGAAAACAAATTAGCATGAAGGTCAATATAGGAGAGGGATCATGAAATGTGATTATTGCGATTTAGATAATTCGGTCGTGGCCACCAGTAAAGTCAACCTAAAATCGGGAGACAACAATGGCAAGATGGTATTTGAATGACTTGAAAGACTTGACGATGATGTTCATCTTGCAGGTCAGATCCGAAGATTGTTTTTTCAAGCCATTCCACCTAGTCAGAACACCTTGACTATTGGCCCTTTCATGGGAAATTGACGACTAGAGGCTTTATGAGAGGACGAATTTTGAGACAGTGGTGTATGATGCCTTGTCGGGTTACTAGTAGAACTAAGAAAGCAAGTCTTGCTTAAATAGCGAATGTCCTGCAACTCTATTATACCAAAACCTGATTAATTTCTGTTTTCTTGTTTCAATTTTGATATAATATCATAGGAATCGTTAAAATCGAGAGAACCCCAACCAGCGTTGAGCGAATGTGCTGGTGGATCACGTGTCTTGACAAAGATTATTCTCTAGGTCTGTCCTACACTTTAGCTAAAATATCACCGATTAGAATACAACCAACGGCCTGCAGGTGAGGTAATAAAATGCTGTCAAGAGAATCTTACAGCTGCAGCGTGTCTCTAGTGCACTCTAACCAGTTAGTCCAACACTATCACGATGAGCGCTCGAATTAATACTTAAATAAGTATAAGCCATAATGAACCAGTTCTCATACACAGGGAGAGTTGGTATCACTTGTTGATTCACGGCGGGTGAGCTCAGCAGGGTAGAGAATCAATTCTCCAATGTGTCAGGGGTGGAGTCTCAAATCATAGTCTAGATACACAAGTCCGTACTAACCGTGACTACGCGAGATATAGTTATGGTTGAACTGGGCTTTGAGGCAAGCTTAAATTGAAAAGGATCGGCATTATGCTTAGTTGATGAAAGATTTATGAACAGCGCGCAATCATGTAGGAATGCCAAAGAAAGACTGGATATTTATAAAATCAAGTCACCATTACCAACTCAAAATTTCCTTCTGCGTCCCACAAGAAATATTCGCACAGAGCATCTCATCCTTGTCACTCACTTGCGCATCACCAAGCACTTTCTGTTTTGCCGGCCAGATTTCCTTCCCCTCAGACTTCTCGCGCTCATAATGCTCCGCGATGACATCTCGAACGGTACTTTGGAAAAACAGCGGCGCCTTTTCGTACTTGGGGTGCAGCTGACCGTTGACAAAGACGCCGCGGTCCAGGTTCTTCTGTGCGTTGTTGCACAGAACTTTGTCTTCCGACATGACGCGCGCATACATGTCACTGATGAGCTTGAAATCGGTTTCAGAGGAGTTCCTGTTTCTGTAGACCTCGTATGCCATCTTAGAGCTTCTCGGTCCCGAGGGGAGGAACTTCTGGATCATAATGAAATGCGGCCTGGTTTGTGTCAGTGAATAAACTGGTTGAATCGTCTGGTGAGATGAACTTACGAGACGACCATGGCAGACATAGGGAAGTAGTAGGTACTCGCAGTATAGAGTCCTTTCTCTCTCTGCTCTGGCGTGGATTCGCAATGATGTTGGATGTGTCCGTCCTTCGTGTCGCTGTCGAAGGACTCAAGATTGAGGAACTCGGGGATATCCGAGTGTGTGGTAGGGCAGTGATAACATTCGTTGAAGTTATCAGCTAGAATCTTCCAGTTGTAATTGCCGTCCAACTCATAAGTATGATCAAGGTCGTAGTCATCGAAGTTGTAGGCTTTGTACCGGTCTTGCTTGTCAACGTCCTTGAAGTGCCCCTCCCATGGCTCCTCTGGTACTTCCTTTGCATCCATGTTCACCCAGATGAAGCCGTTAACATCGACCTTGACATGAATCTGAAAGAGACCGTTCTGCTCCTTGTTGAACCCGGCTAGGTCTTGGTATCCAGGAGCTTTGGCTAGCTTGCCATTCAGTCCGTACGACCAGCCGTGGTAGCGACAAGCCAAAATCTTGGCATTTCCTGAGCCCTCTTTCTCTACCACTGGGTATGCACGGTGCCTGCAAACATTGTGGAAAGCGTTGATGTTGTTTTTACGGTCACGAGTGATGATGAAGTCGAACCCCGCAAGCTCGTAGCGGAGCCAGTCACCGGGCGCCTTCAACCGCGAGCTGTGGGTAATAAAAAGCCATCGTTTGGAAAAGATGGCTCGGCGTTCCAATTCGTACATATCTGGTGAGGTGTACCATGATGCGGGCAAAGCACGTACGGGTTCCGGGGGAGAAGCTTCCTTGGAGCCCGAGGAGCAGTTGCCAAAATTGAAGTAGTGTAGGGAGGAAGAGGCCATGGCGGTACTGAGAAGTGCTCAAGCTTTAGGAATAATCTCAAGAGTTATTGAAGAGTGGATGGCTTGGAAGATTTCTTGGATTATTTTGCTAGAAATATATGCCACTCTTTTATACCTGATGGGGCCACCAACCAACAATCTAATCTTGCTCCCGATCCCATATTGCACATCCCCGCACCAAACACGAATAATGCGACGGCGTCTAGCCGTTTGCGATGCATGTGTAACAGCTGCGCGGAGAGAAGACTCTCTCGACGTCAAGTTGACCCACAGTCCGGGAGAGCCCGTCAGCCGGCCCACGTTCAGTCCGCATCTTAGCTTCGATTCTGATGGGATGCGGGCCCTTGCGCGTCTGAAATAATCTGCCGATGACCTATGATATGACTATTGATTGGAGATAATCAGTGATCCCACTGCCCGCTGGTAGGCTACCAAGTAGTGGCAAATTCTTTGGGGAGGTTACTAGCTTCGGTCGAGATCCCGAACCTTGTCTTTGGGGCCTTTGAACTACCCCGGGGTGGCGTCAATAACCCCCGACCATGGAAATCAGCCAACTCACATGATGGCTCGTCGCGAGAGTTCACCTAAATAAGGAATTCGTGGCAAGAAAAAATTTAAGAGTGCAGATGTTGTTCACCAACAGGGCTCTCTGAGACCTTTCGAGTAATTTGGGCAGGTCTTCTCACTGACGCCTGACTCTCCTCACGTTCTAAGCTAGTGACAGCCCTCGCCTCATCCTGTTCCCTCTCCTCAATAAACACGCAGGATTTTCAACTTGTCGGTCTTGATATCTTTGCCCAGACACGAATATCGCCTCCAGGCTTCACATTTCGTTATGGCACAAGTTTTTACTTACGCCGATGTGCAGGCTCACAACACCAAGAGTGATCTTTATCTGATTATTCGCGGCAAGGTTTACAATGCCTCGTCATTCGTGGACGATCATCCGTACGTATCTGAGGCATTCTTCATTTATATCAGCGGCTCGAGCTTTTGCTTCAAGGTGTGGCTAACTTATACCCAATAGTGGTGGTTCAGATATCTTGCTTGAAGTCGCCGGGCAAGATGCTACTGCAGCCTATGATGACACCAGCCACTCCGACGAGGCTGACGAGATCCTGGAAGATCTCGAAGTAGGCACTTTGGGATCGGAATCTAATCCTGAGTCCAATTCAGTGTCACAAGTGGCAAACCAGCCATCCAACCAAGAATTTGCAGCGCAAATCACAACGAAGATATTACAGCCTGACAACTTCCAAGAGTTTGAACTGCTGGAGAAAAACGCTATCTCGCACAATGTAGCAATGCAAGTTTAAACCCTGGCCCTCACATACGGACTCCTAACTAACGAATAATTTCCAGGTATCGTTTCAAGCTCCCCACTCCTGAATCGATATTGGGCCTACTTATCGGCCAGCACATTTCCATCTCTGCCCAAATTCCACAGCCTGATGGGACTAGCAAGGAGATTACCCGCTCATATACACCCATCTCTGGCGACGAACAGCCTGGTTACTTTGACCTACTTATCAAGTCATATCCTCAGGGGAACATCTCCCGACATATAGATACGCTCGTTCCCGGCCAAAGCATTCGCATTCGCGGACCCAAGGGGTCATTCGTTTACAAGCCCAACATGGTCCGCCATTTTGGTATGATCGCTGGTGGCACTGGAATCACACCCATGTTGCAGATTATCGACGCGATTGCCCGTGGCCGTGCGGGCGGCGACGTGACGGAGGTGGATCTTATTTTCGCCAACGTCAACCCTGAAGATATTTTGCTCAAAGAGAAACTGCAAGCGTTAGCTAAAAGCGATACCGGCATCCGTATCCACTATGTATTGAATAACCCACCCGCTGACTGGATTGGTGGCGTCGGTTTTGTTAGCGCGGACATGGTAACAGTCAGTACATCCTTCTTCCAGCCATTGTTATATCTCTTGTCGCTTACTAACATATGCAGAAATGGTTACCAAAACCTGGCAATGATGTCAAGATCCTGCTCTGCGGACCGCCTCCTATGATTAGCGCTATGAAGAAGATCACAGAAAGCTTAGGGTACGATAAGACACAGCCCGTCAGTAAGCTGGAGGATCAGGTTTTTGCCTTCTAAGTCTCAATCCTGCACCCAACACAGCATCACCGGGGGGGTATAGAAGTATGGAGAGTGATTATTATAATAAAGTGCATTCGTTTCCAATCGCCATGGTAAATAATGCCATTTGCCTTTCTCAATATGTCACAAGCCCTTTCTTGTGAATAAATGGAAAATAATAATAATCCAAAAGTTTATCTGTCCTGATGTCATGTAAGGGATCCAAACAGTGATTGTAATGATATCCGTACGTAACTTGTACTTCAAAGCGTTACGTTATGATTCACCTCTTTTGGCTAGAATATTTGTATTCTTCAATTTCATGCCCCTCAGTTGTATGAGAGATTAGCACCCGATGTGACCATTGAACCTAGCCAGAAACAATAGCGTCCGTAGATGTGGTAATATCCCGTACGAATAATGTAATAGACTGGGTAGCCTGGCTATTGGTTAGTATTTCTGCGAAGGTCGAGCCCGCAAGCGCATGATTCCCCTCCTTCCATGTTAGGGTAACTTTGTGAGAGCCAGAATTCCACCCGGCAGAGATGCGATATCACTCTTGCCTGATAGCAGAACCGAAAGGTATTGTGGAGCGTCACTGGATGGTGCTACTCACAGCTAAGCAATGACATGATTCGTGGGTCAGCAGTTTCATATGACCATCTTGAAGCAGGCAATTGGACGGGCGGGCGCGGGGCAGCGGATCTGCGACGACTGATCCCATCCTTCCCGACAGGGATCGGGATAAAAACTAATTAATGGTTGTGAGACCCGGGGTGTGCGCTTTGTGCGTATTGATAAGACATGATTGACTCGGGCGCCCCATGTATCCCAGCATCACTTGACCTGTGGCCATGAAAATGATGCCTTTGGTGATAAGAGTTCGGATCGTAGGGTCTGGGTTGTGGAGGAGTGGGGCTTGAAATGCGACACGACGTACCCACCCAAAACTGTACGTGCATCAAATGAGGGGTTGACCCGCATGGTGCTCTAGTGTTTGCCTAGAAATGGTTAAGCGTGCGGAGTGGTTTGGTGTTCCCGATATTCACCTGCGGTGTTCTCTGGGAATTATCTACAAACGGTCAAGTGTGCGGAGTGGTCTTGCTGTTGACCTGCAGAGTGTTCATGGTCCAGCCGCCCGACCTACCCGGGAGGCGTACCGGAAGGTCAGGTGTCTGGGACCTACTTCTACCTCCCGTTTTCCTAATACTCCTGGTGACTGTAACCATTGCAATTAATGTTAAGGGAAATGATTGCAATTACTGCTAATATAACCCAAAAGCCCTCGGCCAGCCCAAACTCCGGGGGCCCTAATTCGAGCTTTGCTTAGACCAGCAAAAGCTCAATTCTCCAAGTGGAAATGGAGCTTGATGCGCTTGAGTCTCGTCTCAGAGCATGTTGGTATATCTTGAAGGGTAGTGAGATTTATTTATCCTCAGACTCTTGACCATGTCTTACGGTCTCTCAACGGCCTCAACAACCGGCCCACTGCTCAGCTTTTCTTGCAGCCGAAGGTGATCATTGTGCCCACTTTGCTTCCGTTGGTTTGCCATTTCCCGCCCGACCGCAACATAGTTACCACCACTCATGAAGATCTTATCAATTTCTTCCAGTGGCAGGTTGCTTGTTTCGGCTGCGATTTACTCGAGTGTCAGTCTATGATCCGCGGTGGAACATATGATGGAAGTGCTTACGATAGAGGAAATAAACGAGAGGGATAAAGACGGTGTTGGTCACTGCAAAAATAAGGTATGCCTTCCACTCAAGTCGATTCAACATGATAGGAGTAACCATGGCGACTGTAAAGTTCCAGAGCCAGTTGGAGCTGATTCCAATGGCTGTTCCCTGCGTGCGAGCGTTGAGCGGTAGCAGCTCTGGGACGTAAACCCATGGAACACAATTGACGCTGCAAAAGTTAGAAGGGTTCGAGAAGATGACAGAACCACTGACGTTGCGCCATATATGAGCATGTAAAGGAAGAAAAACCCGACAGATCCAGCCGCAAACTTGCCTCCCCTTGATGTCTCATCCGCCTGCGAAAGCAGAGCCGATATCATAGCCATGCAAAGAGCTAAACCGGCACAGCCCCATATCATTGTTTTGCGTCGTCCCATTCTGTCCAAAGCGAATGCAGGTAACAGGCTTCCGATCATAAACATCATTTGGATAAATCCGGCAAGAATCCGGCTAAGACCTTGTTCCAACCGAACACTATTGACCAGAACAGATGGGATATAGTAGACAATCAGGTTGATTCCTGAAATCTGATTCATTAGCTGCATGAGCCATGCCAAAAAGACTCGATATCCAGTTTTAAGTCGATCGTTGTGGAAAACGGAGAAGAATGTCCTCTTGATATCTGATTCAATCTGAAGAGCGTTGTTTATCGCCCTTGTCTCTGCAACGATGATCTCGTCTGTGGGGTCCTTGTCGTTAATTGCGCAAAGGACTTCAATCGCTTCTTGCTCTCGCCCATGTGACATCAGCCATCTTGGTGATTCGGGAAGTGCGAAAACAAGAATGACAACACCAATGGCAAATATCGCCTGTACAGCAATCGGAAGGCGCCAGGCCACGCCCCCACCGACATAACTCATGCCGTAGTTGAACCAGTACGCAACAGCGATTCCAATCTAATCGTGCGATAATACGTGAGCTCAGGGCTAACATCATGGTCATCGTCTGACTTACGCCAACAAATAAAACTTCGGCGCTCACAAATCGGCCGCGGGAGGTAGCAGAACAAAGTTCGGACTGGTAACTATAGTATCACTGTTAGAATTCATTGTTGAGTTCAAAGTAGGATTACACACGTGGGGACAGTGGATGTCTTTAAACCTGTTCCGATGCCAGTGATGATGCGCCCGACGACCAGATGGGCAACACTCATGGCGGATGTTTGCAACGCGGTTCCAACAACGACCCAGATCATCGCAAGCCAGATTGTTCTTCGACGGCCGAGCGTTTCACCGATGAGGAAATTGACTCAGTACACCATTAGGTTTCGTTCACATGAGGCTCCTCGGTCACAACTCACAGACACATCCCACAAGACATCCCAAATTGTAGCAAGATACAATTATTCCAGTCTTCGTGTCAGTCGGGTTATCGAATTGATTCTGCCAATTTCCATTCTCAAGGATAGGACCAAAAACGCCTTGTTCGTATCCGAAGAGAATAAAAGCATTGAGGCAACAAATAGTGACACCAGCTTGGAGGCTTCTGCCCCTTCCAAGCCAGGATTTCATGACGGAAATGGCACTGCGAATTTGATTCGGAATGATTTATTATTCAAATTAAAATACGGACATAATGACCGCCTTTTATGTCCTCCCTTGGCAATCGTAATCCTTCTGATTATAATATCATCCTGGAGACGACCCCACAATAAATATAGGTACCCCGGATTCCTCCGTGTGGAGAAGAGGGGATTCCCCACGACATCTTTGGCGCCATGCCAAAGATTTTCGGGTTCGTATCGTGGGTAATTAGCCGAAACGCGGAGGTATGCATCGTCTGATTGAAATATCCAAACAGATCGATTTTCCCTCTCGACGAGGGCAAAGGTGGGGAAATAAGCAGGTGGTGGGGGTTATTTGTCTCGTCACGAGGGTTTCGGGAATAGCTTATCGCTGGGAAAGCTTAGCCTACGCTTGCCGTTAAAATATTCAAGTCTTGGCCATTATTAGGCGGTGTTTTCGAGCTATCGAATAGACATTTTTGAACTATTTATCCTTAACTTGGGCTGAAACCCGGTATTTTTGAATCGCAAGACAATTCCTGATCATTTCTCTTCGACAAATTTGTGAACCAGCTTTCAAAATGTTGATGAACGGCGAGATCCCGAAGATGATGAAGGCCATTAGATATAACAAGCTGAGAGATTTCTCGCTTGCAACGGTCCCGGTACCTGAGCCAAAACCTCACGAGATTCTTATCAAAGGTGATACATAACAACTCCAGACTGCAAGGTAGAGTCAAATCTTCTAACGTGTGTTTGTTCAGTCAAGTCCTGTGGCGTTTGTGGCACTGATCTACATATTCATGATGGCGACTTTGCCTCACGCATGCCCGTCATCACAGGCCATGAGACGAGTGGAATCGTTGTTAAGCTTGGATCAGATGCCAAAGGATTCCAATTAGGGGATAAGGTCACAGCTGACAACTCGGAACTGTGTGGTTACTGTCACCATTGTCGTCGAGGCGAGCTTCTGCACTGTGAGAACTTTCTAGGACACGGTGTTCATCGTGAGTCTCTCGCTGCTAAGACGGGTGTATTGATAACTTACTTTTATGTTGTTAGTTGATGGTGGATTTGCTGAATACTGCGTCTTCCCGGCTCACAAGCTGTTCCACTTTAATAAATTATCATGGGTCGATGCAAGTCTATTCGAGGCAGCGTCATGCGCGATACATGGCTTGGAGCAAATACAGCCTGCAGTGGGCTCCAAGATACTACTTATAGGATCTGGGCCGACTGGTCTATGTCTTGCCCAGCTTTTGCGCCAAAACGGTGGTCAGCATGTCGTTGTGGCATCCAATGCAGGTCCCAAAATGGATCTGGCGAAGAAACTTGGCTGTGGAGATGAGTACCTTGACCTGGATCGCAACAATCCTGATCCGCAGTGGCAAGAGCTCAAAAAGAAGCATCCTTATGGTTTTGACGTGGTTGTTGAAGCTTCCGGCTCAGCACAAGTGGCCGAAATGGCATTGGGCTTCGTCGCCAAAAAGGGTAAGCTCATGTACTATGGTGTGTACAAAAAGGACGCTCTGGTTACCGTTTCGCCATCAAAAATCTTCAGTGATGAAATATCCATTCTTGGGCAAGTATTCAAGCACAAAAATCAGCTTTCGTATTACTAACGCGGATGCAGGTCTTTCTCTCAAATGTATTGCCTTGGCACTAGCATCGATTATATTGAGAGTGGCAGGATCAAGGTGGACGGGATTGTAGACAAGACATTTAGTCTTGAACAGTTTGCGGAAGCATTAGATGCTGTCAGGAACAAGACGTGCATTAAAGCCACAATCGTGATGGATTAGATATTGAGGTTTATCGTCGTTATTTGGCTGAGGACCTAAGAAATGGGCTAGACCGGGCTAGCCTGGGGGTAATTGTCAATAGTCTGTTCCATGCTCCGCTCGGTACTCCACATGGGTGTATGCTAAATACGCCAATGCAGCAATGGTCTACTGCACTGTGTACAGTACTACGTATCAAGGTATTCCAGACCGGCTAGGCCAGCCAATATTGCACCACTCTTGTGGTTCCGCTCAAACATAATATGCAAGCCAGAAATTCGCCAACTGGGTGGCTGGGTGGCTTTAATCCTACATGTGCTATTGACAATTCATGGGCTAGTAAACCGAGGCTGAGTAATTATTTATACCCCCAAACTCACCTGCGCGATGGCTCACTTTCATGTAGTAGTCCAGCACTTCGATTCAATCATCAGACTTTTTTCATCGACTTCTTAATCTTGATTGCAGAAGGTTCGGACACAGCTTCCCCCTCTTGACACCCCGGCTCGTCTGCTTCTCAAAAAGGCAGCATGGATCTCCTCCCTTTTGATAGTTGGATTTACGACCTTCCCTACATACCAGAGGAGGTAAAGTCCAAACAAAGCTTGGTCGTCAATACACAGAATGCCATCCAAACTGAAGTCATCGCCGTCAATAAACAACTTGAAAAGCTCAAGCTTCTTCTTATCAACAACTCACTGTTGCTTTACATTTCGACGGCGACCCAGATGGACGATATTAAGTTGGTCGCCTTTACCTCCCAGATTGATGCGCTTCCAGCTGTAGCCGCAGCAGATCCCAGTTTTGATTCAATCACCGATATCACCAACCAATTTGGAGGTGAAACTGTTTTGAAGTTTGTGGTCAATATGGGAGACCTTGGTAAACAGATCATCGCAGGCACTGTGGAAGAGATGGCAAGCGAAGAAACTGAAAAGCTTGTCAGATCACTTAGCGCCGAGGCGTTGGATGTCGGAGTTACCAATATTAATAATGTCGCGCCGATACGGCCTTTAGAGATCACCTACGAAGGTGCTACTGAAGCAGTCACCGAAGCGGTGGTTAGGTCCTCTACTTCAGCCGCCCTTATATCCACGGGTGTCAACATCTTCGTCGCTGTCGGGATAGACACTATCTTTGAGGCAATTAACTTTGTCAAAAGCCAAGACCAGCTTCAACAAAAACTAGACAAGGTCAATGAGAAGATGAAAACTGTCAACCGCTATCTTGCCACTGTCAGCGGTAAATTAGGCGAAATCAACAGGAAGATCGTTGAAGAGATCAGCATTTTCCAGAGATTGGCCACAGAAATGAAGGGCCTATTGCCTAGTGACCAAAGACCTACTTTTTCGATTGACTTTCCCGCTGCGTTAGAGTCTCTTGATAATTGTCTTGCTAATCAGCAGCTCGCTGTACGTCAGTTCTCGCTTCTTGTGCAGCTGCGCTATTTCTATGGTCTAGCACAGAAGCGAAACCCCAATGTTAGCCAAAATGCGGTCATCGACGCTGTGCTAATGAACGCTCCCTATTGGACTACTCATGACATCTTGGAGCGCATGTGGTCACAGGTGTTGGCAAAGTATTCCGATGTAATGGCTAGGGCTTAGCATCTCGGAGGAGAAATCGAGCTAGCTTAGTTTGCTGGATACATCATACAAACTCGATGTGGCTCTAGTTAGAATAAAAAAAGGTCGATGCTCCCCCGTCATCGCACCCACGTTTCCTTTTGGGCCATTCACCATTTCACGAAATTCGTTTGTTCATGGGCTATAAAAAGAAGCGCGTCAGTGATAATTCAGATGTCCGAAACACCCAAACGAGTAATTAACCGCTGCGTCAGTTGCGGGCGCCTAGCTCACCCAGGCAGCGCGATTAACCGGAGGATGAGAATAGGTCACGCGAGCTACTGCCAGTCTCATTTCGAAACCAGGGCTATGGAGCGCATCCACCAGAAGCGGGGAATTCCCAATCAAATAGTACTTGACATGGGATAACAAATTCTCAAACTGGGGCTGTTGCAGGTTGGTTTCTCGTTCCCACGTCAAAATTCCATCTGGCCAATCAGCTCATCTGTATTAGTTTCTGATCTCTAGAGATCAAAGTTTTTATTTTTAGAAATGTTCAAACTCACGAAAATTTCTTCAATTAGGCAACTCGATGTCTTGCCCTTTGCTGAAGGTGGTAGAAGTTGAGACGCCAAGACGGTTGGCACGCGCTGTATCCCATTACTTCGGCCTTGGAGGCACTGAATAGGTCACACCGATACATCGTTTACCCCAGTATTGTTTAAGTTGAGTTTGGGCCTTTTCCTCTCTCATGATGGAGTCGGGTTTCGTCGCTTGAATGTGTCACTCTGCACGGCAAAACCGCCTTGGCGACCGCGGTGGAACCCAGAATTGAAGGAATGTTCAGCTATTTAATCTTTGGACATCATCCACCTTGATGAAAAAAGAAATTAACATATCAAGGTCTACTTCCATAACAGGGAGTACATGAAAATTATTTATTCATCATGACTGTCATATCAAGCTATGCGCACAAACGATGGTGCAAGCGTCACAGACGCTACATCAATCCATGCGGGATAGCACTTACTGCAATTTTTCTTCCTACCATCATCTTTGCTCAAGACGATGATGAACCAACTTCCTCTCCCTCACAATTCTCTGCGCCATTTGTGGACCAAGCAACTGGTCTTGCGATGGAGCGTTTCTTTGGCGCACGCACCTCGTTTGCCTTTGCTTTTGCTCTTCCTGAAGTCCAGACCGCGCCTGCGGGTTCTTTCATCGGTCAACTTTCCTTCCCTCTCGTCAATGGAGAGGGCTGGGGAGCTTTTGGCTTGACGGGAGACATGGAAGGCAATTTCATCCTTGCCGTCTGGCCGGATGGTAACGGCGGTGTCATGGCATCATTTCGCCAAGCTACCGATGAAGACAATCCTCCAGAGGTGACGGGAGACTTCCAGGTGCGGCCAATAGCGGAAGGCGTCTCTGTAAACACAACATCTCTCACGTACACCTTTCTATGTGAGAATTGCCTCGATGCCAATTTTGGGCTAGGTCCACAGGCTACATCAGGCGACGCTGTGATGGGCTGGGCTCTGTCTGAGCGACCGCCATTAGGTGATCCCGCAGACCCAGGCGCAAGACTGGGCTTTCACGAGCGTGGGTTTGGCCCATTCACGGCAAGACTTGGCAATGCCGCCACCGCACAATTTGAAGCAATTGCTGCGACAGCGTTGGATCCGGTTCCAGCCTCAGCAAATGCTGTAGCAGCTAGACCGGGAGCCTTTGAAGAGGGAAGCGGTGATGAGGATAGCGGGGACGAGCTTGGTAGAGATGATGACGATGATGAAGGAGATGTCAGTGACATTGATGACAACGGAAATGGAGTGGGCGGTGGAATAGCTGATGGTAGCACTAATGGAGGGGGCAATGATAGTGACAGCGATGATGATTGATGTGGATAAGGGCATTGATGTGTCTCAATTTATGTATTGAACTGTGCCTGCAACATGCCCTCTTCAGGGTACACGCCCAAGTGCCTTCATGTTACATTTTTTTATGGAAGTTAGTATCTTACTAAATGAGCCATAACTCCAGATACCAAATACCAAATACCAATACACGTAGTAATCCGAAAGCATAAAAATTAAACTATACCCCCTGTTGGTACGCTAGCTTGTGCAATCTTTAGATATTCTGTTAGCAGACACTCCAAAAGCGGTTCAGCGTGTAACCGCGACAGACTAATGGCACATACCGTGGTATATCCAGCTGCAGGCTTGGTACCCGGCACACAGTACCGAAGAGAATTTGGTACCAAGCCCTTCTGACAGCATCCAATCTGTCTGAAGTTCTGTGACCAAAGCACCCAGCTTGAATCTGCACATCTCATGTTGTTGGGGACGATTGATTTGCTACAGTCGGCCGCTATTACAATCAGCAAGCGAATACAATGCATTAACTTGTGCAACTTACAAGAAGGGCAGCAAATGCTCATTTCTGAAGCGACTGTCGCATCCAGGTCCATCCCAGTAGGGCAGCACCAGATTGCTAGTGTACCAATATGTGTGCCAGATGGACAATATCCACCACCTGTAGCCGTATTATATAGCGGCCAATGGCTAAAGCCACCGCCAGATGCCGGCTGGCCAATCTGACAGCTCTGGAGACCTCGGCGCCGAACCTTGTTAAGCTTCTTACAATTGCATTTAGAGTCTGAGGCTTTCTGCTTGACGGTGACTTTGACCTTGTCCGTACCCGCATCAGCAGTGGACACAAACAGAAGCAGGATAGTCTGTGGGTCGCCTTTGTCATTACATTTGATGGTGAGAATTCTCTGAGGTCCTGATACTGGACCACTTGTATACGGGATCTCGGTCCAGGCTTGATCATTAGGTCGTCGGTAAGCTATTCGCTGATGATAATTTGTAGATGCAGAAATTATAACTGTTTGGCCATCGTCTATCGAGATTTGAGAGACGGTGATGGTGAATGGGACGGTGTTCAACGTGACTGTTCCGACTGTGCCAGACGAGTCCAGCGTGATGGACTTGCGGGTGGGTACAATAGTCATTATATTGGGAATCATGGGTCCGCTTGTATCCTCAATAGCCTTGAGTGAGAACTCTTGGGCGAAAAGGAAAAAGTCGTCAGTAAATGTCCCTAATTTGGAAAGCCGGGATCTCTCTGCTGCGGGGGTAGCTGAGTAAGTTGTCGACAGCACCCAGGAATTCATCTGGGTTGGGCCCATCCTCTGTTCCATGGCTTGGAAAAACAATTCGGTGCTGTAAATATTCGTTTGCGCATATATCGGTTGAGAAGCATTGTAAGCGTAATCATACCACCACTCCATGTTGTTGTCTGGGTAGACGAGATTGCTAAAGTAATTGGCTGACCCATCCATAACCCATCCTGAAGAATGGTCCAGATTGTTCCCCAGATTGGAATATCCCTGTACGCAGTGGTACAGCTCGTGCGCGATTGCTTGCTTTGCATCGGATGGAACCTTGAATGTGCTCGTAGTCCATGCGTTATAAGCCCTCACTTGGCAAGGTGGTTGTTTAGCGATAGGGTACCACGTATCCATCAATGTAGTCCCACTCATGCCAGTCAAGATGACAACGATTTGCGGCGGAAGACGGGCAAATTTGCTGTAGTAGGCGATGCTTTCCGACAGACCCTCCTGGAGCACGGGTGCCGCCAGGCTTGTATCACCTGCCAACTTGAGCCATGTTGGCGTGTAGACCACCGTGACCTGGGTGCCGCTGAAAGTCTTTGGATAACTAGGGAAATAAGTACACTTGCCTGTGACGGTATGGCTGGGGAACGTTGAGCCCTTTTTTGACCAAAAGCTGTCGCAATCTACAACCTTGGCCCGAGCAAGGGCGATAAAGCAAAGAAGGGCGACATAATAGAGGTGCATCTTGGAATTGAGCTTACTGAAAAGTAGAGAGATCTATCGCCTCGGCTACATTAAATAAGGCCTGACATCTTAGTGTAAATGATAACGGGATTTGCCGTTTCCAAGGCTGAATAGTGCAGCGACGGTTGTCAGTCAGTAATGTTCGTGGCGACAGCTGAGCTGCCACCAATCATGCGGCGTCATGGCTGGGCTTTTTCGGTCGCACAGCTGAAATTTAGGACCTATGAGAAGCTGTGGACGACGCTATGAACGGAAAACCGGCATTTAAGAATTTGGCTGGACTGCCTAGCATGGGCCTAGCCTCCCTCATAGCGTTGTCTCTCACCGTTACGCCACATGTCAAACTGTTGAGCATCAACCACACTGCTTGAAGCGAACAAGGCAGACATAAGAGGTCTAAAACTGCTTGGGTTCAAAAACTTGATTAATCTATAGCAGGTGGTTTTCCAAGGGCAGCTCTGCAGATACATGCACTCGATAGACTGAGAAGAATTCTGATATGGCAATGAGACATGCCCTGACGCTAATTTAATTGCGGCCTTTCTTTTTGCAGCACTAATGCCTCAGCTGAATTTTGGCACATCACGGGGGACGCCACTTTGCCAGCCACCGACACCAACCCAGTGGAATTCTCGCAGGCGCTAAACAGAGGGGCACGCCACTTTAGGACTTTAAGGTTGTAAATAACTATAGCGCGGAATATCCCGTCACCGCCAAATCCAAGCTGTGGGGGCTTCAAGAACGCGTTCAGTTGTCCATGTGGCACAGGTGGAGTTGTTCGTTGTCAATGTGGAACCAGTACGACAGAACAGTGTCGAGCACAGCAACGTGCCTCGAGCATTCGCAGTAAATTACGATGCTCGTGAAAACCTGGCCAATGGAAAAGACTCATCTCAAGGCTTTTCACGCATGCTAGGAATCAAACAGCGTCAAATACAGTTATTACGTAATAACGGGGGCACATTTGGAGATGCCGCCTCTGGGACAGAAGGAAACGTTTTAAAACAGCCACAGTGAAGTGGCGAAAATTGCTGGTTTCACAGTGAAATTCCTTCTACCATTTCGTCCAACTTCAATTTTTGAATGTAGAATGTTTCCAGTGCTTTTGACTTGCCCGGACAAAGTCATCCTTGTTCGCTAATATCACAGTTTGCTCTAGGGTAATTCGCTAGCTTAATCAACGAATAAAATTCACCAACACAAAAAAAGATCGCATGGCTCATTCCCAGCTGCATTTGTTGTTCTTTGCATGTTTCGATTAAACCAATATTATGTCTCGAAAGAGCCTATTATTATAGCAAAATATTCCAGAAATGCGCATGCACTCCAATTTGATTACACACCACAGAATCATCATTAGCCTTGCTACTTATTTTCCCTAACCTTAGCAGCCAACCACTCCAGACCTTCTGTCAATCCTTCCCCAGTTACCGCGGAACTTGACTCACAATGCTGCAATTTTATTAGCACAAACAATTCCCTCCATTAAAGTGGTGCTGTGGTACCCACCCAGGGACAAGATTCGAGTTCGTCAAGAGCCAGCAATTTGGCGATGTCAGCGGCATCAGTTGCATCCTGTGGAGAAAATGTTTTAGTCAAATGATCTTTCCATCAGAAACTCGATCCAAAAAAGGCGATATGACGAGTACATACGTGCAGGTCGTTTTTGTTGGCGAAGACTAGCACAGGCACTCCCTGTAGAGCTTCCAGATTTACCAGTCGATGGAGCTCCGACCACGCTTCCCCGAATCGATCTGGGTCAGAGCTATCGACAACAAATATGAATCCTTGGGTATTATTCAAGTGCTCCTGAGCCATATTACGCAGCTTGTATTGGCCACTGACGTCATGAAAGTGAAAGGCTGTGTTCTTCCATGATATTGTCTCGATATTAAACCCTGGTGATGATGGCAAATAGGTTAGCCTAGGCCACAAGAAGGATGTGGAATGACGTAAAGGTGAAGGTGGAGTGCTGGGAAAGTTTTTTTGCAATATATCTTACCAATAGTCGGAATCGTTATCACAAACTGTCCAAGCTTTAATCTGTATAAAATTGCTGTTGAACCAGCACAATCCAGCCCCGTCATGACGACGCGAATTTTTTCACGTCTTAATAGAGGGGATGGACCTCCAGAGAGAAAATTACCCATGATGAAAAGATGCTGGGTGAAGTTGACAGTTAGTGATTTAAGCTTTGTCGGTTAGGGATTAATTTGCACAAGTTTGCGAGTTGCATCCGTCTAGCAGGAAGTGAGGAGAAGATTGGGGATGAATGGGGGAAAATGCGCTTGTCTGGGAAAAGCGATACCTTGCGAATCTTACGTCAGTATTATGCCACCCATAGAAGCTCGCTGCGCTGTCAGATACAACTTTGATGGGTGTGATTTTTGGATGCTGTCTTCCGAAACTGCACCATGTCCCAGCCAATGGCCGTTGACTATGAAGGTATATTTTTACTTGATATATGACGGGACGGGTTTCGATTGCGGAGGCCTATGTTCGCTCTTAGAGATCTGACACCGTCTTTCCGCCTTAAGAGATCATCATTTTCCATGACGCAAGAGTGCTCTCTTGTTGCGTCTCAAGGGTAGCTGCTCGTGGCCAGAAAAGAGGGCGAAACCTGGACTGGCACAGGTTAACCGAGAACGTCTCATGTCCTGTTCGATCTCGTCCTGTCGTAGTTTCATTGGCCATGAAAAGCACAGCCACTCTTGGCACTGCAGTCTGTCACACTCCACTCAAGTACATGGACAAGAAAGCTTGTCACGCGCCCCGGCCTTGGGTTGTATTTTGACCCGACGTGGCAATACGAAAACTATCAAAAATGCGACGGTGAGGGAAAGCCTCAACTAATCCATTGGTTAAAAAACACTGTACTTTTGTCTATATTGAGTATGGCTTTTTTCCCCCGGACGTCTTATTGTCTTTTCCTTTTGTTTTGGCCATTTCTGTTCATCCCATCGTCTGAACCAACTTCACATCGTGGTTCACCAGACCCACATGATGATGCGCTGTGCGTCTGGCCCTGCATCGCATCTGCAGGGATTATAAGCTTGATATTTCCGCCAATATCCGCCCACTTATCCCGCGTATGTGGATGTCACTCTCGTTTTGCTTCGGTCGCGTTTCAATTCTTGATCGACCTTGTCAAACATGAACTATCATGCAGATAGAGGCCTCCACGGTTGACCAAAGTCTTGGTTTCTCCTTGACACTGCTCGCGTACGTTATGCTTTGTGTCACAGACTATAGGGAGTTCAAGACAGCAATGCCGTACCCGACGTAGGACGTGGCATCGCGGGTTTGGATTGGTGCCCTCTCGAGCGGCAGCAGATAATCACGCATTAGGAAAGTCGCACTAGTGAGCACAGCCTCAATGAACTGATTTTCGGCCGCCGATTATCTCACTTTCCGACCGGAAGGTGACGTCGAAAACGTGCTGGTGTTGACACATGGACTGCAGCATGTCGATCACACCCCAACAATCGAGCCTCGCGACACTAGCCTCTGGTCCGCCACAACATGTTTGGAGAAGGAAAAGAAGAAACCAGGTTAATGCCTCATTATCAATCATTTATCAATCTTGTAACAATACGTATCTTTTATGTCCAAACGCGACTTGTTTGCGCCGCAGCAATTCGCTAGCCTGTCGCACAACTCACTGAGCTTACATATTACCTTGTCCCGTACCTCCACACTACAGATCTCCAGAACTCCATCCCCCTCTAAAAGTACCACATCAACTCTCTTATCATACATTTGGCACCTAAATGTTTCTTTGTTACCATGTGTGTCAAATTTCTGACCCCACCTCTGCCACAAGGACCAGCCTGCCAACGGGTTCCTAGCAATGCTGACACTATCATTGCTGAGGGCTCTAGCGCATACCTTACCCCAGATACAAGTACTGTTGCTCCGAGTATCATTGAAGAAAGCCCTGAAGAAGCCTTGCGGCCTGATCCAGGAACCGAAAACAACTTTAAAGTTGAAAACAACCCCTTTGCCTTCTCCCCCGGTCAGCTTGGGAAACTTCTGAACCCCAAATCTGTTTCTGCCTTTCGTGCACTGGGCGGTCTTCGCGGCATAGCCCGGGGCCTGCAATCCGATTTAAGCAGCGGGCTGAGCGTGGATGAAACATGCACTGCTACAAGCATCACCTTCGAAGAGGCTGTCAACCACCCGGAAAAATCTTCGTTACAGCAACCCCTGTCAAACTCGAGGCGAAACAACAGCAACACCCCATACGCAGACAGGGTCCGGGTTTTCAGACAAAATGTTCTCCCACCCAAAAAGCCAAAACCAATTTGGCAGCTCATGTGGATTGCCTTCAATGAGAAGGTTCTAATTTTGCTAGCCGTCGCTGGTGTGATTTCATTGGCGTTGGGTTTGTACGAAACATTTAGCGAAAAACATGACCCCAATGGACCTCCATCAGTGGATTGGGTTGAGGGTGTCGCTATTTGTGTCGCCGTCATCATTGTGGTGCTTGTTGGTTCGCACAATGATTGGCAAAAGGAAAAGGCTTTTGTGAAGCTCAATACCAAGAAAGATGATCGCGAAGTCAAAGTGCTTCGTTCTGGCAAGTCCATGATGATCAACGTCCACGATCTTGTTGTTGGCGATGTACTGTTTCTTGAACCTGGAGATGTCGTGCCTGTCGATGGGATCTTGATCGAGAGCCACAATCTCAAATGCGACGAGTCGTCTGTCACTGGCGAATCTGACGCTATAAGAAAAACGGCAGGTGACGAAGTCTTTCATCTTTTGGAATCGAAACAAGGCACTAGCAAGGACCTGGACCCATTCATCATCTCTGGCTCCAAGATCTTAGAAGGTACTTATCTCCCTCATTTTGTTTTCTGTACCCTAGAATTAACCCTTTTTAGGAATGGGCACCTATATATGCACTGCAGTCGGAATTCATAGTAGCTTTGGCCGCGTGATGATGTCAGTCCGCACTGACATTGAGGCCACGCCTCTGCAGAAGAAGCTTGAACGATTGGCCGTCGCAATTGCCTGGCTTGGTGGAGGCGCTTCTGCTTTGATGTTTTTCATTCTTCTCTTTCGCTTTCTGGGAAAGCTTCCGGAAGATACGCGCTCAGCAGCAGAAAAGGCATCTACCTTTGTTGATCTATTGGTTGTGGCCATTGCTATTGTTGCAGTGGCGGTACCCGAAGGCTTACCGCTAGCTGTAACTCTTGCATTAGCCTTTGCAACTACTCAGCTTCTAAAAGAGAATAACCTTGTGCGAGTTCTAAAGGCTTGTGAAACTATGGGCAATGCGACGACCATTTGCTCAGATAAAACAGGTACCTTGGTAAGTGATTGTGACACTCGCACCGTTTTACATAGTGGCATACTGAAGGGCTATGATAGACTACCAATAAAATGACAGTCGTCGCTGGTACATTTGGCAATTCATCTTTTGTTGAAGGCGACAAGTCTTCAAAGGAATCTTCAATCTCTAAGTGGGCTACGGATTTTGGAGCGAAGATTAAAGACTTGCTTATCCAATCTGTGACTCTTAATTCTACCGCTTTTGAAGGCGAGGAGAATGGTCAACCCTGCATGGTTGGGTCCAAGACAGAGATCGCCCTACTACAGCTCGTGAAGGATCACTTTGGCGTGCAGTCAATTGCTGAAGTGCGATCTAACGCAAAGATTGTGCATGTGATGCCTTTTGACTCGAGCAAAAAATACATGGCAACAGTTATCGAGCTTCAACCCCCAGGGAGTGGAGTTCGGCTCTTGATGAAGGGTGCATCGGAGATTTTGCTTGAGCGCTGCTCAGCTCAGATACAATCCGACTCTGTTGACTTTGACGGTGTGAAGATGTCCATTGAAAGATATGCTACACGATCACTCAGAACTATTTCACTGGTCTATAAGGACTTTGACCAGTGGCCGCCCTCTGAAATGGATGCTGTGAGCGCGCAGCAGGGCGATTTTGACTCCGTTCTGACTGGAATGACATTAATTGGGGTCGTCGGTATCCAAGACCCAGTGCGCCCCGGTGTACCTGAAGCGGTGCAAAAGGCAAGGGGCGCTGGCGTCACAGTCAGAATGGTCACTGGAGATAATATTGTCACGGCTCAGGCCATTGCATCTGAGTGTGGCATTCTCACCGAAGGCGGCCTCATCATGGAGGGCCCAATCTTCAGAAGGCTTTCAGACTCGGACATGAATAAAGCTCTTCCAAAGCTACAGGTTCTGGCTCGTTCATCTCCTGAAGACAAGATGATCCTGGTCAATCGGCTGAAAGCTCTTGGAGAAACCGTGGCTGTCACGGGTGATGGAACAAACGATGCGCCAGCCCTTAAAGCAGCTGATGTCGGTTTCTCTATGGGCATATCGGGAACAGAGGTCGCTAAAGAAGCTTCTCTCATTATCTTGATGGATGATAATTTCACTTCAATCGTAACGGCTTTGAAATGGGGTAGGGCTGTGAATGATGCCGTCCAAAAGTTTTTGCAGGTAGGTGCACACCGTCTCACTATGAAACACAAGTACATGGTAAATTAATCTCGACTGCAGTTTCAAATCACTGTAAACATTACTGCTGTGATTTTGTCTTTTATTACCGCCATGTACAGCTCTGAAATGAAGCCTGTGTTGAAGGCTGTTCAGCTGTTGTGGGTTAACCTGATTATGGATACTTTTGCGGCCCTTGCACTGGCGACCGATCCACCCACTGAAAAGATTCTTGACCGACCACCACAAGGGAAAAAGTCTCCCTTGATCACCGTGACTGTAAGCTAAGTCGTCTTACTGGTATCGACAAATGCTGATATTCGCGTTTTAGATGTGGAAGATGATCATCGGCCAATCGATATTCCAATTGATTATCACCATTGTCCTTTACTTTGCTGGTGCAGAAATTCTCGGCTATGACAGAAACAACGAGGACGAAATGTTGCAACTAGATACCATCATCTTCAACACATTTGTCTGGATGCAGATTTTCAACGAATTCAACAACCGGCGACTTGACAACCGTTTCAATGTTCTCGAAGGAGTTCACCGGAACAAATTTTTCATCTTCATCAACTTGTTAATGGTCGCCCTTCAAATCACCATCGTGTTCATCGGATCTCGCGTCTTTGAGATCAAGGATGGTGGGCTGACCGGTGTTCAGTGGGCAATATGCATTATCACTGCATTCATGAGCATACCTTGGGGGGTTTTGGTAAGGATATTTCCAGATGCGTGGTTTGCGAAAATTTCCGACTTTGTTGGGCGACCGTTTGTCATTGTGTACGGGTTGCTGCGCAAGGCTGGTACAAAGATGTTCAAGAAAAAGGCTGCAAATGAGCCGCAGCAGCCAAGGGATGTGGAGAACACGCCGGTTCCCATAATCCTCGAGCCATCTGAGAATGATACCAGGAATCAACAGCTGGGCGAAAAAGCCGAGAATTGAAATTGATGGCGTTTGACTTGAGAGAAAAGAGATGTATCCTACCCTCGTTTAGCGGACGGACTTTTTCGTCTTTACTCCCGATGCATGGACTTAAAAACCTGTCTTCCTGCGCACACATACTTGTACTACGTGCGCATGTGCGAATTCAAATCTAGAATATTTATATAAAAGCAATAAAAATGAGAAAATGATTTTCATTTATAATATCGTCGCTTGACCGTATTTGCTCTTGTACATAGAAGCGTAGTCCTCGAATTAATACATTTCTGTCTTGCAATCTCAAATCCCCTGGACTCTCTCACGTGACCCAGCTAGAGAAGCTCCACCTATCCTAATTATATTGGTGGGAGTGAGCTGATTGCAAACATTTATTTGGGGGCCAGAATAGGCAGAATACCCCTCAGTAAAAATGTGTCACACACCGTAGACAGCTTCAATAGCCTAGCCTGACCAACGCGGTGATGAGACCATCTAACCGCTATTGGGTTTGCCACGGCCGACCTCAAAGGCATCAGACTGAAATAAGGTTCATCGGACCGAAATAGAGTCAACGGACCGCAGCCGGGTCAACGGACCGCACAACAGCTAGGCTAGCAACAAGCAGCTATAAGAGACCTAGATAGACCCTTTAATTGAGAGGACAAGAGCTTCTACATGCATCTGGAATCATAGCCATCTATTGATAACATACTTATCGGGTTTGGTATGTAAGCAACATACATTAGATATGCTCATAAAAACTATTGTAGTTCTATTTGCTATAGCTTATGAGAAAAAAAGCATCTGATACGTGTACCTCCAATATCTCAAAATAACCATTGCCCAGCCTAACCTCAACCATCACTACACTGAGGGAAGATTAATATGTTACAACCGTTCAGGGATCAGTCTAACAGTAATGCATCTCGGTCTCAATAGTAATACCAAGTAAAATCAAAGTCAAGCGCGTATTGGTGACATGTTTGGTTATACTCATGTTGCTATCACAAGAATAACCAACTGTTAACTTGTTTCAGTATGGATCAGAAACACACCCCACTGACACTGTCTGCCAAGGCGTGCTACTATTTCTTGGCGATGTTGATATCGATCGGGACAACAGATCGCGCTGCCAAGATCTTGGCGCTCAACACCCCGGCAGAGGTACCTTTTCAAATGGACTACAATTCTCGACTCAGTTGAAAATCCAGTAAAGCCTAAATCGGCTCCAGAATACCACTGCGTGCGGCTTTATTCATCAGATTTACTAATATGTACGGTGCTAGCTATACACGGCGCCAAGATATACACAGGCCTCCGGCGCAACTCATGCAAGAATAAAATTTATGTTACAGTTTAAATAAAAGGATGACCCAGATTATGTGTCCTTTATACCCCCAGCTCTTAAGCAGGGCATCCAGATGAAGGGTAGTTGCAGCTTCCACCGCTGCTACCTCCGGTAACGCTGACGCCAGTGAAGGTAAAGTCGGAGCAAGATCCATCGCCGCAAAGGATGTAGTAGTTGTACGCCGATCCGGTCGTGGTACCAGTGACATCCTCAAAGGTGATGCCGGTGATGGAAACGCCGTTGGTGGGCTCACCAGTGGGTCCGCCGTTGAGGTAATCCTGCTGGACATCAATACCATACTTGGTGATGCCAGACATGGTCACGTTGCGGTAGGTAACATTGGCAACAGTGCCAGTGGTGCCGCTGTTGGACTTGATGCGGGCGCCGTTCTGGCTGTCAACAATCTGGGCATTGGCAAAGGTGACTCCGTCCACAGTGTTGTTGCTCTTGCCACCGATGGATCCAATACTCAAGCCGTGTCCTCCGTAGCAGTAAGCGCCGTCGATGACAATGTTGGAACCGGAGGTAACGGCGACACAGTCATCCTGGTTGTGAACCCAAATGTTACTAAGGGTCACAGTGTCCGAGGAAGAGATATCAAAACCATCAGTGTTGTGGGCAGCTGGGTCTCCGTCGCTGCTGTCGTTGGGCTCGTCTCCGTCCGAGTTGTCCAGAGTGATGTCGCTAACCTCGAAGTTGTAGTTGTTGTTCATGTAGAAGCAGTGGGTGGGCCAGTTCTTGATCTTGAGACCAATGAGCTTGGCGTTGTTGGTCTTCTTGACGACGAAAAAGTGGTCAGGCCTAAGTGGAGACGAAAATTAGCGTTGCGACTCTATGAGGAGAAGGTTATTCTTACTTGGCGCTTCCGCCGTTGGAGCCCTGACCATCCCAGTAAGCAGGGCCATTACCATCGATAACGTGGCCCTCAGCACCCTGGATGGTGATGCTGTCACCAGAAACCACGATGGGGTCAAAGTCCTCATCGGCAGTGGTTCCGAAAGAGGTGGTTCCCTCAAAGGTCACTACAGCACCGGTCTGGAGGCTCTGGAGGTCCAGAGTGGAGGAGGCCGGGACCGACAGGTTGGAGAGAACAATGTCGGTGCAGCTGGCCACAGCAGAGGAGAGTTGGGCGTACTCGGTGACGGTGCAGGCATTGGAGCCAACAGAAACAGTGGCGACAGGGGTAGAGACAGCCGCAGCGGGAGTCGAGTCAGCAGCAGCTGTAGACTCCACGGCAGCAGCCGACTTGGTCGAAGTCACAAGAGTTGAGAAGCCAGACGACCTGGAAGGTGTAAAGGCAACAGCGGGGGTAGAATAAGCTGATTCCTCAGAAACCTCTGAGGGCGTCTGAGTGGGCGTAGCGATGACGGTAGCGACTGGGGTCGATGCGGCAACCGCCGAAGTACCAGCTCCAGCAGCGGTCACATAGCACGAACAAGCGCTCGAAAGATGCTTCACGTTTGCATCACAGGCAGAGAGGAAGGCCGAAGGCACAGCATCAGTGGCCTTGACAACGCTGGCAGTAAAGGTCGCGCAAAAGGACTGAGCCTCAGCTGCGGACGAAACAAAAGCCCCACCACAGGCGTGCGTTCTCCAGTTGGAGCAGCCAAGCGCGGATGGCACAGCCGCCGCGAGAAGACAGACAGACTTCATGTTGAAAAAAGAGTGAATGTAAAAATAAGCAAAAAAAAACTGACTGAGAACACAAAAGAATGACAAGTCACCACTATCGAGACACACAAAAGCAGGCCTTCAAAGTGCCCTCTCAGCTCTTTTTACTTACTTATACAGCCGCCGCAACGGAACTTCGGCACCGGGGGCTCCACTGACAGCGACCGGGATGCCGGGGCTGGTGGCTCCCAACAGCACTGTAAATCCGCGTTTGCAGGCCCCTAACTAATTTATCCCGTTTCACAGTACGCCGTATCTATGCCCTGAGCTTCCCACACCGGCCGTAGTGCCTCCTCCAGCACGGCATTATGAAAACCCACCAATCAGCCGCCTGCGGGGCCCCCCTCAGGTACGGTGGGAATCGCCAAACGTCAACGTCAGCGCCTGGCCTTGACGTGTTTTGTGGACGAAAAAACTTTACAATCAAATTCCCTGCAAGAGGCTAAGGGCGCAATTTTGCATTTTTGATTGAGTTGGGCCGTCGTGTCTGGTGACATTTTCGGTGGGTGCTTGTGAAGATGTAACATTGTGAAATGTTAAGCTTATATACCGGATGAACATCGTGACGCTTGGGCGACGTACTGTGCAGTCAGCACTTGGCTGGTTTATTTCTACCTGTCAACATCTCATCGCAGTCAGTAATAATTACAATAATTAGTACAGAAGCATATGACAGGACCTTCAAGGGTTTCGGATAGTCGGAATGCATCGCACCCAGGCCGCGCGACTGGCCGGTTGGTTCACCACCCTGCACCTGCACCACAATTTGGAGCGAAATGAGCGCTTTTCCTTGTCAATTTCTCCGTTGCCCGACATCAGCACTGTGTAATCTTTCTGAACGCTGGCTCAAATCGCTCCGGCCAACAGTCGCTCATAAAATTGGCAACAAATGATCCATAGAATAGAAAAGTATGCGAGTCGGAGATTCCTCAAAAAGGTTATCCCGAATATCCTAGCTCCAAACCTTTGCACCAGGCTCGGTGACCGAAAGCACCCTATCCATTTTCCAATAGAACTGCTGCGCAATATAGCTCTGGTCCCTTTTCACAAAAATTCATGATTCAAGTATCCTAAGATAGAAGTCAGTATCTTTAAATCAGCGACACGTACCTGTGCCTTCATTTTCCACGAAGCGATATCGAGCCCCACAACAATGACTTCAAACTCTGCAGAGCGAAACTTCATCGAGCCAAACATTAAAAAGGTGTAGAAGGTCATTTTGCCTTTGCATTGTGCCACCCGACCACAACCAACCTTGATGAATCAAGAAGCCATATTTTGTCATCTTCGGCTTATGCAATCACCAGCAGTCAGGCCAACTATAAAGCATAGCCTCACCTTCCTCGATTCTGATCTCCTTCCTTCTTCTCTTCATCATCCAAGTACATGGGTTGTTTCCTGCTCTGTAAGGCTATACGCTGAGAGAAGAACTTTGCTAGTTGAAAACTGCTATCATTGACCACTTCACTTCTCATCGGGTTCGCCTGGTGAGGGAATCTTTGGGCCTCTTTTTCCATTGGGAATTTTTCTTTCATTGCGTTTGGCTCCCTGAGGGCTAGCGTGAAGAAGGAATCCATCGGCAAGCGGGATGCATAGAACGCGCCGAGTTGTCTTGATACCGCCACCAAATTTGTACATACCTGCAGCCAAAAATCTCCCATTGCACCTTATACACACTAGGAGTGCAGTTTTAGGACGTGATGAGGAATCTGATCCGCTATTAATCAGATGCTGGTGGTAGTCAGTGTGCGACGTTGTCCGCCTCGAACCTGAGCGACATAGCAGCGATGACGATTTGTCTTGATATGGACCGTAGAGAGACGTCTTAGCGGGATTTTCCCGCCTAATGATGGGTCGGAATGAATACGGGGCCAAATCATTTTGTTCCTTTTGTGCGCGGTTGGGCTGCCGTCAAAGCAAGCCGCGGTGTCATACTCAGCACAGCTATTCCAACAGCCGAACCCGATGCGACACCCAGTTCTGCTCGTCAGCTAATCATCGTTTGCGTCTCTCCACGTTCAAGCCCATCAATCTCCGGATGAATGTTGCTCCCTTTCCCTACCACCCGCAAATGTGTGGCGTCGGCAGGATGACTTTTGTTGTGGTGCCATTTTATTTCCGGTACGAGTAACGAGAACGTGGCTTTGATCAGCAATATTAAAAATAACCATGCTACCAAGCGTGTATTTGGGTCGCAAAGCTCACTGTGGCTGCTCTCTGTCTGACCAGCGGCCGCTCCTCCAAGCTGAGCCATTGGATAGGACAATCTTACCGCGCCAGCTCTAGGTGCATCAGCTTGCATTGTCAGCCCTGCTTGTGCCCCGTTTCATAAAGAATTGTGCACAGAAAAATTAATGAAATTCATCTTAAAATTTCACTATTACAGCCACTACTTCAAGTCAAATCTTTGCCTTATTGTTGTTTCGTGTGGCGGTATTGATCTCGCTGTCAAAGTAGGGGCTGAGTAACTTCATATCAAACCATCCCTTGTTTAAATTTCTTGATGCCACGATAAATCATGGTATTCACCCTTTTTAAATACGGGAATTATAAATTCGCCCATGAAATTGCCCTCAGACCGACAGTCTGCAGATAATGAACAGTGTTGATGGATGGGTTACGGTTGCGCAACTGTCGGTATGCTTCGC
Organism: Calonectria hongkongensis; assembly: GCA_017140755.1. NCBI lineage: Eukaryota > Fungi > Ascomycota > Sordariomycetes > Hypocreales > Nectriaceae > Calonectria > Calonectria hongkongensis. The sequence goes on from JAACJA010000006.1 coordinate 968,548, forward strand.
AAAGAATCGATGCCACGTACATATCCATGACGTGAGAGCTAAAAAACTTACCAAATTAATTGCGAAGGACTTTTTAGTATTCACTAGTGAACCAAATTTCTTTTACGTGGTATCAACCTTTGGCATTTCAGCGCCTTGAGAATACGGCCTGTCGGAGAAGACGGCCCATCGGCAAAATCGGCATCATCAGCTCAACTTAAATGCTTTGTGTCGTGCGTTTTTGTGCTTATTTAAGCCCTAGCAGCCCGACGTCCAGCGCTAAGAGAACATGTTGAGGTCTCATGCTACGACCACGTTGGGCGGGCCCCCAACCGTCAGCTGCATGATACACCATTGGATGGAACAGGATGGGGGCTTTTATATCTGAGCCTCGCGCTACGAATATATGGTCGTTAGAAATGTTATATAAAAGAGAGTGTAGAACGCTTCAATTCCTAACGGCATCATTACAACAGCAACTCACTTCAATTCAAAGCACACCCACCTCATTACCACAAATCCAAATCATCTCTCTATCAAGATGAAGTTTTCTCTGCTTCTCGTTTCCGCTATTTCTGCCATCTGCTCGGCCCAGGGAACAAACCCAGTCGCAGGCACTGTCGACCCAGTATGCGCCGCAGCAGTTACGAGCTGCTGCCAGTCTGGTACCAACTGTGACCAGGCACAGACCTTCTTCGACACCATCTTTTTCAGCGGAGTTGGAATGCTTGACTGCAGCACCATTCCTATTGTCTTTTCCGACAGCATTGATCCGTTCAGCCAGTACTGCGCTACACTTAACGGACCGGTTCTCTCTGCAAGGTTGGTTAAGAGCTCAGATTGTATTCTTAATTTATGAGACGGCAACTGACACTTTTTATAGCTAAATTAAAACTTCTATAATTTTCCAAGGATTTTAGAGCCTACTATGAGAAGAAGGAGGCAGTTTTAGCTACATGATGCAGGAAGATTGTGTGTTAACGATATGGCCTGGCAAAGTGTTGGGACGGTCTCTCTAACTGCAATAGCTCAAATAGGCAGCCAACATTCACTAGTATCCAATTATAATGGTCTCCTAAGCCCTTTGGAAATCTCTTTGTGATGTGGGAAATTGGCCATGCTAATACCATCTGAATAGTAATTTTACAGGCAAGTGGGGGGTGATTTAGCATTTTCTTGGGCAACGTGAAGCGTGACGACTAGAGCTTGTTACCAGATGCACGGAATTGTTTTATAATTGAGAAATGAAAGAAAAATAATCAGCAATACTGAAGAGAGAATTGAAAAAAAAGTATGAGTGAAAGACTTGTCCTGCATTTGAACTAATAAACCAAAGCAAAATGCACGTGTATAAGCAAACTAAGCCGAGCACGCGCACTGGCCACTTCACTGTGACTTGGGCAGACATTCGTCCCTCCAAGAATTCTCTTCGCTGCATTGTCTCACCCTAATTAATGCGAAGACCTCATTTCACTACACGTTCGGGTTGAAAAAAATAAAGATGCTTAACAACAAGCACAAAAACAAAATTTAGGTCACGGTGGGGGTCGAACCCACAATCTCCTGATTCGTAGTCAGACGCCTTGCCATTGGGCCACGCGACCGTCCTGATTTGATGGTGGAAAATCCAGAAATTTCATTCATACAGCAAGAACTCCGGAGGTGTAGGGTAAATTCTGGTTTTTTTTGGCCGAAGCGCCGCAAAACATCAAAATATGTCAAGTTGAGGTGCCTATGAATACTCTTAGAGATAAACAGTATTAAAAACAATCTGATGAAAAATCATCATCCCAATAGAGGCAAGAGTAAGAATCATCCATCATCGAAACTCGTAGAAAGTACAGGGAGGGGAAAATAAAAGTTTTGGGGTCTACCATATGTGTAACGGGAAACTTTTCGGTCAATGAATACAGTATTTTTATTCGACTATTTCATGAAAGAATAGATCAGTAAGTCTGTCCATGGTATTGCTAGAGCATATTGACGATATATGTATTTTCGTCTTCCTAATGACCCTCAGGCCCCTTTCCCTTCTCTTCTGACATGACAGTCAAAATATGGTCTATAGTTAAGCTTTAGGCTAGTCCAACCACTTCAACTTAACCGATATTTAGCTTATTCTGCCTTCCTATCATATTTTCCACGATGTTACAAATTTCTGGGTGTCTGGAGCCTTGTGCTTAATCTCACAGCCCAAACCACCGGCTACTGTTAGCTCAAGCGACCGACAGCTTAAAGCTGCCAAGGGTTGATGGGGCCGTTTGAACCTTACATTGTTTGTTAATGATAGATTGAGGTTCGAGAGTGGTTTCTGGAGTGGTTGGTAGCTCATTCTGAGGCCAATTATCGCTATTTCCACAACATGCAACAAAACCGGCCTCAAACCAACTGATACCATTGGCCTTTACAGAAAATTATCGGCTGATCAGGGACCGGGTTAGGGCCAGCGATCCGGGAAACGCGCTAAGGCTCCATTCGCCTTGGCCTGCTCCACAGTCTAACCGGCAACGCGTCCAGTTAACACCCTAGTCCACCCTGGAATCCCCAAGTCAGCGGGCGTTCACAGGGGCGCCTGCCTGTGCGGGTGGCTTGGCTATTCCCAATCCACTACAAGTTTGAGAAAGTCTAAGGGCCTAAATACGAAAAGAGCATCATGGCTCGGGATGCTCAAATGAACTGGATCTTGCATAGCCAGTTACAATGATGCTTCATCCTTTTTTAGCTTAACCGGCGCACGGTGTCCCCTATTTCGAAGATCCCGTTTGCAGCCCTACCGGGCAATACCCACAAGTCTTCCCTTGGCGATCACTCGAATTAGTGGCTTCCTGACACATGGACGCTCATACAAGATGTGTCCCGCCCATGTTATTGCCTTCCCTTACTTGGATTTAAAGTCGGTAATAATTCCACCGAGCAATATTCCTTTCTCAAAATCTGGGCCTGGATTGTCCGTCTTGATGCGTTGGCCAGCGTTGGGGTCGAGATGCTTTGGCGACAAGTTTTTATGCTTCTGGTAGGGTCGCGCCAAGTGCTCTGTCAATCCTCACTCAGCGATGCCATCACCGAACTTCCCCCCTGCGCTGTAAGTATTGTAACGCCTTCCATTCTAGAAGATCGACACTTATTTGCATCATGTAGCTATCTTGCTTTACGGAAGCCTTCAGTAACGGCCCATGCGGGGTCACAAATATGACATGTATGTGCACCAACGACTCATTCCAGCTTCAAATAACGGCATGCGTCTCGGAGAACTGCACAGTAATAGAAGCACTAAGTACAAAGATCCCGATTTCGCTATAGAAAAATAATCTAACAGCTAATAGAAACTAAAAATGTCACATCAACAACATGTGGTGCTCCCGTTCGCAACGTCCAGTGGCAATTTGCCATCCTTACCGACACGATGGGCATTTTATCAGGGACACTGGTGATTATGAGGTTTCTCTATAAAATTATTTCGAAAGTGGGACTTGGTCTTGATGATTGGTTCACGCTCGCCACGTCCGTCAGCGGTGCTCCAAGCCAAGCTATTGCAATATACGGTATCGTAGCCAACGGACTCGGTCGCGACACATGGACTTTGGCACCCCACCAAATCCAGATTCTCTTGAAGAATTTCCTGGTAATGGAAGTCCTTTACTACCTTCAAGTAGCGTGCATTAAGAATGCCTTCTTGTTTTTTTACTTACGGATTTTCCCCTCCACGCCTGTTCGCCGAATCCTATGGGGCGTTATTGTTGCAAATAGCTTAACAGGAGCTGTTTTCATTTTTCTTGGCATTTTCCAATGCAGTCCTATTAGCTACTTCTGGACCGGCTGGGATGGAGAGCACAAGGGAAGATGCTTAGACATCAGCAGCCTTGGGTGGGCTAATGCTATATTGAGCATTATTTTTGATCTGTGGGTTTTAGTTGTGCCCCTGTGGCAACTCAAAAGCCTCAATTTGGGTTGGAAGAAAAAGATTGCGGTCGGGATGATGTTTTCGGTTGGTATATTGTACGTCACTACCCTCACCTACTCATTGCTTTGCGTGATTGCTAAACTTTTCACACAGTGTCACCATTGTTAGCTGCCTCCGACTTCGATCGATTATCAAATTCAGCCAGAACTCACAAAACCCGGCATGGGACTTTCATGACGTGTTGATGTGGTCCGTTATTGAGATAAATGTGGCTATGGTCTGTGCTTGCATGCCAACACTCCGCCAACTTCTGGCCCACCTTGTTCCTGGCATTATGACAACGACGAAACGCTATGCTAAGAATGACGAAAATGGGCAAGAGAATTCTGGTAAAACGGAAAGTTCTGGGAGGCCAGTTTTGCCAAACAAGACGTCTCATGTGAGAGGAGTCCATGATCGGTCAGGTTCGGAAGGCAGGCACGCACAAGACGTTCTTTCGGACGATGAAATTTCGCTGGTACCAATGAAAACGAGGGATTATCCAAGCATCAAATCGGAACCCTCGATATAGCCATGACCCACTCAGAACTTCCCATGATCAAAGGCCCTAGTTGAAAATACGAACGCGACGATACCAATGACGTGCAAAGGACCATTAATTGAGGTGGCTGATCGCCTAGCAATGAATCTATTTTAACGCCTAGTTGCCTTTGAACGAAGGTAGCCATTATTACTGACCCAACAAAATCGGTCAGTGTGGGAATCTGTAGCATTCTGGAGGCTGGCTGGTTGTTTGTATGTTAGTATAGACGTGCTATCTAGGATCCCGTTTGCATCTGGTATTGTCACTTGACAAGAAAATTCGACTGTGATTACGTGGCACTAGCTTGTTCGGGGAGAAATGATGTTAGGGAGCAAAGCGGAGTGCGTGCTGTAACGAAACATGATCAGCCGAGTGACAAGCTTTTTTTCAGTAGAGGAAAGAAACGGCACGAGGGGCTCACACCGATCAGTGGTGAATAATACGATAATCTTGTATGTCTCTGGCTTGGTCTCTCTCGGGCTGCCCGTGAGTCCCAGAGCCACCAGAGCCGCTGCCTAACGTTGATAGGCTATGTCTCTGCGTTCACAATTGTGTGGGTTAACCCACACCGCATGACAGCACTCGGCGCTCTTTATTGGCTCCGCAATTGTGTAGAGCCACAGCAAATGTGGCTCTCAACTTGAACCGTATCCATGCGGCCTGACCTTGCCTAAATTCTTTCGCGCCTAATTTTCCAATTTGTCTTGTGCCCAATTAGGTGACTATCTCTACCCTGTAACTATTGGGGCATTATAATACGCTTGCTGCCCATGAAACCAGCAATTGAGGGCCAATAATTGGACATTTACCAACCATGAAGTCTTCACACATTTTGGCATGCACCAACACTCAAAATTTTGAATGGCGACTGCACAAGGATCCTATTAAAGACAAAGCTTATCGAGCATTAAAAAAGTCCCCAGTTTCTGTCGCTAGCGATGATTTGCTTCATATGTCCAGTCGGATCCAATCATTCGAGTCCAAGCGACCCCAAACACCGCAGCAAGGCCCCCCACGCACTGATCTGTGTCTCGACCTCCCCAATGAATATCAACATGGGCCGCGTTTTCCTTCTGATCGAGGCGGAATTGTGGACATCTACGACTTCGGCGCAGCTGACGTGTTTAGTGTGCCTGACGTGGCAAGCCAGTATGGCGGGGATGATTACCAAACTACGGCTACGTCATCCGAGGTAACCCAATCCTTTTTTCTGGAAGCCGACTATCCACTTCAATATGCACGACGTGGACTCATGCAGTCTATATCCGATGACATACAAAATTGGATGCAAACGGCCACATGTGTCGCGCCGCCCGACAAGAGACCAATGCCGCCAACGGGGGCTAAAACTACTGGCTCCTCACAAAAATCGACTCTTGTCGATGAACACTCCTTAGAGGATTTGGATACCTTTGTCATCTCCAGCACAGCAGGGTATCACCATCTGGCCTGCCCTTACTACATATTGGACCCCATAAAATATTTGCCTTGCTTCAAATATCATGATTTGCTATCCATCGAGGATGTGATTCATCACCTTGGAAAGTTTCATACCGAGCCTCCGTATTGCCCTCGGTGCCGCCAAACATTCGACGCCGCAATCGATCGTGACCGACATTTTTATGCGGTGAGATGTGAATACCGCCAGTCACCTGAAATTGATGGCATCACAGCACAACAAAAAGCCGATTTGGTCCACCAAGACGATTTGAGGCTTGACGAGAGGGCGCGCTGGGAACTTGTTTGGGCGATAGTCTTCCCTGATAAAAAGCGACCTTGCTCGCCATATCTTGACCATACTATTGAAAGAGTAATATGTATTATTTGAGATTACTCAACTGATCGTGGGTTGGATTATATCTCAGATTACTTAGTGAGTTACAATATTCCACATGGGGATAGGAGCGATGAAATGCAAACAATCTCCCGCTGCATTCATTCATTCTCAGTGATTTATTAGCCAAACATGGATACACGTAGAATTAGGTCGTTAGAGTTCAGCTTCAATTGAAACGTCTTTAATTAAATTAGAGTCCCCCACTCGCGCATATAACCTTTGAGAGGTGTATGCATGATCCGATGTAGCGCAAGCCTATTACGAAAGCCTTCAAGATATAATAATGTTATATAATGAATGGAATTCTAAATATGTACAACCTTTATTGAATTCTTTTCCATCACCTTCCATAAATTCCTCAGAGTTTTGTTTTTATACAGGGATCTAGCAATATATATATATGAGTAAGAAAAGCCCTAGACTATGAGATTACATCAAGTATATGCGCACAAGAATTGTTTATATAGTCGCATCCTATTAAGACTGACCATAATGAAATTAATTGAAATTATAATGTATCGTGTTCGAAATTATTGGTCATGTATTTTCCCCTTTAGCATTGAGTGTTCAACTAGTTGGGCGGTGTACTTGCGAACCAAGAAGCGTTAGACCACGAGTAGTAGATGTTCATGAGCAAGAGATGTATTTAGAGACACTACTGATAATTAAGAAAGAAATCTGAAACGTATCAATGAGAATAAAATGCTAAAGAGTGAAAATTGCAAATAATGATGTAAAAACGTTCCTTCACGGGCGGCTTAGTATAGTCCCCTTATTCAAACTTTGAAGGGAATAAACAGTTGAATGCTCAAACTCTCCTCATACGATTGATAATTACCATAAAAAGGGATTTCCATCAAAAATTTCATCGTATGCATCGGATTCTACTATGCTCTTTTGAGTAGTTGAATCATTCTGCAAAAAAATAGGATTAATAGTTTCACCTAACGTGAAGTTTGATGTCCCAGGAATGAAATTTGTCCCTTGATAGTTCGAGCCGACGGTATGTATATCAGTAAAAGAATTGGAAATCGTAGAGTTGAAGTGACTGTTTGGGGTAGGTCGTAGCGCAGTACGAACAGATGTGGCTTCAGCCGACATCTCAGCCGACGACATCGGCGCAATGCCTGCCGTGGCAGAATTATCATTGAAAAATTCATGATAGGACCAATTAGAATTATTTACGTCATGGGTCCAGACGGATGGGGATGGAGACGTGGTGGAATGGTACATAGCGGGTGAAGCCCTATTGGTATTGTGGTCTCTTGGTGTGGGCTGCACAGATGCCAAGATAGCACGGTTGGGTTCTCTAAAACGTCGCGGAAGCGAGTTGACAGATTCAACCATGATATGTAGCAGCTGATTCCTAAAATACTGCACAGAATCAATATCTGTCTGGGTGTTAAATGATTGTTGCAACAGAGCTGGTAGCTGAGCCGTAAGTACAGGCTCGGCTGCTGTACGAACAAAGTCGGTGATTTCGGAAATGCTATTTTGGACAAAAGGTGATGGTGGGGGTTCGTGTCCTTCAAAGAATGTACTCCACATCCAATACCACTTTTCGCGGTCGTTTGAACCCGGCTGGGGCTCGTTCAATAGCTTCGCTTCTTGCTCCAAAAATCGTTCAAGCCTTGACTTTCCTTCCATGTCAATTTTGATCGTTTGTTGTTGACAAGCGCCTTTATTCATATGTGCTTCCCAAGGACGCTTTGACTGCCATGTGGTCAAGCACCTTCCACAATAATAGTGATTCTGGGCTGTGTGACACCGAATGATGTGCTGTTTGACATCGGAGTAGCGGTGGAACGTATACTTTTCTCGACAACGGCAATAGCGGTACGGGTCCAGTTTATAAAAGGGACATGACCAAGATGCGCCGGCGGCCTTTTTCGGCTCACCACGATTGCCTTGGTGGCTGTCGCTGTCGTGATGTGCGGACTGTTGGCCATCACGGGGCCAACCTCCCTCATCATCGCGGCTGCAATGATTCAGCTTTGAACCATTCGTTGAATGAATATAACTAGTCCCGCCGGCAATACCATTTGAAAGAGATGCATTGGGTTGGTCGGTGGTACCGGCTAAGCAGGCGATGTCTGAGAATAATGGCACTAAAAGAGGGGCGCTGAAGAAATGCATGCAGCCTTTCAGAAACATTGCGACAGGGCACCACCTGCATTGTATGAATACGCGGGATGAAAGAGTGCGGCAAGAAGACAGGTTGTTAGTCTTCTTGCTATGAGGAACTCCGAGCAAGTAGGCAAATAAATTGCTTCTTTGGAGGCCTCTGGCACGGGGGGAGGGGAAGTAGGCTGCCACAGAGGTCTCGTATGGCAGACCTAGGTGAGAGGACTCCAGTAAGCGGTGGTTTCCTGTAACTTTAGGTTCCTAACATTGCGGCAACTTCTCAGTAACTTAACTGAATAAAATCGGCTCGTGGAGCCTCATCCCGAGTGCCTTTGCATCACAATTGGCTGCGCAAATGCGGACAGTACAGTTGAGGCCTGTCGCTAGCGAATAGAAGGAGCCTAGACTGACCGTCTGCGTAAATTTAACCATGGTCTTTCTTACGTGTGGCGGTGTGCTGGAGGGATCAGTACCATGTTGTCGGTATGGCTACCTCGCCGCTCCGTATTCCCGTACAGTTGGCAGCGAAAGCTTGGCTGGGCATCGCCAAAATAAATAGCCCGATGATCCACTTGCGTGAGTGACGTGGGAATCAACACGATTGAGCGCGCAAATGTGAGGACGCAGCTATTGGACAGTTCGAGACTAGCTTTAGGATGCAATCGAAGCGAAACAAAATGTCTAAGAGGTATTGGTAGGGTAAATTTTCCGGCATCGGCTACTAACAACCAGGTATGCACGATTGCCCATTAATGGCAATAGTCACAGATGAACATTTCAAGGATCCGGTACCCTGGCTGCTTCTGATACGCCCGTGAAACAAGATTCTACGTGCTCATGCATACCTAGGTGAGGCTTCTTTGCGGGATTGGCTCTGAAGTAATGCCATCGTGTGTGCAAGGTATTGGCCGCAGCACCCCGCAGAGCCACGTCACCGTAGCGCCAATCAAACAGCCGTGAGAAAGCCCAACAAGAAGGCCCAAGCGCGAGTCAGAAGCCCGATCTATGATCTCGAACACCAATTTTCGATCTTGGTTTTGACCTCAAAATTGTGTAACAAAAATTGTATGTTGTAATGCTACTCGTGCTCTACTGAAACATTTCAACATAGTGAGTTAACCGCATGTAGGATAAAGCGTCAAAACACACCATGACTTTTATGACACCATGTCCCCCTTAGCACGTCGAGTAGCCAGTCATTCAAATATGAGCTCAAGCTTCCGGTCTCACTACCTGATCCCCGGAAATCCACAAGATCATGATGGTGCCTAGTTTTCGAGATCTGTACGTAGTTGCGTCTATAAATAGTGACACAAAGTCACTGGTGCATTAAATTACGTGCATGAGTTTGCCACGGGCTTTTTTCACCCATTGGAGAGGGGGATTCTATAGCCACGCGCAGTAAGGGCCCACTGGGTCAAGGGATATAACTGGACAGAGATGCCATTTTTCAAGTGATGATCGCCATGCTCAATGCAGCTTGCACACAAACTACGATGTGGATACGCATCTTCCAGTTTTATGAGATCATTAGTGTATTTGTTGCAGCCTCGCTGCTACACCACGCCATGGTCACTTTTCCGAGGCCGAGAGAAGAAAGGAAGACTCTGGAGCACGCATGTTGTTCTGTAATACCACTTACCCGAGCTATTAAATGAACAGGGTGTTAGAGGAGATCTGAATGAAGCTGGCATATTACTAGCGTCACAAAATAGACATCGGTTTACGGGTTTGACATGTACTCATATCCATGGAAGCTTGCAATTTAATTACAACTCGAAATCACCGTCTGAACTTTAAAATATTCATCCTACACGATTCCCGTTCGCTGTACTAACACCAACAAGGATCTAACATGATATTGTGTTCGGCAAGGAATTATTACATATGAATCTTTGACAAATGTCGTTAAAACTTGCCTTTTTGGATAGAGGTGCGGTGGGGTCGGATCTGAGGACGCTAAGACGCCGAACAAGGGTACATTGCGTCAGTGACCAAGGATTTCAACCAATCGATTTGCTAGGATATATATTTCGTTCGGACAAAGGTGCCATGCAGCCACGAAGACCCCACTGTGCAACCCAGAACTAGGTAAGCGGCATCTTGGGTTGAGGCCGAGGCCGGAGTGAGTAAAGGCGGGACTAGTCATAAATAACTGTTCAAGTCGATGCGTTTGAGATTACATCTGGCACCCCTCTTTCAGATTTCGCAAGTAAGCATCTAAATTTCTTCTGAAAATAGATTTGGTCCTGGGCTGGTGGCAGTAATGAGACTCTAAGTTGGCTATCTAAGACGCACAGCGGCCACCATCGATGGCCCAGATTTGTCCCGTGATATGTCTTGTCTCGGAATCGTCTGCAAAAAAAGCCACCACGTTGGCAACATCGCTAGGTTGCCCAAAATCCCCCATAGGAATCCTCGCCTTCAAAACTTGCAGTACTGCCGCATCAACATCTGCAAGGGATGTCATTATCGTCCCCGGAGCGACAGCATTGACTCTGATGCCCTTGGCGGCATATTCGATTGCAGCGGCTCGCGTCATCATTATCAGGGCACCCTTGGATACCATGTACGGCTCTGAAAGCTCCCACCGACGCCGTGTTGATGACAGCCCCAGAATTATTTTTGACCATGATTCACAATGCAGCCTGCAGAACAAGGTACGCTCCACGTATGTTAACGCCGAAAACCTGATCAGCAATTTTCACGGGATATTCGTGCGTCAAAGCCTGAGTACCCACAATGCCGGCGTTGTTGGCAAGAATATCGAGGCGCCCGAATTCTGCTAGAATCCAGTCTTCCATTTTCTGTACGCTCTCCTGATCCGAAACATCCATGTGTTTGCCAATGACTGTAGGACCAAGTTCTTCTGCCAAACCTAACTGCTTATTGGTGATGTCTGCGGCGATGACAGTTGCTCCATCAGATGCAAGGCGTCGAGTTATGGCTTCTCCAATGCCCGAGCCGGCGCCCGTAACTAATGCAATTTTCCCTGTGAAGCGAGCCATTATGAATATGAAACGAGATATGGCGAGGTGCAACAATGGCGAGTGAGGTTTTCACGGTGGAAGCACCATTTCGCTGAAACCTAGGCTTTCTACGGCCTTTTTATAGTGATGGAATGGACAAAAAAAGGTAGTTTACAAGGATTCTGCTTTATCTGGACATACCCCGTACGAAGCTCCTGCTTCAATCTTCTGTGCATAAATACCATTCCTTTCATGCAGCATCGTTGAAACACTAGAGAAACAATTAGCCAATCCAATCCCAAAGGTTAAATCAAAGTTACACCATGGTAATGACGGCTAAAGACATATCCTAATAATATCATCCCGACGAACAATATTCGCAGAGAAAATCACATCTGCGGAGGAGCAGATGATGGTATTGCCACGAAGCAGCAACGCTAGGTTGCTACAGTCAATGCGTTTCTCCACTCAAGTCTAAATTCACGAGTATAGAATGCATTCCATTCCCGAAGGAAGTGATGATTTCCAAGCCTCTTCAGCTTATGAAAAGCCATCACTATGTATGTTTTGACATATATCAGTGCTCCCATGGCGGGACTGACCCTTGTTTTCCTGCCTTTCGTTTACATCGCCTGCCAATGCTTTTTCTCTCCTCTCTCTAGTATTCCCGGTCCTTTTCTCGCAAAATTAACCAAACTATGGCGAGCATATATCACATACCGTGGCCAATCTCATCGTGACTATATTGCTCTCCACAAAAAAATGGAAACGTTGTTCGAATTGCACCTAATGAGTTGTATGTGAATCAAAAACCCTTTCTCAACCATCAAACTGAACGATCTTCAAAGGAGCATCGCAGACCCGGCAGCCTTCAGAGAAATATACAGTGAGTACTTCAATCCGAATTACGCCTTAAATCTCACCATAGATCTAGGAGCTGGAAGCAAATTCAGGAAATCCGCATCATATAGCGTAATTCAACGGAGCCGACCTTTTGACCTTGTTAGCGAAAGGGTAGAGAAAGTCCACTCAGAACAACGCAAACTTGTCGCTAGACCATATTCCATGGAATCCATGATTGCCCTTGAAGCCAAGATCGACGATGTACTTCGGTTGTTCATTACTCGTATTGATGACATTACCGGCCGAACTGTTGATTTTGGACGTTGGATACAATTATTTGCATTCGGTAAGTACTTATTAACATCGTCAAGAATTCATCTACTAAAATAGTGAACCCTAGACGTGATCGGAGGCATCAGCTTCTCTAGAACATTTGGCTTTGTCGAAAGTGGGGATGACAATGGCTTATTTGAGAGGGCGAAGAATACTCTCTCATCCATAGGTTGGCTCATGCACACGGGATGGATTTTCCGCCTGCACCAAAGACTTATGCCTCTTATTGGTAACTGGTTGAAAGCCAATGATCGTAACGGCTTCTTCTTCCAATTTGCCAATCAAGAAATCACAAATCGAAAAGACCGCGGTGGCGACTCCCATGATATCATGTCACAGCTTTTCAACATCCAGGCCAAGAAACCGCAACTACGGGACTTGGATATCGCTTTCATGATGACGAAAAACGTGTTTGCTGGATCGTATACTACTTCCACGTCTTTACGTGCGATATTCTATTTCTTATTGACCCATCCGCAAAAGCTTGCCAAACTGGTTCATGAGTTAGATGAGAAGAAGACTCAGGATCAATTAAGCGACATCGTTACATCTAGTGAGGCTCAAACTTGTGAGTATCTGCAAGCTGTTATATACGAATCGTTGAGACTTTTCCCTCCATTCGGAACACTTCTCGATAGAGATGTTCCAGTCGGGGGCATAGAGATTGGCAAATGGCATGTTCCGCACAACGTGAGTGACAATTATCTTTCATTTCTTGTCACGAGATATTTAATGTCTAATATTATTCTATAGACTGTGGTCGGGTGCTCTGCTTGGGCGATCAACCGGGTCCCTGAGGTCTGGGGCCAAGATGCAGAAGAATTCCGACCTGAAAGATGGCTGGAATCGAATATTGGGGATTACAGTAGGTGCAACCAAGTTGTTTCCGCTATAAAAGATCCAATAATTAATCTTCAGAACGCTTCTTCTTCTTTACCTTTGGAGCAGGATCACGTACATGCATTGGCCGAAGTAAGATTCAATTTGACCTTAACACTGGAAGTTACTGATTGGATTTCACAGACATTAGCTGGCTTGAGATAGAAAAGGCAAGTAAAAGACAATGCTCGTGGTGTAATTAGCATATTCTAACAATAAATTAGCTTGTACCTACACTGTTGCTTCGGTATGAGTTGAAGTTGGCACCAAATGCTCGTCTCAGCGAGGAGTGTGGGTAAGTTGCAAAAGGACGAGTGTATCAAAAATGATCCTATGGCTAATTTATTTTAGAGCTACCGTGTTCCTCCAAGGACTAGATTTGATAGTCAATATGCGAGGAAGGTAATTATGATACTTATGGGATGCATCTTATGTTCGTAATCTTCGTCCCTTTGAAGTCCCGCGCGACATGCATCTCAGTATTGCAGCTATGAGTCCAAGAACCAGGCTTTCAAAGTGTAATGATAGCGAGAAAAAGCCATAACATTTATCCTGTACGCTTTCTCAAACTCACTTCATTATACTGCAAATGGTTGAACCGTCGAGTAACCTCTGAAATATGAGCCTATGAAAGCAATGTGAATGCGTGAATACCTAGCCTATTGACTGTATAAATGAACAGTATAAATATTCAATACAAATGCCAATATTGTTGCCACAATAAGTTTACCCAATCATGGGTGTCTAGTGGAGTTCCGGAATCTGGTTTGGGCTAAAAACCATGACCCACAGAAGCCCTGGCAACGCTAGCTCGACCAACCCCTTCTCTCAGCGTCTACTCCAGTTGGTTGTTGGGTCCTCGTGATTTTAGTGCGCTAGTCAGTGTACATAAGTTATTCTCTGCTCAGACGAGTCTTATTTTACATCCCAAATTTGTCTCAAGCAATAAGTATCAAGTGGTCTTAATGACACATAATGGCTTTACCTATCTATCGCTTTCCTCCAGAGATTCTAGCCGATGTCTTTTCGCTATTACCAAACCTCGACATTAAGAACTTGCGGTTAACTTCATCCTTCTTTCGCGACCGGACCCAACTAAGTATCAAGCGCGTTTTCCTGTCTCCCAACCCGCGCAACATTCAGGTTCTGCGTGGTGTAGCAGACCACGACGAACTCCGCAAAGGCGTTACAGAACTTATTTGGGATGATGCAACGCTCAGAAAACATCGCCCAAGAATGCGCCATGGCTACGACTTTGCATGGGACGAAGAGAACGACTGCCCAAGCTGGTTTTTGTCCTGTAGAACCAATATTGAGGAGGCCGAAGCTCGCTGGAGAGGCGATGTCGATCGGCCAGATATAATTGCGAGAAGGAACCAATGGGAAAATCTCATGTCACTGTCTGATTCGTGGAAGTACTACGAAAAGCTGGAACAGCAACAGGAGGAAGCCATCGCGACCGGCGCCGACCAACACGCCCTGAGATACGCACTCGCACGGTTTCCGTCACTCAAAAGGATCACAATCACCCCAGCGACCCACGGGTTCGTATTTCTACCTCTTTACGAGACACCCATGATTAAGGACTTTCCATTTGGGTTCAACTACCCCGTACCGCGCGGCTGGCCAATCTTTGAAGGCGAGATGCCTTTGGAAGCGCCCTCTTGGCATGATGCAAGCGAAGAAACCAAGGACCAGTGGCGTGGGTTCCGCATCATTACCCGCATCTTGGCATCCGAAAACGACCATAGCGTGTCCGAGCTAGTTATAGATGTCCATCGCCTACAAACAGGGCTGAACTGTCATATCTTTGACAGGCCGTGCGAAGAGTACAATAATCTCAAGAAAATTCTTCGGCGGCCAGGGTTTCGCCGTCTTGATCTTGCACTGCATGTCGGTGGAGAACAGCATTATAACTGGGGATCCATTCGCAGCGGTCTCTTGCGAGAGGCGCTTCGGGAGGCGGTTGACTTAGAACACATCAGCTTCCATTCCGACGTTCAAGATAGTCAGGACGCAAATTTTGACTTTTCATTGCGCAGCATATTCCCCATTGAGAGATGGCCACGCCTGCGGCACTTTGGCTTGTCGCAGTTTATCGTGACCAAGGACGACCTAATTTCTTTCCTCTCCACTCTGCCACCTAAGACACGATCAGTCGAACTAAGCTATCTCTACTTTCTGAACGAGAGTGGAACATTGCGCACCTTGCTCAATGAGATGCGTGATAACTTGTCTTGGAAGGATAGGACGGCACACGAGAGGCCAAGGGTGGCTATGGCTGTAGATGTGCGTGGTAATGTGATGCCATGCCAAACAGTAACGATCAATCAAGAGGTATGGTCATTTCTCTATGGCTGCGGAGAGAATCCATTCCATTATCAGAGCGGCAATTACCTCGGTTACGGTTATGGTATAGAAAAGGATGAATTCAATCCAGCTCATAAACGGCCTTATGCACGGCGCTGGGATCTGATCAAACTTGGTATTGTGGAGCGACAGGAGTGGGACTTCGACCCTGAGGAACAAAGGGGAGATTGAAGGTAGTCTAAGTTGGCAGGAGGATTGGCGTTCGTTTCTCCAAAAACCCACTATCGCTAAGGGGGGTCTATTTAGACTGTGCATGTTTTATTTGACTCGTTCCCAATTATTTCCATTATATGTTAATTCCAATGCAACCATAGACATCAAGTTCAAGATCCCAGCCATCCGTCTCGACAACTAGATTCTATGAATGAAAATCTCCTGGTGAGATGTTGTTGGCCTGGGTAGCACCCCAACATGCATCATTGTGAATCACTTTGAAGAACTTATGACAGAACTGGGTCACTCCCGACTGAACCGGGCTAGGAGTGGAAACATCACTGCTATTAGTCGTACTACTAACTGTCATACTGACGACAGACGAAGTACCCTTTGTTGGGGCTATGGTACTATCAAACACATCCTTACCGTGAATTTTGAACCCTTGTTTTTCCAAAAAGTACATAAAAGCATGGCGACAATATCCAATCACTATGGATATGGAAAATCATGGTCATGCTCCAGTTGCCACTGCCGTCGCTTGACAAGATTTACGTCCGCGCATGAAAAATCATTTTGATTTGGGGCATTTTTCAATTTCAGTTAGCTATGCACGGCCTACGGAATCAGCAAACAAATACTACGTTACCCCGGGTCCTCGAGGCCGTGAGGGGCCTGTGATGACGCTAGTGCAGCATCGCCTTTGATCAAACGTTTCATCCAGGGGCCATTTCCGCCCAGTAATGCCGATGAGAATCAATGCCAACCAATCAAGCGAGAGAGACATGTACGGACCTCACCAGGTGTACAGCAATCTGAGAGCAAGCGCCATAGTAGGGGACTGGAGAATGTTTACGACGTCCACGAATGAGCCCGAGATGACGAACTTCAAGATTTTGCCATTATTTTACAAATATGGAAGTTGCCGTTCATGGCCGAATCTGTGGAGAGCTAATTTACAGTGAGTCTAAAAAAAGGTCCCACTTCGTATTCTACCCTCACCCTATACCTAGCTAATTTTAATGCATCGTTTTTTTTAAGAAGAAAATCCTGATAGCTAGAATAAAATTAAACTAATATTTAAGATTGTTAATAAAATCTTGAATAGTTGTATTGTTATACCTAAAGTTTTAATATTTTATGTGTTTGCTATTCACATCGTAGGTTCTCCAATCTCCAACAAGGATTTGCTCCAAGACTGATTCATGTGGACCGGGCGGGATTTTCCCAGATGCGTAGGATGCGCGCTAAACTAGACCCCCGGGACTCCCGATCTTGTACGTACTCATGTTCGCGTAAGACTGATTTAGAACATAGAAGGCAGCAAGATCTTAGATCTACAGGTTCCACTGCCTCATTCAAGACAAACTAGAGTGGTTGACAATGCATCTCGTTTTTCTCGGCAATATGTCGGGGACCGCGCGTCAAGTGGGTCTTACCGACTATCATCATAAACGCACCTTCTGGATGATCTACAAAAGGACAAATCAATTACGCACCCCACTTCTATAACTCAGACATGCAACTGCCCGATGGCTTCCAAAAGGACAATTAATTACGCAAAACCCTTCTCTAAGCCATAAATGTAACTGCCAGATGGTTGACAAAAGGACAAGTTAATTACGCAACTGGTTTCTTTCACTCCACCAACGCTTCTGCTCGGGAGGAATTGTGAAGCTGGTCAGAGCAGATGACAAGGAAGGTTCAACTATATAATTACTCAAGACGGAAGTTTATCAGATATAGATCTAGATTGAAAATCATCAACTCATTTTTCTCTTGTTACCTTGGCAGATGTCAAAATGGTGTCATCTATGCTGATATTTTCGTCTTTTGCCGGGCTAGTGTTGGCATCGGGCCCACGCTTACAAGCACGGTCAGACTCCTATGACTACGTGAGTGAATTATGCTCTTGTTTTCACCGACTCGTGCTTTTTCAGCAAATGGAAATGGCTGACTTCAATTCAGATTATTGTTGGAGGCGGCACAGCTGGCAATGCCCTCGCCGCCCGTCTCAGTCAGGGTCTCTCATCATCCAGCATCCTCGTTATCGAGGCCGGTCCCTTTGAAGACAGCCTTGAAGCCATAAATATTCCGGGGAAACGTGGTGGAACTCTTATGACCCCCCTTGACTGGGTAAGTGGATCCCATGTTTGACCCCTCGCTCTTCCCTACGTCATATGTCTTCCTCGGAGACCAGGATAAGCTAACTATAATTCCGTACAGAATTTCACTTCAATTGAGCAATCCACGCTTGGCAATCGCACAGTGTCGGTCGACCGAGCTAAAATATTGGGCGGCTGCTCAGCGCACAATGGACTGGTTTGGAGCCGTGCGGCAAAGGCGGAATATGATTCCTGGGAGCAGCTCGGGAACGAGGGGTGGAATTGGGATTTGATGTCTGCAGCGATGCTCAAGACCGAGAATTTCACTAGTAAGTTCTTATATATCGATTCAAAAAGGAATTTCAAGCTAATATGGGTCATCAAAGATGGACCTTCTGGCTCTGGAACATCAGGCCCCATCCAAGTCACGAGAAACCGATATCAGACCCCACTTCTTGACTTGTTTCAATCAAGCTGTGAGTCCGCAATAGATATTCCTGGAAGCAACTACACTCTGCAGGGAGACAACATCGGCGTTTCGGTCGCGGGTCCTTATGCAATCTCACCGCTTCACTATAACGCGTCGTACAGCGCCAACGCCTACCTCTCTCTGGGAGGAGACAATCTTGATGTCATGACAGACACAATTGTTGCCAAGATCAACATTGAGCAGAGCGCATCGAACTCTAGCGCGTACAAAGCTACTGGTGTCACACTGGATGACGGTACAGTGATCACGGCAAACTCAGAGGTCATTATTTCAGCTGGTACAGTCCAGAGCCCCCAGTTGCTTGAGCTTTCAGGAATCGGTCAGATGGACATATTGAGTGCAGCCAACATTTCCACCTTGATAAATCTTGAAGGTGTTGGAGAAAACTACCAAGGTATGTTAATTGTTAGATGGATCTTTTTGGTCCCTCTTGCTGGTTCTCCTTTGCACATATTTTCGCATTCCAAAGATAAAAGCTAAGTAACGGGGTTTATTAGATCACCAGGCTGTTGCCCTGGCGTATCAGCACGCCGAAAATACATCTTACATTACAACCGATGACCTCAGCTACAACACCAGCTTTGCGGACGAGCAACTGGATCTATGGTACGACGGCGAGCTCTCAATCTATGACATCTATGGCGGCAACGCGTTCGGGTTTGTGGATTGGTCTAGACTAGTGGGTGAGTCAGAGACCCAGACACTAAAGGATCTTGCCAAGAGCGCCGTTGCGTCTGGCGACGTGAAGGACGACGTGATCACGCGAATGAGGCTCTCTCTGCTGAATGACACCAGCGTTCCACAAGTCGAGATTGGCTTCATGAACGGTCTGGCGGGCATGCTGCCGAGCGATGGCACTACACCAAAATTCTACACCCTCCAGGTCGGGCTCGAGCACGCGCTCTCCCGTGGAACTATCCATATTAACGCGTCGAATCCTTCGGGTGACCCCATCATCGACCCAAAGTGGTTTACGAACGACTACGACATTGCGGCCGCCGTCGCAATGACCAAGTACACGCGAAACATCGCCAACGTGTACCCTCTCAGCTCGGTCACGGACAGCGAGTACACGCCTGGGCTGTCGGTGGTGCCGAGCAACGCGACTAACGATGAGTGGTGGTCGTCATACATCCAAGGCAATATTGGAACTGGCTACCATCCCAGCAGCACATGTGCCATGCTGCCACGTGCGGATGGTGGCGTGGTGGACAGTAACTTGAAGGTGTATGGCACAGAGAACTTGCGCGTGGTAGATGCCAGTATTATTCCCCTGTTGGTCTCGGCTCATCCCACTTCGCTTGTGTATGGCATTGCCGAGATTGCAGCCGAGAAGATTATCGCAGCTGCAGCATAAGTGTAGAATATTACTATTGCGGCTCTGTGGTAGAAAAGGGGGGCAACCCTCTCCAGGCATGTATTCAAGATAGAAAAATACAGAAGACTGGAAATAAGATTATCATGAGCTCGCACGATTACGAAACTAAATACTTTTTCTCTTTGGAAAATATTACAGACTACAAAATCCTTCATCTATTTGATCATCTCTGTGTGAGGGGGCAATTAATGAGGCGATTGACCCGGACGAGGCAGAACCGCGTATACGAGGTGTTAAGGTGAGCGAGAGCATTGTCATGACCCATGACGTCATTGGAAGCAGGCAGGATAAATCTCGGATGCCCCGCTTGAAAAAAGTATACCAAGCTTGGCGATCATGGTGGGTGAACTGGATTACAGTGAGCGAGCAGTGGTCCGAGAATAAGTAATATAGCTAAAATATACAGATGAATTAAGCTTGCTTATAAGGAATGGTGTCAACCAGCTTTTAAATATTTTATCAATTAATTTCTTTTTAAATGTGCAAATAAAAACTGCTACATTTTCTTGTTGAAAATCCATGTACGCACAGAGACCGTGGCTCAAAGTTCGTATGAGATGGGGCGTTTAGACTTTTTCCGTTGAGTTTTACTCGGCTTCAAGCCTTTCAAAGTTCACACCGTCTTTTTCCCGATTGTTCAATGCGGGGCTGTGTCAAATGCACGTTCGTCATGAGACTGGCACAATTGCGCCCGATTTAGTTATTTGGAAGCCATGCCTGTAACCGTCCACCGGAGGTGATGAATAGTAAGACTCAAATATCTTCCTAGGTCAGTCATTTGTCTATGAGGATGCGAGAGAAATGTCCTGGTTTAGTAAACTTGTCCACATCATGTAAAGGATAATAGCGTAGGGATTGGTTGTCCTCAGCCTTATCTGACATGCCCCACACATTGACCTGGATATCCCAGCTGACAAAGGAATGTAAAAGTTCGAACTGTTCGAAACCAGTGCAGGCGTGAAATGGACCTATGAGATCAAAACGTGAACTACTGATTGCGATTTTAATTGTTAGAGCTGTCGAACTTTTTGGAAGGTATGAATTCATGCCTCACCAACTTGCATCACTCAAATATGGTCAATGCAAACATGTCACTACCAGTCCTTGAACACACTTTCGTAGCTATTACAGTTTTGACCACTGTATTGCATAGTAGAGGCCCAAACAGCTTTCAGACTTTTTAATTACCACACATTCAATAGTAGCAGTAAACATCTTTTATCTAGTAGGAATGAGTGTTTTCTGCGTTTCTTCGGATAGATCGGATCAACCCCCAATCCCTGCTCAGCTCCAGTTCACGAGAACTGTTTAAACTTTCTTAGCAAGCCTCAGTGTCGAGATATGTCGTGTTGGTAGCTGGGCAAAACTGCGTACTCCACCTCGGCATGGCGCAACGGTAACTAATATGGAGAACGGCGGCATATTTTTTCTTCATACAAAATCATCTCCCAGATAGCGCTTTTGTGTTTCATCAAAATGAGATCCCTAATTTTGCAACATGGGCTTTTGGATTTTGCCTCCAAGGCTACAATCATTGCCTGGGCAATAATCTTTCTCGTTGCTGTGTTATTCCAAACAATTTATCCAGGCGATGACCCTTATCGCTGCCGCGCCCTACTGACCACTGGCCGCTGGGTCGATCCTCCTGATGAGAATGGAGACCGGTTGCCGTTTTCAAAATGGCAACCAGACGGGTGTTTGCCTCATAAATATGAATCTGAAGACATCCAACAATGTCTGGCCGGTCGCCAAATAGTGATTGGTGGAGACTCTACATCGCAGCAAGTTGCCAAGGCTATTGCTAGAGTTGTAAGTAGTGATTACTTCGTGCCGCCATTACCACCACATCTGAGGCTATAGATCCACTAACTTTTATCAATAGCTAGATCCAGAGGAGGCTGAACGTGATTTGGAAACTCGACATAGAAGAGTGGTATGGAAACTCCTCTTTCGTGGAGTGAACATCACCATGGTTTTTAATCCATACATGCGACTCAGTGGCAGATGGGATTACGACTTGTCAAACCCTGAAGGCAATTTCTCTAGAGTGGAAACTCTCACTGAGGAGCTTGACCTATTCATTAAGGAAAGGGATAATCCGGTTTCTATCGAGGATCAAGTTGGACCTGCTCTTGTCGTTTTAACAGCCGGTCCTTGGTATACTTTCGGGCAAAATAACACTGAACGGGATACGTGGATGGACACATATGCGAAAGACATCAGGAATATGTCGAACTATCTTCAAAGTTCGAGAAAGGACGATTTCGCTTCTCCAATCGACTCCATGGATGGTAGGGGAAACCAAATCTTCTTTATTCCCCCAATGGGTCCATGTTATTTGAAACACGACAATCCTCACAAAATCTCCGAAGCCCACGACATTGTCAAAATGAAAAACTGGTTGCGGAGAAGTGAAGAAGACTTGAACTTCCCTCTTGCCTGGGGTGTATCCGCAACCGTTGCCGACCAGAATAAAACATTTGTCGATGCATATGGCACAGGCTGGCACTATATTGATGATGTGGCGGAAGCGAGAGCCAATATTTTACTCAATCTCCGCTGCAACGCCAGACTGGACCGAATTAGGCAACGCCCAACTCGCGGGAACTGCTGCACTGATTATGGCAATAAACCCACAGTACAAACATTTGTCGTTGGTATTGGCCTTATGCTCTTGGTCATATGCCTTTGCTGTGAGCTTGTTGCAGCAGTCCATCGCCAAGTGGCTTTCAAAACGATCCTGAACATGAATGGAGTAGGAGCGCTTGCATTGCCTCTGCTAATGGCATACTATGCTGACAACACCCAATCTATGGCAAAGGGCCATAAAATATGGCGTCTTAGTGATTTCATTCTTCTTTGCACTCCTTGGATTGTGATCGGGCTCCTTACAATCGCGAGATCACCACCTCCACAGCCTAGGTCGGGCCTCAGCGTTCTCAAAATCGACCAGCCTTTTCTACCGTTGCATCAAATTGATGAATGGAAAGGCTGGATGATGCTTTTACTTATATGCGCTTATTGGGTCAGTGGAAACGAACCGACTCAGCTCAAAATCACTACCCATATCTTGATTTCAGCATATTTGTTCCTGATTGGGTACGAAAATACCACGTACTTGCTGGTTGAAAAAGATTATTCTTTGACTTACATGACTGGCACTGTACTGCGTCTGAATCTTCTAACATTTTTAATATTCCTTTTCGCCAATACGGACTATTTCCAGTACCCATACGTTCCGATGGCTAGTTTCTGCTTCCTGGTCGTATGGTTCACCATGAGCATATTTCACAAACGATGGAATCACAATACAAAATTCCTTCTGTCCAAGATATGCGCATCGGCCTTCTTCATAACATTCATTGTCAATTTAACTCCACTCCTCCGTTGGATCCTTTTTCTCGTACGAAGCGTTTTTAACATCCAATCGGATCTGGAGTTGTGGGAAGAACAATTGCAAAAAGGGTTGTATATTGTATACGTCGGCATGTTGCTAGCAGTCACCAATGATAGGATCCAATATGATCAAAGTCCGAAGCTGCGAGGATCTCTTGCCTTATTCAGCGTGTTAACCCTTGGGTACTGTTGGAATTTATCGAAACGTGATGGATTAGAGTTCAATGACTACTATCCTTGGCACACATTGGTGTCAATCGCCCTGATCCTCGTCTATGTTGCTGTTAGGAACGCATCACTCAAAATTCGCTGCTACCATTCAAGAGTGATGGCTTGGATGGGCCGGTGCTACTTGGAGTTATATATTCTTCAATTCCATCTCTTTTCAGCGGCGGATGGTCGTGGTGTACTTCTCACAGGTCTGTTTACAGGCGATGGCTCATTACTAGCAGATAGATGGAGGGATTTGATCATTATTACACCCGTCCTGATTTACGTCAGCTCTTACGCAGATAAAGGAATTGCAAATGTTGTTAAGTTAATTGTCTAGATGTATCTATTCAATACAGAGAACAGAGTAAGGTTTATCTGATAAGCTTCAAGTGCAAAAGGAAAATAAGAAGTTTGACCATAATAATGATATTTATTAAAGAATTTCGTCCTTTGTCCAACAGGTCCTGTTTCTGTGGAGGGCTCGGCAAGTAAATTGTACTTCTACAAATTGTCACCACACCCGAATCTTAACACCGTTGGTCATCTCTTCTAGTATTCCTCCAAATCCTACCACACATACCAGTATTTTCGATCTTCAACTAATCAGTGCAAACTTGAGATCCTAAGAGCGAATCAGCTTTTGAACAAATAGCAAGGCTTGTAATGATATTAACCTCCAATTTGTCGTCCAAATTAGTACCTGTTCCTTGGCCAAACGCAAACCTGGCGAGTTTTCTTTTCTTCTCCTGCAAGCGCGAGACGTTCTGATTTTATTAGAAATTCTCATGGGCATGGCAAAAAGTCTGGGTATCAAAGGAAATTGCCTTTACCTCTTCCACTGTATCCTGCATGATATATCTAAACACTACTACCTCTCGAAGTTGGCCCATTCGTAAGGCCCGAGCTATTGCCTGCTCCTCAATTGACGGGTTCCACTGGGGTTCAACGATATGAACAACATTGGCGGCGGTGAGGTTGAGCCTATTCAAAACATTAGGTTCGTTCGTTCGGCCTGGTCAATATTTTGATCGAGATTAAGAATACCCAACTGCTCCGGATTCGATAGACATGAGGAGAATGGTTAAACTTGGATCGTCTCTAAAGGCGTCTAAAAGTCTAGAACGCTCCAAATAGTTTGTGCGGCCGTCTACCACAACGTAACTTAACCCTGACTCGTCGAAAACCCTCATCAGAAGGTCTAAAGTCGAAGTCCAATATGAGAAGACAATACTGTCCAAGACGTTAGCATTTTATTTTGGACATGAATCAGGTCGAACCAACTGTTTGCAGTTCTTTTCGTGGTTGAGAATGGTTTCAGTGACTTTGGTCAACTTTGTTGAAAATGCTGGAATAATTGATGTATCTCGGATAGGGCTTCTGGTATGCTTGTCAAAATCAGGATTAGGACTTAAGGAACGCTGTGAGCTAGGGCTTCCGCCATAGAGAGACCTAGAACAATCTGGACAAAATGCGATCGATTCCAGTAGAACGGCATCGTCTTCTGAAATTGTTGAACATCGTTCACAGCCCGATATCTGCTTTGTAGGCGTGAGGTACTCTGATTTAGGCGTCGGTAAATTGCCATGATTGCAGAACATGCGCATCCTCAACAAAGCTGTAAATAAGACATTATATCTCCGGATAGTGCTGCCCTTGCTGACAAGGTCATCAATATCCTGTTTTGTCTGTCCAAGGATATTGTTGTACAGTGTTTGTTCTTGATTCGAAAATTGGAGAAGTTTAATTTCTTGTCGACAATTTGGTAGGTCTAGGTGATCCTCAGCTCTTCTCAAACAAAAGGCCTGGAGGTAGACTCGGAACGGCTGAGTCGCGCCATCCCCAGGCTTTGCTAGTGGCGCGAGAATATGCTGCTGGAAATCTTGTTTACTTGCAAATGGTGAAAGCCGTAAAAATCCTGCTAGTGAAGCAAGCTCATCTAATCGGTTTTGTATCGGTGTTCCTGTCAAACACCATCGTCGTCTTGTTGACAAACTCGACACGGCGTGGAACTGTTTGGAGCCTGAATTCTTGATACAATGCGCTATACAATTTGGTTAGTTCCGAGGCCATTCCAAGCATAGATATATGGTGTAGAGATATCCGAATCGAACATTATTTAATGAAAACTGACCTTCATCCAAAACTATGCGAAACCAATTCACATTGGCAAGAATGCCTAAGCCTTCCTGATCTGCAACAACAGTAGCATAGGTCGTGAAAACTAAGTCAGCCAAACCTAAGGATTTACTATCTGTAGGTTTAAAGCGACCGTGAAATACGATGTGCTTGAATAAATTAGTAGTGAAGTGCCTGTGTCATATAAACTGTTAGATTCTTGCATTCGGCAAAAATTATTTTATGCACTGACCTTTTAACATCGCAAATCCAATTTTCCATTAGTTCTAGTGTCCGTTAGCTACATCTTCACTTCGACTTTTCGAAACATACGGACGGACGGGGCAACCACTAATGTTGCCTTCGAATTCAATATGGAATTGACCTGGGAAATATTCGATGCATCAGGAGTAAAGTTAACTTGCATTTCTGCCTTTGGAAGAGTATGCAAAATGGCTGTGAGCATGGTCAGAGTTTTCCCCAGACCCATAACATCCGCAATGAGTCCGCCATATTGTTGCAGTGTACTTTTACTCCTACTGGGGGCATGTTATTAAGCAGTAAAGCTATAACAGAACGAAAATAGTTCACCTTCTGGGGACTAGAACTTGTAACTCCTTCTCCAGGCGCTGGCTAATTGATTCTGTCTCTCGTTGCAGGATGAAGCGAACACCATCCGATTGATGTCTGTTTCCGTTAGTCACATAATATTGATATTTTATTGAATCAGGAAAGTACTTTTTCAGTTGTGATGTCAGACCAACAGGAGTCACGTAAGTTCCGTCTTCAGCCACAATGGAAATTGAGTCGAGTATATGGTGGATTTCGGCAGTGATCTTGGCATCTCGTTCCACCGACGGACTATTCATGATTGTGACATACTTGTTCATATTTGGCTCATCTCCAGGGAGACGAAAGTACTGAGGATTGCAATAGTCTGTACCCGGAGGCAGCAATATTGGATGTTGAAGATAGGCTGATGCCTTAGACAGTCGCACAGCCACCAAGGAGGCGGCCTCTTGCGGCCCAAACAGATTTATCGAAACCTTGAATGTCTTGAAATTCTGCTCCTGTTCTGCATTCTTTTGACGCTTGGAGAAGGGACCGCGCTCAGCCAGCGCCTCAAGGTGCAACTGAGCAACATCAATGAGGGTGGCTAATTTAGCAGTCGTACTCACATCCAGTACAGCGAACTCGGATGCGTCTCCCTTTTCAAGAAAGAACATTTCGTCTTTGATTCTCATCGGAAACGAGTAGAATGATGGATCGCTCGACATTGGCAGGCCGTGTTTAATTGTGGCTTTGGGTAGAATTAGAGCCACAGCTTCATTAAGCTACATGCCGTATTAGACAATTGATGGAATATAGGAATAGTAGTGGTTTGATGTGGGGGGCTTACCGCGCCATAGCATATTTTTCTGGTTGCTGAGGATCTATCGCCTGCAAGGGAATCGGGCAATCTCGTCTCATGCGCGCTCAGCGCTTGGCAATTAATTTCAACACATCCATCGTCTGTCGCTCCCAGCCTTTTCAATTTCATTGTAAGCGTTTTCAAGAACAGGACCCTAAGCGGTTTTGAGTATGAAGGCTGGGCTAGCTCTCTAGGGCGGTCACGAAGAAGATGGGTTGCGATGGCTCAAGATTCTTGGCCCCAAGGCAGAGAGGCCTCAATGTAATCCGCTTAAAACTCGGTCTATCTGTAAATTCTAAGCCACGAATAGCATGATGAGCACAGCCTCAATCGTGGCACATATTCGGTGGCACACCTTTGGTCTGGCGCAGGCAGCAGGGATGACAACCCCACCTAACCAAATCCTACAAATTGAAATGCCTCAGTCTCCATCTCAAAGTCCTTAACGGCGCCCTACTGCATGATTCAGGCCCGAACATTCATTATTTGAATCGCTATTGTTATGAGATATTTCTGCCAACCTTTACTTGTGGGATGAGTGCTGGCTGGTCAGCATGTCTGGTCCAAATCCGGATAGTTTTGAACGCGCTCTAGCAAGATTCAAGTCGAGCCTAAATCCATCGCTTCAACAAGAATTTTCCACTTGTACTCTAAAAGATGTCCATAAAACTATCAGAGATCTTCAAGATAAACAGACTCGAGATAGGAATGTCCGCGCATTGGGTCGACTACAGGCCTTTGTCGAGGCAATAGATCAATTCGGAAAGGTGATAGTGGTGTTTCTCAATGTCCATGGAATTCTTTGCTTTATCTGGGTAAGACACTCTTCGGTGCTCATTTATTATTTTTGCTCATAGAAAAAGGGACCGATGAAATATCTTCTGACCGTACGTATTGCGTTCATGACTGCACGGTGGTCAGAGATTAATGTCGAGCAGATAACAAGCACATACGACGAAATTTTCGATAAGCTGTTGGATGCCTACGCTCGTATTGGCGACGCGATCCCGAACTTACTGTACTACAAAGACACATTCGAAAGACATCCTCCACTAGCAACAATACTTGAAGACTATTACTCTGACATCCTGAACTTTCATAGCGAAGCTCTTGCAGTATTTGCACGGCCAAGTAAGACCCACTCTGGATATTAATCCAGCCACACTCAACTCCACCAACCAGTGTGCTAATCGATATCAGAATGGAAGAAGCTTTTCCATGCGTCTTGGAAATGTTTCGAGGCCAATTTTGGGCCAATAATTCAGAGTCTTGCAAGCCGAAGAGAGTTGATAGAATCTGAGAAGAGCTCGGCGTCACTGGAGGCAATCCAAAGACTGCGCGAGGAGATTGCTAATGTTCACCAGGAACAAAAGGCACAAGCAGCAATAAATAAGCATGAACATCGCCGACTTCGGATAAGCGAGATAAAAGAAAAATTGCAGAGTCCAAACTACGAATTTGACCACGAGGTCTCTATAGAAGACAGAGGCAATAATACTGCGTATGGTCAATGGATTTTTGACGATCTCAAGTTTAAATTGTGGAATGATGGACGTTCTCTTGACACAGAGGTTCTGTACGTGAACGGAATGCCAGGTGCAGGTAATACCTCTTTTAATACTTTAGCCATTCTATTTGCTAACGCTATAGAAGGCAAAACTACATTAATGTGCAAAGTAATCGAACATCTTCTGGCGGAGAAGCATCTCGCTGACGGGCAAGGGCAATGCTTTGTCGGATATTTTTATTTCAAACATCACGAAAAGGACACGCATAATCTCATGTTACGTGCCATCCTGGAGCAAGTTCTGAAACAAGATGCGACATTTCTCGATTACATTTTTGATCAAGTTGTGGCGTTGGAGGGCACAAAATTGCGAACAACAGCGACGCTCCAAAACTTGGTTGAAATGTGCTTCAGCAGCTACAAGTCGCTATACATTGTTTTGGATGGATTGGACGAATGCGCTAAGGGCGAAATAGAGAAGACGTTAGATTGGTATCTTTCGCTTATTGATTCTCAGTCAACCGATGGCGAGTATTCTCTAAGGATCATTTTTTCTGGTCAACGCGACGGCGTGCTCGATGATAAGCTCTTGCATAAGCCGTCCATTTCATTGGAATCGACAGCACACAACGAAGATATATATCACTATTGTGCGGCGATGTGTAAACAGATCACCACAAAGTTTTTCAAATCATCTGCTTCAAGCAGACAAGCTTGTGACCTAGAAGAGGAAATATTATCGCTCGTGTCAAGTCAAGCAAAAGGTCACACTTGATTCAAGCCCCTCAATCTGTCAGGCACTAATGGACAGCACAGGTATGTTTCTTTATGCGCGGGTAGTTTTAGAAAATCTCCTTGCGCAAACCCGACTCTCTCGTTTGAAGAAGGAGATCGGCCCAGACACTTTCCCTCAGGGAATCGAAAACGCGTTAGTTTGCGTCTAATCAGGCAACCCTGTTGAAATTAACCGTTGAACAGTTTCGATAGAGTCGTAGTTCGCATCATAGAGAATTCGTCTCCTGCAGAACGCGAAGATGCAATGAAAATGCTTGGGTTGGTTGTCCATGCCAAAAGACTTCTTCATTGGAGAGAAATTCAAGCCTTCTTCTGTATTGACCCAATCAATGGAGAGGTGGACCTTGATAACCTTCTGCAAGTGACTTGCAAATATCTCTGCGGTTCTCTCCTAGATATTCGCCATACATCTAAGGGTCCTGCTACATCTGAAGACATGGTTCGTATTGTACATGACTCGGCTCGAACGTGAGTTCTTTCCTGCGCTCGAAAAAAAAGATATTAAACATCATACAGATACTTACTTCGGAAATACGCGATTGAATTCAATGCCGAAGGCATCAGTTTGACAACCTTTTGTTGCCAATACCTCACATCTGAGCCATTTGAACTGGGTCTCAGTAAAGATATTGTAATTTCTTTCGCCAAGCAAGGTTATTATGCCCTGCAAGATTATGTTGCGCAGTTCTGGTATGATCATTGTCGGCTATATCTTCTAAATTCGGAGGCAAGCGACTCGGAAAAATTCCGTCAAATGGTCACTGAGACCAAGAATCTCCTTGATTCATATAACAAGCACGATAAAGACCACGACTTCCAAGAAGCAATTAGTACTACAACAGCTATCGCCGCTTTCAAGAGAATTCCTGAGCACGGTCGGGACCGGAGCAAGCATCTGAATATTGAGTTTCGTACGTCATTAATTCGTCAACAGATTGAAGGCATACAGGATGGTCCTAGTATTTCTTGTGAAGATTTAGAAGACTTTAATTTTCTTCAAGGACCTAGGAGATTCAAATGCTCACGGCCTTGGTGCTACTTGTTTGCCCATGGATTCGAAACCATGGAGGAGCTCCAAAAACACACCAATCGTCACGAACTCCCATTCATCTGCAATGTGGAAAGCTGCCTTGCATCTAATATTGGCTTCGATTCCCAATCATCGCTGGATTCTCATATTAAAAGCTGGCATCCAGTACAAAGTGAACCAATTCAATTCCCAAGCCTAAGACGAAAGAAACCTCTGGATATCTGGAAATCGGCTGCGTCGGGTGATACCAAGGCGGTTCGCGACTTTTTGAACGAAGGAGTATCTCCAAATCATATTTGTCGAAATGGAAAGCTCAAAAATAAAACACCATTATACTTAGCAGCTGAAAATGGGCATGTTGATATATGCCATTTACTATTGAAGAGTGGTGCGAATATCAATGATAAAATGGCTCTGAAAAAGCAGCCCCAGTCAACTGCTCTCCACGGAAGTGTCCAAGCAGGTAGCCTTGATACTGCCAGGCTCCTCTTATCACAGAAAGAGATTTCAGATGACATATTTGGACCACTTTCTTCTATGGGCAACAATCCAATTACTATCGCTTGTGATAAAGGCGATGAAGACATGGTGAGATTGCTGCTCGATTCTGGCAAGTGTAGCATGGACTTTGCGACTACTGATGCCACGCACAATATCCTAGAGCGCGCATGTAATACAGGTAACTCCGCTTTTCTCCGATACCTTTTGAGTCATGAAGCTCTGCGGTATAATGGCGAGGAATATATTGGCTATGCTCTTAAAAATTATAGCGGGCAGGGCTCTGATCAAATTGTCGAATATCTTCTGGCAACAGGGCTGCCGACACTGACGATTAAATTATGGCTGTCTGCAAAGTCGCTCCCGAGTCCCTTAACACAGTTATTACTGCGTTATCCAAAATGGGAAGATACGAAAGACATAATATGGCGTGGTCAAATCTCTATGCCAAATGTTGCAGATTTCACCGCAATAGCGACGTATGTCGGCGGTACAGAGTTTCCTGCAGCTGGAATGTGGCATAGGCTTATACCAAATGATATTAAAGTTTCTGGGCGGCTTTCTCAGCAAAAGGCCACTGAATATCTCAGCGGCCTTCGATACAGCCCATCTATTGACGTTACTATCGTTTCAATCTTGCCAATTGAACCGACTAAGACAGTTGGACTCAATGCTATTGTGGACTACTTTGTTAGTAGGGAACGATATGGCGTGGTAAGCGAAAGGGTTGGACAGGTTCGCGACACATACATAGTTCCGGTACCCGCTGGAGAGGATAATCATCCGGAATTCATGTCCGTGTTGGCAGAAAACAAGATTCCCAGTGTCAGAGCTGAGCCTATGCTCTTGGCTGTATTTGTTTATGCCGATAGCCGAAGCTCAAAATCTCACTTGGAAGACAAAGAAACGGCACGGTCAACCAAAACTAGAAATGATTTATTATACATGCCTCTTGACGACAAAACTCTGAGACAAGCTGCTGGTCGTGGTGATGAGGAGACCGTTGCTCGAATTCTCCAAGTCAGGGAAGCGTTTGAAGACCCTGAATCAATGGTCGCCGCCGCAAGGGGTGGTCATGATTTAGTTATCCAACTACTTCTTGGACTAGGCGGAGCAAACCCAGACCCAGCGCCTGTACGTTCTATACAACCAGATGTTTCAACACCTATCTTAGCAGCCATTGGGCAGGAGAACATCAAAGTCATCAAATTGCTCCTAGAACAACAAAGTTTTGACCCAACTAGGCGTTTTGAAGGAGAAACCTACTACGAGATTGCTCGACGACGGCAAGGAACAAACTGGCAAGAAGAAGAACGTCTGCTAAAGGACGCCTATAACGAATACAGAGAGGGGCGCAACTAAAAAAAAACACCAACTAACAGGAATAAGAGAAAGAGTGCAAAGAACGACATACTAAACAAGTAAGACAATTCGGGGCAAAGGAAAAGAAATTGAGAAAGTCCCCAGCCCTTCACGAGAAGCCAAGTCCGAAAAGGTTGCCTCATTAAAACTTCCCAGTCCAAAATAGAAGCGAAAAACACAATTGTCCGATCATAGCAACAACACTCCCTCAAAATGGCGATCTGAAAGGCCAAGGGCAGAAGAACGGATTCCCTTGCATGTATAGTCTTTTGCATGCAGGATAACTTTCTCCAACCCAAACTTAGCCAGGAACAAATAAGCCACAAACTCAAGTCGTGCGGTGAAGGCTGTCAGTATCACGCGAGTCGCGGATTTCGGGTTGTCCGACGATGACGTCAATGGCTAAGTTGGAAGCTTTTTCATATCTACCAACATCGTCAATAAGACTAGCCGCAAACCATAACAGGACTGTGCCTGAACTTTACCTTTTTCCGTTGTGATTAGCTCCAAAGTATGAGGTAGCATGTAGGCATCCGGGTTTGGTGCGGTGTTAATTCGTCTTCATTGTCGACCATTCAGGGTAGCCAGACAACTGTTTCTTTTTAATTCCAAAATCTCCTTCGCCGTAATTCTCTATAACAAAATTCTAATGATCATTTTATTGGAAGTCATGCTGTGGTATTTGGTATGATAGTAAAAATTATGTAAACCACCGCTATAAAATGTGATGGATGTGCTGAGTGTACGTGTGTTGAGACGGGTGATCTTCAGTCACTAAACGAAACGTGGGAAAGGCCCGTGTGTGCAATCAACACAGTAGCTAGCCCCAAATTTGGCATTCTAATCGAGGAATTTCCAATATCAATTATGAAGCATTCACAAAGAAAACAGTATTTCTCGTTTGTAATATTCAGGTGCTATTTAAACAGCTTGATAAAGGCCGGATAACACCTCTGTGCATTGAGCAAGGTCTAGTTTCGCCTAAAGAGCGACAACACGCGAATGCGCGAATTAGGCGAATATAGTAGTTCGTCAATTAGTACTGCGAAGATTGGATGACGCGCCTTAGTCTTGTATTTTCAAGAGCAAGAACAAAGCGCGTCGAATCACGATCTCCACGTGCTTTGTCTTCATGCAGTTGATTCAGGTCGCCCAGTAAAATGCGACTACAAGTGGTTGTCCCACTGACCTAGCGAGACGAGCGAGTAAGACTTTGCGTTCAATTGAGTCAGGCGGAATTGCTCTTCTTTTGAGTTGTTGAGTGCGACAAGGCACTAGGCAACATTTAGGATTAGGCTGGGGTCGAGGAGATGAGGAGGCGGGTATCCACGTGACGACGCTCTGCCGCTCGCCTCCGCTATAAAGCAATCTGTGTTATCACTGAAGATGGCAGAAAATTACTGGTTCATGTTGAATTTGCGCGAAATTGCTCTATTAATTCTCCAACATGGTAAATTTCAAATATTTCGCTATCTGGGCTGGCCTATATGTAGCTGCGGTCATGGGCAAACCGGCAAAAACTAGCAGTCAGTCGGAACCCTCGATTCACAACTTAGCATTGCAAAAGTTCTAACCTCGAATAGCATCTGCGACATCGACAAAGCCCACCACGTCAAGCACGCACAGCGCGACAAGCTCTGCAGCAGCTATTCCGACATGCGCTATTGAGGGACGCGTCACTGAGAACCCCTCGGCGACACACACTCTCACTAATGGCAACGCAGATCAATGCTACCAATTATGTGGCATTAGCGGCTTGTGCAATACTTGGGGCTGGGCACCCAAAAATAGCCTTTGTTCCTTCTACCGTAGCGAGTCTGATGATATTGTTGTTCGAAAAAAAGGCACTGGCATTTACTATGGCGATGCAACCTGCGGGCCGTGAGAGTTCGTCGTATTTTTCCGGTGAGAAGATAATATGGAGGTGAGAAATTAGCAAGATATCGTGTCAATTCTTTTCCCCTTACTTCACTTTTCGCGACTTGACTTTTTCGTGCTTGGGGTGTCGGATTTAGGCCACAAGTTTGTTTATAGATGATTGATAGAAGAAATTGATAGTGCTAAATAGACCATACCATATATAAAGTCAGGGCAGACGGTTATACTGAGTTGGTCAGCAGTCTTTACTGATAGAAATTGAAAATACTAGTAGAGCTGCCAGACCTATCTCGTCTAGAGATGGTGGCTATTACGAAAATTGAACGAGTATACCATCGTTTTGTCGGTACTCTAAATATTTAAGATGGCAAGCTATGAGATGAATTAAAATTGACGCAGCTTGTTATAGTGTTATTGGATAAATCAAGGCTCGTATGTGATATGGTCTCTTTTTAACACCGATGAAAAAGATATACTACATGAATCAACAAAATATGATAGTTTTCAAAAAAAAAAAAAAACCCTTCCGCCGTCGACGTAACGCTCTGTTCGTTGAAAATGGTATGTATACATTGGTCATTAATCATCTGCGCTCTCAAATACGCACCGGGCGTCGTGAGCGAGGGACTCATCAGTCAAGACACGTAATCCAAGCATGGCCATTCCAAAAGCCGCTTTTAAGCAGCTCTCGTATGCCTGGTCTGTCCCCGAAGCATCTGCAAATGCGCGGCTATGAATGGCTGTATCAGCTTCTGTTTCGATGCCGAATGTGCCGTGGAAAGTGGGAACGTGGTGGGACACGTCGCCCATGTCTGTTGAGGCATTGGTTGGTTTGAGTGGGTATAGGAGCACATTTTGGCCTATTTTGGCCATGCTGTCAGCGTAAATGCGACATAGAGGCTCATTTACTCGTAGATTCAAGGTAGATGGTTGGCTGGTGCTCTTGGTTAGTATATGGCTGGTAAAAATGACGCTGTGAGAGTGAAGATAAAAGGGATGCTTACTTCATGAAGTGGACTTGACACCCGGTGGCCACTGCACCTGCTTCCAAACACGCCTTCACTCGAGGAATCAATTTTTCTAGCGATTCCTTGGTAGGACTTCTGATGTACCAGCTCATTCTCGAATATTCAGGGATGACGCTTGGTACGGTTCCACCAGCCTGGAAGCACCCGTGGACACGGTCATTGGGTTCCATATGCTGGCGCAGCATGGACACGTTCTGATAGCCCGACACAGCGGCATCCAATGCGTTTACACCGTTCCAGGGATCTGCGCCGGCGTGGGCCGTCTTGCCTCTGTACTCGACGAGCAATTTGTGGGTTGCGATTAACTTTAGGCCCGCCACCCCGTGATAAGAAATGTTGCCGACTTTGCCGACCTGGTGGAGAGGGACAGGATGTGACATGATTGCAGCGACAATCTCTGGGTCGTCGAACGCGCCCTTGTTCAGCAACCTCACTTTTGCGGCGAAGCCTTCTTCTGCAGGGGTGCCCAGCAGCCTGACTCGCACGGGCAACTGCTTCTTGAGCACTACATCGGCAGTAGCCAGGAATGCCGCAATTGAAGATGTCGCGATTAGGTTGTGACCACACCCGTGCCCGATTTCCGGTAATGCATCGTACTCTGCGCAAAAGATGACCAGGGGGCCGCTCTCCCCAACCTGGCACTCAAAGCTCGTATCCAGTCCGTAGGCGCGTTTTTGGATGTCGTAGCCAAACTTGTCGAGATAGTCGCATATGGCATCGTGGGCGAAAAACTCGCGGTAGCCCAGCTCGGGGTTGTCGTGGATCAAGCGGTTGACCCCTCGCAGGTCCTCGTCGCATGATTCGATGGCGGCCGTGATGAGAGCCAGGTACTCGTCTATGGTCCTGGTGTAATCGTCGGCTGCCTTACTGGACGAACTGGACACGCTGTCCTTCAAGATTGACATGGCTACTGCAACGGTGTCTTGTGATTTGCAATAGGGACCGTCAGATTCGAGGAGGGGCCATGATCACAGTCGATTTCACTTCTACTTCCAACATATGTACTCCTTTGACCGACTCCATCCAGACGCCCGTGCGACAAGCTGGAGGAGCCGCACTGGCGCTGATCCACTTTCGTATCTGGAGCAGGGGTCTTTGGACCAAATGGATTCAAGATAGCCGCTGGCCAGTGTCCTTTTGTATTTTTGGCTTCTGGCCCGGTCCCCATTTTTAACCCGGCCTCACGGAACATCTCTGTAAACCGCAACACTGCCCGAGCCGCGGTTACGTACATTCACGTCACCTGACTGCGCCCTGTCGAAAATCACTCCATTTCCGGCGGCACGTCCGCGCCAAGCACCACCGGGAATTAAGCACATAAATCGCCGTGCCCACATTCCGGCCAGCCTTATTAATCTTTTTCTTGACGACGCGTTGATCTTGAACTCTCACGATCCAAGTTTACCACTCTTTTGAACCACGTTTGCCAACAGGGATTGAAAGCACACCAAGACAAGATAATGTCGCAGCGGTGTGGTTTCTGTCACTCCTGCCGATCAATCCACGTAAATACACTCTCACGTAGTAGCACATCGTAATTCAGTCAGTCACTTCTCTTTGATGCCTCTGTAACCGCCTTTCTTCATATGGCAATATTGTGGCGATACTCAACGGCTCCATTTTCCTGCCCACGTCACCCATATATCGCCTCGCAATACTCCACTGCGACAACCTCGTGTCATATCCAGCATCTCCCGCTCATTCTTCCGATCTCCGATAACAAATTAACTACCCTGGCCAAACGTTCATAAACACATGCGCCACCGCACCCCCAGGGATTTAACATGCTAGTCTTCCCGGCTGACTGCGCACCAAATCATGCAGTATTTGAATTAAGGTTACTGCGCCAATGCAACCTTACCACGTCTTCCCGCGCATCCCAGCTAAAATACCGTGGTTTCTCCACAAGATACGGTCCTACTCTTGTCCATAAGTCAGATTTTAGCAGTTCCGGGATGTGGGGCGGGACAGATGGACCATTAGAACCAACACACAACATGGGAAAGGGGTTACTAAAAAGGAAAACAGTTCATTCAACATGACCACTCTATTGATCATTTTTCTAAACATCTAAAAAAGGTTTCATACTTTGATCAAACGAAAGAGTTCGAATCTGCGAGGCATTCTGGGTCTTCCCAGCACAGACGCCCTGTGTAAGCTTCATGCATAACGCCCACATGGATGCAGACATTTCCAATCAATTATTGGCATCTTCTTGTCTCTAAATGGTCCACTGCATCCCCTTGCC
Source organism: Calonectria hongkongensis (assembly GCA_017140755.1). Classification (NCBI taxonomy): domain Eukaryota; kingdom Fungi; phylum Ascomycota; class Sordariomycetes; order Hypocreales; family Nectriaceae; genus Calonectria; species Calonectria hongkongensis. Next base: position 1,005,973 of record JAACJA010000006.1, read on the forward strand.
GTTCATGAAGACTAACCCATCAAAACTTGGACCATCTTCCATGAGCATGCTGCCAGAGCATACATAACTGGCACTGCAATTGCCGTCCCTCAGAAAGAGTAAACGAGTTGGAGAGGGACAGATCACAGCGTTATTAATTCACAAGGCATTGTCAAAATAATGGATTTCCATAGTGAAACGCTGTCTTAGCCCATGTTGGTTGTTGGTGCCTGTGTTGGCGGTTAGTGGCCTCCAAACTATTGATTTTAGCGATGTGCCGCGGGGCTTGAGACATTCAAGTGCCAATGAGCGTCCCTTCATCAACGCTTGTGTTTTCTGACTAGAAATGAACTAGTTCTAAAATACAGCCCACTTAGCAATCCATAAAGACGCCGGCGAATGGTCTCGGCCTTCAACAAATTCACACTAACCCCCAACTCCTTCAGCCAGGTACAAATGACCGGGAGAGTTTTACAAACTGCATTCCAAATTCTTTGAGCTGATTATAAGCTAAAATTTCTAATGCTCTGATTATTTAACGTCATTTACATTGATACCTTTAAGACGCCATCAATTTGAACCGAACCGTAAATACCCGTTGAGCAATCAGTCTTTTGTCAACATTTAGATTCCAACTCACCTACAATTCATACCACTCGCATATACCAAACTTGGCATCTAAAACGAAATAGAAAATTGAAACTATCATTTATATTGTAGAAATATTCCATAGACTTTAAGGGCTTTCATCCGTATGAAGTCTGGTCGACTTACGAATGAAAAGTGTATGGGGTCTTAGTTACCTCCGCATCACGCATCATCGCAATATAGACCTGCATTTACTTTGTGCAGTTCGACAGTCAAATGCTGTTGCAAAAGTACATCAAAAACTTAGTTTAAAAGACGAAGGAGTACAGGGATGCCCTCCTACTCGTCTATTTGCACCTTGTCTGCCTGCGGACCCTTCCCCCCCTCTGCTACTTCATATGTTACTTTTTGACCCTCCTTCAACGCCCTGAAACCAGATGTCTCTATCGACCTGAAATGCACAAAAAGATCTGGCCCCCCCGCGTCTTGGGTGATGAATCCATATCCCTTTTCGTCATTGAACCATTTAACAGTTCCGCTCTGTCGTTCACTCATGGTTGAAAAAGTCTAGCAGATGAGAATTAGTACTCCTGCACTATGCGCACACAAAAGCGAGAGTGTTTGTATGGGATAGGCTACCTTTTGGAAGGTTTTTAAAAGTGTAAGAAGAAATGTTGCTGATTTGAGGCGATGAAGCTGGATGAGAAAATGCACGCCCACATCCGCCGCGTCTTTATACCTCCCAATATCTGAGACATCTTTGCGGGCTAATTAATGCATGCCGACGTGTCACGCGCTCTATGCCGTGCTCTGAGGCCCTCAAGAGTTACCATCCCCACAGCGGCTCACAGCTTAATCCTAACAGGCTGCAGCAACTAGTGAGTCCACCTTAGCTGGAACATCCATCATCACTCAACTTCCTTATTGGACAGGTATCTTCCAAGCAACGCTCATGCTTTTCCTGAAGTGGAATCGCTCTGCAGATTCGTGATGGCTCACATTCACCATTTCTCTCACGTCTCGAAGGGATTGGCTTTTTATTGGAGATGGTGGGGAAATTTGCAGCTCACTTCCTGCAAGAGCGTAGCGCGAATGTAAGAGCTAGCGATCGCAAGCATCGCGCCGGCCTGAGATTGTGGGCTTTGGGGGAGCAATGACGAATAGCTGAGATGAATTTACAACGGGGCAGCTGAAATTGAATAGAAATTGAGTCAATTTGGAACCCTTTTTGCCCAAAGAAAAAAGTCATTTAAAATGCTGCATAAAACTCTTTTTTATTTGTTAACTAAAGTGAACAGAAACGCTATTGAATGTGAATCTCAGGCCAAATCTGGTTCATCTCTTTGCCATGATGCCAGGAACTCGTCAAAATCGAGCTCCAACTCTTGATCAGATACTTGTCCCACAAAAGCTTCAATAATTCCAAGGTCGGTTTCGCCTAAGTTGCTTGGTTCGCCTTCGCCACAGCCAGGCACAGCGCGTTCCGGTGATCTATCGGCCCGTTCTGAGACATTGCAGCGCATCTCAACTTGGTCAAGCCCTTTATATGATGCCTGATGACGTGGGATGGTATCATGACTTGTGGAATTTCTCTCTTGAAATTCGTTGAACATACTTTGAAGCACCGTGCTAAAATCATTCGTGAGAGCTTCAGGTGTCAAGGCCTGCTCTATTGCACGATCTACTAAGTTTTCTACTTGAGGGCGCATTCGTTTCGAAAACTCATTTCGAGAAAATTCCTCGAATTCCTCAAGGACTGTCGTCGCACTACTTGGGTCTTGAGATAGGTGTCCTGGAAGCATAATACCCTGATCTACAAGGAAATTAGCACTAATAAGTCAAGACAGGAACAGTACCTACATGGAGATGGAACCGTTTGCTCATCAGGGAAGAGAATCCCATATACCTCTACCCATTTATCTCCCTCCGATACAGTTCCTTTGCTTCTTTTTTTTTAATCTGAGCCTTCTTTCTTGGTCTTCAGTTATTCCTTCTTGTGGCTCTGGGTCTCGGAGTTGGCACGGTGTTAGGAATCTTTGATGCTCAGTCAATGCTGCGGACGACTGAAGGTCTTGATAACAGCGATTACACCGATATTTTGGCAACATATGACGCCGATACAAATGCTCTCTGAGAGTGTTAGCATGGTTAGCCAATACTTTCTAGTATCGATTATGCCATCATACTTAACTCGGTAAACACTTGGCCATCCATGCCAGCAACAAGTCCACTTAAGACGCCGGCCATGCCTCTCATGATGCTTGAAAAACGGACAAGCAAACCGCGAAGATGCATCTTCATTATCCTTTCTCCTTTTACTCTGGCAGGCTGCACCACTATCACCATTGTCGTTGTCACTGTCCTCGTCATCCTTATCATTGTCTCTTCTTCGTTTGCTTGGCCTCTGGCTCCTAGTTTCCCTTTGGGCTGATGGATCACTATTCTGAACAGGTTGGCTTTCCTGCCCAGTCCCATGGCCAGCTTTGTATTCGCGTGTTTGAGCATACGCCCAAGCCAAAAACTTTTGTATAAGGAGATTGTCGAGCCAGACCATTAGGCGATCAACAAAAACGTCTCTTCGGTCTGAAGCGATTTCGCCTGGGGACATATTTCTGGTTGTTCTTGACGACGAAACGCTAGAGGTTGATGAAGTATAACCCGCTCTCTCGCCAGATCTAGAATCACCACCATCGTGAGGGTCCTCCTCTGAATTCTGCTCCGCGTCGTCAAGTGTTACAGAGGAACTCGGTCGGTTTATTCTCAATGACTCGAACCGATTGGAAAGTTGGTCGTCTGTTCTCTGATCTGTAACTTCACCACTGGGGTGCGGAATGTTTGTGATCTCCATAGGCCCATCATCTGAATTTTCCGATTGTTGGGGTGATGCGCGCACTTTAGGACTTTGAGAACACACGGCTTCGTGAGTTGCCAAAATTTTCGGGCCTTCAAACTGCTTACCGCATTTACCGCAAGCTACAGAAACGCTAGTCATACTACTACCACCACCGCCATCGCCCCCAAGAGTGTCTATCCATTTATCGGGAATCTCGGACGGGGCGTTGATGTATGCCTTTATAGCCTCGGAATTACTCTCAGACATTGAACGAGATGGGGCCTGTGAAGGGAAGTTATCTCCTTCCTCAACTTGATTATCCCGTAGACTAGCAACTGAATCAAAATGGGAATCTAGGCTCGTGACCAAAACGGTGTGATAATGAATTGAAAGAGAGACAGATTTCAAAGGCTCAAAGGGGCGTCAGATCCCATATACATAACCAAACCTTTGTCTCGTTGCGCAAATGCGCATTAACAGCCACACCCCCGCACTAGCCTGCACCAATAGTAGGCCACACAAGCTTGGTCTTGAGCACGCCACACTTTGATACGTTATTCTGCACTTTGAGGCTTCGCTTGAGTTTATAAAACCATTCGTCCAGAGATGGGTTTCTTTTTTAGATATCTTAGAACCGTAGCCCCTGCGATGTGCATGTCAGGCGCGTTCAGTGACTGCTGTCGTCATGGGTGGTTGACGCGATTTGTGGGTCCAGCTTGTTGCTGCCAGATTGCGAGCTTGTTACGACAACAAGAGCTAAATCTAGATTTGGAACTCGGGATTGTTGTCATGCTAGATTCCAGGTCAAGGCTTGGATATTTTAGAAGTAAATAATGCGAACTATGCCTCTTAATATTGGCTGACAATCAAAACCTCAGAAGGTGCCCACTAGGCAGCGATCAGGCCATCAAAAGATAACTGCCGGTTCTGCTTGAGCGGTGATGTGGGACCCAGTACATAACGGAGGGCATGGGCAGTCAAATGGAGAAGGAAGCAAAACTTGGACAATTAGGCTGTCAGTTCGTCTTTGCCATACTGGGTTTTCTTTCTCTGTTTTAACAGGTTCTAAGTAGTGGTAGCATTGATACTGGCCAACACATCCTATTTTAAGCAAGGCTCCCCTTGGGTGAGTTTTTTTTTTTTGGTTGTCTAGGGTAACCAAGTCTGCGATGCATTTTTACTCATCAGCGAATCATGGTGAGGCTTGTTTATCCCATTTTGAAGCTTTACATGTTTGATACTAATCCAAGTAGATGAGATCTACTAGAAAAATGATCAAACGCCTCTCTATTACTGCATCTTGTCGTGATTGGGCAACATTCTATTTATCCTGTGATCGTTACATTGAGTAGCAAGCAAATCTGCTTCAGTGTTAGTTTCCAATTATTAGGTTTGTGTATTCCTTGTTTGAAAGTAATTTTGGCAAGAAAAAGAGAGACCTTGCCATAATTTTATCAACTTTAAAAAAAAGCGAAACTCAGAAATCATACCAGGTTGGTAAATTCCACTCTGCTTAAGATTCTCACAAGAGCCTCAAATTCGCTGTTCCTAACCGCATGGCACCCCATAAATCGGCTGCTACATTGCATCGGATCGAACCCGCCGCGCTGGAATACATGCATGGTTTTGAACAGCACATTTTTTCTTATCGATCGATGGGTACCCACAGTCTCGGTTCTGTCGGCAGAGCCATCCGGAGCAAATCCGGCGGAAATAATCACAAAACACAGCGCACCGTTATTTCCAGCATTTGATGCGATCGGACCTTCCAGACCGCTTCCCGTTCTTGGTCGAGCAGAAACGTCCGCTACTCCCTTTTAATTTTAGCCTGTCGACCACAGTGGAGCTCGGCCACCTCGGGGTCTAGAACGCTGCTTGTGAAACCTATCGACGACGAGAACCGACATACGGTCCCGGCATATCGTTTCCTTGTTGTCGCTAGTGACGTACGTTACTGCCAGGGATTGGCATCATGGCAATTCTAGATCATGATTGAGGTTTGGGGTTAACGATGGGCATACGTATGTGCATGTTATTGTAGCCTCCATGTAGATGAGCATATATAGCCCCAGCAAGTTGGTCCATACCAGATCTTCATATTGAGTTGCTTCTCCGGTACAATATTACATTCATTCATTTTTTCAACATTCGTTCATTTATTCTATTCACAAAAATGCGTCACTCTTCGGCTGCAGCTGTGGCTGCTCTGGCTACCTCAGCCACTGCCACATCCCTTGCGGATTTATGTACCGTGGCAAAGGTGGCGGCTGCGCTACCCGCAAATGGAACCTTTCTCGGTATTGACATGATCCCGTCGTCTGTGACAGCTAATGCTGTTTACAACGCAAGTGTCGGTGGAGGCATGGGCGCTACCACTAGCAGCAGCACTACTTACAGCTACTGCAATGTGTCCATGTCTTACACCCACACCGGCAAGGGCGACAAGGTGGTCCTCAACTACGCATTCCCTGGCCCTTCCGATTTCAAGAAGCGTTTCTATGTTGCTGGCGGAGGTGGCTTTTCTCTCAGCACTTCAACAACTGGAGGTCTGCCCTACGGAGCTGCTTCAGCTGCTACTGATGCAGGCTACGATGCCTTCAGCAATGCCTACGATGCCGTCTTCCTGTATGGAAACGGGTCTATCAACTGGGATTCTACTTACATGTTTGGCTACCAGGCCCTGGGAGAGATGACCAAAGTCAGCAAATACGTTACCAAGGCCATTTTCGACATGGACTCGGAAAAGCTCCACACCTACTACGAAGGATGTTCCGATGGTGGACGCGAGGGTATGAGCCAGATTCAGCGCTGGGGCGATGAGTACGATGGTGTTATCACTGGTGCGCCAGCCTTCCGTTTTGGACAGCAGCAGGTCCACCACGTGTTCCCTGCCGCTGTTGAACAGACGCTCGATTACTACCCTCCTCCATGTGAACTGGCCAAGATTGTTAACGCCACTATCGAGGCGTGCGATCACCTTGATGGAAGAAAGGATGGTGTTGTGTCTCGCTCGGACCTCTGCAAGCTCAAGTTTGACCTCAAGTCCATTATCGGTGAATCTTACTACTGCGCCGCTGAGACCAGCACTTCCCTTGGCTTTGGTTTCAGCAAGCGACAGGCTGAAGGTAGCCAGACCAGTTACCAGCCTGCGCAAAACGGAACCGTTTCTGCCAAGGGTGTTGCTGTTGCTCAAGCCATTTACGATGGTCTCCACAACACCAAGGGCGAACGGGCGTACCTTTCTTGGCAAATCGCATCCGAGCTTTCAGATGGCGATTCCGTGTGGAACAATGACACTAGCAAGTGGGAGATGAACATTCCTAGCACTGGTGGTGAATGGGTTGCTAAGTGGATTGAGTTGTTGGACATTGACACCCTCTCCAACCTTGATAACGTCACATATGATACCTTGGTCGACTGGATGCAGACCGGAATGATCCGATACTATGACAGCCTTCAGACCACGATTCCCGATCTTACCACTTTCAAGGAGAGCGGAGGCAAGTTGCTGCACTACCACGGCGAGTCCGACCCTAGTGTCCCGGCTGCATCGTCCGTGCACTACTGGCAATCTGTTCGCTCCATCATGTACCCTAGCCTCTCTGATTCTGATGCCCAGAAGGCTCTGCAGGACTGGTATCAGTTCTACCTGGTCCCCGGTGCGGCTCATTGCGGCACCAACACTCTTCAGCCCGGCCCGTACCCTGAAAACAACATGGAGACCATGATTAACTGGGTGGAGAACGGCGTCAAGCCCAGCCGCCTCAATGCTACTGTCTCCTCGGGCACCTACGAAGGAGAGACTCAGATGCTGTGCCAGTGGCCCACTCGACCACTCTGGAAAGACAACAGCACCTTCAACTGTGTCAATGATAAGGCGTCTATCGAGAGCTGGACTTATACTTTCCCTGCTTTCAAGCTACCCGTTTATTAGTGGATTGTGGACTTTGTTTCCCGTCATGGGGATACCCATGACAGAAAAACAGCCGTAGGACCACATTTGTCGCCCCGCGCGTGATGCTGGGAATCACAATGGACTTTCTAATACCCTGGCAAACCTACGTCATTGCTCTTGTACATAAAAACTTCTAGAAGCCTACAGGATTAGCCTTCAGCTTTTTAGGTATAAATACAGTTTGGTTGCTTGCAACAAACTTTCGGTCGCGGTTCTAGATGTAATGATAACTCAGCCTCATGGAAGCAATTTTTTCACAACGGTAGTAAAATATTGTCAATTACGGCGAATTAAACTCTGACCACGAGTACCCATCAAAGTACTTGAGTGTTTACAACTCGTAGAACAAGACATAATTTCCTGTCAACGACATGTTTTTATTTGAGGCCTTTTTTGGCTTCATCCCAATTTAGTACCAAGTAAAGTTAATATTTGCGCCCTTAATTACCGCAACATAAAATTGGAGGCCAATGAATGAGACGATTGCAAAAGCAGAGGCGATAGAAAGGCGGGCGAGTATTGGAGGGTACAATCAACTGATGACCTTTGCACTAAAGATACAAACTCCTTTAATAAAAGGGTGCGTCAGTTTGTCCTGAGACGATTAGACGGCAGGATTTAGCCCAGCCACTCATGAGTAGGTCACCCGACGGTTAAACGCTTAGCCAGCATATCCCCTCATCTCATCAGTCGCCAAGCCGGCTTGGTCCGGCCTACTAGCCTACGAGGGGAGAAATTCTTCTCGCATGAGCCAACGGATTGCGAGATGACGACGACTCATTTTAAACAAGTGTGGTGCCGGATCATCTTCCGGTTGTCTCCACAGTGGAATTGATTCGAGAGCTTGTTTCAAAAACCAACCAATGGATTGTGTAAAACAATTGGCTCAAATGGAGCTTGGACTCCGGAAAAAGAAGCCGACTCAATGACTCTACGACGGCGATCGTTATTTCCTGGATTGGGGCATTTAATCACGATATACCCTCGAGCGATTGTGAAGCTGTAGCCTTTCACCTTGGATACCGTGAAACCTAACTGCCTCAAGACATCAAGTAAACAGCGAAAAAAGAAAAAGAAAGCCACGAAAAAAAAGGTCCACATATAAATCTTTTTGGATTGTCATTTCATTCATATATTGTTAAGTTTGTAGAGGGTAGCGAGAAATGGTAAATAGGCAATACCTGGACAAGTTGAGATACGTGATCAAAGCGTTCTACACCATGTTTCTTTGCTTGTTCGGACCGTAAGCAACGCTAATTTAACTCATCCTACAGCTCAAATGACCCAAAATGTAACCCCTTTACATGATGGTATCGGTTTTAATATACTGCTCCAAAAGTGCCCTTGTCGTTGCTGCTGCGGTAGCCGCAGCAAAATTTTGCCACGTCTTGTTTTTATGGCTATCCGCGTAGTCACACACGCCCTTGACTACTATACAAGGTAATTCGTCCCATATACCCGCACTCTCCATTTCTAACGACAGTATATCATAATGTTTTGCAATTATATCTCGCTCTTCGGCAGATTTGTAAACTGTGTCACCGGAACCGATTCGTCCAATAAAAACTGATGGCGCTTGGGCCTCTTGAATTTGGTGTCTAATCTCCAGTTGCCTCTTTTTCTTGAGACGATCCCTCTTTACGAGATACTGGTCGCTGCAACCAAGTTCGCCGCAAGGTAAACGATGACAAGAAGAGCAGATTGCATCTGTGCCACTGCGGCTATAGGTGCAGACACAGTGTGAATCTAAACGGTGTTTATGACGGTAGTCTGCTCGGAACAGCCGGTCGTGCTGGGATCCAGGATACCGATAGTCACGATCGGGTTGTGTCTCTACTGGCGAATTTTGGATTTGTACCAGGAAATATTTTGCGCGCTGCTCCAGCGTTTTACGCCACCGCGATGTTTCTAAGCGACTGATCATGTTCCGAATACTCTTCGTTGGTCGTCCTAGGCTCGCTTCAACCCCTTCTTTCGGTCTAAACCCCTCGGGATATTGCCGCCCCAGGTCGTATTGAACCACTGTTCGACTTATGATAACATCTCCTAACAGCATTTCGCCCTTGCCGTTGGGGTTGGGAACGCCGCCACATATTCCTACCAGTAAAACTAGTTTTAGGTAAGAATAGCTAGATCGCAGACTCGCAGCGGCTCCTGCCGCACTGACCTTGCCTATTTCTGGCAAGAGGACGAAAACCACATCAACATTTCCCATGCGTCCAGTTGTGTACGTGTTAAGATCTCCTTTTGCCCTGCCATAAGGGTCGCCATCCTCGTCCCAGAAGCAGTCGAACAAGATCGAAACAGCATCGTATTCAAGAGGCAAGGCGCAGATGATTGCAATCTCAAAATCATCCCGACTTGAGGGGCCTTGGGGGGCTGTGGTCAAACGGTGGCGACTTGATTCAGATGTTGACTCTGTGTTACGAAATAATTTGCTGCCGCGTTGGAAAAGATTTACCCGCTGCGTTGAAGTATAGGGGCCAGAGAGGTTAGTAGTGGATTTCTTGAAGATGCTCGTGCCCCAGGATCTTAGAAACGTGCTTCTGGCTGTAGACTCCATTTTTTGTTTCCTTGTGAGTGTACGAGTTCGTTTCGTGGTCGAAGAGAGCTCTAGTCCATTTTCCGGGCTATCCGAAGTACTATCCAGCGGATCATTCCAAATATTGTCGGAGGCTAGTCTCGAACGAAGAGGTTTGGGTGACTCTGAGCGTTCTCTCTTTCTAGTGGTGCATTCCGCAAGAGAGAGCTCAAGTTTTTGAACTATGTGTTGGTATAGCTCCGCTCGTATTTTTATGTCGGTTGACTCGCCAGAGAGACTCTTGTTCCGGAGGCTTTTTGCTATCTCGCGATGAACATTAAGACATCCCACAACAGCTTCAATATAAGAATCATTTCGTTCTATTTCCAATCGCTCAATAGACTCAAACAACTTTGCCCAGATTTGTGTATTTTGCTCTCCATAGTGAGATGCAATATCGAGTGGTAGACTGTTTCCTTCCTCAATTTCGATCAAGAGTTTAGCGAATGAAAGTAAAACCGGGTGTCCAATGCGGAATTCACGCAATTCCCCCGGGGATTGCATTTCTGATGAGAAAGATAGATATAATAAATCTTTGTTGATTTGGTCGTCATTCGGGATGAGAAAATGAATTCTTCTTGATTCTAGTTGAGAGTCAAAGAAATCGAGCAAACAAAATCCCAACTTCACAGCCAATGCTCGCTTCTCCTTTAGGTTATATTGAATGAGTGCCGGTTTACTGATTAGGGAAAAGCAACTTAAGGGCTTGAAATTGCCGTTTATTATGAGTTCTTCAAGGGAAAGCCTCTGCAAAGTTTTCAAAGGTGGCTTTCCTATGGCCTGCCAAGCCCAAACTCCAAACAATTGATGTTCTTGGATAGAAATATGGAGTTCCTGGCCCTCACGCTGAAACTGCTTCAGCTCTAGGCAAAGATCCCGCAGTTCTTTTATGGCGTTTTCGTTCCTACCTGGCAGTCAGATTCAGAGAAAGACGCCTCAACAGGCCGAAGATCAATCATAAACTCACTCAAGAGGGGTTAAAAGTGTCTCTTGCCAATTTTCTGAGTCTGAGCAAGATGATAAAAGAAGTTGAAGTTGCCGTAGTTTGTCGGCTTCCGCTATCTCCTCCGATACCCTTATTAACACTTCATGGTTCATATCACAAGTAAACCGTTCGAAAAGCAAGTGGAAAACAGCAATAGCCCGGTTTCGAAATTTGATGCTTCGCCAAGTTGTAGATTCAGTCCTCTTACTAGAGCCAGCTGTGGGCTTGAATTGGTTTGCAAATAGTTGCGTCATGTATTCGTTGAAATCAGTAATTGCTTTCAAGTCTCCACGTTGGCTCTCTGGTCGACAGCGGAATAAAGTTTCATTAGGACCGCCGACCAGATCAAAAGCTGATTCAGAATCGAGTCCATCAAGAAAATAGACCAGCTCCCACAAATGTGGGTATAAGGAACAACTTTGTGGGTTATTGCTTCCCCGAATTTCGTTATGCACAAGGCTATCAAGTAGATTGCACACATGTCTAAGCTGGTACCAGCAAATCCCAAATTCCTCACCTGCTAGTTGGATGTCCAACTCCCTGGGAAGGAATAGTTGACGCAGCTCCGCTTCCAGTGTCATCACTTCATAATAAGCACGGTCGCTATACTCTGGACCGCCCTCCCAGTCATCAAGAAAGCCATGGGAATGAGCCTTTTTGCCTAGTAAAAGGGCTCCTAGTCGTTGGAGAAGGTCCCATTCATGAAGCTCAGATAAGTACGGCATTGCAGAGGACGCAGCCGAAACCCACCCGTCAGTCGCATTGAATAACAATCAAAATCAATACGGAATCACGTACCACAGTTTCAACAGACCGATTCGTCAAAAGAGCTTGATTCAATATGGATTTTCTCTTCCACTGCGGGATAAATAAGGCGGGGCTGTGGCCAGATGCGATGCTGACTACCGTTATCCTTAATGGTTCGGATCGGCATTTTTCCGACATTCGGCTACCCCTCTCATTCGATAAGCCAAGTCTATGACCTGACCTCGAGTCAATCCCAATGCCCAACCTTAGGCTTCAAATCAATTCTGCGGTCTCGCCAGCCATGCCGCCAGCAGTGGAGAATGAAGATCGCATATACCACTTAGCCTGCCAATGCGAGGAGCTTTTTAAAGCGAGAATCTCCCAAGTAAATCACCTGTCTAACATTTGTCGCCTTCTGGTTGAGTATCAGCAACGTTTTTCGACATGGACAGCTTATTTGGGGGTTTTTGCGCGTCGGAGCCAGTGCCTCGACAAAAGACTTCAAACCTTTCCTGATATTCGGGACTTGGTCTTGCGTCTTCTAGGCTTGTTAAAAAGAGCTTTGTTCCTATGTCCGTTACTACCGAACCGATGATAAGATAGAATAGCTACTGACTAGGCTCGAAGTTGAACGTACTGCCCCTACATCAAGTGAGGATCTCATTGAAACAAATCAACAAGAAGCAGAAGAAGTATCCGAGCCTTGCTTGGAAATTTTATGCGAAATTGAAGAAACGCTAAATCGACTCAATAGACTCGGCGTCGCAATCAGACAGTCAGCTCGAACAAATGTTGATCATCGAGCGGAACGTTTTGCTCAAAATCTCGACCTAAAAGATTTTGAGCAACTATTTACAAATATGGTATTAGTTCTCTATCCAAAGGCACATCCGTCCTTACAAAGACGACTAGGAAAGTCTATGACAGTCAGACTTTCGAAAATCGTGTTTCTTAAGTCACGCCGACTAGCTCTTGAATCGGGACGAGATGAGCGACTACATAACATGATGAATCTTCTAGAAGTTAAGACGACGAAGGACCCTTCCGCAGCTACCTTTAAACATCATGTGCCCGACCCTTCTTCACAGCCATCTTTACTTCATCCTATAGCTCCACGTAGATCTTTCTCAGACCTCACATCTCTTGACACAAAGGTCTTTAGGCCTAAGCTAAATGATGTATGGCGGCCTGCTTCAAAAGCTCACAAAACGTCGTCCACACAAATCAAATACCATAACTATCCACAAATCCCAAAACCGCTGGATGATGAAGTTGTTGTATGTGAGTGGTGTGCTCAACCACTTGTTCAAGAAGATCTGGATCCCGAAAAATGGAGGTAAGATAAAATATCACTCGCGCAAACCAGAGGATGAGGTCTAACCTTGTGATATAGGCGGCATGTTGATCGTGACCTTAAGCCTTATCTATGTCTTTGGGAGGGTTGCCTAGACTCCTCTGCAGGCTTCCCAGCTTTTGAAGACTGGTTTAATCATATGCAAGGACACAGCCAGCAGTGGTATCAGAATGTGTACTTGATGCCGTCAAGTATTTGTGCTGTGTGCATAGACGGTAATGACGTCTTTGAGGACCCCAAGGACCTTCTTGCACACATGCAGGAAGCGCATTTGGACCAGTTCACTTCTGAACAAATTCAAACAATTTCACGATTAAGCCGAATATCAAAACCCAGGCCGTTGAATGAGTGTCCTCTCTGCTGTTTTCGCATCCAGGAACAGGATACGAAAAATGCAGCCCCCTCATCAAAACAAAACGCAGAAATATTAGCGGAGAAAAGAAAGAGAGACACAAAGACGAATACTGAAAGACGTTTTTCAAATTCTCACACCAATATTATCAAAGAATTTGCAACCGAACCTAGCCAGAAGCTAGTCAAAATTATGAATCAACATATTGCTTCTCACTTGCAGGCATTAATGTCTCTCACTATCCGGATAGCCTCTCGGCATATCGACCAGTCCACTGCGGTTCAAATAGGAAGCGACATTGCGGATAGGGATGGTGCTCTCTCTTCATCTCGCGATAGTGGTCTACCTCTCTTGACATTGTTTAACGACGACGACATAGGCTTGAAAAACCGAGGCTCTCATGCCTACTCGGACATTCTTCTACCTCCGCCTATTCCAGTAGAACAATCCGAGGATGAAAATCCTCTACAGGTAATTCCCCCAGAGTCTGAGGATGTTGGGAAGTGGGGCAACGTGCCTCGCCAAGGAGAAGTCTTGGAAGAACTTCAAGCCGCTGCCAGTGATATCTCATCTGTTCATACGGAGTTTACGGATTACTCAGTTGACGATTCCATTCACGGAAATATTAATGTCGCGAAAGCCCCCGCTGAACTTACGCGAGGTGTTGACAATCGAGCGTCTCAAGACTTAACCAAAGGAATCGCACCGTACAAATTTCCACTCAAGGATGGCTCTCATAACCCTAAATATAATCATATGGTGCTAGCCAAGCATCAAAGCTTCTATCAAACGACGAATATAATTGATAATCGCTTCCCTGATCTAGATGGCTTTGGAAGGCATATCCTTACTACCAACCCAAATTTAATGCATAAAAATGCCTACCTAAAAAATCGACTCAAATTTCAACAGTTGGAAAGGCATAACACGCTTGTGAAAGGGAGAATTGAGCACTTCAGCTTGGGAACAGACTGCCCCTCTAGATACCTTTGTTGTATCTTCGGAGGCACTCCATCTATGCATAGCACTAAGGCGTTCGTCAAATTATACAAAGATTCTGATTTTCCCGCCGGCGCCCCTGCGCCACCAGCACAAAGCTTACCAGCAGTTTTTGAGTGTCCACTCTGCTATGAAGTCACAACTTTTGAACAGCCATCTGATTGGATTGAGCATTTACATAAAGACCTACGGTCATATACTTGTACGTGGCCAGATTGTCGAGCAATTAAATCATTTCAAAATAAGGCCGAATGGATTTGCCACGAGGATACAGCGCATCGTCCGCGGGAATGGTGGACCTGTGGTTACGCTGGCTGCCTTACCATCAGCCTTACCAAGGAGGATTTCTGGGATCATCTGTTGTTCAGTCATGAGAATTCCTTCCTGCACCAGAATGAACGTTGTCACATTTCCAAAATCTGGGAAAAGATGGAGAAACAATGTCATCAAGAAACATCGCTGAGACCAGATAGAGAATGCTGCAAGTTTTGCGATAAAGTGTTTCCAACTTGGGAGATGCTGATCAACCATACGGCAAATCATCTGGAAGAAATATCTCTAGCGGTTCTACGCATTGTGGCACTTCAATACGATATGTATCCTGGATGGCATCCAAACACGATGCAACTACCAAAGCCTCTCGGCGTCAATTGAGCTTGGCTGTCAAAACAGTCATTTTGCGGCACTTTGAGAAGACCTCCGGTTAACTCAACGAATAAGACGGTTGGCGCTTTGGGGAAATTTGCGGCGACGGAAAAGTAATCCCAGTGTTTGCTGGGTCCAGTTTTCGCCACATCAGGGTCGAGCCTTTGATGGATGCCATCACAGCCCAACCCTTAGAGCGACCGGCGCTGGAAGTGCGCGTAGGATCCACGAAGGAACACCTTGACGATCTTCGCTCCCCTAACAATGCCTTGCAAGGCGTAATATACGATAAAAATGAAAGCGTAGTGAATTTGCGAAACGATAACTGGGATTATGGATGAGCTATAAAGTAATTGTGTAGTGCTACTGCATTGAAGCGGTTCAATTCAAAAAATGTTCTTGGTCCGTATTGAGTAATCAACATTAATCTATAGTAGCTTAACAAAATTAGATGAGCTGCCACAGTTGAACACGAATGTAACCCACCCATGTAACCCAAAGGCTAGGCGTTTCATGGTCGAAAATGAGGATAGACGGAATATATTCCAGAGTGGCTAACAGATAACTTGATTATATGGGCATCATCTCGACAACTCCAGAATTTGTTCCCTTGCGAGCGTCGTCGAGAGTGAGAGAGGACACTTTGAATCCAGCCTTCGAGGCTAATTCAGAAAATATCTTCCTATTGCGTCTCTTACCCGCCAAGTTCAACATAAACAAATCAGTGGCTGCGAATCCCAGCACAGGCTCATCAGGTAGCAGGTTCTCGTGGATCAGCACTCTCGAGTCTGGTGCACAGGCAGCGCGAATCTTGCTCAGGACGTCTACCACCTCCGAATCGGGCCAGTCATTCAAAACTCGTCTAATGTAGTAGACTAAAGCTCCTGCGGTGAGAGTTAGCGATTGTGGATAAATTGATTGTTTGTGCGGAGTAAGTTACCTTTGACTGGTTGCTCATTAAAAATGTTGTGTGCCACCTTCTTGACCGACTCTAGGACACCGCTTGCTTCTGCTTTTGCCTGCTCGATAACTTCGGCCTGATCCTCTAGCACAGCAGATGAGGGGGGGATTGTGGGATTCTCCTCTAGAATGGCCTTGATAGCTTGTCCTTTGCCACCGCCAACGTCCACGATACTTGGCCTCTCTGATCCATCCTGGTTGGCGAAGTGATCCCCAACCCACTTGAAGTCATAAATTCCAATGATGGGCATGTCATCAAGTGCAACTCCCATGGTACTGTTGAAAGCCTTCGCCCGCTCAGGATCCTGTTCCAATACCTCATAAAATGTCTTGTCAGGATGGCCAACCGCAAAACCAAATGGTGAGCGGTGAGACTTCTGCGGCTCGAGAAGTCCATTCACCTTGAAGTACTCGGGCCACTTGGCCGTAACTCCAATAAAAGTGTCATAGAGATGGGGGTAAAAGAGGTTGGCCATGGGTTCCTGAAACTTCTTCGAGATGGCTGTATGCTCGATTTTTCCCGGTGCCGATGACTTCAGCACCTCCGCTGGGATTAAGAAGTTCACATACCGTTCCAGGAGCTTAGCTTCGATGCCAGTTTTCTCAGCCAACTCAGTCAAAGATATGCCATTGTCGGGGATGGCGCCAAATACGCGGTACTCGACAAAAAACCTCAGCACGCCCAGCTCCACCATGGAGTAGAAATATCCATGTAAGATGGTTTCCGCATTGGGGAATCGCGGTTGTGGAGAAGACATTCTTGCGATGATAACCTTCTGACCGATCAGTACTTGAACTTGAGTCTCTATTATGTATGATGATAGTCACCTTTGGGTGTTAGAGGGTGGCTTTGACGAGTATCACAATACTCGCTTGGTAGCGGTAGTTTCTATTTACCCTTTGAAAAACATGACGCTTCCGCAACGTTTAAATAGATTCCAAGCCCTAGACAAATCACGATGGGCTGCAATCCCACTTGCTACCCGCCGCAAGAGCAACGCATCTCATGTTCCATATCCGGGACTACAATGCATCATCTTGCATGCATGGTCCCTTATTGGCGATATGGTGTCATCAAAGACGCCATCGTAAAGGTCGCTGCCGACAAAGCCCGAAGAACTCCGTGCTGACACTCCGCCCACAACCCGCATGTGGAACCACTTCCCGTAAGCTCGGAACATGTTGGCTGTGCGTTTGCAGGCGCTGGTGTCAGACTTGCAGATGTTGAGTTTTAATCGAGAATTAGGCGAAATAGGCAACTAGGCGCCATCCATCCATCACCTCGAGCGCGTTTGACTTGGAAATATGACATGACTGTGGGTCAAGTTGAAGGCACGTGCCGCCGCAAGTCTTGACGCGTCTCAATAATATCGCGTTTTGTAAGCCAACGCGTCGATAACCATAAAAAAATGGAAAATAATGAAAGAAAATAATAAAATAAATTAAGCCAGTGAATTCTTGTTTAATGCATATTTTAATTTTGAATCTAAGTGTAGGAATTATTGCCATGTTTGGTTCAGCAACTGCCAGAGGAAATTGCCGCAACAAATCCCAGCGTCACTGATCATTGCTCTAGGACAAGTTGATTGCAAAATATCCCAATTTTTTTTTAAATCAAATATAATACAAATATTTAAATTATTGACAAAATCTAGCGTATAAAGATATTTCAATAGCAAATCCCAAATCGATATTCGAGCTATTACCCGCATTTCAGTGCATGCTACCCTATAAGCTAAAATTTTTCTTACCTAGTGTTCTGAAAGAGGAATAGCGTCATAATCCCTCGGCGTGGATTTGGGCTTCATTTGATCCTGAGTGATTGCAGGATCTGGATCATAGTGAAACAATAACTTTCTTTCCAGATATCTTTTTCGATGCAACGTCACCAATACTTTCCAAGACTTTACTGAGACCACCCTTCCTGATCATGAGCGGATGGAATTTAATAATACCCTCTTCCAAAAGCCTGTTGAGCATGCCTGTCCAAGCATCGCCAAACTTTGCGACAGCAGGATCTGCTGGCCTGTGATGCGGCTCCGGCCACGCAATCTCGTGACCCATTACTTGTAGAGTGAGAACCCAGTCCGGCTTAACTACTTGTCGTGTCTTGGCCACCGACTCTGAGAAAGGCTCCAGCGCCGTGTATTTACCTCCGGAACGGCCCAAGGTTTGGTAGCAGAACTGCATGCTGGCCAAGGTGGAGATACAGTCCAGGGCGTACTTGAGACTGTTGCGAGTATGCTTTTTGATCTTGGCCGCGCAGTCAGGGTCTTTGTAGTTGAATACAGTGTCCGCTCCGTATGCTTGGACAAGTTCAAAGTTGTGGGGCGAGCAGGTTGTGATGACTTCGTAGCCGGCCAGCTTGAGGATTTGAATGGCAGCAGTGCCAGTTGCCGAAGAGCCACCGTAGACAAAAACTGTTGCTGGTTTTTTGCCGGAATCCACCTCGAATGGTCCACCAGGAAGGCCGAGGCTGTGGAACAGAGCAAGGCCGGCTGTGAAAAAGCTGGTTGGAAGTGATGCTCCTTGCTCAAAGCTGAGGCTAGATGGAAGTTTCAGCAGTAAGCTGTCTGAGGCAGTCGCGTACTCTGCAAAGGCACCAACGGTAGGATTGAGGGGATTCTCGCCCATGACTGCCGTGGCGACATGGTCTCCGACTTGTACATGGGTTACGTCGGGACCAACTTCCTCAACCACGCCCGAGAGATCGGTCCCTGCGACGGCTCCAGGTGTAATGTAGGGGCCAGCCATCTTTGAGTCAACAGGGTTGACGGAGACGGCCTTGACTTTGATGAGAACCCTGTCCCCGGAGACTTGAGGGATTGGAAGGCCATGAGCAAGACCAATGGTTCCCTCAGTAGTTCCCACCAGAGCAGATTGAAGGCGAGTCGTCATGTTTAGTGAAAAAAGTATGAGAAAGGTGGTAGTGGCCTCTTCACCTTACCAAACGTACTAACAAATGGGGGCAAGATGAAGTGGATTAATCGCGTATCTTAATAAATTCGAGATGTGTTTAGAGCGACTTTAGCTCTTTGTTGGTTCAATTAAGCGCCGGCATTGCGCTGCTTGCTGAGTGAGACTCCGACAAACTCCGGCACAGCGCCGCCGGGCGAGGCCCGACAAACTCCGGTATTTACCCTAATTCGGCAAACTATTGAATATGCACCAACGAAACTGGAAATAAGTCGACAGGAAGTTGGTGTTGGTCTGACATGATCTTTGAGGAAGATTGGGGCACTTGGTAGATCGGACGATGCACACACGATTATGGTCAATTGGCAGGGGACATTGACGGGACCGTGGCGCTTCCTCGGTGCCAAATCGCACAATGTGGGGATATTTGGGTGCAGTACTGAGAGAATTACTATCCGTATTCCGTACCTTCATTGAAGATTGTCCAATCGGTGTCAATACTGGCGTTTGCTGACATCGAGTGATGGCGACTGCGGAGGCCGTGGCTTGGACCTGCAGATTTTGATTGCCAGTTGTGCGAACTATCTTGCAGAGGCAACAAGCCGAATAACACCGGGATCGTGCAATGATAATTATTTGGTAGTTTTGCGACATATATAATCTATTAATGACAATGCATGGTTCGCGACTTCGAAAATCACACGCAAAATAACTTTTTGTTAATTCAACACCTTCAATATGACTTCTGCTCAACACGAACCTATCGCCCTCATTGGCAGTGCGTGCCGCTTCCCTGGAGATTCAGACAGCCCGTCTAAACTTTGGGAACTTCTAAAGAACCCCCGGGATGTTGCCCGTCAGATCCCTTCTGATCGCTTCAATGCTGGAGCCTACCATCACCTAGATGGAAAACACCACGGAACTTCAAACGTCCGTGAATCATACTTCCTTGATCAGGACCCTGCTGTATTCGATAATGGATTCTTCAACATCCAGGCTGGAGAAGCCGAAGCAATCGATCCGCAGCAACGGATGCTTATGGAAACTGTTTACGAGTCCCTCTGTGCTGCTGGCCAAACGATTGAGGGGCTCCGTGGGTCTCCCACGTCAGTCTTTGTTGGTGTTATGTGCGGTGACTGGGACGGCATGATCGGACGGGATATTGAGACATATCCCCAGTACGGAGCTACGGGCACAGCAAGGAGTATCATGTCTAACCGAATCTCGTACTTTTTTGACTGGCACGGCCCATGTATGACTATTGACACTGCGTGCTCGTCTAGTCTTGTTGCAGTGCATCAAGCAATTCAAACGCTGCGCAGTGGGGAGTCCGAAGTTGCTATTGCTGCTGGAGCAAACTTGATCCTTAGTCCAGGTAAGACACTCTCATTTCCCACTGGCGCCTCAATTCACTGGGCTATAACCACACCAAACACATCCCCATCATGCCTTTACCATGTGAAACTTACTAATTGTCACTCTAACTATAGCCATGTACGTTGCTGAGAGCAAACTTTCCATGCTTTCGGCTCATGGTAGATCGCGAATGTGGGACAAGGATGTCGATGGATATGCTCGCGGGGAGGGTATTGCATCAGTGGTCTTGAAGCCACTTAGCGCCGCTCTTAGAGACAATGATCACATAGAATGCATCATTCGAGGGACGGGTGTCAACCAAGACGGGAAAACACCCGGCCTAACAATGCCCAGCGGGAAGGCCCAGACTGCCCTCATCAGGGAGACATATCGTCGAGCCGGTCTGGACCTAGATAAAATAGAAGATCGTCCCCAATTCTTTCATGCTCATGGCACAGGCACAGCGGCTGGAGATCCTCAAGAAGCTCAGGCTATTTCAGACGCCTTCTACTCTAACAAGGATCTCGACGACAAGCTATACGTTGGCTCTATCAAGACTATTATCGGACACACAGAAGGCACAGCTGGTCTGGCCAGTCTAATTGGTACTTCTCTGGCTCTTCAGAATGGGGTTATTCCTCCCAACCTGCACTTCAATACACTAAACCCCAAGCTTGAGCCATTTTATCGCCACCTTGAAGTACCCACAGCTAGTGTTCCATGGCCTGAGAATTATGCAGGACAGACTCGCCGGGCGAGCATCAACAGTTTTGGTGAGTATTTTTAATTTTTATGCGCATGGAGACTAACCTGATAAATAGGCTTTGGTGGCACCAATGCCCATGCGATCCTTGAGGCATACGTACCGGATAAATCTGTGCTAGAGCCAATCCATCTTCCTGCACCCACCATTTTATTCAGCCCCCTCACATTCTCGGCGGCTACAGAGGCTTCATTGCGGTCGCTACTTTCGTCTTATTCCAAGTACATTCAAGCCAGCGATGCCCAGGGTTTACACGACTTTGCGTACAGTTTGCAGTCGCGAACGTCGAGTCTACCCTACCGTCTCGCAATTGCGGCCTCGACCAAGGAGGATGCCATCGCTCAGCTCGATGCCATCACTAAAGGCGAGCAAGGCAGTACAATTGGTACAAGGCAACTAACAAAAGCTTCTCCGAAGATACTGGGTGTCTTCACTGGTCAAGGCTCTCAGTGGGCACGCATGGGAGCTAAACTACTCGAGGCCTCCCCCTATGTTGCCCAGCGATTGTATGAGCTCGACGAGACCCTTGCTGCGCTACCTGATAGTGACAAGCCCTGTTGGACACTAGAGGAGATGATTCTTGCTGCTCCAGAGACATCTAGGATGGGCGAGGCTGCAATCTCTCAGCCTTTGTGCACCGCTGTTCAGATTGTGTTGGTTGATCTTCTCAAATTTGCGGGCGTCAAACTTGAGGCTGTTATTGGTCACTCTTCAGGTTTGTCCATGAGCATCTGATTATAAGCTAAAGTATCAGCTAACCAAAGGTAAAGGTGAAATTGGAGCATCCTACGCCGCTGGCCTTCTATCGGCTCGCGATGCCATCAAAGTCGCTTATTACAGAGGACTTTATGCCAAGCTCGCAAAATCACCAAACGGCAGCAAAGGATCAAGTAAGTCATGCCACCTTGGATCAAGCCATTCACCTGTAATTTCATGCTCATTGTACTAGTGATGGCCGTGGGAACCACATTTGAGGATGCTCAAGAATTCTGTGAGCTCGAGGAGTTTGAGGGCAGGATTCAAGTTGCGGCTCGAAACTCTTCGTCTAGCATCACCCTTTCCGGTGATGAAGACGCTATCCTCGAAGCCATCGAAATTTTCAAGGATGAGGGCAAGTTTGCACGTCAACTTAAGGTTGACACAGCCTATCATTCATCACACGTCCTTCCCTGCAGCGAGCCCTATTTGAAGGCCCTCGAGCAGCACAAATTCGACGAGGCCACCCCTACGGGAGTCAAATGGTACTCCAGTGTCCGCGAAGGAGAGATAATTACTGCTGATGAGTTAGAAGCACAGTACTGGGTTGACAACATGGTTAGCCCGGTGCTATTCTCTCCGGCTGCTGCCAACGCTTGGTCTGGCAGCGGGGGATTTGACCTGGTAATTGAAGTCGGTCCTCACCCGGTCCTCAAAACTCCTTGCCTGGACACAATAGAAGATATTGCCAAGGACAGGCCTCCTTACACGGGACTTTTGGCCCGCACAAAGAACGACGTACATATGTTTTCCACTGCCCTCGGCTTCATCTGGACTCACCTTGGACCTGGCTCCGTCGACTTCAGCGCCTTTGAGCGAGCGGTATCCAAAGACTCAACTCCAAGACGTTTCCTGACGGACCTTCCCAAGTATCCCTTTGATCATTCGAGAAGTTTCATGTCACTATCTCGATCTTCCGGCTTGTATAGGATTGCACAGGACCCCCATCATCCGCTGCTTGGCAGACGATGCCATGATCGCGAAACGAATAATGTTGTCCAGTGGCGCAACATCCTGACCCCCAAGGAGATCCCTTGGCTCATGGGTCATCAAATTGAGCACCAAATTATCCTTCCCGCCACTGGGTATGTTGCCATGGCAATTGAGGCCATCAATGCATTTGCCAAGGATTCTAATATTAGTCTGATTGCCATCAAGGATTTTCTGATCCACCGTCCGCTGGTCTTTAGCGAGGATGATAGCAAGATCGAGACACTTGTTGATCTTAGGATTGTGCGCCGCTCGACCACTAACATTGTAGCCAAATTCTCTTGCCACTCGGGTGGTCCTTATGACCATAAGCCAGTCTTGGCTTCCAACGCGGATTGCACAATTGAGGTGACAATTGCAACGCCGGAGCCTGACACGCTGCCAGGCGTCGAGGTTGAGGATTTTAATCTCAGCGAGGTTTCGCCCGATCGATTTTACAAGTTTCTTGCTGGCCTCGGTTACAACTACGAGTGGCCCTTCCGCGGCGTCAAGCAAATCCGGCGCAAGGCAGATTATGCAGTGGGATTAATCGAGGATCAATCAGCGACAGAGTGGGAGGATCGTCTTGTTGTTCACCCAGGAATGCTTGACACGGCCCTACAAACCTGCTTCGCGGCGTTTAGCTGTCCGGGAGATCAAAGAATGTGGAATATGCATCTTCCTACAACCATTCGATCCATCCTTATCAATCCTTATTTCACTGCCAACGGTATCGGAAAGCAGTCTGAGCTTGGGTTCCTTTCCATCACGAAACAGGACAAGAGCGCCCGTCTTCTGTCAGATATTCAATTATTTGTCGGTGAACCAAGTCAGAACTTCTTGCAGGTGGAAGATGTCAAGGTGGTTTCTCTTAGTCCTGCAACACCCTCCAACGATGCAGTCCTGTTCTCGAGGTTTGATTACAAGCTGGCGAACCCAGACGGCGAGGAAGCAGGACTCGCGGCGAAATACACCCAGGAGGATTTTGATCTGATGGCTGTTGAGGAGCGCATTGCATTTTACTACTTCCTGAAGCTACTTGAAAGCGTCACGGAGGAAGATTTAGCCAAGTCGCTGCCTCACTACCGCCATCTCTACAACTACGCTGCTCACATGGTGGCACCAATCTTGAGGGGTGATCACGCGCACATTCCCGCAAGCGCAAAGGATGACACACATGAATACATCACTGAGCTCGTGAAAAAGTGAGTATACAAGGCTGCTGAATTGTACAGACGGGTCTGAGAATATTGACAATGAACCTTTTAGGCACGACCACGACGTTTCCGTTCGCATGTTGCAATCCGTCGGCGAGAATCTTCCGGCATCGATTAAATCTGGGTCGACTATCCTTCAGCACATGGTTAAAGACTCTATGCTGGACCAGATCTTCGAGGAAGGTTTCGGTCTCACGCTCATGAATGATTACATTGCAGAAATGGTCGGTCAGATTGCACACAGATATCCCCGCATGAATATCTTTGAAGTTGGTACGTTCTAATAAAAGAGAAACGGCCTTTAAAGATAAATGGGCACTGACAATAAAATAGGTGCCGGAACTGGGGGTGCTACGAAACGAATTTTGAAGACGCTGGGCGATGCATTCTCGCGATACACATGCACGGATATTTCGAGTGGCTTTTTCAACAAGGCGAAGGAGATATTCAAGGATTATGGGGACCGCATGATCTACAAGACATTTGACATGGACAAGAGCCCTAAGGCGCAGGGTTTCGATGAGGGAACCTACGACATTGTCGTTTGCTCAAATGTCCTTCATGCGTCCGGGGATATGAACGCCATGATGAAAAATGTGCGCAGCCTGCTGAAGCCTGGTGGCTACCTTGTGGTCCTCGAAATCGTCGCCAATAATCTTCTCCGAGTTGGGTTGACCATGGGCGGTTTACCTGGCTGGTGGCTTGGTGCTGAGACGGGTCGACCATGGGGTCCTGTGCTTAGCTTGTCTCAGTGGGATAATTTGCTCACTGACTCTGGATTTGGCGGTGTTGAGACTTGGACACCTCTCGTACATGATCTCACCAACACCCACGTCTTCTGCGCGCAGGCTGTCGATGAACGTGTCGAGATACTTCGCTCGCCGCTGTCGCATATTACCGACATCGGCGCCTCCACGGCACCACGGTTAATGATTATCGGAGGCAAGACTCTCAAAGTATCTAGGTTGATTGGAGAACTTACCAAGGTTCTAAGACGGGCATTCTCAGCTATAAATCGGGTTCAGTCCATGGAAGAGCTCAACATGAACGGTCTTGTCGACGGCACAACTGTGGTTTCTCTTACAGAGTTGGATGAGCCTCTTTTTGCTGTGAACTCTCCTCAGAAATTTGATGGTTTGAAGAAGATTTGGTCTCGTGGCAAAACTGTTCTTTGGCTTACCACTGGCGCCAGGGCCGAGAATCCTCACTCACAGATGACCAACGGCATCGGGCGATGCGTGCGAGCCGAGCATCCCAACATCACCCTCCAGTTATTGGACATTGACCGAATAAACGAGAACACCACTTCGTTGGTTGCAGAGCATCTTTTACGTCTGGAAATGATGGGCAAGTGGTCTGCAGAGCTCCAACCGGGAGAAATGCTCTGGTCCTTGGAGCCTGAGGTGTATGTTGAGAATGGCACGCTCATCATTCCGAGAATTTACCCCGATGTGGAAGCCAACAAACGATACAATACCACACGTCGAGTTGTCAAAGAGGATGTCAACCCGCAGCAGGATAATCTCATTTTTTCTACTGAACAAAACACTCTCGAGGTGCAACAACCTTCGCCCCTGCAACATCCAGGACGAAACTCACTTCCTTTCAAATGCGAAGCGCGAGAAATTCGCGTTACCCACTTCTTGCTTTCATCTCTCAGCATTGTGCAGGGAAGTCGCCTGAGGTTAATCGCGGGTATTGATACAGCCTCTCAGGAGGCTGTTCTTGCCATATCTCCCACCTCAGATTCCCTTGCGACGGTCCCCATGGACTGGTCTATCGCACTACACACTGCTGATCCGGCCAAGGCATTGTCTGCCTTGTCGGCATACTTGGTGGCTCACGTAATTATTCAGCATGCGGTTAGAGGTGATATCCTCATTGTTCATGAGCTTCATCCATCTGTCGCTAGCTTTTTGCGAGAACTGGCGCAAATCAAGTCGATCAATCTCTATCTTACATCCTCTGAAAAAGATGGCAGAGAGGATTGGGTTTACGTACATGAAAACTTCCCTGAGCGAGTACTGAAGGACCTTCTGCCGTCTGTGCCCGCTAGGTTCCTTGATCTCTCTGGCAATTCGGCCACAGCGCAGGCAGTCGCTGGAAGTTTGTTATCAGGCTCTCAGCTTACTGATCCTCAGATCCTGGGGCTAGAGAGCGTGTATATGGGATCGCACACATCCATAGACGAAGTCACTAGCATACTGGAGCTTGCTTGGTCGACGGCAAACAAAGCCACTATCAACACCTTACCGTCAGCCCCACTCCACCTTTCTTCCACCATTAAAAGCCCATTCACATTGGTTGACTGCACAAGCCAGTCAGCTCAGGCCGTGGTACGTCCTGTTGACGATGGCAACCTCTTCCGGGCGGACAGAACGTATCTTCTGGTTGGTCTTTCTGGTGAGCTTGGGCAGTCCCTTTGCAGATGGATGGTGGGTCACGGTGCCAGAAATGTGGTTCTGACCAGCCGCAACCCACAAGTGAATCCCGTGTTCACGAACCTCATGGAAAGGATGGGAGCTACTGTCAAGGCCCTTCCAATGGATGTCACCAATCGCGATTCTGCTCGCCAGTGCTACGATACCATCGTTAAAACTATGCCCCAGATTGCAGGGGTTGCAAACGGTGCGATGGTTCTCATGGATAACCTCTTTGAGAATATGCCTTACGACGAGTTCATGAAGGTCACCAACCCCAAGGTTCTGGGGTCGGTTATTCTGGAGGAAATTTTCCATGACATCCCGCTGGACTTCTTCATCTTCTTCTCGTCCACCGCAGCAGTCCTGGGTAATCGCGGCCAAAGCAACTATGTTGCCGGAAACCAATTCATGTGTTCATTCGCAGCGCAACGTAAGAAGCGCGGTTTTGCGGCCTCATCTATTGACATTAGCTCCATTATTGGTATCGGCTATGTCGAGCGCGACTCGGTTGTAGATGAGCATACTTTCCTGAAAATGGGCTACAGAACCATGGCAGAGAAGGATCTCCACTATGCATTTGCCGAGGCTATTGTTATTGGTAACCCCGAGTACCCAGGACGAGGTGAGCTCGTAACAGGTATCACTCCCATCTACCTTGGCGAACGAGCCTTGGACAGCTACTTTAGAGATCCCAAGGCAAGTCACTTCATTCTAGAGCGCCATGATGAACACCAATCTACTGGCAAGTCGTCTTCGGCACAGCCTGTAAGGGCTCAACTGGCGGCAGCCAAGACGAAAGTGGATGTCCTCTCAATTATCACAGGTATGTATAAGCTCGATCCTCTATACCTTGGGTGTGGCTTTTGCTGACACTGCCAACTCAAAGAATGCTTCCTCGCCCGCCTGCGAAGAATACTTGCTGTGTCACCCGACGAGCAGATCAACGCGAAGATGACCTTTGTGGAACAGGGTGTTGACTCCTTGATGGCAGTCGAGGTTCGTTCCTGGTTTGTCAAAGAACTCACTGTTGACTTCCCAGTGTTGAAAATCTTGGGTGGCAGCTCTATTGCCGATCTTCTGGGCGAGGCCGTCAAGCTTTTGCCTGCCACTATTGTTGACGTATCCAAGCTTGAAGAGGGAAATATGCCCTCGCAGTCACTGCAACAAGTTTTGGAGAAGTCAGTATCCGAAAGTCCTGACAAAGACAACTTTGCGAAGAGAAGCCATGCTGGGTCAACTGCCGGCGACAGCAGCTCAAACACGGATGAATCGCCAAGCAAGACACCACCTTCGGGCGCGCACACTCCAGCAACACCCCTGGAATTGATTTCCACATATTTCAAAAAAGAAGATGCCGATAAAGAGTCAGTCTCAAATAATGAACCCCCCGAAGAAATCTTGTCTGACGACGTGTCATGTCAGATGTCACTAGGCCAGGAAGGCTTCTGGTTCCTGGACCAGTATCTGGCGGATAAGACAGCGTTTAACATGGCGGTCATGGTCAAGTTGACGGGGGTTCTGCGAATTGATGATCTTGAAGATGCTGTGAAGCTGGTTGGCGAACGTCATGAGATCCTTCGCACCCGATTCTTCTGGGTGGGCGAGGGTGACGAAGGGGAGACACGACAGGGAATTGCTTCCAAATCATTGTTGAGACTGACCCATAAGAGTATTAATTCAGAGATCGAAGCTCACGAGGTGCTCGAAGCTGTGCGAAATGAGACATGGGATCTGGGAAACAGAAAGACATGCAAGATGCTTCTACTGACACTGTCGGACCAAATCCATTTCCTCATCACATCAATGCATCATATCGTCGCTGACGGTTACACTTTCAGCGTTTTGAGCAAGGATCTTGAGACGGCCTACACAACCAAGAGCCTGCCACCGCTGCCTGTAGAATCTCAATATCGCTCTTTTGCTAATCAACAGAGACTTCTATATGAGCTGGGTGCGTTGAAGGAGTCAATCCAGTATCACCGAGATGCATTGGCTTCAGATGATGCATATCTCAAGCCAATTCAGCTCCTACCATTTGCCAGGTCCAGTACGACGAGACCCGCTTTGACCTCATACGATCAAGAAGAAGTCAAGATTAAAATCGGAGCTGATCTCGCTACCAAGTTGCGGAACCTAGCCCGCAAGAACCAATCGACTACATTTCATGTGTACTTGAGCGCGCTGCAAATTCTTCTGTTCAAACTACTTCCAAGCAGCACCCAAAATATCTTCATCGGCATGACTGATGCCAACCGTATTGACAAAAATTTCATGAACAGCGCCGGATTCTTTCTCAACTTGCTTCCTCTTCACTTCCGTCGGAGCGAGTCAGATGTCACGCTGAGTTCTACGATTCAAAGTGCTCGCGATAGCACATATGGCGCGCTCTCACATTCGCAGGTTCCATTCGACATCCTCCTCAGTGAGCTAAATATCCCACGATCGAACGAGCATACGCCACTCTTTCAAGTCTTTATCGACTACAAGCAGATCTATCAAGACCGAGCCGACTGGGCTGAATGTAAACTCAGCGACGAGACGTGGCGCAACACGAGCACAGGATACGACATTGTTTTGGATGTGCAGGAAACACCCAGTGTTGAGGCTGTTCTCAGTCTAAGACTCCAGTCGACGCTGTACTCCAAGGAGAATACAAAAGTTTTACTGCGCTCTTATGTCAACGTTCTGGAACATTTTGCCAACGCTGCAGATGATAGCGTAATGGGTGATATCCCTGCCTGGTCAGCTCACGATATCGATGTCGCTCTGGCTGTGGGCAAGGGGAGTCCTATGGAACCCGAGTGGCCGTCTACCATCATCCATCGCATCGATGAGGTGATTGCAGCGCACAGCGACCGAACCGCTTTGAAAGATGGCGATGGAAGTATCCTTACCTACAAGCAAATGGGTGCTCGTGTCAAAACCATAGCCAACGCAATTTTATCTTCGAACACGCAGAAAGGAGAGGTTGTGGGCGTTTTCCAAGAGCCTACAGCCGATTGGATTTGTTCTTTGCTGGCCATCATTCGGACTGGTCGTGTCTATGCACCGCTTGACCTTAGGAACTCAATTCCACGTCTGGTAGCCATCATCAAGGCCGCTCAACCTTCAATGATTCTCACTGATTCTACAACAACAAAACAGGTTTCTGTAATTGGTGCTGAGAACGCTACGGAGATACTGGTGTCGAGCCTCGTGACCCCCGAGTCAGCACCAGAGTCGCCTAACCTTGCCGAGCGCGATGCACCAGCTGTCATCCTCTTTACCAGTGGATCAACAGGAGTACCAAAGGGCGTGATTTTAAGAAACGAAAATTTAATTACCCATGCAGAGGTGGAAAGTCGCTTGTATGGATATGGCACAATCCCCGATTTTGTGGTCCTGCACCAAAGCCCTTACAGCTTCGACCTATCCATCGATCAGCCCATCAACGCGTTAGCTAATGGAGGGTGCCTTGTCGTTGTTCCCGCTCGTAGCAGGGGTGATCCAACCGAAATTAGCAAGATTATGCTGCAAGAGAAAGTCCGTTATGTGTCGTGCACTCCAGCCGAGTTTGACCTATGGCTGGGCTATGCTTCTGATACCTTGCGTCGTTGCGAATCATGGATATACGCTTTTTCTGGAGGCGAGGCTATGGGGCGCAGTCTCGCGCTTGGGTTCCAGTCTTTGAATCTCCCACAGCTTCGCGTCTTCACTGGTTACGGGCCCTCTGAGACGACGATTTGGATGGCAAAGATTGAGCTAGATTTCCAAGCACTTCCGGAACCTATCCCCGCAGGTCGCTTGTTACCTAGCTATACTTGTGCCGTGGTTGATAAGAACTTGCAGCCAGTTCCTTTGGGAGTGCCTGGAGAAATCCTCATCGGGGGGCCTTGTGTCGGATCAGGCTATCTTCACAACGTCGAATCCACCAAACAAAAGTTTATCCTGGACACACTTTTCAAGACATCAACAAATTTGTATCGCAGCGGCGACCGTGGTCGATTTCTCGAAGACGGCACGGTGTACTGTGATGGGCGTCTAGAGGGTGACACTCAAGTCAAGTTGAGAGGCTTTCGCGTGGAGCTAGCTGAGGTTGAAAAGGCCATCGTAAAACATGCCGGCGGCGCTCTATCCCAAGCTATTGTGACGATGCGAGGGCAAGGGGATGAGAAGTACTTGGCAGCACATGTCGTCATATCACACGAGTTCCCACATGAGGGTGAGGTCAGGGAGAGGATGATTCAGGCGATCCGATGCAACTTGCCTCTCCCACCGTATATGCGACCATCGGCTATTGCAATTCTTGACGATGTTCCCGTGACCGCACATAACAAGGTCGATAGGAGGGCTATTCAAGAATTGCCTGTTACTCGCAACGCTGGTCAAGGCTCGTCTTCCGTCGACCTGACTGAGACTGAACTAAGGCTGAGCAAGCTCTGGCGTCAGGTTATGCCAATCGATCCCGGAGCACTTGTTTGTGAATCAGACTTCTTTCTCGTAGGCGGTAATTCGCTCCTTCTAGTGAAGCTACAGTCGCTACTGAGGAAATCTTTCACGGTCGCCCCCAAGCTCGTCACGTTAATGGGAGCGCCAACCTTAGGCGCGATGGCTGCAGCAGTGGAGGTCAGTCGTCCGAGTGACACAATTAACTGGAACGAAGAGACACAGCTTTCAGAATCAATGTCGTTATATCAAAAGCCAGTTACTGGAACGGCTGCCTCGACCAAGAGTACCGCCGATGCAAAGACGATCTTGCTGACAGGTTCCCGAGGATACCTTGGGCGCAATCTACTACCAATTTTGACCGAAGACCCCAAGGTCTCTCGAGTGTATTGTTTAGTCCGCAACCATGACGCAGAGGTCAGTATGGATGATTGCAAAATCACCACCATTCGATCCGATCTGTCTCAACTCAACCTCGGTATCTCAGATGAGTTGTATTTTACGTTAGCAAATGAGACAGATGCAATCATCCACTGTGCAGCCAACCGCTCTCTCTGGGACCGATACTCTGTGTTGAAGGCAGACAACTACACCAGTGTGAGAGAGCTGGCTAAACTAGCCCAAGCAGCAGGACCACGGGCTATCCCCATTCACTTCCTGTCATCAGGCGCCGTCGCCACCTATGACAAGGTCGGTACTACACCACCGACAAATGGTAGTGAGGGTTATCTTTCCAGCAAATGGGCAGCCGAGACATTCCTGAAACAGTTTGCCGCCGCGACTAAGACGCCTGTCTATATCCATCGACCAGAGCCGGTAGCACATGTCGAGGGTGAGAGCTCTGCAAGCTCCGAAGTTGCCAAGGTCCTTGATGAACTGATAGCCATCGCTGTCAAGCTTGGACTTAGGCCTGCATTCGATGTCGTCAAAGGATCAGTTCACGTTATGCCTGTCTCATCAGTCGCCAACACCATCCATCAGGCTGTCAGTAACTCAATAGATACGGGCGTTGGTAATGAAGACTCTGTCTACATGCTGCGCCATGAAGCTGTCGTGAAGGTTACAGTCGAGGAATTTGAGAGACAACTTAATCATGAAGATTCCACACGTGTGCTTCCCAGTTTTCCTGTGTTGGACTGGTTTGGAAAGGCCAAGAAGGGGGGCTTCACCCACATGGTGACATCTTGGGAGCTAGTTATGGGGCCGGGCAAGGGACTAGTTTCTAAACGATAAAGTGTCAAGATTAATGTGTTGGTGCCAAGGCTGGAGGCCTGGGGTGTTGTGGCCTCGGTTGTTGGGAAAGTTCCTGCTTTCTTTCTCTCTCTTAATGTTCTTTCCTGGCGACTCTATTCTTTCCTTTTGGGAGTTTCTTGCTAAAACAAGTCTGCTTTTCATCTTTTTATCTTATTCTTTCACCATGTAGATATAATTATTGTGTGCATTATGTACAGAATTTCCTATCCAGATTCATACCACTTTTGTGATGAGATGAGTATAAACCTGAAGGAAACTCGTTCCCAATCAACAGCATGAAATTATTTTTCTACCTAACCATACTCTTTACATAAATGTAGCATGTGACCCAATGGCAGACGCTACCCATAACACTATTCTTTTTGAGTAATCCTATTCGTACAGATCAACTTTGCTATTTTTACACATTAAATATATAATTTTATTATTTATATAAATAATAAAATAATCTAAATAAATTATTTATAATAAATAATTTATTTATACTAATTTAAAAATATTATTTATTTTTTTAAAGGCAAAGTCTTTAGATAGATCCTAGCTAGGTATGTGTTTTGTGTGTGCAAATAGCAAAATGTATATATACGAATAAAAGTATTCTTCTTTTTCCCCTTTGCCTCTCTATACCATTATACTTTCGTCCATGGTACAAAAATATTTTATTGTAGCAAATACCTTTGACCGCGTGCTTGCCAGACCTAAAAACCCATGCGCTCACGAAGTGAAGCCTTTAGCCAATCGCCGTGTTGCAGTAAACTGGTGAAGTCCTGCTCCCGATTGCCACCGGCCGTTCTTCTGGCATCTTCACTGATGACCGTTCTCACCATCTCTAACTGATGTGAAAACCACGTTGAGCTTTTTCTCAAATCCGTTTCGAGTTGCTCTTCTTTCATCCCCTGTAGCTGGTGGTGGATATTTCGGTCGCCACATGATGAGTGCCGCTGTTCGAGGCACGCCGGGCCAGGGGGACAGACAATTCTATCTAGGGATTGAAATTCGTCCAGAAACATCTGTACGGTCAGGTACATTTTACCCCATGTTTTGTTTGATGACGAAAAAGGATTCCCGACTTGCGAGCCTGGGCTAGGGAATGCTTCGTGCTTTGGCTCAGGCACTTTCTTCAGACTACTGTGTATTTGGGAAAACATCATCATGTACAATCTAGTAAGAGAAGCATAACAGGTGAGAACGAGCAGTGTAGTTGGTAAATCAGCCCCACCTGCAGAGGGCACGATTATGTCGGGAGCAAGGCTTCCAGATTGAAATAGATTTTGACCTAGCAGTGTGGCTGGGGAATCTAGCTCGCTCACGGACGGAGTTGCCGACATAAATGATGAGGAAGAGGAAGAAGAGGAGGAAGAGGATGCATTATGTTGATTGTGGGTGGCAGACTTGTTGTTTGCCCAGAAATCACGGAGCAGGGCCGCAAACTTTCTCGTTAGTGCGACTACTTGTCCAACGGGATATGAATCGACATCATCCATGTTATGGTTTGTTGAGGAACTGAAGTCGCAATTGAGGGCAGAGAGTACCTCGTGTATCTCAGCCACAAGCGCCGACAGCTGTACCACACCATGTGCCTGGTAGTTCTCGCGCTCAGAGTTCAAACCAGTAATATCCGGTGCGGCATTCAAGAAATCAGGTGATGCTTGACGAGTGTATGGCTCGGTACAGTGCTGTGGCACCTCTAGGCACGCGGGGGATGGGGAGGGTGTCGTGACGAAAGGATTGGCGAAGGATCCAAACTTATCAGGGGCGAGAAGAACATCCATGTCATTGGAGGCGTCGTAACCAGGATCAATTATTCCTGCATCGATCTGCTGAGAGTGATCGGCAATCATGTCATCGGACCACGTATCGGTGTTCAGGGCCCATAACGGCCAGTCGGCGGAGATCGACTTCGAGCGAGCTAGATCGGAGGCCAGATCGATAGACATAGCGATATTGTTTGTTTGTGATGGTTGCGCACATGCTTTCGGTGTTTCATGTCCTCTCCCGGCCTGGGCTCTCCTTGTTTGGGCTCTCCGACTAAAGACGCAGTCCACTTTTGCTCGGAGGCATCTCACGCATTGCTGGACACCTGTCCTTGCCGTTTCGGAAGCCGAGATGTTGCAGCCAAGCTTTTTGGCGCGGCATCGATCGCAGGATGCTCGAATAGACTGATGCTCAGGACGTGATGCCATGTCTTGGCTGTGTAGTAGGCATTGATATCCTGGTTGGACGTCAAGCAGTCAAGCACCCCCAGCCCGCCCAGGAGGATTGAGCTTATATACAAACTAGAAACTAGAAAACCAGACTAGTAGTCCTGGACAAGACAGCGGAGGCCGTAACGCCGGCTAGGTCGGCAGGCAGCTGAGCTGAGGCTCGCCGTTATGGGATTGATGTGCACGAATCCCGGTGGGGCTCGGCTGGCTGAGTGAGGCGAGGTGAGACATGGTCCAAAGTGCCATGTAAATCTGCAGATTACAACCTAAAATCAGTTCGTCGCACGTACATATTTTCACCAGAGAGAGGTGCAGGTGCATGCAGATGGCTGTCAAAGGAGCATAACCACGTTTAGTGGGAGCGGAAAGACGCAAACCCGGCCCACTCATGCAGCCTGTAAACGGGTTCTGCACCAACATGGTTGATAAAAAGAAAATATTACAAAAGGGGGAACTCGAGTAAGTCATTAATTATACATTGCGACAATTAAGATCTTCAAATTGAGTATAGCCTGTTAAGAAGAACCAAGAAAGTCATGATATTTTCTACATTTCTCTATTATGCTTAATTGTTCACTTGTATAAATCAAACACAGCTATCCTTGGATGATCATCTAGGCTAGAATTTTCTGTTATGATCAAATCGGCACTTAGTTATCTGATGTTAGATGAATTATTGAAAGCTTTACCTATTAGGCTAATTTTCCGGACAGGATTGGCATCCTTGGCCGGTAATATCCCCATTAGGCTTAACAAGGCGGCTCTCCTGGACCCACGGGCCGTATCCGCACATCCGTTTCCTTATTTCAGGCCCCAGACTTCAACGGTTGGCGATCATGCCACCCCAGGCGCCATATCGGACCCTACCGGGAAGGTTCTGGATGAATTCCGGTGCGGCACTCGACGATGGCTGACGGAAGGATTCAGGGCGTAAGCGAGCCGCAGCGTGCTCCGACCAACGGAGTGCAGACGGGCCGAGCTGACGTACTGATCGTGCCGGGAAACGCCGGCCAACCGGACCAACCGCACCATGTGTTGGTTGTGTGACGGCTGCGCTGTACAAAGACGCGAGTCCTCCAGGCCCAGGCCCAGGCGCTGCGGCCCGCTCGCAGAACCGCCTGCAGCGCTGTCTGCAGTGTTGCCTGCCGTGTTGCATTGGCGGCCGCCCTACATACATGAGAATGAGCAGCTGGCGGTTTGTTCCCGTCGCTTCGGAGCATAAGACGCGCCAAGCTCTGGCCTTCTTAGGACTAAACTCTAAATAAACATGACAAGATGCTTAAATGTTGACACACATAGCTATCCAAGAAGGAAGCTCGTATTATTGACTCAAATACGCGAGCCTTGGAGTCCCACGCTTACAGGGCTGGTGGAGTGGACAGTGCTGGCTGCCTCCACAAATGAGCGGCCAACTGCTTTCGCATTCATGTCTATCTCCACTTTTAGATTCATCCAACCGCTTTCATGTTCGTGATCATGTGGATATAGGTACGTGTTGCAAGGTAATGTTACGTAGCCTCAGCCCGTCCACCGGCATTGTTGAAGGCCCATGCCTTTCATTGCGTCCATGGCTGTTGGCCCACAAATTAGCTTCTAAGACGAATCTTCAGAATGAAAATCATAAATTACCGTCCATTATCTGCGTTCCATCACCTGGAGTCGAGGTCATCATCGATGACAGCATTGGGGTCTTCGGTTCTATGTCTGCCGGTGTCGCCCAGTGTGTCCACGCGTTAGAGTTGAGCCCGGGGAACTGAACCGTCATACCAGCCCAATCATCTGCATCTGCCGTCAATTCTCAGTTCCGGAACCACAAAGTTCCCCACCCCAGTGCAGAAGACCCCTGGGGAGTGCATGCTGATGCTCACCTTGGTAAGCACTTGAGAAAAAGCCAGTGCTGGCGGACGGGGAGAATGAAGGTGTCGAGTCGACTGTGATGCTTGCACTGCCGGTATCTTGATCGATTCCAAGAATGATGTTCAAGGCTCTAGCTGCCTTTCTGGCCTCCCTGGAAAAGCTGCTGGAGCGAGCCCATATATCGCGCGATTTTCGGAGAGACTCGCGAATGATGTCATCCATCGACTCGTCGGCCGCTTCGTGGGCGTTATCTCGATCTTGCTGGAGATAGAAACATAAGATACTGGCTGCGAGCAGAAAGTTATGGTTAATCAAAGAATAGACCCTCCAGCGCTCATGGTATAATTGGCCGAATGGTTCAATCTTTTCTTGCAGCATGTGCTGATAGTCAAGCAGCTTAAGCGACGCATCGAGACACTCTTGTCGCGAGTGATTGTATTGGTTGGTATTGGCTGGCGGGCTCAGGTATTTACGATGCAATACTATCCTCGCCATATGGTAGATTATCTGCAGCGCAACTTTTTGCATGACAGCTTGCGGTGAGTCGGCTATGCACTGCGCCTTGGACCGCCACTTGAGACACTCCGGGATTGATTCATACGCATTTTGAAGCTGCACACCCATCTCTATGGCCTCGGCGTAGGCAGATGCCTCGTTACGGGTCGTCAGGTCCCAGATGAGCCCGATCACCTTGAACAGTCGAGCCTTGACCAATCGGAAGAGCATTGGCGTCTCATCAATCTCAGGCCGTGACCGAGGCATTTCCGTGGTTGACATGTTGAAATCGCGATCTTGCAGGTTCGAGGGCTCCTCCGTGTCTGTGTGCAGCGGGTTGATAAGCCGCGGGAGCCCCATCTGAACAGCCATGGCGACATCAACTTCGACAATAGTGGCCCACACACGCCTCTGCATCTCGCTTGCAAACGGCGTAACGCACTTGAAGTGCTTGGGGTCTCGATGATAGCCCATACGCATGGCGAGCTGAGCGACGGTGCCCAGCAAAACCCACACGCCAAACTGTGCGTCTTGGCTGAAGATGAGCTCCACCGCGACATAGAGCATGAGCGTCTCAAGCACATTGTGGCCGCCCTTCACGTAGTCTGCCAAGATGAGGCATTGAACGACTTTATTTCGCAGATTCTCAACCGATTTGTGGAGCTGGAGATCCTGCTCGGCTAGCGAGACTCCAGAGGCGGAAATGCCGCCGTCTAATTTGTACCGTTGGAACTGCGTCGCGAGACACATTACGGCGAATAATTTACCGAGCCATATCACAGGCGCAGCTGTTGGGTTCTCCCAGAATTCTTCGTACTAAAGGTATTAAGTCAGTATTGCTAAGGCGACTCAGGTGTGTCGAAAATGGGTGTGTGGCAATTACCTCTTCAAGAAACTGTAGGCTGTGAAGGAACGCTGTGTAAAAAATTACGTTAGAAGAATGAGGACTTCAATCGGCAAGATGCGTACCTGGAGATATCTCAAAGGAATTGAAATAGCACGAAACTAATTGATCTACCGCCGGCCGCGGGGGAACTGACGATAGTAATTCTTCCTTGGTGGTGGACTTATTGGAACCGTACAATAGCTGAGGGCCAACACGACCGGGAGGGGGAGGCTCTGAAGGCGAACAGGGAGTTTCCATTTGCTCGTCCTTCTCAAAATGCATTTTGAGTTCGGTAATGTCATCGAACACAGCAGCCCAGTGTGCGCTGCTGACGTAGTTGTTGCCGGATGGGGTCTGGCACATGGTTCCATAGTCTGAAGTAGGCGGGGAGGTCATGTCGACAACATTTTCCAGCGGCGTCACAGCAGTCATTGGCGATGTTTCAGCGAGCTGAGCAGGGGTTGGCATGGGATCTGGTGTGGCGTCGTTGCGAGGTCCATTGTCGGGTGTGTCTTCCTGGGGACTCTGATTGCCCTTCACCATATCCATTAGGAGCCTTTCTAGGTGCTGTATCCTGTCGTGCATTGTGGCTGGCCTCTTGTGCGCCTTTGCTGTGCCACCAGAGCGACCAGCATCGCGCTCGGGCGGATAGGCGCAAGATGAGCCTAATTCTCGCCTAGCGCAGTTTGTACAGGGGTGTTGTCTATCGCATCGCAGCCTAGCCAGACATGCTTAGATTGAACTCAATTTCACCATCTGGATTTAACGGTTTCGGATACGGGTGCGAAGAGAGCGAGGGTGAGAGAAAATGAATGACTTACTTTCTTTGCCTGCAGAGGTTGCAAGATCTCTGTGGATGGTTGCGTGACCTACTCGAGGGCAGACGTGCTCTGCCTCTCGCTGTTTTGCCAGGTCCCCATTGCGTAGAGTTGTTGTTAGAGCTAGGATGTTGATCAGCGCTGTCGTTATTGTTGCGATTGTCATCTATCAATATGTCATCAGCCATCATCAGGCTTCTCGGGCAGCAGCCTCCACGTATCGAGCCTTTACTGCGATTATATCCACGACACCACGCAAGTTGGCTTAATAAGCTGTCGCAGCACTTGGTTGGCGTAGATGCATCGGAGAGGTTGCTCTCCTCGGTCGGGGCCGGGGGCAGCGCAACGTAGGCCCCGGGGGAGTGAGCGGGATGAAAAACGAAATTCCGATGCTCCGCTCCGATGCTCCATGCTGTTGGTTGTTGGTTGGGATTGTCATCGAACCATGGGCTCCAAAGTGCCGACCCAACCCGCCCCCTGCCTCCATAAAGTAAAGCTGTATCATTGTTTCCACAGTTCGGGATTTAAATCGGATGTGTCCATCCTTGCCGCGCAAGCAAGGCATCGACCGCTGCTGTATCAGTCAAGCTTAGAGCCACATATGGGGCCGGGGGCATGACGGGTGGTGCCGGCCAGAGTGACGCAACCCCCTAGCGGGCTCGTCAATCGGGATCCACAAGACCCCAGATGGGTTACAAAAATGGCATGACACCATTCTGATGATGCATTGCATTGCAGTGTACCGGCTGATTTTAGCCTAACAGCGGAGTGATTATAATGCAAAAGGGAAATGAATAGAATACAATGATTCCGCAGCATTCTTTTGTGAATGTATGTGAGGATATCGTCTATTGTTTTATGTTGTCCAGTTGCCAGACTATCAACATGACATTTATTTCCAGTTACATTGAACTCTTTCAGATAGTACCAGAGTAAACACGCGCATCCCAGCCCTCGTAAGCAACCAGTGGCGTTGTTGGTTGGCGTCCGTGACCTGGAGCATCGGAGCATCGGAGCGGAACCCATCACGCCCCTGCGCACTGTCCGATGTGAGCATCCAATGTGAGCCTCCGATGTGAGCCTCCGATGTGAGCCTCCGATGCGAGCCTCCGAAATGATGTATTCAATCCACTGATGGCAAATAACATGTTTTTTTTTTAAGAACCAAGTTCAAGGTTTGTTTTCTCTTCGCTGCTACCTGCACAAATCTGCCTAATTGCGCCACCTTTTGCTCCCACATGCAGGCTGACTGATAAACCGATCTAAAGTTACTGTCATTTTCTCTCGTATTCGCACCAGCAGTCACCCTAATGTCCAAGCCAGAGCCTTCCGGCCAAGATGTCGAGGCTGGCATCGAGCAATCTCAGCCAGGCATGAATCCAATCGAGCCCGATGCTGGACCCACGAGCTGCTCGTCCAATGCCGATACAGAAAGAGTGCGCGAAGAGCCCAAGACAGACCCCGATGTCGTAGATTGGGATGGTCCCGAAGACGCTGCGAATCCTCGAAACTGGTCTCCCATGGCAAAGACCCTGCACGTGGCCCTCATCAGTCTCTTCAGTCTCAATGGGTGAGCACCAATTCTGTTCTCCTCCGGATAGCATGCCTTTCTAACTATTGATTCATGTCTTGCAGTAACTTTGCTGCTACCATGTACGCCCCGGGAGCCCTCTACCTAGCCCTAGACTTTGGAATCACCAGCACCACCGTCACGATTTTGACAGTCAGTCTGTACGTTCTGGGTTTTGCCATCGGCCCCATCTTCCTCGCCCCGCTGTCTGAGCTGTACGGCCGTCTCATCATATACTACTTCTGTCACCTATTCTTCATTGGCTTCATCTTTGGATGCGCCTTCAGCACCAATGTCGGTGAATTCTTGGCCTTCAGGCTGTTGGCTGGCTGTGCCGCCTCTGGTCCAATGAGCGTAGGTGGTGGCTCCATCGCAGATCTCTATCCTGCCGAGGTGCGAGGAAAGGCCATGGCTCTCTTCTCAATGGGGCCTCTTATCGGGCCAGTAAGTATTTTTGTGCCGCATAGCTCCTTCTGTGCCAATACTAATTGTTCGTCAGGTTATCGGTCCCATCATGGGCGGCTTTGTGTCCCAGTACATTGGTTGGCGATGGACTTTCCGACTAATCCTCATATTTGTAAGAGATATTCCTAGGAATATGTGCCTTAGTGCTTGCTGAAGCTAACAATACTGATAGGGAGGCTTCATTGCTCTGGCGACGGTCGTCACCTTTCGCGAGACCAACGCCATGGTGCTTCTACGTCGAAAGGCCGAGCGTCTACGTAAGGAAACTGGAAACGAGAAGCTTGCTCCTGCGTTAGACAGAGTTGAGACGGGAGGGCAAATGCTCCGACGAGCCATTGTTCGTCCTTTGAAGATGCTCATCTTCTCTCCAATTGTCTTACTCGTATCTCTTTACACAGGCATCGTCTTTGGTCTGATTTTCCTTCTATTTGCAACTTTTACTTCCGTCTTCCGAGGTACCTACGGATTCACCGTGGGTATCTCTGGTTTGGTCTACCTCGGCCTGGGTATCGGCATGGTGGCCGGCCTAATCATCTTTTCCAGATTAAGTGATAAGTTGATGAAGGCCAAGGGTGACAAGGCCAAGCCAGAGGACCGACTCGTCCTCATGAAGTGGCTGGGAGTGGTCACCCCGATTGGATTCTTTTGGTACGGATGGAGCGCCTACAACCACACCCATTGGATAGTCCCTATTCTAGGAACCCTCTTTATTGGGTTTGGCGCTCTGATTATCCTTGTGCCCGGTCAGCTATACCTTGTCGATTCTTTTGGTGCCGAGGGTGCTGCCTCAGCTCTCGCAGCAAATCTACTCATCCGGTGCCCGTTCGGTGCCTTTATGAGCCTTGTTGCTTCTCCGTTGTATGACAAGTTGAATCTGGGCTGGGGGAACAGCGTTTTGGGTTTCATTTGCTTGGCCTTTACCCCAATTCCATTTTTATTTCATGCTTACGGCGAGACATTGAGGAAGCGCTTCCCGGTTGATCTATAATGAATCGGTGGAGGCGGATGGTGACCGATTATCTACCCCAAGGTTAATAGAAAGAAGAGAGAGGCCGAAAGATAAAGTCATTTGCTGCCGTAGTGTTAATGAAAATACGTCATATCGCTTGGTTCATAACAATGGATTTTGGCAGTGTATGCGCTCCGTGGCGCCCAAACATCCCTTATGGTTAGGACAAATAGAGAAAAGGGCGGTACTTGAATACCTCCCACGTTGATTACCGTATGGATGATGCCATGCAAATATTACTGGTACAACGCCTTTTCTAGCACAACGCCCGAAACATTGAGCGAATAAACTCAAAGGCTTCTCGTTGGTTCATCCAATCAAATCCTCGTAGCGGCACATTTTGCATTTCATCTACCGGCGCCATAAAGTCCTAGGCTCCTCCCTGCATTTAATCGTAGATTTAACCACAACAATCCGATGGGATCTACGCCTGCGATTCGTTGACTGGTCGCCGACCACTCACTCGGATCCTCAGCCACCTTATGCTAGGTCAGCCCTCGCAGTCATGGGATCTATCAAATAGGGCTGTTCGGCTATGTGATCAATGGGCCTTAGTCATGCTCAGCCGCAGGTTAGGGCGCCACTCAACTTCAGCTTGGCGTCGCCAGCGGTTTCGCCAGTGTGCCTAATGTGGAAAAAAGGAGGGAGAAAAGAAAGAAAATAAGCATCGTATACCGCAAAATCGCCTTCAGCAGAATCGATTGGGTCAATGGATTTTAGGTTTCGCTGGACGACTCGACACTGTAATTGGAGGACAATAATCGAGTTGAATTCAATGTTGGCGCCCTTGGTCCTGGTGGAGATTGATGGCGTTCGATCAGCCTTACGGCTAGAGGGTCTCGACCCTTTAGCTCACGTCAAAGCAAGAACCCTACATATAAGCTTATTCATTTAAACCTCTTACGCTTCCAGATTTTCTCTCATCAGTTCAACATCATCGCATTGCCTTCCAAGAACCTCAAGTCCTTCGTATTTCCTCTTTTTATCACAATGGTCAAGATTTCTTCCATCTCTTTTGCCCTTGTGGCCAGCCTTGCAGCATTTGGCGAAGCCAGAAACTGCACTCCGAAGCTTGATTATTGCGGTCACATTCTGATGAGAGTCGGTGAGTAAATCGAAGCCCGTACGGAAGGGCGAGCACTGATGTTTGTCTCCTCTCCAAGGAAACTACTTCACCACTATTGCCGACGAATTGGCGCGCAGCCAAAAGACCACCTGCCTCAAGAAGGATTATGTTACCAACGCTCTATATTCCTGCACCGGTCCTAATGGCGCGATCAAGTACAAGAAGTTTTGCAAGAACGGTTGCGCTGAGGGTCCTTCCAATGGAAATGATTACTGCCAATAAACTGCTCTCAGGGTGAATAGTCGGTCCGTCGGGATCTACTGGACGATTGCTTTCAGTTTTTTTCTTGGCGAATGACTTTTTAGGATTGATGAGAAAATATGATTATGTTTCAATGAAATGAATTTGAGGATCAACTATCCTGTGTGATTAAAATTGAGCCTGGTCTGCGACGAAGATGGCGTTGGGTGAACAGTCATCAGTGTCAAGCCTACCAACTTACCAAACAAAACTCAGCTGTCTGAGTGGCGTAGCTTTTCTAGTTAAAATTCCTGTCACTTTCACAAAACCTTTTTCCAGAGTGATATTGTAATGCACTTAATAAGTCACCAGTAGGTAATTCACAAAAAGAGACGCCGCTGGTGCTGCTTAGCCAATAGACAACATGTACATCTTACCAAAGCTGCCTAAAAGTGGAAATTCACTAATTTATGTACTTCTATGAATCCATGATCCGACTCGCACTCTGCAGCTCAGCCGCTCAGTGGGGAATCCAGGGGTTGCATACAGTTGGGACCGCAAGTGGCGACGTCAAGGAACCAGAAATTGGTCGCCAGCCTCACAATTTCTATTAATTCATCCATAGCCGTATACGGTGATCTCATTAGAACAACGCACTAATCCATGAGCTGAATCAACTCGATCGTAATTGCTGGGGTGAAGATTGGTTGTCCAGCACGATCACTTCGTATTAACCACATTCAACACAAGAGGCTTCAAATTAAACATGTTGAATATTTTTTATCAATATTAATTAGACAAACAAGGGTCTCAATAACTGCATTAAGAATTAACAGGACACATACCGTTGACGCAGACATCAGTGGTACCAGAAAAGGTGACTAATACAATCAGCTCAACGTTGCATCGCGCCCAGACTTAGCAGCCTACGGAATATTCAATTTCAGACTATGGGCATCATTGTACTATTGTATTTTTAAAATTGAACCTAATTTAATCAGCTTTTTGTTCAACAGAAGTTGCATGAAATTACAAAATTGGGTGGTTGGTGGGCGTGTTCGGATTCTTCCCGCTCTTGCTTAGCCTGTTGGGCTGCGTCTCGCAACCCGAAAACTTTTCATATCCCAAGCCACCGGGCAGTCTTACTGTTTTTCTGTGGACCAGACCTAGATTTCCATCAAAAGTACGTCCAATTTCGCTGTTTACAGCAGCGTGCAAGCTTCTTTACTGGTGCATGGATACTACGTTCCAGTCCAGTATTTTGTCTTTCGAGTGCAGCGTAGATGTGGCGGCTCATCAAAGGTACCAACCATTCGTAAAAGTGTCAAATATACATTTCAATTAGCATTAGGGGGCTGAAAATGTAACATGAGAGCATGGTAAAACGCCAGGCTATCGTCTAGATCATAGTGACTAAATGAACTTGATAATGCACAGGAGCTGATCCCACCCTGGAAGGCTCTAGGGAGGTAACGAGACAACCAGACTCCACTAATGACGAGATCCAGAGCAATTCGTTTCGTGTAAGCCACTAGACCGCTATTCCAGGCTGTCATAGACGATCCACAACAGTTTATGGAATGATTGCTCCGGCTTTGCTCTTGCATGCCAACATGGGGCTGGGTTTGATAATGAGGTGCTCTAAATTCGTACGCGCGGCTGTACTTTAAGCCGGCCTGTGCGTAAACTAGAGTAGCAATGGGGTTGGTTCAGATGGTTCATCCAGAACAAACGGCAAACAGGCAGTAGCGATGTAACCATCGACAAAGTGCTGTGGCGAAATCCAGCGCATGCTACGGAGCACTAACACTCCTGGTTCATCTTGCGCTCTAGTTAGAGGATTGCGGCTATGCATCGGCAAATGTACCGTCACAACCGGGATTTCCTCTTTCAGAGTTACATCATGGCAACTTACAAGCGG
Source organism: Calonectria hongkongensis (assembly GCA_017140755.1). Taxonomy (NCBI): domain Eukaryota; kingdom Fungi; phylum Ascomycota; class Sordariomycetes; order Hypocreales; family Nectriaceae; genus Calonectria; species Calonectria hongkongensis. The sequence continues at coordinate 1,050,561 of JAACJA010000006.1, forward strand.
CTGGGTCTCTTAGACCAGTGCACTAGCGGTGATGCATCGCTATACGACGACTTCATATGAAATATGAACCGCTACACTCAGTAATTGGTAAAGACTCAATTAGCCAATGCCAGTTAACACAAAACTTATTCATTACCGAGTAATTTATAAATTTCGGTAAAAAGATTGTTCTTAAGAAAGTGACATGCCCATCCCTTATTGTGAGTCGCGACGCTACAAGTGATCGGCACACAACCCCACAATAGGGGCCGGCACCATGGTTGTCAACAGCCCTAATGCAATTCCGTTTCTTCAGGAAACGGGCTTTGCCTCTTTTAGGTATTGATTCACGAGCCTGGTGTGTCTGATCCGTCACTTTGCGATAAGACATTCTGATAGAGCCGGACACCAAAAGAGACGAATAGAGTTTATTGGATGATTAAGGATCGGTTTAAACTTCTCCAATACGGCGTAAACGATTTAGCATTCCGCACTACAATAATGAGCACTTGACCTATCCACCGGAGGTTTTTTGTCAAAATCGCCGCTAAAAGAAAATGCAAAGCCATGTCACCAACATTGCAACCCTATAGCTCATCTGTCATATCATTCAATGTCATTCAGGTACAGGGATATTTCGGCAACTCATGATTGAGTTTGCCAAGCTTTGGGCAGTACCGCGGCTTTTCTGTTCCCGGCCATTACCCACCAGGGAAACGGAGCGTCCAATAACGCAACTCCAGCCAAACAAGCCGGATAACCCGGCAGTAAGCTGAACTCAGGTGCTTCAGGTGCACACGGGCTTCAGAAGCCCACCACAAGCATCGTCCACCGGCGGTAGACCGCAGTGTGTGAGTGGGGCTGCTGCCTCTGCTGTACTTTGGGGCAGGAAAACGCATCAACGGCTGTCGCTCGCGGTGGGAGAATGAAACGGTGCAGTGAAAGCGGGGACCCGGAACGGCGGCTGTGATTGATCATTTGGGGCTATCCCGGAACCAACTGGCAGCTCGCGATCATTACCCAGGCATTATTAATTAATGGATCTCAATGTTTGCTTTTTTCTTTTTCGTTTCTCGGAAGGATTGGCCATCTCCTGATCTTTGCGCCAATGACGACGGCACGATATCCGGGAATAATGGAGGAGCCAATTACAGCAGCCCAGTCTGTGGCCGCGCCCCTTGGGGTGAGCACTGTGGCAGGCAGCCCGCGACGGCCCTATTTTGGTGCGATGATGTCAGCGTCATAGCGCTGTCCAGTCCTAGATTTGCGCCGGCTGAAGAAGCTCAGATGAAGAAGACGTCAGTTTAGCGCTGTGCGGGATCCGGCTCGCGAATAGGAGGCGTCACAGCCGGCGACGGGAAACCAAGGCCAGGCAGGGCCTGTGCTGCGATATGCCGGCGCTGACTCGACAGCGCCCAGGATCGCGGCAGGACTGTTTCGAAACGCGGTGAAAAAGGGGGGTCCGCAAGAGATCCCTACGACATGGGTTTGATAAAAGTTATTAGCGATCATCCCGGAAATACGAGTCTATGTGGGCGCTTATGCAAGGTACAAGGCCACGGACTCCATGCTAAGTCACGTGTGGGAGCCACACCAGGCAGATCATTATCAAAAACACCATCAAAGCACATCCAAAGTCCCGCTACAAGGCTGCAGATCTCTGGGGCTGGCCTCCTCTCCGTAGCATTCTGTACGCGAATGGCCCCAGACCACCGTCATAAGCGTTGAAGAAAAAGGATAAAAGAATGGGTCTCAAGCTGGTATAAATAAGTAACTGGCAACACCCTCCGGAAATCTGTTTCATTATCATCACTTACATTCGTTCTCTACACTAACTACCACTTCCTTCCTTCAGTCACTCTTTTTTACAACTCACCACATACAATCGTTATATCTTAAATTTCGTCATCATGAAGTTCTCCGCCGTTTTCTCCGTTCTCTCCCTGGCCGCCTCGGCCATTGCCGGCCCTTGCAAGGTCGACGCCACCTACACCAAGGCCCTCACCAGCACCGCTGTCTACACCTCTACCGCCGTCGCTACCCCCACCGGCAGCTACGCCTCCGGTGGTGACTCTTCCTCAACCGGCGCCACCAAGGGCAGCTCTGGCGGCGACAGCTCCTCCTCTTCCAACGACAGCGGCAGCGGTGATGTCGTCGAGATCACCACCACCACCACCCTCATCACTGTCCTGAAGGAGGTCATCGTCACCGTCGAGGGCATCATCGAGGAGATCAACGGCCTCGTTGCCGATGTCACTGGTGGCAAGCTCAGCAAGGATGACTGCGTCACCAAGGTCATTGTCCTCGTCAAGAAGCTCATCACCTCCATCGAGGTCATTGTCACCAGCCTCACTTCTTCTGTCAAGATCACCATTGCCGCCAACGTCGACCTCACCACCATTGTCGAGCTCGTTGTCAAGCTTATCACCATTGTCATCACCGTTGTCAAGTCCGTTGTTGCTGTTGTTGGTCTTACCGTCGCCGACCTCAAGACCGTCCTCATTAGCCTCTTCGTCCTCATTGGCAAGCTTGTTGTCCTCATCTGCAAGCTCATCCCCAGCATTGTCTCCACCCTCTGCGACACCCTCAACCCCATTCTGTCCGGCCTCAGCTCCACCGTCATTGCCCCCGTCGTTGGCACCGTCCTTGGCTCCGTCAGTGGCCTCGTTGCCGCTCTCAAGGCTATCAACATCACTGTTAGCCTGTAAAGGGTTTATGACCTGTGATGTCATTTAGAGGGGAGGATTGATTTCAGACTTCATGATTAGTTAATATGTAATAAAATGGATTTTTTTTTTGCATCACAATTATCACTTCCCTCGCTCACTTGTGAATGTTCGGCTTAATTTTGTGACTTCATTTGATTAAAGTAAATGTTGATGGCATCTCTGTTGGACTATTGATCCTCTCCATAACCAGCTGGTTTATGATCTCACAAGAGTAGATGCGGGCACTTGTCAAAGTCGGTTGCCACAAGATCTACCTCTGTATGATGCAATAGGCAGCCCCGTTAATTTAACACCACGTTTGAGAATATCGGGGATCATCGGGCACTGAACCTTAACAGTCAGGTGTTGAGCCATTTCCACAAGGTAGTAGCTGATATGACGTCGGTTTGAACATTCAAAATGAGAGGAGATAAAAATTCCAGTAAATGATTAGATTTCTCTTCATGTGTTGCGCACGGTAATCTTAACGCGATTTTGTGGTAACACTACTTGCCATAGGTACTACAGGTTAGGTAGGGCTATTATTCACCTACAAATTATCTAGGGCTACCTCCACAACGGGCATCTGACGAGTACCCTATGAAAATTGTGATGAATATTTCTAATATCATAATTATTTGCTTCGTTTTTAATTTACCAAGTAATGATGCTCGTAGGCAAGTGATTTGCATTCTTGGATTTATTTCTCTTTCGTTTTGCAAAAGTGGTACATTAAAGCCATCTACCGGCTCACCACGCATGGGTCGCTCTGTGACTCCTAATACTTTCCCAACGAAAAGCACAAATATTGTACTTTTGTATATTGCATTTTGCAGACCCGCCTTCTCTTTTGATTCTATTTTATTCTATTCTACTCTGTTGATATTTGATGCCAGTGCGCACTCGCTTTCCGCCGAGAAAACAGCGGGGAGACAGTGGAATTGACCGGCAAAACCGGCCAGGTTCAAGGCCCACTCTTTGTTTCTTTTAGTGTCTGGCCGGGTTCAACGCTTCACCTGAGCCCGGTCTCTCCACTCGTATCCACTTTGGCAGCCAATGATCCGACTGTTCCGGAAGGATTTTCGGATCAAAAAGGACGATTCTGCCAGGAACAAGGCCTGAGACGCGGGGTTACGGCACTGAAGGGGAAGGTAAGGCTGTTGGCAATCCTCCCGTTGGATTGATTGACATCATCTGCCTTGCCCCCCCCTGGCTCTAGCTGAACCAGTGTAGCTTGGTTTTTATGAATAGAATTATGTTAAAAAAGAAGAAAAGAAAAAGAGTTTATAAAAGATTTGAGTAGTTACATAGCTACAAATACAAATACAATCAGGGCTAATTTAATATAATACTCTCTTGATTTCCTTATACTTACAGTGCTTCACATGTAAGAGTAAGGTGTGTTGTATCGGTTGCAGGATTTACAAGAGTCGACATCATGTAGCCTGATTGGATTATGAATGCATTTCCCTTAGATGTACCCATTCCTGCCGCAACCTGTGTACACTGCAGCACTTCGTTCGAAATCGTACAAGTGAAAGGTGAAAAGCCACTGCCAGTGCCGGCCCAGGGATTGTCAATCGTCCGCACGTTGGTTGGATTCGTGTTCATGTCAACCCCAACAAGGTTAGTTCCGACGTGGAGATATGAAGTCGCCGGGTCAATGGTGAAAATGGCAGCTTGTGATATGTCCGTCGAGATGAGGAGTGGGCCGTTGGTAGCAATATACACATCGACGCCGGCGGCGTTGGTCGCTCTTATGTTGCATGTAGTAGTGGGGCTGACGGTGGTGACAGCGGTGGCCGATTGGGTTGTGGTGGTTGTGGTGCTAGTCGTGGTCGTCTCGAAGTCTGTGTCAGTGGTTGTAGATGTCGTTGTAGTGGTTGTTGAGATCCAAGTGGTTCTAGTAATTGAGCTAGTGATAGTGGTGCTAATGGTGTTTGTGCGTAAAGCGCTGTTGGTGTTTTTGGCTGTGATAGTTGTGGTGGCATGAATGTTGCTGGTGGGTGTGATCGTGATTGTCTTGGTGGTTTGGCTACCAAGGACAGCGTGTAAGTGTCTTGTTAAATTTTCATGTAAAAGTGGTTAAATAGGAACAAAACTTACGTGGTGACTACAGGCACCTTCACAGACGTGACTGTAGGAAGAACGCCAAGATGTTTACACACGGAAGCGTAGGAAGACCTATCGCATACGACTGCATAGCGCGGAATTTTGGAGGGAATAGAGGTACTTGGCTTGCATGGGTAGCCATAACCACGTTCTTCCAGGTTTCTCTTGTTCGATGCGGCGTGGCGCTTAGGGATGGCCGCGGCGACGGTGGTAGTACCAGCACCGGCAGTGACAGTGCTCGTTGCGACGGTCGTGATCCATGTGGTAATGGTCGTCTCCTGGCTCTTGTAAGCATAGTGCAGCGACTCTTGTCATCGAGTAGACCTACAGTGGTAGTCTCGGTTGTTGTAGTTGATTCCGTCTTGATCTCTGTAGCCTCAATAGTAGTTGACTTAGTGACTGTAGGATATTCCGTGACAATCCCTGTGGCTTGAATAGTTATATATCGAGTTAGGTCAATGTCTTGGGTTTGATATTTTGTGGCCCAAGATGTTATCGTTTTTGCTTTAGCTGTGTGTGTATTTGTCTTCGTGATAGTTTTCGTTCTAAAAATTTATCAGCTGGAGCTACCCCAAAATCAATATATTTATCTCACGCTGCACAAGGGCTGACAGTTGTCGCTAGAAAGGACTGGAGTACCAAAACATTAGCCGTAGTCATTTCCGTCGCGAGATGGAATGACAAACATGGCAGTCCTTCTTTGCGCTTGAGAGGCCTTGAGGACATTGGGAAGCGACCTTCGATCGCGTTAGTAGGTTCCAATCAAAACTTCTTGAAATTGGTCCACTGACAGCTTTCAAGCATTGGGTTTCTCCATAATTTGAGCCGGGAGCAGCGGAAGCTGTTCTAGCAATAGCAGCCAATGCTGCGAGGGCGAAGCCTACGACCTTCATAGCGAAAGCTTGCTAGGTGGGAAGCAGGTGAGAGCCTAAGGGGAGAAATGGAGAAAAATGTACTTTAATGAAGCGACATCCTAGTTATGTATTACAACGCTGTCTGTATGACTATTGAAATTTACATCTCAAAGCGCGCTTCATTCGGTGTAGTTAGTTTTGCCACGTTCCCGACTGTTCGAGACCGATGTTAGCGCTACTTGGGAGCACAGACCTTCGTACCTGGCGGCCCTTTTTGGAAGTCGCGCTATTGGCTAGCGGAAAGAAGACGGCACTGTTGCTGATCTTTTCTTTTTTTCTTGTTTCATTCTTCCTGAAAAATAACTGCTGAAATCGTATTGAGATGAAACCCAACCATGCAATGCCACTGAAGAAACGACACTGCACAGAATGGCCCAAATAAAAGTCACTTTGGGGCTTGGAGAGAAGCAACTTACTTTCCAATTGGCTGGCGAATCCTAAGTACACACTTCGTACGATTAGGTAGGTGGTCTAAATGATACACGTCGGTGCAGGCGCTACCTGTTGCCAATGTGCAATAAAATCCATGGGTTTGGCTGATGTGGAGCAACTAAGGTGGCAAGGCGCTGATTGTTAGTGCGGATGCTGCACTATTTGTTCAATAGCTCCAGAGGCGCTCAAAATCAATAGTGCGTCGCTTGCGGTTAGCAAGTGGAGAGCTGAAGCCGGTTGTCCTCGATAATAAATCAGGGCCTGACTCAATTCATCACCAGCGTGGACGTTGTTTTTTTACATTACCCCTTGCCTTAGTCCATGCTCTAGTAGTGTGCTACTAAATACTGGCCCACGGTTTGAGGTTTTCTTCCGAGGCGATAAATCCTTTCATGATAACATATTTAATGTCCGCATATGCCCCTTATCCGGATATCTGCTGATTACTTGCTACATTTTGTACAAGAACATCATCAAGTGAAAATAAAGTTCCGGCAAACCCTGCCCGGGGAAATTGGCGAGTTCCAAAGACCATGTGTGATCTTCTCCGGTGATTTCACCTGGCTGTGTATCAGTCGATGGATGGGACGAATTGACGACCGCAGAATCGAGCTTGACATTGGGTCCTTGGGTCCGTCTAAACATCAACTCCATAGCTGTCGAGCACTGCCAACGGAGCGACCCGCAGATCAACTGCGGCTGAAGCCAAGAGTTTATTATGTGAATATTTAGGGGTGCCCGTGTTGAGGGCGGCTGGCTAGTTTCGCTTTCGGTTCCTCCAGCTCTGTTTCTCCCTCAACCTCCTCAGCTTTTTGGCTTGGAATTGGTAACCCGCGGCGCCGGGCCATGATTAAAATCATGACGAACTTCGGTGTATTTGTGTCCCTTATTTTGGCTGCGCTCATCAAGTTCGGATTCGCGGAGAGCGAATTCATCCAACCCCCATCAGCGAGCGAAACGAGGATATTCCAGGACAACCCCATTTACACCGTTGGCCAGAGCATCGAGATCCGGTGGTCCACCAATCTGAGCAACACAAACCTGGTGATTTTTCAAGAGTATCCTACCGATGGACCGACGCAGCGTAACAAAAAGATTCTATGTAAGCATGCGCTTTGCTGGGTCTTGATTAACTAGCAGGCTAACGGACACAGCCAAGTCAAACGCGTTGCGCACCCAATGGGCGGTGTCTCTGGATGGATTCCTAACTAACGTAACCGACGGCGAAAGCCCCATTTTTTTCATGGCCCTGTACGAGGATGGACAACCTTCATGGGACGCTACTTGTCACTACTTTAATGTCAGCATCGCAGATACATCGGCAAACACAACAGATGCGTCAGCCGCAGCTACCGCTACCAACGATGGTACCGATACCTCGAGTGCAAAATCAGGACTGTCCACTGGGGCTGTGGCAGGCATCGCTGTTGGAGCCACGGTTGTCGGCATGCTAGTACTGTTTTCTGTGGGTTTCTTCGTTTGGAAACGACAGTCGAAGGGGCAATACCAACGGACCCGAGTCGTCCCGCCTCCTGAAGAGTATCGAAGCACCCAGGAAGTCAGCAATTACAGCTATACCCCTTCCCTGCATTCGTTTGTAAAACCCTCTCCAAGTCCAGGTGTGCACGAGGCTCCAGAAAGATCAGCTCTCTATGAGGCGCCCAGTTAGTACCGCTGGACTCGAGGAGAAGATGGAACTGTGCGTCACGATACTGGAGTCTTGGGGAACGTCGTTTGGCGTAATTAGAGATACCACGGGTTGATATTGGCAATGAGCGCTTGGAATTAATTATTGATGCAAAATTAGAAAATAAAATGGCGATTTGGTTCATCTTAAGGAGTGCAGCTAGAAAGCGCGGTATAGGGAGGGAATGGCGGAGTTTTGGGCTAAATATTTTGGGTAAAGCCCCTATTCCATTGTTCGCGGCGATCATTTCTACGGTCGTGATATAATGTGAATGCTTTGACTTATCCGCTGCAATATACGAACTAAGGACTTTCAATGTATTTGCAAAATGCCTGTATAATATGGCATAGTCGACTAAGTAAACTTCCTTCATCCTTTTGCTTGTGAAATGCATAAGACCAGACTTTTCTCACTATTCATATTCTTCGTCTGTTTCATCGTTTTGGAGATTGATTCGTTCCTCCAACATGCACTCGAGGGCTTCAATAAGTTCTTCCATAGGGATGGAGAATGACCCCATATCTGCGCGCTTTCCACTTTTACCTTGCGAGATGTAGACATTAGCTACGATTGTTTTAGCCAGGGTCTCAACATCACGGCCACTCGCCCATCCCTCCGTCCGTGAGAGCTTCCGAAATATGCGGTGAATTTTCTTCAACTTCTTATTTGATGGCTTGGTGGCCGTTTCAATACTGATGTTGAGTTTTTGAACTTGATGCTTGAGATGCCGGAAGCATGAGCATGGATCCATAGGCGGAAATGTAACATGTGTGGGGAACCTGCTGCGCAAGCCCGGATTGCTTCTCAACAGCAGTTCCATCTCGGTAGTATAGCCGGCTAGAATTATTACCATGTTGTTTAAGTAGCGCGGTTTCGTCATCGCATCTACTAATTCACCGATTGCCTCCACATGAAAGCTAAAGCCAGTCGAGGGTTGCAGTCGATAAGCTTCATCCACGAACAAAACCTTCCCTAGACCTCTTTCAAGGAGTTCAAGAACTTTAGGACCCGTTTCTCCCACGGCTTGTCCAACAAGATCAGTAACTGAGCACGTGACGACCTCATCTGTGGATAGTAGGTTCATATCGTAATACAAGCGCCCAACCTTTCGGGCTGTTGAAGTTTTTCCAGTCCCTGGTGGACCCTTGAAAATGAAAGCCCAAGGGATGTGAGGTCTAGGGTCGATGCTATGCAGCCTCAGACCGGCAACTAAGTTCTGATAATTTTCGAATTGTTTAACAATCTTTTCGAAACCAACAAAGCCCTTAAAAAGCCCAGAGCGACTCTCGTCGGCTTTCGAAGCGCGATCCCATTCCGGGTCGACATCTGTAGGCTCTATAACAAATTTCGACGTGACTGATGAGTCGGAGTCAGTAGATCTCCGCCGGGTGTTGAACCGGACCTTTGCCTTATTGAGCAGATTTTCGACATCCCCCGCGTTTCCGAATTTGGGGTTGATACGCATGCGCCCTAAAATCTGTCGACAGACCTTTTCAGCATCCTGCGCTATTTCAAAACCACAGTCTTTAGCTTTGAGCTGCATGATATGCCAAAGCTCATCCTCGCTGTACGTGCCGAAGCGCAATGCTGTTTCCTTGGGGAAACGCCGCTGAAGTCCGGGATTGCTATTGTTGAACAGCAGCTCCATCTCATGGTCGTATCCGACGAGAATAACGCATCTGTCCTCCGGATCTGCAGATATTTCTGCTACCAAAGTGTCGAGAACGGCAATGCGAAAGACGTCCGTTTTGTTGCAAGCCCCCGAAGACCCGGGATAGAGCATGTGTGCGTCATCAATGATCAGAACATTGCCACGAGCCTCCTGTAGCACACTCGCCGTCTTGAGTTCAGAATGTCCGATATAAACACCGATCAAGTCGGTTGGGTTCCGCAACATGACTGACTTGCCTGAAACGAGTCCCAGTTCGGTAATGATATTCCCGTATAGCTCAGCGACGGTTGTTTTTCCTACTCCAGCCGGGCCAAGGAAGAGTTTATTCAGGCTAATCTTCAGCGGTTCCAACCCAAGAAGCTCACGCTCATAGTTCATCTGAGCGTAGTTTATAATGTCAGCGCACTCAAACTTCACCTTTTCTAGCCCAATCATATTCTGTAGTTTTTTCCATGAGCTACTGGAGAGTTTGATATCTTTCATCTCCGGCCCTAGGATATCTTGTGTTGTAAGGATGGGTTGCTTGCCACTCATTTCACCTGTCGTTTCTTTTTTGTCATCCGTACTCGTCCGAGATTGTTTTTGCTCCTCTGGCAACTCTGAAGGTTTTAGTTTTGCATCTATGTTGTCATGCAACCATGTAGAATGCTCTTTTTGAATGCGCAGAGCCCGTCTTCTGCATGCCTTATTGAGTTCCTCCTCCAAAGAATGCACATTCAAAAATGATTGCAATTCCTTCTTTCTTGCTACCCGCTTCACCAAGACACGCAAGCTAGGGCTTTGGTACCCATTTTCAACCGAAAAGCCTTTCTTCTGAATCATACGTATGAGCAGCTTCACAAGCTCATCATCGTTGTAATCCAGAAAAGTCAACGGAGCTTGCAACTCTTGCAGAGCCTCCTCACTGTTCTCAATTGAGCTAATGAGAGAATTTTGGCGTGAAGAAAAGATAAGAACCGAGTTCGGGTGTTTTTTTATGACATGTTCTACACCGGCCGGACTGATGCGATCGCAAAATGACAAATCAAAAAATATGACCTAATAATCGTCAGATCTAGTCTATTACGTTGCTTTTATTGTGTCACTGACGCTGGGGATAACTTCTTGAAAACGCGGTGGTGGTGCTATAATGCGAGGTGCATGCCGAGGCAATTGTGGTCGTCCTTGAGAGGCCGGTGGCGGCAAGGATAGACACTGTCCGGAGGGGACACATGATAGTGGAGGAGGTGGAGATACGGGGCGAGGACATGGGGTTGGCAAAAGGACCCATCTCCTCCAAAAGATTTTATCGCTTACAGCTCCTATGGAAAAAAGGAACTGTGCATAAAGCATTGCGATGGATTTCTTTCCTTAAATATCATAAATAACATGCCTTTCAGGATATTGGAAGGCTTACCTGTTCCGCCTTTCCCATGAAGAACGAGATGAAGTCGCAATTTCTGTTCCTCCAGCTTGTTGTCGGCTTTCGCCTTGACCCTGGCCTTGATGGCAAGGAAATGAGCCTTCACCTCCTCTAAGCCAACCATAGACATCAGCTGATCAAGATATGGGTTCTGCTCGCCATTCTCTTGTTTCTGTCTCAGCCATTCCAACCTTGAAGGCGAATCATCATCCACATCCTCCGGCTTCATGTCGCTAACCACGAGATCTGCCCATGATGATGTATCATCCGTGTCGCTATCATCATCAGAGCCACTGAAGGAAGCAGATGTAACTGATTCCACGTCTGAATGATCTATAAAGACATTCTCGAAATCTTTGGGGAATTTCATAGCTTTCCATGCGGCACGGGATCGTCTAAGACTTTTTCGAGACTGCGGCTTGTGGATATGATCTTCATTAGACGCCTTGGAATTTGAGGTCAGTACCATAACTTGACTCGAATCTCGAGATGATTCAAGGCTTTGTGAGCACTTGGCCTCAATAACAGGCGCTTCGTTGTCTTGGTCACCGGCCTTGACCTTCCTATCGTCTTTGAGATTCTCTTGTTTCTGATTTGGTAGCCCCTTCACAACAACTTCAAGACGAATATTACAATCTTTCTGGCTATGGCTCGTGTTTTTCATGTTTGTTTCGAGCGATGTCTTGTTATAGTCATCAGGGCGATCAAGTAGCAGCGCAGAAATGGTGGGGAAATCATTTTCGTCGTTTCGATTGTTGTTGTTATCATTGGTCGCCGGTACGTCGTCCATTTTCAAAGGAATAGTTACGCTAAAGTCCGGAGCAGAGCTATGATATTCTTTCATATCATCGTCTCCTTTTGGGGGTTTGTTTGGTGCATAGTGGCTGCTTTGCTCATTGTCAGGCTTCATCGCGTTGTTGTGGAGTGGAGCCGCGTCTAAAGGGCGGAGAGCTTCTACTTTTCCTCATCTGCACAGGTTAATTCATTCCATTTATATATTTGGACAGTCTGTACAGCACTGGCTTGTACAACTACAATGAAAAGTTTGATAAGGCGGACAACCAACGGCAGAGCCTCAAATAATATTCCAAGATGCCCAATCAGGTTCGCCCACATAACACACCATCACGAGTAACGCGGCACGACCGAATGTACTGTGTACATACACTATGGCGGGGCTTTGCTGCCTGCTTCAAAGGTTGCTGGACAGCCTATCATTTTCCGTCAGCACAACGAATCCTACGCTGACTGCAGCAAAGTAGGCAATACCGTCCGCGGCGCCACATACTATGTATCATTCAAACAATGCAAGTGGAAAAGTCGTAAGCAAGGCAATCAAGGGCAAAAAGGGCTTTTATACATTCAACCAAATATGGCTATGATCTGCATTTTCTTTCATGCCAAGCCAATAAGCTGATTCGATTATGCAAACCAGCCAAAGCCTCCTTTTATTTGTCATGATGAACTCACTTTTTGTTCTGCATTTTAGATGAGCAAAAAATCCCGCATTAAATTTGAAACTGTTGCTCTGGATTGACGGCAAATTTGCCTGTCACAGGAATCTGGAAAATAGTATGCTCCAGTGGTCGCTGCGAAATATCTTCCACGGCATCCATTCAAAATCATTTGCGGCTGATAGAAAGTCAATTTACATATCTACAATCTGTACCATAAGACAAAAAGCCTCTGTAAAGTTTCATCTCAATCTACGATTCAAACAATCGTCGCCACGCTTGGGGGCGAAATAGGAAAGCAAAGTTATTGCCATAAGCACTAATCTTAGATTCATGTGGTAGTTCATCAAGCCAAACCCCCGCGACTTCTTATGTTAGATCGATATTTTGGTCGTTGGATATAATAAGCTTAGTCTGACCTACCTAAATTGCGTTCCAAAAATTCTCAATAAGTATGCCCCGATAATGGCAAGACCGCCCCAAAGAATTAAAATCTGATACCCATATTTGTAATGAGGGGCGTCGTACGTGGGAAATAGGACCACTGTCATTACATTGTCAGCCATAGCTAATGAAAAGACTACAGGAAGAAACATACGAGGCATCCATGTGGAGAAGCTATACGTAAAAATATTCCCCGTCGCGACAAGAAGCTGTCGTAGGTTCGGATCGCCGGCGCTCAGATGTTGACCCCACGACTGTGGAATATTAGTTTTAGGTAATTTTGGTTGCGAGTAGTTAATGCATGAAACTTACAATAATGATTGGTTGTGCCGCAGCTCCCACATAGGATAGGAAGAAAGCAAACATTAGCGCCCCATTTGGAATCGACCAAACCGCGAGGAGAATGTTTGATATCATCACGACAAGTTGAATGATGATTGTCACGGTCAGGCGTGCGCCTGTGGCATCGACAATACTCCCCGCGATGAAAGCCACAACGACGCTGATGGCATTACCAGCGGTGGGAAGGACGTTGGTTTGCACAACGCTGTATCCAGCTTCCTTGAGGTAAAGGTTGAAGTAACCAGTCCCACTACCAGACTGAGCGACCATTCTGGTATTCGTCAGTCGCATGCTGCCGGTATGGAAATGGATCTGGTGATAGTTACTCACAGGTAGGGGAGAATGAAGACCCAGAGGCGCCAGTTCAGGAAAACTCCTTCGATAGCTTGTAGTGTCAGCTTTTGTGGAGCAACGCGTCCATTATTCTCTGCCCGTTTGATGCCGTATTCTTTGTCCTTGCGGTTTCGAAACGTCAGAATATTGCCACAAAACAATTCTTGATTCAAAACCTTACATCTTTTGTCCAGTAAAAAGCGCGAGTTGTATGTGGCAAATCGGGAATGGCAAAAAAGCCCCACGCTGCAATTGGGATTGATATGATTCTGAGTCTTATGAGTGTCCAACTTGCAACGGATCAATTGCGAAGCGACCTACCCGTCGAATATGAACAACCATCTCCAGCCAGCCAAACCGTGGCGTCCGTTTAATCCCTTGTATAGAGCTGCTTGTAAGTAACCACTGAACATTGATGCAATCGCGCTGGTTTGCTCAAAAATGGCCGTCCTCTTCGTCAGTTCGCCGGGCCCATACCAACCCCCAAGTAACGCTGCATATCCGGGAAACGCAGCAGCTTCAAATAAGCCACAGAAAAATCGCAGCCCATAAAGCTGTGCTGGTTATTAGCATGATCCGGGTAGTAATAATACTTGAATCGTTGGTTTTACCAACCGTTTCGACGTTTTTGGCGCCTGCCATGGCCATCACCAACACCGACCAAAGAACTTCGCACAGCGGGATCCAGATAGACGGCCGAACGTACCGAAGCTGTATCATTTGCGACGGAACCGTGCCGATTAAATAGCCGATATTAAAGTAGCTATTGAGCCAATTTCGTTCATTTCCATAGAGGCTAAGCTTGTACGAATTTTAGCGGGCCATCATAGTTTTACACTGAATTCCAACATACATCTTCCTTCATGCCACTGACAAAAGCATTGCCTGTATCGTGTTAGCGATATATTGTTCTGCAATAAAATCTTAAAGAATTCTCACTGATATTTGTTTGATCCAGATACTTGATAAAATATCCAAGGCAAATGTAAGAGCTGCATGTGTCAGCCCAACTGTCGCATGACTTTTTGGCATGTAGGTCACCGACAAGAGAAAGGTATCTAGCTTCTGAACATATCTCCTATCCCTTGGATCGCCATCTACAGAGTCCCAAACATATCCTAATAGTCTCCTCCACGTGAATTTCTTTTTGGAGTCATTTTTAGTCGCATATCTCAGCCTTGCGGCGAGCTCTTCGTCGGTTGATGGAGTGGAACTGGTAATGTCCAAAATCGCCGAATCTTTGATGGTTGACATAATTACCGGTCCCGAAATTAGAAAGCTGTAATTGGTTTCAATGCAGCTAAGCCTTGATTCGTAGCTTTAAATTCCATGCAATTTGCTCCGAGATCGCTGCCACTTCATCCCACGTGTTTGGCTGCGCCATCGCTGGCTGGCATGACGAGCATCAAGTTACGGTTGCAAATGTGAGATAGCGATTGATGATCTTGTTCTTAATGGGCGAATCACCGACGTGAGTTTATTCCCGTGATATCGCCATCAAATGATAGGCTTGTACGGAGATCGCATCGCGGGGAATTAGTGATGGTGCGAGTCGGGGTTCCTCGCTCGTCATCGTCCAGTCAGCACCGCCATGTTACCAATCAGGTCCGTCATCGCAAATTACAGGATATAATGTTCATAAAAACGGACATTGCATCCACGAAGGGAATTAGAGTCCGAGAAAACAAGCATACAATTAATCGCACTCGCCTCATATTTACAGTCCAGACTGTGAACAATAGTTTCCCTGTAATTAACCATAGCCATGTCAGCCCAGACAACCACCGCGACCCTAACAAGCCAGCCACAGGCTACGGGCCAATTGAAGTTTGATACTTCAATCGACTACAATGACAATCAGGTTTGAAAATATCTGTAACGTGGTACTGGAGAATGTGTTCTGACTCAAAACAGTACAAGTACTCACATTACCTGCCTCATTTTCAGCCTGGCCTCCAACCTCCTCTCGAAGAGTTTGAACATGTTGATGTAGGATCACGCGCTGATCCTAATAAGCTCGCGCTATTAGGCGCCGCTGGAGCCTCCTTTGAAGAAATTACCCCCGCAATCGGTACAGAAGTTCATGGTCTCCAACTGAGTGCGCTCGACTCCAAACAGCGTGACGAGCTGGCTCTCTTGGCGGCAGAAAGAGGTGTGGTCGTGTTCCGCCAACAAGATTTTGTTGATATTGGATTCGATAAACAACTTGAGTTTGGTGCCCATTTTGGGAAGCTTCACGTTCACCAGCATGGTGGTCACGTCAAGGATCATCCCGAACTCTTACCGGTTTATCGGGATTTTACGTACGTGTAATGAAAAAGTGGCACGGTACGCTAACACTTACTAACTCGCACACAGTGCTGGAGCAGTAGACAACGAAATCAAGAACAACGTTAGCAGTATCAAGTGGCATACCGATATGTCGTACGAAATGTGAGCTGCGACTTCGCCAATTGAATAGCTGTATTGTGCAACTAACCTCTGAAAATTAGCAACGGCATGGGTACAACGATATTCTTGGCCCTTGATACACCAAAGTCTGGAGGCGACACCTTGTACTTGTCGACCATAGCTGCATATGAGGCCCTTTCTCCCCTGTACCGCGAGAAGCTCCATGGCCTTGAGGCAAATCACTCCGGATTTGAGCAAGCGAAAGTTGCAGATCACAAGGAGAGGTATATTCGTGAGCCTATCGAAACCATCCATCCAGTTGTTCGTACACATCCTGTGAGTGATTTTGACATCTTATTCACGAAATCGCCGGCTGACAGAGGATTACCGCATTCACAGGTTACTAAATCTAAGTCACTATATGTGAACCGTTTGTATACCCGTAGGATCCAGGGATTAAAAGAAGAGGAGAGCGGTAGGTTTTCAAAGACTTTGCTTGGGAATTGAGTTAACATTTGTTAGCGAACATCTTAAACTTTCTTTATGACCATATTGAACACGGGCAAGACTGGCACATTCGTATTCACTGGACCCCAGGAACGGTGGTTGTGTACGACAATCGCATCACTCAACAGTACGTTCAGTTAAACTACGCTCTGATCCTATCAGCTATTCGTGCGACTTTTAATATTTCTTCTGCTAACGTCTGATATTCAGCTCTGCCCTACGAGACTTTCAGGTCCGAGAAAACCAAACTCGCCGCCACATGCTACGTATAACACCACAAGCAGAGCGACCTTTTTTCGACCCCAATGCTTAATCGCGCTACAAGTGGGCTTCAAAAAACCACTAACGCTAAATTGGTGGCCGAAGAATAGAAAATCGTATTTGAACCAGAAGAAAATAGCCAGCCCGGTCTCATCTGTGGCTTATCTCAATCAGTTCTTCTGTTGCAAATTAAAATATAAGCACAATTTAAACCGTTTGAGACACCTTGGAAATCTTTATCAGCCTGCTTCGTTAGATATTGTAGGAATTCGTTTTCTCGTACTTGGTTCACGTATTCAGCACATGTCCAAGCGTTCTCAGTGGATCATCCAGATTGAGTTTCGGCATTCCCCATTCTTCCGAGTTCCCTGAGACTTTTTACCCAAAAAGGAAATAAGTTCCCAGCCGACAAAGCTCGGAGCGTTTGCGCCGTCCGCAACCTTGCCATATGCGGTAATTTGTCACTGAGAGCGCATAACGTCTAAACCAACAGCACCGGATTGATGGGGAGAATTCCTCGTAATGCATTCCTTGAGCTGTATTAAAACACTAAACACTGCATATATCTACAAATCATTTGTATGAGTAGAACCGAGTTTGGTATTCCGAAGAAGTTTGTAAATTTTTAGATCCATATATCATCCACTCACTCCAGGTAGACATCACATACAATAGCTCGGCTTTTTTTACCCCATGATTGAAGCATGGACCCAAGTCTGGAGAATATAGTGGAGCCATTACGCCCAGTGATACGTAAATTGTAGTCGGGGTCAAAAGGCGGTCCGTGTTCCGTGAAAACGGTCTGTCAACTGGTTCCGGGTACGTCATGGGACTCATGCACTTGTGATACATAACAGTAGTCTATTAAATGCAGCGTTGCTCTTCAGAAGTATATAAGTGCAACAGATCTCAGCAAACTTCAGAATACCCAACATCACGCCATCAACCTACGCAACTGGCCCTTCTCCTTTCACATTCAATTACATCTGCCGCACATATTCTTCACCCTTCATTAAAATGGCTCAGACTTCCAATCCCGCCCAGGAGCAGCAGCTCCCTCCTATCCAAAGATTCTCTCCAACCTTTGCAAGCCCTCGTGTCAAGGGAAAGGTTATCATTGTTACAGGTTAGTCCAGCAGCTCTCTATGGAAAAGCCTGATATTAACTTTTCTTCCTAGGTGCCAATTCTCCTATTGGAATCGGCCGAGCTTCTGCGTATCAGTTTGCTCTGGGTGGTGCGCGGGCCCTCTATATCACTGATTTAGATGGGCGATGCCTTACGGCTCAAAAGAATGAGCTCGTTGCCGAGTTTCCGGAACTTGAAGTTCACACCCGCACTTTTGATTGCGCGGATGAGGATGACCTGAAGGAGGTGATTGATGATGCCATTACTCGATATGGACGCCTCGATGTCTTCTTTGCCAACGCTGGAATCTCCGGTAAAGTTGCCTGGTTCGACGCTCTATCCAAGGACGACTTTATGACGATGATGACTGTCAATGCTCTCAGGTAAATTGATTCATATCTAGCCTTGTTTACAAGACTGACAAATGTTTTAGCGTTTTCTTGGCTGCAAAATATGCCAGTGCTGCCATGCAGAAAACCTCATCTGAAAAACCAACCCCGGGCGGTAGCATAATCGCCACAGCGTCAGTCGCGGGCATCCGTGCTAATGCTGGCCCGACTCATTATTCCGCGTCTAAAGCTGCTGTAGTTTCCATGGCTCAAAGCATCGCTTTCCAGCTCGCAGGTACCGGTGTTCGTATCAATGCGATCTGCCCAGGTCTTATTGAAACTGGCATGACGACGGATATAATGCAGGCTGGACGTTCTAATGGGACAGCAGATGCAATGCAACAGTTGAATCCCACTCAGAGGGCAGCGCATCCGGATGAAGTCGCAAGGGTTTGTGTCTTCCTGGGTAGTGATGAGTCTAGCTATGTTAATGGACAAGCTTGGGCTGTTTGTGGAGGATTGACTGCAGGACATCCTCACATCCCAGGAATTCCGGGTTGCTTTCGCGAATAAAGCGGTATAATGAATGGTCAGCATGTGGGTTTGTTGATCAAAAATTCTTTTGTATATTAAGAGTAGGAAACACTGTTGAAATCAATGCGCATAATCACACGAAGTACAGACAGTAGGCGGCGGCAATGTCCTGAGGTAAATACGTTCGATCCCATCCCTGACATTATACATCATATCCAGACATATCCTGGTCACCTTTAATCAACTTAACATATGATTCTGTCCGAGCCGATTGCTCCACTTTGGACTTTTCCTTGTTCCACGGATCTGGGAAAGAATCCGTAATCGCAAAACCAATAGCTGCCAATGCAATCAAAGGCGCAACCTGACCTAGACCTTAGATATCCTTTTCAATATTCTCACCATTTTCCATTTTCAACCAGCCAGACCGTTCGACCCAGTCCTTGAACTTGAAAATGGCGACGTAATTGCTCACCATAAAACTGAGAGACATCGCCCAAACCGCGTACTTCAGCATTGATATTATTATTATGATTCCTTTAGCTCCGCTTTTCGTAGAATCTCCAATCCCGACATCCATCCGTTTTTTGATGTCAAATTTTGTCCAGGGACAGAACCCAAATACCATCTTTGAAACGGCAAGTGCTAGTTTTGAGATAGCGACGATGATAAAAATACCAAGTAACACATAGCATTCGATAAGAGAATTGTTAATTATGCCTTGGTTGTTAATCAGATTTCTCTTCTCACCCTTCAGATTAATATATGGGTTAGTCGAATCTTCCAGAAAACAAAACGCTGGCAGAAGCATGGCGCTGTCATGTTGGGAGGGAGAAGGAAGTCGATTCATGAACGGCGAAAACTCATGTCGTCTGAAATCTTCCACCTTGAGCAAGCCAGCTATACAAGCGGCAAAAATTCCAACCCGAGCCAACAAAGTAACGGACTTTTGATCAGAATGGTGTACTATCACTATCGATAGGATTGAGGTGGCGAGGCCCGTGAGAATCGTGCGAGCGGCGATGCTGAGATGGTAACTTGACATGTCGCATTGTGAACCTGCATAAAATGACGATCCGTACGCAAGAATCAAGAAAAGCCGGGCGTCCCCTGAGGACAATATCAAACCATTAAACGCCTCGTGCAATCGCTCGGACATACGACTAAAGACCTCAGGATCATGTACGCTCTCCAATATGTTGACTAACTTAAACATGATTGAGGAGTGGTTTTGTCTAGAATTCAATACTGAGTAATTGTTCTTCAACAACGTAATAAATCTGGCAATACTTACTGCTTGTTGATTTTTCTCCATCTCTTTATGAATGATATCACTCTTGTACAAGCAAATATCATAGCAAACAGGAAGACTATGCCACTGGATACGCCAAATGCTATTACCACCTTTTGGAAAGTCAGTTTCTAGCCATGAAGCAATCGAATGTGTATATAGGTGAGTATCTTCTCCTTCGAGAGGTAGCTCTGACTTGGTCACCCAAGGAGCACTGTGATAATTGCTAAATACTAGCCGGCAGCCTGTACCCTTTGTGCCATACGTAACTTCTGCAGATAAAACCTTGAGGTGAAAATTTGCAATGATCGTGATAGACCTTTCCGGCTAACCTTATTATGACCCGAGTATAAGAATGGCTTCCGAAGCAATCGAATAAGTTAATTTAACACTCGGTATGACCACTTACGCCGCGTCCAGTGATATCTGTGTTTGGTGGAAAGTTCCCCTTTGTTATGGTTCCGTAACTATCCACACCAGTCAAATTTTGGAAGAAAGTGATGTTACATCTGTCTATTTCAAGCTGAATATTCTTTCCTTTGTAAGTGTCATAGAGACCCATATTGGCGAGTTTCTTTCTCAGGACAGTGAAAGTGGAAGCAAGGTGAGAAAAAGAAACAGCGCAGGCTTCTTTGAATGGGTGGTGGTGAGCGTTGGTATGGAAAGTGGATTTGGATTTGAATGGATACAGACCTTAAATTTTCGAACTTTGTCGTCATTCATGAATTATTTGTAGTGGGTCAGATCCAACATTTCTCTCAGCCTGATTTCGAAATGTGGAGCTGTTATTTGCTGCATCAATAGAGTCTAAATTGCGTAGAACCAGATTTAATCAAGAATAAATTCGCTGTATTGAATACCCAAAGGCTAGATATAAAAGGGCCAGCGAATCCACGGAGCGAAAAAAAAAGAATTTCAGACTCTGCACATATTCACACATCACCTTGAACAAGGCCGCACTTTTTGATAGCCAAGACATTGAGGTCCGTCAAGCCTTAGAGATTGGTGACAAAACAGTGCAGTATTTTGGTTCTATTCAGGAAGCTCGAATACTTGCTTTGCACGAAACAGGATTCTCTCCGCAATACAGTCTGCACAAGAGACAGATGGTGGTTGTCAGTCGTCCCGCCATGCGATCCGTACCTGCCATAGCGGCTGGCACAGCTGCCACGGTGCCTAATTCTCTCAGAAGGAAGGAGAAGGATGGCAGTGACAAACAACCAGCACACTGCCAACTTCTCCTTGGCGATTCTGCAACCTTCACCACCCCGAGCACTTCGACCACGCAGGTCCCAACGTCTTCTCCTGGTCTGCGGCATGGAGTTACGGAGCTTTCTACTTCAGTTTCAACACCCGACTCTGCTTCAAAGCCACTTTCCACGTCAGTTTTGACATCCACATCTGCCTCCAGGATTCCTACCGTCTCGAGTCTAACATCTACATGTGTTTGCAGGTCTCATTCCACTCCAATTTCGACATCTACGTCTGCCCCCAAGCATCCGAAAACCCCAAGTCCGACATCTACGTCTGCTCCCAAGCATCCGAAAGCCCCAAGTCCGACATCCACGTCTGCCCCCACGCCATCTTCCGCATTCAACCCTCCTCAAGCCTCTGCTTCAACATCCACGCTTGCTCCCACGCTTATTCCGACAATCATGACAACCGCTGCGATGACACTCACGGCCATCATGATGGTTTGGGCTATGCTCATGTTGACATCGACTGGCACAACCACGCAGGAGGATAATCACTTTCAGGATCAGCTGGTTTTCATTCTCCAGCAGATTGAAGACAATCTACGCCCTTGGTTGAACACTGACACCAACAAGGTGATTTCTGGATTCGGCCTTGCGGCTGTCCTTGTCGGCCTCTTCGGTAGAAGGATTTCTGCGTATGGGAATCAGCTCGACAAATGGTCTCACGGCAATTCCAACCTCCTTGCTCTTCCGTTTCGCCTCGTCTTTGGTTGCTTGCGCCCCTTCATGTTGCCCAAAGAACATAGCACCCAAGAGTTTCTCGTGGGTGAAGTCCGGGACCAAAGGGCGGAGTTGGATACGGTCAAAAAAGAACGCGACCAACAGCGAACCAGAGCTGAAAACGCCGAAGGGGAGATTTCTACGGCCAGAGCTGAAACCGCCACCCATCTTGCCCATGTTGAACGACTGGGACAGCAAAACGATGACCTGAGGGCCCAATGCGACGCCTCCAACGAAAGTAACACTCAACTGTCGGAACAGCTTAGTTCAACTACGGCAGAGCTTGATTCGACCAAGACCGCCCTTCAAGATGCAAACGCCAAAGCAGTCCAAGCCATGTCCGAGGTCGCTTCCTGCCGACAGAGAACCCTCGACGCGGAAGCTGAAGCCAAGAAGGAACAGGCCAAGTACAACGCGGCTCAAGACCGTATTGCTGAATTGGAGGCCATTGCTGCTATGGCTAAGTCCAGAGCCACCAAGGCTGAGCTTAGAGTTACGGAGTCGGAAGCCCCAGTCGGTAGTGTTGGTGATAGATTCGCCAAACTGCAAGCTGCAATCGACGAGCTCAAGGGTGGCGTCTCCAAGCTCAGTGACGAAGTCTGCGAGGTCCGAGGTAGAGTCGAAAAGCTTACTGACAGAGTCACCAAGCTCGAAGGTAGAGTCGAAAAGCTCAGCGACAGAGTCACCAAGCTCGAAGGTAGGGTCGAAAAGCTTGAAGGAGGAGCCTCTGGCCTTGCCTGAAGTCATTCTCGACCATCACCAGTCGACCTTATTATCGCAGTAGTCTTCAACCGGTCGGAACGTGGGGGAATCAATTGCATTCTATTAGTCCTGTACTATCAGTAGTCTAGCCCAAATTAAGATAAACCCGTTGAAAAAAACTCCCATGTGTGTACTCATTGATCGTGAAACTGTGTAGAAGATCACCACAAAAGATACTGTATGCACCTGTTCAAGGATCCGTGATATAATTATTCTCTCATTGCAATAAATTCCAATATGATAAGCCCAGCCCGTTGCACCCGACGAGATGGCTGAAGAAAACCACGATAATATTCATTTATGAAAATTCCCCCACCCTTTGTGACTGGTTATAACCCCATGCGCCGTTCTTAGTGAAAGCTTGTCTCCGTTGTTTATAACCCTGCTTCCTTCTTACCAAAGCGCTGCCCAAGATGATTCCAACTACCGAAAATACCATCGCTCATCCTTTCTATCCCAGGAGGTTAAGCCCAGTTCCAACCGTTCATTGATCACCGAATACCACTATCATGCGCCCAACAATCTAAGGCCTGTTGAACACTTCGCGCCTTTTCCGTAGGTGACTTCAACCCAATATCATGCCAGCCACACTCAGATCTCCTTCCACATGTCAGTTGCGCGTATCTTTCTTGCGTCGGTTCCATCTAGCTGTGGAATAATCGGTGCCATACTCGTCGTCATCTTCCTCCCCGACATTAGAGAATCCGACATTTTTAAGCTTTTTCCGCCTTTCGGGAGCCTGGGAGGTGGAACCGGCTTCTGGTCGTTTCAGAATGGGCTTAGGCTTGTGCTGGAGCGTAGTCGTATCCGCCTGGGGCAAGGCTTCAGCTCGACGCGGAACCTTGGGTTTCGGGAAGTCTGTAGTTTTGTTGACCCCCGGTTCCTAAACGGGAGTTAAGCTTCTGAGTCGTGGACCTTCAACCTGCAGTTTGGGAGTTGCAGCTGAAGCGGGGTTCGCCGTGAGGGAATTGGTCGGATACCGCTGCAGTGTCTTCCTGAATTCTACCATGATGTCATCAAAAATGGGTTGCCTGAGCTTTTCCGTGACGATAGCGGTTACTTGATGGATAAGAGCGTCGTTGACTATGTCATCGAACTCGAACTTTTGGTCGTAAACCTCTTCAATGTGTTTTCTAATGGCGACCAAAGATTCTTCATGTTTGCTGTCGTTGGTTTCGACCTTGCTGACAAGAGAGTTGAGTTGTTCCCGGATGTCCACTAGCAGTAGGTTCGTTTCCTCCACCTTGTCGGCAGTCTCGTTGGACTTATTCAAAGCTTCCATGGCAGTATTGGCGACAATTCCGTCATTCTGGCTGTTGATTGTCACAGTCTGGAGAGTAGTTGACGTCTCTGGTTTCGGAATGTCTTGCAAGTACGACCACCCATGGTTCGCCAAGCAGCTAGAGATGGTGGGGTTGGAAGTTGCCTGTGCATTTACGTAGGTAACGGCAAGAACATTTGCCTTGTCTGGCATATTTTCTGCAATGTGCTTTATCTTGTCCTGAGAAAGATAATATCCCCCAATCCAGCAGGATTTGCCACTCAACTCCAGGCTGGCCTTTAGCTGGCGGATAAATCCAAAATCTGTGGCACTCGCACGTCTCCGCGTCGAATCGGTAGCTTTCTCCTTTTCCTTGGCTTTCTTGTTGCGTTTAGACAATTCGTTAAAGTATTTCCGGATTACTTTCCGTGTCGCGAAGCAAAATCATGTTCGGGTCGTTCTCGTCTGCAGTGCCAACGATAACCCCCTTATGACCAGCTAGCTGGAAGTCATGCCGGATGCTGACAATGGCGTCATCAACGGTCCATTTCTTTCTGCCGCTTGGAGCTAGAAAGCCCTTGCGGTATTCGGCCCAAGACTCTGGCAAACGTCTGAGAGATTCTTTGGGTATAGGGTCGTTTTCAAGGATAATTCCCCACAGACGGTTGTATCGTGCTTCAGCGCGGTTCAAACTCCCATTTTCAGGGAACTTCCAGACAAATCCTTCTCGCTCCCCGGTAAGCATCGCCTGTTTCACGTAGTCCAGGTTGGCCCTCGCACGTTGTTTTTTGAAAATGGCCGGAAACAACTGGCGATCAACCAACTGCCATTCTCGCATCTCGTCATCTGATTCTCTCTCGTCATCTTCTGTTTCGTACCCCTTTGAGTTGTCGCTCCCTTTGTCAAATTGGTACTTGCAATTCGCTCTACCCCGCCCCTTGCTGAGAGATGTCTTTTTGGATGTGGAATCCTCCAAGTCGTCGCTGCTCTGTTCGCTACTACTAGTATCCTCCATCCCGGCGTCCGCAGCATCCTCCCACTCTCCTTCGGCGCGTTCAGATTCAACGTCGTTTTCACCATCGTTGATCGGTTCCTCGAAGTCTTCCGGCTCAGGGAAGTTGATGTTAAATGGAAGCCCAGCTCCATCTCTCATGCACTTTACCATACAGTGCAATACTGCATGCATGGCCTGGGATGTGTCTTCGTCAGTGAAGGGCGTTTCGTATTGTTTGAGTCGTACCATGTAGTCGTCGATTATGACTCGAAGCCGAGGTTCCATATACAGACACGAACCACTTTTTGCGCACTTTGTTGGGTCGATATAAGGACCAAGGTGACCTACTCGCGCAATCCTCCGTATATTCTCTTTGACACTTCCATATATTCCGTAATCTGCATCAGGAAGGGAAGCTAAACCGATCAAGAACCCACCCTTCAAACTGCGCCATTTTGTCGTTCCATGTCCCAACAATAGACCTCCACCATGACTGTCGTCAATCCCGCCGGCGGCGATGGTGCCATCTCCTTTGGAGGCGTTGGTGGGATTCAGCGGGTCGTTCATTCTCTCAGAATTCGGCGGAATCAGGGAAGAGTTGGTAATGTCTCCTCTTTTGTCGAGATCTACTGGCGCTGGCTTTTCTCCGCTGGCTGTTGGAACCGACGGCAATGGTGAACGTGGTGGAATGAACATGGACTCTCTCTGTTGTGTCCCCCCAACACCAGCAGCGGGCTGGGTTGTTGCATTTGGCGGCGATCCAGATAGGGTCATAGTCAACTTCTGTTGGTATCCTTCAAACTTCTGATGAATTGCCTTCCTGTGCGGTGGTCGTTCAGCCTTACGAATTTGAGAATGAAAGGCGACGGCTTGATCGAGGAGATCTCCTTGTTCCTCAGAAAGGGGTTTTAATCGGCGTGCTGCTCTCTGAAAGTCTTTCAAACAGCGTTTTGACAGTCGTCTTCGACTCTGATGTCGTTTATTCCGGCGGGCTTCGTCTGTCTTACAACCTGGATCTCGGGCATCGATGGTGTCTTCGTCGTCTGTATTCTATCCAAGCCGACGGCGAGCCGATTTGCGCTCGAGTCTGTCGATAACAGTGAGCCTTTTTTGCTTTTGTTCCGTCGATAAACCTTTTCTTTTGGAGATGTTGAAACGCTTCTTCCTGAAGAACTCGACCCTTCTTTGAGTCGGGGGCTCACTGTCCGAAATGAAGGATCGTTCGGACACTATGTCGCTTCCGTCCTCCTTGTCGGTAGCCTTTGACGCTTGGTTCTCGGGGCCAACGTTGCGATGCAGGTCTGCCTTGGCGCTGTTCCCAAACAATCCCGCCTTCTCCTGGCTTTGGGACATGGAGTAGTCGTATTCGCGGTGGAATTCATCAATCGAGACGCCAGAAACCTCAGCCCCCACAACGCCGTACTTTCTAGCGCTATCAGGCGCCGGGGGATTCGTGGTAAGTCGTTCGTTCGCCCGCCCAAAGCAGTCTCGAATCGGTGCAATGTTGAATAACACACATGAGTAGGTGAAGTAGGATGAAAAGTGAGGAGGCTCTAGAATCGGCGTTTGATCAAGTTTGCCTTCTTTACGTTGAATCACTGTTGCTGCTGACTAATTATGGGACAGGCAGATGAGAGGATTAAAAAGATCAAGGAGGAGTCGCAAAATTTTGACGATTTCTTAAAGGTCAAAATTGAAAATTTTCTATACGGAGATAAAGACTTGATTTACAAGAATGATATCGCCAAGGTTTAGAGAGAGTATATCGCACCAGAACAACACAACGGCCGATACTGACATGTGAGTTGGTCTCTAGGGTAGGACTTGGTGGGGAAAAATGCTTGGGTGGGGCTGCTATTACAACAGCATCTTTGTGGGTGGAGAATTCATCTAGCTATGATGTGTGAAAATGTATGGGCTAAAAATACGCGTGCTATTTCAGTGAAGTGTGGCAACGCGACCAGAGCCTTTGCATCTGTCAAGAAAAGTTTGTGAGCACTGCTGTGGTTTTTGCGCTCTGCGATTAGGGGGCGAGCACCTGGCAAAACCCACTGCCAGGGATGTTCTGCTAAGCTCCTCATTCGTACTCAAGCCCTACTAGTGTTGCGCTTGGGGAAATGGACGACATGGCTCGCTCGCTTACTTGATGACAGCCCTGGAACACTGCGCAATCTAGAGCGCAATCCAGGCGCGCCATGGCTGGCCAGGCTTGCAGTCAACAAAGCTATCAGCATTCATGGCGACGCCAAGCTGGTAAAATTTCGGTATCTCCGTTTTGTCGGTACAAATACCATGCCGCATGCGACGACGCCGTTCCGTCCTACTAATCGGCTACGAGATTAGAATGTCACAAAATGTGGCTGTTAAGCTACGAACACAAGGGGGGAAATGAATTCGAATTTGGGGGGGATTCAGGGTGCGAAGAATAAAAGACGACGACGTCGAGTTTGTGTGAGCTCCCGTGATAATCCAGCGATGCGCTGCGGGCAACTAGTCTTGGTGGAAAACGCAGCCAGCCATTGTTAGCGAAGCTACACACTTACTCAGCCATGGTGGCGTCTAATAGTCCCAAGTGGCAATCAATAATTTGTCTCAGCTCTTTGATCCACAGTTTCCAGCTGACTGGATTCGAGAACTGCACTAAAAAAAAATACCCTGTGCCAGGTCTTGAGGCCCCTGCAGGAGAGCCAATTCGATCCTTATTCGTGATCGCTTCGTGTCATGTAAGGCAGTGCTAACAAAAGTCTTTACCATGCACTCTGTTTTTAGAATTATTTTGATCATCCAAGTTCTTTGAATCTCAATATTATGTGATTTGCTGAAGACGTTGCCGGTGTCGGTCGCGGGAAGCGCTCGAGTGTCTGAACGATGGTCTCACAAACCTAGATTCTCAAGCTAAGTACGCCACCACGTACAGACCCATGCTGGGAGAAAGCTATTGAAATCATGCGTTAAACCCACAGCTAATCAACCTCTAGGGTCTGAGGCGTCGTTTGCAGAGTGCCAATACTTCTTGGCCACGACTACAGGATGCCTCTTGAGCGCAACCCTTGTTTTCACGTGAGAACTAACAACGTGTGGGTTCGTTTAATCCCAAGGGTCCTACATTCTCCCGGATGTCTTTCTTATCATCCTGCCTTCATATATAAACCGCCGAGACGTGCACGTCAGCTGCCTTGGCAAATTTTAATACGCGCAATCGAATCACAGCGCCGTCTACTTGCGCCCTTCGCCGCAACCTCTTTTCCAGCTTCTTTTCACTGGTATTCGAAGATATTCTATTTTGGAGACGGCTTTGTTTGTTTTCCATCCTTCCAAAACCCGACGTGGTCCCCTTGAATAACTGAACATCATTCCGTGTTTTATACCGTACAACATTCCCCATGTCTGATCAGAAGCGAAAAGTCCTTATCACCGGCTGCTCGGACGGCGGCCTGGGAGCTGCCCTTGCTGTCGCATTCCACAACGCAGGCTTGGAAGTGTATGCCACTGCTCGAAATGTGAGCAAGATGAGCCATCTTGCATCTTTAGGTATCCAGACCATCGCTCTCGATGTCCAATCCGAATCGTCCATCGCCGCCTGCGTGGGTAAATTATCCGCTCTCGACATCCTTGTCAACAACGCCGGAGCCCTCAGCACGATGCCAGTTTCCGATCTAAACATTGCCGAGGCCAAGAAACTCTTCGACATCAATGTGTGGGCGCATGTTGCTGTGACGCAGGCCTTTTTGCCACTATTACTGCAGTCATCCAATGGCATGATTGTGAATCAGACATCAGTCCAAGCAGTCACTGCGATTCCCTTTGAAGCCATCTACGGTGCCTCCAAGGCTGCTCTTGCCATGATTTCCGATACTATGCGACTAGAGCTCAAGCCCTTTGGCATCAAAGTCGTCGACTTACGGACCGGATGCGTACAAACGAACATCTACAAGAGTCAATTGGATGGGCGGACTCCCTCATTACCCGAGAACTCCATTTTTGCGCCCGCAAAGGAGGTGGTCGAACAAAGCGTCAAGAAGTTTGAAGGCGTTGGACCAACAGCAGATAAATGGGCTAAGGGAGTGGTAAAAGACTTGTTGAAGAAGAACCCGCCCCCTCTTGTGTGGAGGGGCGGCGAAGCGTGGTTGTATCGGCTTTCGACTATTCTACCATTCGGCATGTTCGATAATATGGTCAGCAAGGCCGCAGGGCTAGATGTCGTCCAAAAAATGATGAAGATGAAGAAGAGCCATTCCTCTGAAAAGCTACAAGCTCAAGATTCCGATTCCAGTTGTTCAAGCAGCTGCCGAAAGTCATCCGAGGTGGCGGTGGCGGCAGAGCCCACCAAAAATTAAAGCACGAAAATAAACCTTTCATAGTACTTTTGTTTTCACACTATTATGGGATTGTGTGGATTAGCGATCTTTACTACCTATTTCTTTTACATCTCCTGAGATAAAGCCATAGACCAGGCATAATCTCGCACACTGTATCCGAGGATTACCAAATATTTCAATTTGTTTAGCGTCATAGACACTGCAATATTAAACCCATAACCTTCTATGAAACAAGCAGTCTGTCAAATACAAAAAGGATTATCGTGGTGAAAAAAATATGTCCTTAATTTTAGGACATGAAAGACGGTTAGGAGCATATCAATCCACACCTGGGCACGATCCGCAGAAAGATTAAGTTAGGTGACTTGAATACTGACACGGTAAACGGAACGCATTAAAGATTTATTATAATATTGTTCCTTAAATTGACCTGGCAGTTGAGTCCAATCACGAGAGTCCGTTGAAATCGCTATTGTTGGTTTTGCCCATATTAAGGACTACATCTGAGTCACTAGACGTGTGGTATAGAATAGAGACGACGGACGGATTTTTACAGTGAAGATATAATGATAGTGGTTGGTTAAATGGAAACGCATTACACACAATTTATTTGAGATGAATAATTGGTGTCGGCTGCAGTATAGATTAAAGCAAACTGCGGATAGTAGGCAATATATATATCTTTTGCCATTTAATGCTCTTTCAAATATTGAAGAGTAGATCTGTAGAATGCCACACTTTATGAGGCATAAAAAATGTTGGCAAGACCCCCACTTGATCCAACTTATAACTGTTGGTCGCTAACTTCGGGAAGCTATGGGTTGGTGGCGCTGAGCCTGAGCTTAGTAGGTAGTGGGACTGTTGTTGAGGAATTGCCATCGGTAGTGGCCGTAGTATTGTTACTGATATCATCGGTAACAACGATGGTAATGGGGTAATGGTAGAGCTCGTATCAGTAATAGTGTCTGCAGTATCCGTGGCAGTGGTATGAGCTGGAATGATAATCACAGTGGCGATAGCATCGGTATTACCAGTGCGATTAGTAATGCTATCTGTTGTGACGGGTTTGCTGATGCTGCCGGAACTCGACTCAGTTCTGGTATTCGTGGCCGGCGAGGGGATGAATTGCGGCTCGATGGCTGGCGCAGATGCGACTGGTCATGAGTGAACCTATTTTATTGGCGCTGAGATGTGTAAATTAACTACTCAGTTTGATGTGTATCAGATGCAACTCATCTCATGAATGAAAACCATCTATCATGTAAAGTATCCTTAGATCTTGGCATTAAAGAGATGATACTGACATGTGGAATAATACAAGTGTTGCGCCTGCATGATCCGAGAATATATTAACTAATCATCCACAATTGATTTCATTGGACCTTTAGAGATGAATCATGGTACCTTTTTCTTTATTTATTTGTCGAAATCGTTGCGTTATGGCTTGGCTACCTTTTTCTGTAAACAGGGCATTGCCAGTTAGCAACCAAGATTATAGTTAATTAGGAGGGTTCTGTCGGCTTCTCGCAAGCCGATGGCCTTGAATTAGGATTTAACTTGTATGACAGTACGGCCAGTCATCAGAAAACTCCAACATCAGTTGGTAGATCTATGTTCATTTTCGTTATGATGTGGACCAGGAACCCATTTGGTGGAGCAAATACCCTAGCTGTGTCAGGGTTGGAATGAAGCATGAACATGCAATAAATAACCAGCCCCGTCATCAACCGCATCAAATGTCTAAATAATTCATGGCATAGAAGAATTTAAGGTTTGAACAGTAGTATTTTACGACTAGTTTGTCAAAGACATAGAGGATATGGCAAGTTTAAGGAGCTATTTCTTAGTATATTCTATAAGAAAGTCGTGCCAATTGTTTTCCATGACATAATTATTCCGTATTAATCTTACATCACGAGAACTCGATTCTAGAAGAACGTTGGTGAGTTCAAAATCTTCAATACTTTGGGTGCAAAAATCCGTGGGCCCGTCTAGTTTGCTAAAAGCAAAACAGTATTCGACCTTCTAGCAAGTTGTGAACTTTCAAAGTCAGATTGGTAGATCACGTGTACCAAGGCCCGTGTACAGTTGTGCTGGTCCATGAATGAACCGCAGGGAACTTCCCCGGCCAAGGGAATAGCGTCGAGTCTCAACTAATTTGTACACACTAGCGTTGGTAACATCAGCTCTAGGCATAGCTTACTGAATCAAAAGCAAGCACAATGAGATTTTATTGGTCCCACTCTGCGCTTATCAATAATATTACTCTCTAACTGAGCTTGGCACAGACTTGTCACATTCGAAAATACGCGCTCAGTCGGACAAAGTTGCCGTCTACGGCAGTTTGGACTGAGCCTAGACTGAAATTGCAGCGCCACTTGATCTACCCGAGCGTCTCACAGCCAGGATTGAATTTTGACCCTCCAAAGGCCGATCTAAGTAGTTATTTCCTGTTTTTTCTTTCGCTTCAAATCCACTTAGCATGGGTAACTGGAGAGCATTCAGCACTGATACATCGCCTGCCTCAACTTCCTGCATATTACAGCGCATTTTCCTGATTTTATGCTTACCACCAAGCCGCGACCGCCAAATTTATTCTGATCTCAACGTGGGCCAAACCCATGGCCACGATGCCTGGCTAGGCTAGCCAAATTGATAGCGGCGACGGCGCCCCATCGGTGGCGCCTTTAGTCGATGGCGGTCCGTAACGCCCCCTGAAATAAGCCGGATTTTACTTCCATCTCATCCGCCATGATAGAAAATCAGGTCGTAGAACTCCTTCTCTTTTATGTTAACATCTACACACCAGATTAAGCCTGCGAGTGCCAACTACTTCATCCATATATATAATCCTCTCTCCACGGCTCCTTGTTTCAGGGAATTTCACATTTCTCGAACCTTTCAACATCAGAGTTCCAACCAGGCGGCCTGATCAGGACTCGGTGTTCTCATCTTCTTCACAAAAAACAGGATTTGGGAAGTGGTATCACCATACCTGGCCAAAATTGTCAACAATGCGTTACGCGTTTGGATCTGCGGTCCAGATAGCTGTTCTGGCTTCCCTGGCGGGCAGAGCTGTCGCGGGTTTGTGCAAGCCGGCAACCTCTCTGCCTCTTCTCACGATGGAGACATCCCTCGCAGAATTTTCCACACATTCTACTGGGGAATCTCCCACCTCCTCTACGGAGTTGTCTATTGTCTCAACAGTGGACAACCCCCTCCCGGATACTACGACCACCGATACTACAGCTACCGATACTACAGCTACCGATACTACAGCCACCGATACTACAGCCACCGATACTACAGCCACCGATACTACAGCTACTGATGCTACGGCAGTCGATACCATTGCAACCGATACTCCCACTGCTGATGCCACGACTTCCGAAACACCAACTATCAATACTCCAACCACCGACGCGACGACCGAAGACACCCCGACCGCTACCACAGAATTGATGACCTCGGATATCGAAACAACTACTTCGGCTGTGGCTCAGCCCACTTGCGTTGCGAGAGGCAGTATGGCACCCTAAGCTTCCAGATAAAATTGTAGACTAACTTTATTACACAGGCCTTTGTTCTGGATCCGACACTTGCTGCGAAAGTAATTCTGCCTGCCTTGATGGATCTTGCACTTTGTGTATTCCAGTTAACAGCAAGTGCACTCAGAATGGTTCGGTGCCTTGTTGCGCTGGGAGGTGCAGGTGTATGGGGACTACTTGCGAATGCTTTTAGGAAAACATTCTTGGCTTTACAAACAAGATGGCAGGGTAGCCACTTGGCGCTGGCAAAAATGCGCTTTAACCGTCCAGCGTTTCCTCAAGCATTCGTGATGTATGTATATGGAGGATATGAAGGTTTATCATATCTGACTTCATTCAAACTCTGGCCACATATTTGTTCAAAGCCAACTAGCATTTTGTCATCAGTGGCAAATATATATGGGCGATTGTAGAGACGTGGTGCTAAAGAATTCATCTTAGAATGTTGTTTTGACAGTAACATCCACCTTGACACACCGTGAGTAACAAATTTCTACTTGTCCAATCTCGATTCCTGTGTACCACTTGTTGCAGATGTGCAAGAGTCTTAGATTATTTCCCCGAGCGTTGAAGCAAGAACAAGCGTGATTGGTTTAGTGGTAAAATTCTCCGTTGCCATCCGAGCAACGTCGGGGAGCCCTGGGTTCGATTCCCAGATCACGCAACGAACAGCTCGACTGCTCAGTATTTCTTTTTGCATTCACGTTCCTATTTTCTTGTCACCTCTTTAACAATTTTGAAGTTGGTATTATGTTGAGAAGGCATCTATGTGGATGAACAGGGGCATCTGAACCCATGATGTGGGTCCAGAATAGAAGCAATACACAACCATCTTTCCATCGCCGGTGTTTTATTTGTACCAGCGTGGAGTTGCTGGCTCGAAGATTATGTGATTAAAAGCTCCGACGGCGCAAGGCAGATTTGCCAATTCATCTTTTCTTTTGGCGATCGCTATCAATTGCCCCTGCTAGGGTGGTCGGGCACAATCGCGTCTTTGGAGACGCAAAATAATGAGCAGCAATGTGATTATAGCAGAAAGATAATGATGCAATTACAATATTATATTCCATACATGTTTCGTCTCGCTTCGCAATTTCCCTAATTGCCATCACCTCCTCCATTTCCCCCAAGCTCAAACTTGCCACTTGTCGGACTCATGCTCCTGTGCGCGTAGTACGCACCGTCTTCACCTTGCACATAATATATTCCACCGTCGCTGGCTAGCTCGACAGGCGACCCGGCTGTCGGCCAAGTCGGTTGCTGGTGTTCATATGAAGTAGACGTCATCGTTGGAGACGACACCTGAGTACCATCCCAGCCAGCTTGCACCGGCACTTGACCTGTTGGGCTCGTCGGGTTATGGTAGTGCTGTGTCATTGGCATCTCGCTCACAGGTGGGGGTGCTGGCTGTGTTGAGGCAATGGTGTTGCTGGAATTCCTCCTACGACGAATTAGAAAAAACGAGCAGGCCCCCACTGCGAGGATAAAAGCCAGACTGCAACCGACAGCAATTCCAGCTATAGAACCAGTGCTTAAATGATGGGATGAAGTGCTCGATTGTGAGGCTGTTGCAGTGGCTGTTCCGGGAATGGATCGTGTGGGTGTTCTTGTGCCTAGCGTTGCCTTGCGTGTCATGAGCACCGACAAATCCGGAGCGTCAAAGCCGGTAGTTGGCGCCGTCTTTATCGCGCCACCAGTGTGCCCGCCACCCACAACAGTCAGGATATCAGTTGGCACAGCATAAGTCGTCAGGTTGGGTTGGTATAGAGCCCAAATGGCGTTGTCAGAATCCTGTTCTCCAAGGTTCATGTTGTGTGTGCCATAGACGCTGTCAGCGTCGCACATATATGTCGTATCGTTTGAGTACTCGCCGCCAATAACTAGCATCTGGGCGTTGTCGATAACGTTGCAGCTCATCATGCTCTTGGGGTAGGGACCAGAGACATTGCTATGAGGCGGGTAGGGACCACGAATCCACTCAAAACTCGGAATGGTGAGAATATAAATGTCGTCGTAACCTGTGGTTTCTGGTGGGAATCCACCACCGCCATAAATGTAACTTAGAGAACGTTAGCTCATTTGTCTCGCTATGGTTGAGGATGGGACCTACATGTTATAGCTTGATTGATCCTGTGCCCACGTCGCACCACCACAAAATCGTCGCCTCATATCTGGCGTATTTCCAGACGTCTTTTGAGTGTACCACTTTGTGTTGGCGACGTCAAAAAGGAATATCTTATCCAGGGGCTGTGGTGTCAAAGTTCCATTGCCATATAGGTCTTGGCTGCCACCAAAGTATATCAACATGCCTGCATCTCCTACCGGGATAAAAGACATTGAACCATCAGCTCTGGCGATATCATCTGGCCCCGTGAGATTACTCCAGGAGTTCGAGTCCATGTCGTATCTCAATAAGCTACTCGTAGCCTGTGGCGGACCCTTCCAGTTCGGAATAGACGCGTTACTTTGCCACCCGCCGTAGTAGTATGCTTCCCCTCGCAATGGAATCGATACACCTGCTCCATAGCTGGCTGTATTAATTTGTCCAGCCCCTGTTGGAGGACCGAAAGACACCCAATCATTGTATATGATATCGTAGCTATAGAGGATGAATTCGGATGCCGGGGTATCATAATATTCCCCACCGTAGAGATACAGTCGCTTGTTTACGGAGTCTTCCCATAAGATACCTCCGTTGACGCTTGGAATTGTACCGTTCTTGGAAAGGTTGGCGTAGAGCGGAGGCATGCCATTCGAGACAATATCGAGATCGTTGTACAGTAAGAATGTATCTGTATTTGTTGGCATGTTATTGGTGTGCAGTGTGGAATAGATGCCTACTTGTCAAATTCTGAGAGGTTGATCCGAAAGGTTTGTAGTTGACCAAGCCGCCGTCGATGTACAGTTTTCCATCGACCACCGCTGATTGATGTCCCCACCTCCGACAAAAGTCCTTGAGAGGGTCATTCTGTGCAAAGACTGTACCAATAAGGTACCACGCCGCAAGATAAAAATTTAGACGAGACCGTGCTGGCCGAGATGACGGTCCCATGGTATTTGTACGGGGAATGATGTAATTAAGAGATGGATGATTTAAAAGACAGAGACCAAGGTGGGCTTTTGAATAACCCTTGAAACACCGCCAACTTCACTTCTATATAGAGGCATTACTGCGGGTGCTGATTGGGTACCGGAATTGCGGCAAGATAGTAAAAGCTTATTCTGAGCATCTAAGGCTGAGTTGCACCCTTCATAGCCTCACTCAGCCCAAGGGGCGGACTGTAGAAGACTGATGAGGTGTTTACCCCGCAAAAGACCATGGGCGAGATTCAGCTCGGAATGGTGCATTTATACGAAAAAGGCAAGGGAGGTTGGAATGTTGCGATAAGTACCCAGTCGTGTGAATGTGCTTCATCTTGCGGCGGAAAGTTACACCATGTGACAATGAAGCAAAGCTCGCTTCGCAGTTATTATTCGAATATTTCATGGTGAGGCTTGAGGCCGATCCTTTTCCTGGATTAGTTAAATCAATTTGGCTGGGGGACGTTGCGTAAGGTCTCCACAGGCGTTTATTCCCAACCTTAAAAAGGAAAGGCAGAAGTATTTTCAACCAATGGCCTCATTTTCTTTTGTAAGTTTCCTTCGCTGGCGTTTGCGCTGCCGATGTGCCGAGCGTGGCGTTCTGCGGCGGTTTTCGCAGCTCAGGAATCATCATGGTGACACAACGCGCCTGTTAGTGCCAGCTCAGGTCAATTCTTCAACAATGAATGAGAAACATGGCAAGAAAAAAAGCCAACTCGGATCTATTTCGCCACCACCTTTTGATACGCAAAATTTTGACATGAAAACGCCTTGACGGCCACTTTGCAAGGGCCTTGAGTTCACTTGAAGGAATCCTGGTGTGCGCGACGCAATAATGATCAATAATGATGACACAACAGGCGCGCACATATCTGCACCAAACATCAACATCGTGTGGCCTAAGAAAATTACTATCGCTTCCTTCGAGATTTCCATGAATGTTTAAAGTCGTGCCTCTCCATAAAAAGGATCAGCTAGTATCTACTCTCATGTCTTATGAACACGGACGAAGTAGTTGACAATAAGACAGACATGAGGGCTCGTCGGCTGGTATTTCCACAACTGTGTACCAAAACTCGGTTTTTTCAAACGATGCAAATCGGCTGTCAAGTTTACAAAGAAACAAATAAATTAAGCAGCTACCAACACTTCTACGGTGGTTGTCACGATAGTACCATAGCCAAATACTGATAGCCAAACAGTTAATGTAAAGCCAAAAGATCCCCTGTTTTACAAGAAATATTATAGTTCCAATAGATGTTCAAGAAAACTTTTAGTCCACATGTACTATCAGTGTTTGCTAGTACGCAACGGCGACCCAGTCATGATTTACAAAGAAATGAAGATAGTTCCAGTTACATATATCTCGAGACAAAACTAACCCGAAATTAAATTCTCCTACATATTATGCTACATGAAAGTAATGTTCGATGCGCAGTTTCAGGTTTCTCCAACATTCTCTTACTAATTATTTATTTATTTTTATAACACTGTATTTCACTACAGAGAGACTTACAATTATCCGGGCCGACAGCGGGCTAAGATGCGTGCTTTGCATCCTCCAGAACACTGACTGACCCCCGATTAATGTCGCCAACATTCTCCTCTTGGCTCAATGTAGCCTTCTCCTCTCCGTTTATTCCACTTTCCTTGGAGGTTTCGGTCGTCCCCTTGGGCAGCATAGCTGCTTGAATGTGGTTTGTCATGTATGCGGTCGGATCCTCAACAAAGACGGCGCAGATGAGAGCAATGACGCCGAATGGGATCGTGATATAGAACACAAACTGGAATGCTTTCCCGTAAGCTGTTCTGACTGCGTGACGCAGAGCGTCTTGTATCGCTGGGGTCATTCCTTGGATCCCGTCCAACACACCTGGTACGCCCAGATTGTACTGGATAGTGGCGGGGATAATGGCTCCTAAATCGTCGGCGCTCAGCCCATTGCTCAAGGCCGCGCGGGAGATCTCTTCTCCGGAATAGCTGTTGAACTTGTCCTGGAAAATGGTGTTGAAAATGGCATTTCCCACCGCACCGCCGGCGGATCGGAAAGTTCCTACGAGGCCCATGGCGACACCCAAGTGAGAGTGCGGCACGTGCAAGCTCGAGATTGCATAGGACAAGATGGTGACGAGAAGGAACATGGGCACACCAAACCCTGGCACGAATGCCCAGGCCCATTTGTGATTCGGGTTGACAGTTGCTGCACCAGCACCGATAAAGATGGTCTGCAGTGCCATGCCGACGACCATCTGCCACTTGATATAGCCGACTCTGTGAGAGAACATGGGAACCAACACGCCGGTAAGACCAGAAATAAGATCCTTTGGTAGCGAGATAATACCGATGTCCACGCCATCCGTCGTGAACATGTACATTGTGCCTTGGGGCAGAAGAGCAGCCATAGCGTGGAAGTTCATGCCTGAGACAAACAAGACAACTAGTAACAGAACATATCCACGAATCATCTTCAAAAGCGTCAGCGGGAACATGGGTTCCTTTGGAATGTATGCATCGTAAACGAAGGCGCTAATGACGACAAGGATGCCGATGACGATGGGGGCAATCGCTCCAGCGCTCTTCCATGGATACGCGTCAGAGCCACCCCAGGTGAGGCCAACTAAGCATGTAGCGAGTCCACCGATAAAGAGAAACAGCCCAATCCAGTCGATATCTTTGAACTGTTGCCATCGCGATTTGTCGAAGTCACCACGAGGATGCGGGGTGGGCCAATAGAAGAGGGCAGTGCCGATAAAGCCAATAATCTCGACAATGATGCCCATGTAGAACAGCCATCTCCAGGTCGCGTATTCGTACAGAGCATTTGCAAGCAGAGTCGTAATCATACCCCTGTAGGAGAGTTAGCATATTTCTTTGGATAGAGAATATTCAGATAATCTTACCAGGGGATTGTGATGCCTCCCTCCAGGATACCCAATCCAAGCGATCGCCATTTATTCGGCAACATCTCAGGCACACCGGCGTATGACACAAAGATCATTCCCGTACCAAGTCCGATGAGCGTTTCTGCTGCAATCAAACTCTCGATGTTTTGTGACGTTCCTCCCACAATGTTTCCGATAACAACAATGATCTGACCAGCGAGGATGAGATTCCGGCGGCCGAAGACATCACTGAGCGGTCCTCCGAGCGAGAACGAGCACGCCGTGGCCAGTGACCACGCTCCAATAACCCAAGCCAGCTTGCTTTCTCCTCCAAGCTCTGATGTTATTTGTACGACGATCGCTGCGACTGAAGTAAACGGGGTGCCAACGGCAGGACCAAATGATAGCGCCATAGACTTGAGAGCATGTTAGTCCAAAGAAATAAGCGTCAATGCCGACTTTC
The DNA here is from genome assembly GCA_017140755.1 of Calonectria hongkongensis. Taxonomy (NCBI): domain Eukaryota; kingdom Fungi; phylum Ascomycota; class Sordariomycetes; order Hypocreales; family Nectriaceae; genus Calonectria; species Calonectria hongkongensis. Next base: position 1,089,765 of record JAACJA010000006.1, read on the forward strand.
CTTACAAAGATGGCAATCCAGACTCGTGCTCCCACGTGCGCTTCTGGGGGGTTATCTTCGATGGCTGCGCGGTGAGGATCTTCCTCAGAATCGACAACGACCTGGGCATCCTGCCCCGGACGATTGCTGATTTCATCGTGGTCGGTCATTGCGAAACTCGTATACTGGAAAACAAAAGCACTGGAATTACTAGTTACTGTCTCTGAACTAGCCCATCAGCGTCCCTTTTATAACACGTCACCCCGGTCACATCGCCTGCCCTAGATCGACTCTAGGTTTGCCCCACGATTTCACGAACCATGGGGTAAATGCACGGTCCCAAAGGCCTCGGCCTCTGGGGCCCCGCATTCTCTTTCCTCGTCGTCGGTTCTTGACGTGAAGAATCCCGAGGAAAATATACCGGCAGTTGCATTAAGTTCGTGCTAGACTTAGCTGGGCAATAAAGGATGCGCAAGCTACAACCGGTGTAGGCGGGGAACGGCTAAAACCCACCTCCACAGATTGTTTAGGCATAGCCTGGATAAGGGAAACGTCCCAAGTCTCAGCATGTGATAGGCTAATTGTATGCTAGTATCCTAGTCTGCAATTTCTCAGGGACTAGATAATCAAACTGAGACTGAATCTTCAAAACTGGCCCTTTCCCATCTCGTATGTCGCTTAATCCAAGATGCAGCCATGATATGATATTGTAGGTGGTACCACATAGAAACTAGGTAGCTCATTTCATGAATTTTTCTAAATTCGCGATAGGCGTGTGCTCTTCTGAGTAGGGTTACCTTGATGCGCAATCGGGATTTACAAGGACTCCGGAGTAGAGATTCGGAGATGTGGGGCCCGATGAGGCCCCACATGAGCTTCATGTCGGGGACATTACAAAATGCTGCCGGGGATGCATTGTTGCTGGTTAGTCGTAGAGAAATTTAAAGTCTCTATTTACCGCTCTTGTGTATAAAACTCCAGCATCAGTCACAGAGGTGAATAAGGCACGCACATTGAGACGGGGACATGAATGTTGAACAAATTGGTAGCGATAGAGTGCTTGTGGGAATACACATCGCTTGGTTGAACGATCCAACACATGGATGTCATCTTTTTAATTCTTACCTAATAGGATACTCCATATTAATAGATACTTGTTTGTCTATGGTGCGGCCTAGATCTAAAATATTTTATCAATCCAGTGACTAAAAACTGGGTGAGTTGGAGACGCGGCCCCACATGACACCGAGAGACTTAGTGACGAGCGTGTCCCACATCCCAGGGCGGGGTGCTCATTACTCTCGTATTTAAGCCTAACTTTTTGATTCATTGCAAAGTAATCAGTATATAAGGTACGGGTAAGAGTTTAGAATTAGTCAACCGCCATGCATTGGTAAGAAAAGTCAAAATTAGCAGAGATGCAGCTATCGCAATAGCCTCGGCGCGAATGGAGGAAGTCTTAGGGCCCCACATGCATAAAGATCATGTCACTCGAAGGATGCAGGTTACACTACCAAGACTATCTTATGTAATGAAATTCTCACGGATACGAATCTAAAGAAGGGTGGATTGCGAAAATATTTGACGAAACTAAACAAAAAAGCAATACATGTAATCCATCTTCCAAAACAGCACAGCTGTATGGAACCATGACCAGAACATGCGAGGTATCATCAAACTATCTATCCGAATACAACACCCAAAGCAGAACCATTCAACTACTCCAAATATGCAACATGATCTTTAAGGAAGGTGGTGGTCTTGAGAGCCACTAGGCCAGTGGCCGTGATACTCTGGCCTTGTTGTTGGGGCCGGAGCGAGAAATCCCGATAAGCCCATAAACTCCATCGTAGCCATGGAGGCCATGTTAGCAAGCTCACCATTGCTAAAATCCGCTTGTGGTGGATATGCCCAACCACCACTAGTCCCAACTTCAGCGTATCCAGCTGCGACGTTGGGGCGTTTGGCTGCTGCGATTGCTTCCTCTTGAGACTCCACAGTTAGGCTCCTCTTCAGCGGCTGGGAGGCTGTGTCGCTCTGGATGGATGTGACTGGCGTGGGGATATCTGCCTCATATCGATGGCTATCTGGCTGGCTTGAGGGTGCACTGGAGTCAGTGTTCACGAAGAGTTTTAGCTCCGGATACTCCAGGGCAAATTTTTCAATTGTGTGAAAGTGCTCAATATTCTCGAGGACGCCCTGGTAGGACGGGTCAAGTTCGAGGTCCGACATGTCTGGTTTGAGCCTTATTATCGGCCGGTTATCCGCAATTGGACCGCGAATCTCAAAGGTTTGCATCAAGCTTATCAAAAGGTCTCTTGCGTTGTACTTTTGCCAGTTGTGGGATAAATAATCTCTCAGTTTCGGCCTTTGACAAGTTAGCATCGCCACGGTCAACGCTTGATGTAGCTCACTCAACCACTCACCAAACTAGGAAATCGACATAGGCGGGGTGGTTTGAGGTAAACTGTGCAGGGCGAGGTCGCTGCCAGGGCAGAAGATTAGTGTAGTTTTCCAGTGTTGGGAATGTTAGAAACTGTCCAAGACTGGTCAGCATAGCCCACGTTTGTTAGCAACCAGAGAACCCACCAAAAAATAGCGATATTGCGCCCAGAATATGGCAATATACTCCTTATCGGACTTGAAGCAGCTCCGCCATCGACGGATATTTTCGCACGCGCAGATGGCTGCCGCGCGCCGTTGGCGTTCTGCTTCTCCCGGAATCTGCTGATTGGCCGCATCAGGCGACGAAGCTGAATCTCCAGACTTCTTGATACACTCAGGGCCATCGTAGAGAAGGCGCTCCAGGATATCCTGAAATATGGTATTGGAAAGGGCGGCTTTTTCAAGGTCACCTGACACCAAAACGTCAGTCATGCGGGGCTCTTTTGGAGTGATAAGGGTGGCCATGATCTAACTTGAAAAAACGTATCGAGGGTTGCTTGTCATGGACATGTGCTGTATGATAAAGTCAAAGCCGGGGTTTCCTTTGTGATGAACCACCTTCAGGTTTGTGATGGAATTGATGACGTCCATGGGTCGCAGCTCGGAAGTGTAATGGCTGGGGGTGGCGAGTGGGGAAAAGGAAAATGTTTGTTGAAGAAATGAGCAAGATGGAGGAGTAAAGTTGAATGATAAGAGAGCATCGGGCACGCTTGGCTCGGACACATTGTGCTGTGGTTGTGATTGTGGTTGTGGTTGCTGTTGTGGTTGCTGTTGTGGTTGCTGTTGTGGTTGCTGTTGTGGTTGCTGTTGTGGTTGCTGTTGTGGTGTGTTGTGAGTGGTGCTGTGAGATGAAGGCTTTGGCGGTGGAGTGGGTGTCTCATAGTCGCTGTCGAGACACTCCTGCCCAGCCTGGACGATACTCTGGAGTCGAGACTTATAAAAGTCAACCTTGGTCTGCAATCGCGCATTCTCATCCATCAGACGGTTGATCAAGGTGCCATGGTCGCCGCTGAGCGCCAGGCGCAGGCGATGCTCCAGCTCCGTCACAACCTCCTTGGAGCGCTGGCGGGACTTCTTGCGGCTGACGCGATCCAAGGTGCGCTTGCGCTCCAGCTGCTCCTCGGTGAAGCGGTCCTTCCAATTCCCCGCCGACGCCATATCCGGCGGCCAGTACGCGAGAGCGAGGTGGGCTGCTGCTAGGCGAGAGGTACGCACACGCACGTATTGAAGGGCCGAACAGCAGCTTGGTTGGTTCGCTGGACTGGGGGAACAGGAACGTGTCGGGAGGGCGTGTCCACAAATACTAATTTGACGCTACGGCACCACTCCCGATATGCTATAGTTAGAGAATAATGCGAATATTATGCGCCGCAGCTCTGGCCCGTGCACAATCCGTGTTGATTGGCGCTCAATTTAAAAGAGGCAATTATCAGAATCAGGAAAGTAAACTCCGACAGCAATTGCGAGAGAGAGCATAGACCACGGGCGAAAAAAAAGCGAGCGACAACCGAGTCTCGTTCCACTTAGCCGCCGCCCCAATAGTGAGTCATTTATACCGTGCGCGTGTGGGGGATTATCCTTGGTGCATACTGCAGTCTCTTGATCCCGAATCTGGGGAAATTAGCCTGGGGGGCCATGGGAACTGATCAAGGCCAGAGAGGCGTCACCACTTAGACTGGATCCATCCGCGGACTTTAAAAGCCATTCAACATTCCTACCGAAAGTCCGACAAACCATGTCTCTCGCTCCCTAAACGAGCCTCGCTATCGTCTCGTTCCCATGTCGCTCTCTGCTGTAAACGAGAACTGGATCGACCCGCTCCCGAGCCGGCCATCTTCCCCGTTGCGCTAAAACACTCTGGCTAAAAGACATTCCATCTGTCCCGGATGCGTGCAGCAAATAGTCAAAAACCTAAGCTATCCCATCCCCATCGTACCCTTTCAAAGACCAACAACTAGCGCGCGTGGTGGATATATATACACATACATACATTGCCTACTCCTTCTGAAAGAACCCTTGATTTGCCCAGCGGCACCTCTCAGTCGTTATTGTCGCCAGCTGCGCGAGCTGTGACTGTAGTGCGCTGATCTTCTTATCTTTGTAGTACTTGTCGCCAGATTTGTCGTTTGCAAACCGTTCAACCACCCAGTACTTCTCTCCGCCCTTGAGGCCTTCGTTGACCCAGAACGTTAGGGCCCCGGCCTTCTTAGCTATGGCACCGAGCTGCACGAGGCACTCCGTCACTTCCGCACGCTTATCTGGGTGCGGTGTGATGTAGGAAATGATAGACAGCTGCTTCTCATCCAGCTTTGGTGTTCCAAGGAAATTAGCAATCTGACGAGCTGGTACCAGGTAGTCAATATCGATTCCCTCAGGCTTAAAGACTCGGTTAGAGATTGGTGGCAGTCCTCTTCTGCGGCGGGCAAGCTCATCCAGATCCATAGAAACGCCATACTGCTCAATTCTTCGGAATGTGACAACTTGAATAGGGGAAAAAACACAAAAAGTTAGTAAATGGTCTGAAGCTATCCGGCCAGAACGCCGTGTTATCTCGTGTCTCACATGCTAAATCGCTTGTTGCATGTAGCTCCATGCCCTCTATGTCAGTGTACAAATCAATGAGGCGGATCTCATTCTCATTGTCCTCTGGGTATAGCCAGTAATGGCATCTAATGATTTAATAAAAAAAAAACACTGTCAGATTCCAAGCTGAAAAAAAATGATTTCATATCGAGGCTGCTGGTCCGGGCATACCGTGTCTTGTCTTCATCCTTCCAAACGGATCTAGACAGGGCACCAAATTCATCCTTTAGGTCGTCCCGATAACCCGGAATGGGCTTCAGGTACAGAAACATGACAGGGCCGAGCTTGTTTGGGTCCAGCATTGTGATTGGCCGGCCAGTGGGTTCTGTCTTTGGTCGGGGGTTCGTTGGGGGGGAGGTTTCCCGTTCTAGGGATCCAGGTGTTCGCTTTTTTTTTTTTTTCTTCTTCGAGACGCAAAACAATATAGTCGGTAAATGGGGATTTTAAAAATTGCGCAGGTGTAAACAAAAAATTTCTCGTTGGTTGACTTGCTGATTCTTTAAGATTTCGCTAACAGCGCGAGGGTGGATTCGCTGCCACATAATGCCATGGCGATATGAGGCGCTAGCAGGGGACGCGGTGGGCCGCAGCGGTCGCTGTCACTGCTGCTGGGCAATTCAAGCATCACGAACTAGCCCGAATCGCGTGGGCGCTCGCGAGGCACGCAGCTCGAACGGGCAATACAGGGGCGGCGTCTTGCACCTAACGGGCCTTCTCCGAGCAGAACCTAAAACACGGCCCGAGTAGGCTTATGCATATGCATCCTAAATCACATCTGTCAGTCTGTGCATATGTAGGAGCACGTCCGGAGCGTTTATGTGTGCGCACGTTCCGAGATGCCGGGCGACACCACTCACTCGCTTTTGCCTGTCGCCTGACCTATGGCCACACACCCGCCCAGCTAAGGTTAAGCTGCAAATCCTATTGATGACAGCGAGCCGCAATAGGCTTCGAGCGGACCCGGGTTGCTCTAAATGGCCGAGGTCTCGTGTGGATCTCCAAACGTCATCAAAATCCTGCCCCCCCGGTGAACTCTAAGCACGTGTGCCCCTGGCCCGGCGTTTGCATTGAGCCGGATCTTTGATTCCATCCTACGCAACAATCTCCCTCCACCGCAACATGCCACGAGCAGTGAATGGCGCTGTGGATACAACGGCGGTCCTCAGCGTGGACCAGCTCGGGTCTGCTGATTGGCCATCTGCACGGCTCCCGTCATTATGGAGTCGATATCGGTCTCCATTGCAATTGCACAAATGCTGGTGTTACCGAAAACACGTGGTCACCGCGATCCATCACTCACGCGGACCAGCCTATTGGATCGTGATGGGCATGAGGAGTTGCCGTAAGCAGGCCGAGAGCCGGCTCATTACCAGCCCACAGACCTCTATTCGACGGAATCTATTTGAACCCTGACATGCCCACACTTTGCCGCCTTGGTTACGTCTCCGCGGGGCAACAAGCTCGCCTCCACACAAAATTCCATAAAATGAATTGTAAAAGCTCCGTCGGTATCGTTAGGTCAGGTTGCAATCAAGGATCAAGTAGTGGATCTGCAAGGCGTACGCTGACATAATATCTATCAGGAGATTTCAGCACAACTCATTGACTTGTATGGACCCCCCATGCTGCCCCATAAAACCTCGTTTAGTTCCCGATACGGCTTTATCGGAAAATCAAACCAGATGTCCCAGTAACCTGCAAAAGAGATAGACTAAGGACTTGAAACCATCTCCAATGTTAAACCCGCTGCAGTCGTCTCAGACTTTTCCCACAGTCCCCCCGCAAAGGTTGCATTTGCAACCGAGTCGTCACTTTTACCAAGGCGCAATGCCAGGTTTTGATCCTCCAATAGCCGCCCACTTATTTAACATGGGTGGCTCGTAACCTGTCCGCCTATCGTCTTTAACGTGCAGGGAATCAGTGAGACTCACAATGACTTGTTGCCTCCATCAGCTGTTGAAATTCGGTGCAGCTTCTATTTGAACTAACCAATATGGTCAAAAACAGATGGTGCAAAGAAACTTTGTTTTCATAAGCTTATTCGTAACTCAACTGTTTACGACCCTGGGGACGACTATAGCTACGGAATTGCTAGTCCAATCACACAACCGAATTCAACAGCTGAGTCATCGGCTGTTTGGCAAGAAGGGACAAACAACCGTGAATCTGGCCATTTTAGGATTTTAACTATTTGCTCATCACGCTGTTTCTAACCCTTTTCAAGTAGCGGATCTACAACGTATGCAGAATTGCATGTTTATTCAGAGAGCCAAGTTGAGAGACCGAGTCACCGAGAGTTGACCGACAAGACTATCCAACATGAGCTCCTCTCACTCTTGTAAGAGTTTGGCCATTTCTTCATCCCCTTGTTCCTCGGCCTTTTCGAGTAGCAAAGTCGCCACATGTGCCGGCACCTCGGCCCCGTATCGAATAAACCACTTGGCGATTTCCAATTTGCCATCGTATGCGACTGAGAACAGCAACGATGGCCCCTTCTTTCTCCCCGGCGGAGGGAGTGCCCCGGCCTTGAGGAGTTTCCACACCATTTCCATATTATCGTGGTACACTGCTTCATGCAGCGGCGATCTTCCGTTCTTCGCTTGAATCGAAGGATCTGCCTTGTGTTCAAGAAGGACCTTGACTGCTTCGAGATCAGCCACCTCTGTCGCTATGTGTAGTGGTGTCCTGCCCGCGCGCTCTTGGACATTGGGGTCGGCCTCCCACTGGAGGAGCGCTTCAATCACATCTGGACAAGCTTTCTGTGCTGCTACGTGCAATGGTGTGAAGCCATCTCGACGCTTTTGAGAAGGATCAGTGCCGCTAGTAAGCAGAAGCCTAGTCAGCTCAACAGGACCTTTTGCTGCTTCGTGGATTGGGAAAGATCCATTGTCGCTGGGGATGTTAGGATCAGCCCCGTGAGCAAGGAGCAGTCTAGCTATCGCGGTATGGCCGTCCATTGCTGCATAGTATAGTGGCGTCATTCCAAGTTTATCCCGAGCTGAAACATCAACCCCGTGCTGAATAAGTAATTCAACAATGTTCTTGTGGCCCTCCGATGCTGCCCTATGAATCGGCAACCAGCCAAGCATATCATTGGTTGCAAGGTCAGGGTAGCTTTCTAGGAGCTCCGCAAAGGCTTCTGTGTAACCCATGTCCACTGTTGAATTGAACAGGGTTAATTCAAATTCACTAGTGCGGTTGAAGTTTGCCCTGTTCTTTGTTAAGAACTTGATGATTTCGACGCGTCCAAGACTCGCTGCCACATCGATTGCTGTGTCGCCTTCTTTGCTTGTCATCATCACATTCGCTCCCTTCTCAAGAAGCAGCTTGAATAGATGCGGATGCCCAATGCTTGCCGCTAGCATTATCAAGGACTGACCACTTTCATCCTGAAGTTTGGCATCGTCTCCATTTTTGAGGAGTAGCTCGACCACGTCCGTGTGACCGTTGGCTGTTGCTGCAAAAATAGGTGTCCAGCTGTCTTCCCGTTCTTTCCAGCCTTTCTTTGTCAAGCTCCATCCAATATCCGTCGGTTCTTTCGCATCAGCTCCATTATTGAGAAGGCGTTGCACCTCCTCTATGTCCCCATCTCGTGCAGCTTTAAACAATGGAGTAAGCTCGGTTAGATTGAACCCAGCGCCGTCTAGATCATCCATGCCATCTTGATCCTCGTCGTGGGTATCTGAGGAATCGGGTCCTTCACTTTTGGGAATTGGTTCCACGGTATGTGTATACTCTTGCGGGAATTCGTATGCAATCCGTATCTGGGTTCGAGGAGCTATGGTGAGTTGCTCATCGGGCATCTGGTTATGCGATTCCGAAAAGCGGTCGCTTGTGATTTCATCCGACCAGGCGGCTGAAGGCGGGCGTAGTAGTAATTCAGTTGTTAACCCCACATCGCCACCAATAGAGCTTCTTCTAGAAGATGCACTTGAGGAGCTGTCACGGGTTAGCTGTCATTCAAAACATGAAGCAAAGATCAGCGCTTACTCGCTGAGATCTGGAATCGCAGGTGCGCTCGGAATCAAAGACAAGACCCATGCATGGCCCATGGCTGTGTTGCAGTTCGGTCGCTCTTCAGGGTCTGGTCTAATCAGAGAACGGATAAACTCCTGACCCTCTGGGCTGACGTGACACTCATCGAGCCTGTCGCGCGGAAAGAGTTTGTCGGGACTTGCCTCATATTGAAAAACAAATCGCCGGCTCTGAAACAAGCGGTTCTTGGTCAACATGAAAAAGGTCATGACGCCCAGTGCCCACATGTCTGCTGCTTGGTGATCTACCTGTGGGTGACTGTGCTGCTCAAACAGTTCCGGTGCCATGTACTCCTCGGTACCAATCACGGTGCTGGCGCCAGCAACGTCTGCCCCAAGTCTCTTGCTAATTCCGAAATCCGCCAGCTTGACCCACCACGGACCGGGCGGCTCGGAAACGGGAGATTGGTGGATCAGGACGTTCTACAAGGCGAGAGAATTAGACCAAGCAAGAAATGGAATTTGCAGTTCGTGTACCTGAGGCTTGATATCTCGATGCGCAAATCCCTCTCCATGCATCACCGACAAGGCGCGAAGAAGTTGGCTGGTGACTTGGCAACATTCTTCCTCTGTTAATCCCGGGACGGTGCCGAGGTAGGTTTGCAAGTCGCCTGCAGGATAATACTCCATTGCAATGCACAGCGATTCTTCCGTCTCGTACCAGCCCAGCGATTTGGCAAAATGCTTCGAATACTGATTGATAAAATTCAGTAAAAAGCTCTTTACAGCTCATCAGAGACTTTATACCTTGTCGTGAGAAAACTTAATCATAGTTTCAAGTTCTCGAATATAGCGCCTTCTCGTGCCACCATCCTGAAGAGGAATCATCTTCACAGCACGCACTGAATAGTTTCGAACACCGCTGATGCACTTCTGCAAAACCACCTGGCCCTGGCCGCCGCGACCGATTGCGCGCTTGTCGCTTTGCCAGTATTCCAGGCGCTGCGGGGTTGAGGGGGGCGCATCGGGGTCATCGTGGATATGGATGGTGTAGCGCTTGCGGAACTGCGTCTCGAGCCGAAAGTCGCGCAGCAGATCGGACAAGCTGTCGTCCATCGCTGCGGCGAGCTCCTCGAAGCTAGACCGGTGCGCGTATTTTATGCTTATGCGGGGGAGCCAATTATCGCGACATGCGGCGTCAGGCTGCCACCAAAATCTCACAGCCTCGCCGCCAAGGATTTACGTAAATCCGCCATAACTTATCCAAGCCAAGCCAAGCAAGGCCCAGCTGAGGCTGAATGCCTTGGAGCTCGCAGAGAACCCCGCATGGCTATGCAGAGATCAGATAAGCCTCATGTGGGGAAACAAGGGTTAGGAACACGGCAGAAACGAGTGCAGTTGAAGGACCGGGTCGGTGAGTCATGCTCACGTGCCCTACGCAGATCATCCTTCAGGAACGGCTATTAACTAATGGTGTTAACAGCAGGAATTGGACAGTGCTGGCTTGGTCAACGGCATCAATTCTCATTACGTTGCCCTCAAATAAAAACCCTAACCCTACCACCCTAATCCTTGTCACACGGGCCGAGGCTTCTCGTTCAGCAGGTAGGGCCTAGAAGCCAGAAAAGAAGGCTCTAACCACTGCCGTTCATGGTATTTCAATCAGACTAGGAGCCCCAGGCGACTACTGCAGTCATAGCGTCCCTTGGCAGCTCAGGTCCAGCCGACTTTGAGCTCTGCGCATCGCACTAACTCTGTTTCCAGTATAGCGGCGAATTGGAAAAAAAAAGAGAGAGAAAAACAACAAAGTCGCAACAGCTGAAGGGTGGCAGCATTTATCCCCACCAATAGCAATCCAGGGTATAAATTTTCTAGCAATTTTTTTCTCGTACCTCCAAGACCAACAGCAAGCAACGCCACGTTACGCTGCTATCAAATCAGACTCCGGAACTAGACTGGAACTGATCTCGGTCAGCTGTACAGGTAAACTCAAATAGCTTGCTTCCATTGACGAGAGCAACGCGGCGCTACACTAAACACAAAAGCGTCGATCCCCGCGCCGACCCGTAAATCTCGCAAGACATTCCAGAGCCAAATCGACGACGGACTGGGCAATGACCTCCCCATGACGTCAATACAGCTGACTTCCCCGCCACGCATCCTCCTCATCCATCCATTAGCAAACTCGTAGCACATTTTGGACCCTGAATCCACACCTCTCATCTTTTCTTACCTCTCTCATCTTACTCAAGACTCTACTCTGCTCCTCAATCGTCGTTTGACAGCACATCCCCATCAGCTTCAATCAATTCAATCAATCAATCACTCACCATGTCTACTCCCGCCCCCATCCCCACGTCCACCTCGGTCCTCGAGACTGCCGTCATCCGCGCTCCTCTCTCCCACGTCTGGCACCACATCAAGCTGCAGGATTTTTCCAATTTCTGGTCTGCCCTGAGCAAGTCGGAGTGGGTCAAGGGCACGAGCCCCGACACTGACATCGTCAAGTGGACCTTCAAGGACGGAACCGTCGTCGATGTGAAGCAGGAGGAGCACAGCGTAAGGGACTCCCTAGCTACGTTTTGGTTTTGCGAAGGCTACCCCGGGAGATATTTTGCAGTGCTAACTATGTCGCCTTGCAGTCCATCAACCACTACATCACCTACAGCGTCATCACCTCGCAGCCTGAGCTCACCTACACCAGCGCCATGAGCACCATCCGCTGCTACGCCGTCACCTCCGGAGAGCTCGAGGGCAGCACCTTTGTCGAGTGGAGCGCCAACTTCTCCAGCGATGCCGATGCCGGTATGTTACGATCGCGTTGGTTCTGATGTTGTCGCAACTTGGTTTACTAACCCGTCATTTGCAGGTGTCATCCAGGACGCCAAGTTCAAGCGCATCGAGGCCCTTGCCGACCTTGCCCGCGCCGCCACCAAGAAGAACTAAGCAGAACCAGAGGTATGGTCAAATGAAATCGTCGTGGATAACAGCATAGCATTTCATCATAAGACTCGACTGCGTCATCCCAGTGATGCCATGAAAAGAACGACTCGTTCAAAGATTTGAGAGAAAAAAATGGAGAAGGAATTTTGGGTATCTGACGATACTGAAATTGGATTGAGAATATCACTTACGGTACCCAACCATGTACAAAAAAAATATACCATTGGTTCGAAGCCCGAGAGGCTGGTTGAAAGTTGAACTTCCTTCAAAAGTTGGCCACACGTGCTGCCATGTTCTGATCAACATGCAAATCGCAATTCAGCAAACGGATGGAACTAGTCTTTCAAATTTCATTCCAGCAAATTTGCTGCACATGATGTAGAATACCCGGCCGTGAGGTTCTAAACTGTAGTATTTTCTATATATCCGATTGCATAACAACCCGGTGAACGCTCAGTCGGCAAGATACACTGTATCATCAAGCTATATACAACCCTTACAATGCACGTATACATGTCATATTTTCATTCTATCATATAAAATCCAAACATTCTCTAATCGATCCAGCAATTAGGCAGATGCCGCAGTACCGTTCACATACAGCGTGTACGAGCCCTGGGAGACATTCTCCAGGCTGCCCTTGAAGGCGGTGATGTAGCTGTCAGCGCTGAGGGTCCAGTTGCTGGTAGAATCAATGTTGATGACAAGGCCGTCTGCCTTGGTGCCATCAGGGTTCGCAGCGCCCTTGAGGAAGGAGCCGTTGGCAATGGTCACGGTCAGATTGGAGATGGTGTCGGCGTAGAGGTCGCCGGTGACAGTCTGGCCGGAGAGGTTCAGAGCGGCGTTACCACCGTTGGCGCCAGCACTGCCCCAGCCCCTGACACCATCGTTTCCGGAAACATTGAACAGGTAGCTGCTGTCACTGCTCAATGTCAAGTTGGCACCGCGCAGGGTCACGGCGGCGTCAGTGTTTGTGACGTAAAACATGCAGCCGCTCAGCGACTCGAGGGAGCCGCCGTTCATGGTAAACTTAGCAGTACCATCCTCGGCGTCACCAGACATGCTCTGGTAGAGCATCACGTTGTGGAGCTCCTCGGTGCCCGACACGCCCATGTTTCCAGACACAGTGCAGTCGTTGATGGTCAGCTCATTGAGACCCTCAATGACAAGGGCCTCAGACCCGGTGGCAGTCAGAACGGCGTTGCTGACGGTGATGTTGGCCGTGCTGTACACTGCGGGAGCACCGGTTGCTCCAGAGGTGCGGTACTCACCTCCGTTGACGATAAGAGTGCCGCCGCCACGGTCACTGCGGATGGCGGCCCTGTTGACGGAGTCAATGGTCAGGTTGGAGGCGTGCATGACACCACCGCCGGCAACTTCAATACCACCCGAGTTTCCGCCCTCGACGCTGACGTAGGTGCCAGACACGTAGATGGTGGAGTTTCCATAGGCAAAAATACCATCGGAACTGTCGCCGGTGGTCTTTACTGAACCACCAGTAATGTTGAGCACAGCGTTTCCAACGGACAGGACACCGGCGTTGAGACCGTAGAAGCTGGCGTCGTCGGATGAGGATGCATTAGCCGACTTGGTGACCTTGACATCGACCAGGCTAGCGCTGACGGTGCCGTTTGCAACAAAGACGCTGGTGTCGGTGGTGTTGCACGAGTACGTGCCGCCGGTAACAACCTGGCCGTCGGCGAGGTTGTAGAGGCCAGTGCCGCTGTTCACAGCGGAAGACCCGCCGCCGGTTCCGCCGGGAGCCACTGTTCCGCTCGGGGCGGCGCTTCCGGTCGAGGATTGGCAATCGCCAAGAGAAAACAAGGCGGCGGCAGCGCCAACCGCGAGCTTGGTAGTGGGGGCACGCATCTTTTTTTTTTATTCTGTGGTTGTAATATGCTTAAGTGAGTGGTGGGCTATGGCATGCAGAGACATCCCAATTAGTCGGGCTTGGCAGCCCTCTAAATATACAAATACATTCCAAAGAGTCGGTCATTTTTTCCGTGAAGCAAGAAAAAATGGCCGCGTAGCCCATCCTCGTGGAGTGGCCTGTTGTTGCGCGACATCGGGGACCACTTGAGTTTCAGATATTGAGATCAGCAGCTAATGGCGTAAGCGTTTCCGCCTTGTCGCGCAGACATGTTTCGGAGATCACACAAAAAATGGCAGCTTAAACCTACGGGCGGCCCAATTAGATCCAGGCAGGAGAATTAAACACATGGGGCACAAGGCTTAACGGATGTCGGCAGCGAGCGGACATCACGCTCCCAACGGTTGATTAAAGTTCCCACGCCCACAAACCGAAATGGCCCACCCCTGGTCCGGGGGCAGAGGGTTTCGCAGTGGATCAAATACCAATTTTGGCCGTCGGGACATTTTCAATACTTGGCTGATCTGTGTATGAAAGAGGTAATGAATAAATTCAATTACATGCTAAGTTTCATTCTCAAGCCGAGCCGTACCCCCACGTTCCGCGTCACTTCTCCAGGTGTGACGTAAAGCCAGTGTGCCTTCATACGCTTCAAATAAATTACAAACAAGATTCAAATTTTACTCCTTTCCCACCCGGATTGCCATGGACCCGATGCCAGCCTGTCTACCCCAGCTGTCGTGTGCCTGTCTAATATCGTCCATGTCCCAGACCTGCTTGATGATCACATCCAACTTGCCCTCCGCAGCCATGGCCAGGACGGCCTCAAAGTCTGTCATAAATGTCTTTTGGTTGCGGTCAATGTACCAAAAGGTGGTCGACTTTTTCGACCACACGGCGGCGTTGCGCGCGAAGAGCTTGGCCGTCATGGGGAAAATGGACCGCGCCTTACTTGTAGAGTCGTTCGACACTGAGGCTGCATTGCCTCCGTAGCCAACGAGGATGCTGGGCTCGCTGCAGCTCAGAGCCTGGTATGACTCGTCAAAGCTCTCGAACCCAAGGGGGTCAAAGATGACATGAGCCCCTCCCAGCTTCTTCATCTCGTCGATCCACTTCTTGTCAGTGTAGACGAATGGGGTCGCGCCCATCTCACGGAGGGTCGCATGGTTGCGTTCGGAGGCGGTGCCGTAGATGTCAGCACCATAGTGCTGACACATGCGCAAAAGGGCATAGCCACATGCACCGCTGAGGCCGTGGATGAAGACTCGGGCACCTTTCTTGACGCGACCAGGGGCGCCGCGATTGATGAGACCGTAGGCGGTGTTCCAGTCGAGAGGCAGCGCGATGGCTTTTAGAATATCGTAGCCCTCGGGCACTTTTGCGACGAACTTTTCAGGGAAGTTGATCTTCTCAGCCTCGGAGTCGTACACGGTCATGCCGAGAACGGTATCGCCCGGCTTGAACTTTTCGGCTCCGGGGCCGTTTTTGCAGACTCGGCCGACGAAGCAGTACCCGGGAGTCAGTGGGGCGGGTTTCTGCATGGCGTAGTGGCCAAGGCGCATGTTGGTGTCGGAGCCGTTGAAGCCTGAGTAGATGACATCGACCTGGACTTCTCCCTTTGCGGGGGGAGGGATCTCGGCGGTGATGATGTGAACGTTGGAGGAGTCGCCAAAGGCGGAGATTTCGACTTTGCGGATGGTGGAAGACATTGTTTGATGTGGTTGTTGTTGGTGGTGGTAGTGGTGGTAAGAGTTATGCTTGAATTAGAATAATGCTTGGGGTATCTTGGAATGCTGAATGACTGAATGGAATGAACATGGCAGCATGAACATGAACATGAACATGAATATAGATATATATACACAGATATCGATTGTATTGTCGATCCCAAAATGAGGGCCAGCGCGGCTTGTCATCATCAATGCGATTCGTCGGTTCGGTCTCGGCCCCTCGTCACATTCTCGCTCTCACGAAACAGAAAACGCGAGCCCACATTGTCGGGACAATTCAGAATGTGGCTGCATCTGGTGGCTGATTTCGCGGCTCAATATTGGTCCGCTTGTGGACTCGACCCACACCGCTTGGCTACAGTCAGCTTAGACCACGCCAACGGATGAATTGTTGGCCCACACCCTGCTGAACAAAACCTGTCGGCCTCAGCCTTGTGGGCTCTCAAAGAGGCAGAAATGCCCGATTTTGCAGATCAACAAGTGAAGCCGTTTGTGTACTAATTTTTAAGCCTACGTGGCGGTGACGTATCTTGCCATATTGGTGATTAGGCACCTGCATTCAACCATCACGACACATAATTAGCTATCGATCATACGTCTTACATTCGCCCTATGACGCACACCCAGAACAAACAGGCGGGGGTTTTATCGTGCAAGTTGAGCGACATCCATAAAATTCAATAAAATAAAATTCAAAATGGATTTATTCTACATAAGAACAAACAAACACTCTAAGATGATTTTGAAATCATCAACCAATAAACTCGAATTAACGTGGGTGTTGGAAAATTACGGTCCCTTACCCTACAGCACCCAGCCCCACATAACACCACCCTTGGGAGAGAGGCGCTTTGACCACCGTTTCCTTCAGCATACTGTCATTGCGTTGCCAAACACCTAAAAGAAGAAAACACGCGACTGTTTGCAGCCGAAACTGGCGTGACGAGGCAGAACATATGTATGAGTGCTAGCCAACAAATTATGTAATTGCATCAATCACTGGATCCTAAGCTGAAGCTAATCCATGTAAATCGCCAAGAAACCGCCCTGCATACCCAATATTTTGAAGGGCAGAGTCATCATGATGAAAATCATTGTGTGCCATTTTCTTGCAAACAGTCTAGTCTCTGTTTCTCTCTGTTTACTCTTGATTTAAGAAAAATCTATGTGAGAAATCACCAAGCACAGTAAAAAAAACCTGCAATTCGTTGTGGTTCCTCATGTCGCGTATCGCTTACGGCGCAGGCTAACCGTCTCGGTCCAAATATTGGTTCCACCAGCTGCCAATAGCGCGAGAAAAAGAAAAATAAAGCATCACCAAGATGGCCAAGTGCGGCTCGTATTCAGCCTAGGGAAATTGAACTGAGCTGCAATGGCCTTTTTCAAGCATGGTTGATGGGGAACCCCCTGAGCTCAAAGACTTGGCATCGATCATGGCTAGTAGATAAGTACAAGCAGTTGGCCCTTATTTCCGTCTTGACATTCCAAGTCTTGAAGTCTCAGATTTGACAAATACACACACATCATGAAGTTCCACACAATATCCTCCCTCTCCTGTTCACTACTTGTGGCCCGGGTCGCAATAGCTGGGCTATGTGCAATCAAGCCCTCCAGTATTGCCACTACGAGCGCACTTGTGAGCGGTGATTCGACCGCCACCGCCAGCATTTCCTCGAGCGTCACGACTTCAGCGGACACCTCTGCTACCACAGGCACCTCTGCTACCACAGACACCTCCTCTGTCGCCCAAACCTCAACCACAGAGATGTCCTCCGCAACAGAGACACCAACAACTGCAGACGCCTCTATCACTATACAGACTACCTCTACCACAAACCCCTCCACCTCAGCGACATCTTCCATCGCGCCGCCTGCCACCTACACAGCGTTTGTCACCTACGACTCAGGTGATAATGGTCATGCCACCCAGTTTTATTTTAGCACCGGCACCCGTGTCGCGCTTACCTGGAACCCCTCGCTCACAACTGCGCCCGGCACCCTGACCATCGACCCCGACACAAACCGCGTGTCCATCACGGTAGCTGGCGATAGCCGCACCTTCTGGGCCACCATTGGTCCGAACCTTCGTGGTTCCGAGGTCTTTGGATTTTGGCCGTTGGATGCAATCGAGGCGTGGGGCACCCGCGATTTCATCACCTGCACGCGCGCGCAGGATGGCTTCCTTACATGCGGAACTGAGGGTGGGCAAGCTGTCGTCATGGGAAGCCTTTCCATATCCAATACGATAAGCATGGTACAATCCCCTCTCCCTGCGGGATACCAGGAACTTCGTCTACAGGTCAACTAGAATTCATCTTTCACCATGGCCTGTTTATGCACATTTAATGAAACATTAGACTTTATTGAGGTGCATATCAAACGAGTAACCAAAGTTAACCTTCTAGGATAGGCGGAATTTGTGGCTATAATGGGATACATTGAGTTCAGGTGGAGCTTACATGCGACTGGTGCGCAACCTAATTGTTTTACTAGGATTAAGCAAACATCCATAAGCCCTTTATAACTTTGAGATTGTGGGTGGTTGGTTGACTGCTAGATGCAACATGTATCTCCAGGAATTGTAGATGGCTCACGACTTATATCGGGAGACACACCTCATTTCTTTCAATGGAAACTAATCCGAATATTACCGTCCATGAGAATAGACAACGCGATAATCTTGTCTAACGAAGTAACATCTGCAGAATGCCCTCTAAGTTGTTGTTTGTAGCAGCATATGAAAGTGGAGTTTCTCCACAGTCATCCATAGCGTCAACATTTACCTTCCCACTATCAAGCAAAACCTTGACCACACTTTCCTTACCACGTAAGGCAGCCCAAACTAGTGGCGTACGACCATGCCGATCTCTCTCGTTTCCATGGTCTCTGCTAACAGAAAGCAATAACTTTACAATGGCCTCATGATCGCGGATGGAGGCCCACATTAGTGCAGTTCGGCTTGTGTTATCTCTTAGGTTGACATCTATTTTCTTCGACTCAACTAAAGCCTTGACAACGGCTAAATGACCGTTTCCAGCGGCTAATGACAGTGGTGTTCGCCCGCAAGTATCTTCTGCATCAAAAATGACCGTCTTGATTTTCAGAAGAACGGCCAGGGCTCCGCAGTGGCCGTTTCTCGCGGCGAGCGCGAGTGGAGTTTGATGCATCCCAGCTTCGCGGTCATTGGCATCAGCACCATTATTGACTAGTAACTCGATTACGGTTTTGTGACCATTGGAAGCGGCAAATAACAATGGAGTGAATCCGCCTCCAAGAGTTTTTGAGTTGACATCAGCTGATCCCTTCTTTAGTAAAAAATCGACCTTCTTATAGTGGCCATGCTGTGCAGCTATTGAAAGTGAGGTCCGCAACGGCCAGAGAGCCTCATTATATTTGATATTAATGTTACTTTGACGGGTATTTAGTAGTAATAGCACACTTTTAAAACTGTGTCGACAGGCATAAGATAATGGCGAAAGACCGTTGTCGTCTTGGATATCAATATCGAGTTGATGGGTATTCAGCAGCATGTGCACTATTCTGGAATTCTTATATTCAGCGCCCTTCACCATCTTTGCTATCAACATCGACTTGATTGGTATTTAGTAGCATTTGGACTATTTCCACAAAGCTACTTTGAGAAAACTTGGGACGGTGGGTGTCATAAAAAGCAGAAGATGGCGATTTTAGTTTGTAGTAGTTTTCGATGGCATTACCAATCTTGGAGGTGCGAACGCGGGTTTTTGCTTTTGTGTAGCCCATCTGAGAAGCATATGGTAATGGCGAACGACCCTGATAATCTTTTCTGTCAACATTGACTTTATGAGTGCTTAATAACAATTTGGTAATTTCCAGGAGGCCAAATTGACATGCATATGAAAATGGTGTGCAACCTTTTTCATCTGCAAGTTCTATATCAATTTTGCAGTCCTTAACAAGTATATGTATTAGATCGGCACTGCTTGATTTGCATATTTAATACCGCCAATAATCGCATCGGAGGTCGCGTTGGGTTTTGTGATCTTGGGTAATGGTCATGTTCTGAACCGCCAAGCATAATGCTGTTCGGCCAAAGTTATCGATACTGTACTGTTAATATTGATCATCCCAGTGCCTAACAGCGCTTGAGCTGCTATCGCGAGATGATGTTTAACAGTCCACGTTAATATACTTTGCCCATACCCATTTACTGAGTGTAGGTCTTCATAGTCAGCACACATTTTAATACCTTCCAAGAATTCGACATAGGCACACAAGTAAATTCCTGTTAAGCTAGTTGGATTGACAATAAAAGGGTGACGATTCTTCATTATATCATACCAAGGGAGTATGCATTGAAAAGTCGATTCCACATGCTTTTGCGATTTGAGAAATTCTGGAAGAAGTTCCACTTCTTTCCAGCAAAGTCGTAGATGGTCAATCCAATGAACCGCTGCGTATCGATACAATGGATATTTCATAAGACGTTCCTCATATTCTTTGAGTGATGGGCACAAATCACATGCGAATGTGTCAAATAGGAGGTAAGTGAGGCAAGCTCTACATATCTCTAAATTTGCGGTTGGAAACCATTCTCCTTGCGTCCTCCAAAAGTATTCTTGTGTTGTGAAGTGGCTGAGTCGGACTGTATCACTAGTTTTATTCAATATAACCAAACCAGCACAGACCGAAAGAATATGTCCAATGCTTGAACGGTTTTCCTTATCTAGACTTGACTCCCCAGTCTCTACTGCGAGGGCTTCTGTAAGTTCGGAAAGACGTAGTTCTCTTTTCGCGTGAACTACCCATGAGAGGGTGCGCTCCGCAAGAACCCTGTGGTCATCGTTCTGGTACTTAATCCGTTCCATTGCATCTTTATAAACGTGATCATAAGTACCAGGCCCATTGGCTAATGTCTTAAGAAATGTACGAACAGCTTTGATGTTTGCTTTGCTTCTCAAACTGTCGAAGTATAATTTTACAAGCAAAAACCTAAAATGGTCAAAATATATCAAGTTAAGACAGATATTCCACTTACATTCCATTAATTGCTTTTATTATTCCCGCCCTGACCTGATCCCATAGAAAAGGTGACCCCATAATAAAAGGCTGGAGTTGAATCGAATGGCTATCAAGATACGTTTTTATATCTTTAGAATTGGCACGAATATTCAATTGTTCCACGTCGTCGAAGAAATTGGTTATTTATGGGGTCGATCTGGAGGTTGCAAAAATATTTATGTTTGATTGTTTCTGAAGTTCGAAGATTTGAACAAGAAACTTTGATCGAGTCCCATCGGAATCTTGACATTCATCAAGAGCATCGACGAAAAAAAATACCTTTGAGAAGTCTGGTACAATTGATCGAAGAGCCTCTAGACTCTGATGGAAGTTTGGTTTTGGCTGTGATTTTGAGTGTTGTTAGTGAAGAACTTTTATTAAATTGGGAACTTCTGCTTGTTGTTGTGCGAGTTGTTTTAAGAGACTTGATACTAAGTCATTGATATCCTGTTGATATTCGCGCGGGAAAGAGAAGCATATATAAGCAATCCCTATGTTTGAGTCGCAATTTTGCGTCTTTATCAAATTGTTGATGACGACTGAAGCCATAATGGTTTTGCCAGCACCTGGCATTCCGGAGCAGAACAAAGTAGCTTTGCTTTTATTGAGCCACTCTCGATATTTTGTAGAATTCAAAAACCACAAGCAGGTGTCAGGCTCCCATCTATCAAGATTATCAGTTTGGATAGAGCTGTAGTCTGTGATGGTCAACCAATCAAGAATTCGTTTGTCCTCCTGGAGATCGGATTGCGTATTTAGTTTCTCAACTGTTCTTTTAGTATCTGCCAGCGTACTGTGGGCTGTATTAAATTAACCTAAGTGTTATTGACGAGGATAAGGGAACTAACTGCTTTGGATAAGATCCTTCAGTCGTGCCTCTCGTTCGATTTGGTGTGGATAGATCTTTAATAAAAGATCCTTGGCGTATGCTGCTGCGCTCATAGCTGCGTAGCCCTGCCAACTTTTGGTTTCATGCGAATCGGAATAATTCCAAATGCCACGAATAACCAAACAGGGGAAATGGTTCATTAAACCTGCGGCTTGCATCTCGAAGCAAAGCACACCCCTCTCTTTTGTCAGTCTGTCACGCAAGAGTGCATCTTTCATCAGCTTATCACTCGAGGCAATAGTACCATAGTGAATATCCGGACTATCTTGATCACCACCCCGAATTTGTCGTGGTATCCATGTAAATTTGGTGACGCAATTGATTTCACAACTCGCACCTTCATCAATATCATCACTTCGAAAAAGTTTGTTGCTACTCGTATCAGGTTGCTGATATTTCTTTCTCAGGTTGGGATATTTTTCGAACACCGTTTTGATTGCTTGTTCAATCATAATTCCTTTGATATCATATTGTGCTTGAAGACCTCCGACAGCAGTTCGAAGCAGATATGGTGGCTAGTTGAGAACACTGGTCTCCTTGAACTTTTGCTTTTGTACTGCTGTTCCAAAGTCATATTGGAAGACGCTGGGTTGCCCGTCACGGGGAGCACTCACAACCACATCCCCAAGTCGAATATCATGTTTGTCACTCGGTACACCGCCACCAATACCCACCACCAGACCAATTCTTACATTTGGGAAACTGTGAAGCATATCCCTTGCAACTGCGGCTGCTGAGGATGTGCCGTCCTCGCCGTCTGATAAGATAGCAATGACGACATTGTGTTTTCCAATTTTACCAAAGTATAGTTGTTATTATAGTTCGGGGATGTATAATCCGGTTCGTCGTGTCTTTCGTCGAGAAACACTTCTGCAGCAGCGAGTTCTGTGCTGATTGCACAGATCCACCCGACCGTGTAAAGAGTTGGGTCAGACATGTTCGCTTCTGGAAAAACGAAGGAGCGCACGCGAATATCAGAGACAAGGACAATAAAACCTTCGTAAAAGGTATCGAAGTAACGGCTAGACGGCGAAAAGTGGTCTTTGAGACACAATATCGCCACTTTGGAAACAGCAGATCCGACTTCCCCGCCGTCAGCCTGGTGCGGCTGAGCCGCATGTGATCAGGAGGTGGGGGAAAGATAGCAACCTATCAACGTCTAGACCAGGCTAACGATAAGCCGCATGAATACCGATCATGGAGCAAAATTCTTGGGAACAAGAAATTACCTTGAATCTGTACATCCTGACATTCTTGTGTCCTGTTTTGATTGCTGGCATATTAGAGTTTGTACGATACTGTAAATGGGGTGAGTAACTCTGGCAGTTATCAGCTTTTGCTGCCAACTTTTATTTTTTAGGTAAATCTGCCATCCCCTGATATACAAGATCTGTGTCTATTCAAAATAAGGATACCATCTCGAAATGGCAATATTTGCGAAGCATTATAGACCGTGTAAACCCTGATGATTTTATACGGGTACACTAGCACAAACTGGTTGAGTTATTACAAGATATAAAAACCGGTAAGGAAGCATGGCTGATTTATAATATGCTGTCAAAGAACATAAACTGTACACCCAAATCTAATACTCTCGCCCTTGAGTCTTCATTGATATTGTACGCCCTTCTTTAATCGCAATACTTGATCCTTGAACCCAAACCCGACTCGTCTTGGGGCAATATCCGTATCTGTTCTACTCTCGTCTATAAGTACTCCAAACCTCAGCTTCATCTTCTTGATATCTTTCCTTAGAGGTGCAGCGCCCATCGAAGCCCCCATTGCTAATTTATCCAGACGATGATTTCTTGTTGACAATAAAAATGTGGAGAAGGAGTTGCTGTAGCTAACTCCGTTCAGTATATAAGAAATGCATCCGAAAAGAATACCAATTAATGCCAAGCCACATGTAGCAGCATAAGTAAAGACGAGATTTTGTCTATTGTAGGAATAGATGTTGACATTGTTAGTTGTGTTCACCATAGCCTTGGCGGTATTTAAAGACCTAGGGGACAACGTTAGCGACCATGGTAATAGAAGAAGACAATGTGTGGCTTACAAGACTTCATCAGCACTGAATAGGCTCAGCGTGACGTTACGTGATAGCTCTTCTATAAGCTCGCCGACTGATTTATTCCGTGCAAGGTCTGTGATACTCGATGGGAGCACACGTGATGGCAGACCTGACTTTGAGGCTACGTCGGATTCCGAATTGGCCTTCAAGGCACCAAATATCGCCGTATGTGGTACCTGCGTCAGATATGTAAAAATACCAGTGTGAAACCCGCGTACTGCTCCAGTTAGTAGATTTGCTATGGCTGTGCCTACAGGGAAGTAGGAGCCATATAGATCTTGTTCAGTCCATTTAAAATTGTACTCGGGATCAATGCGTTGAGAGTCCTCAGACAGCGAATAAGAAAATTTCACATCGTATTCCGTATCGGTTAGCACGCAGTCGTAGGTTTTGTTTTGCGCCCATACCCAGAGCCGGCCGTTGTTGTAAGTAGATCCATCAGTGACAGTGGAATCTGAAGATATATTTTTTAGGCTCTGTTTATCAGAGGGATAAGGCCATGCTATTCCTTCGCATAGTGGAACGGAATTGTCGTTCGCATATTTAGAGACAGAGTCGGTGAACATTGCCGGCTGTATAATGCATGTGGCCGTAAACAGGAGGAAATCTAACCAGCTTTCGGAAAGCGGCGTCTTATTTGAATTGGCAACTGCGGTCATAATTTTAACCGTGGGTGCAAATGCCAGCCAGGCTATTGCTGCAGCATTTGGACTGTCTGAGGTAAATGTTGAAGAAATATATGAGGTAGCGTTGAGAACTCCCGATATCGCCTCATTTACAGAGTCAGATGGCGAATGGCAACGGAAAGAAGGACCATGGAGTTTCATTTTGTAAGTTGAGTTGGCTATTGCCTTGTTCATTGGCAGAATTTGCAGAGTCGAAGCTGTAGAAGAGACAAGGCGAGACATGTAAGGCGTAACGCCGTTATCTGTGCCTGTATTGTCAGAGCCAACTACGCTCGAAGTGTAGTCATATAGTGGGTCGGTATTTGAGAAGTTGATGGCAGGAATTTGCATTGTGCTCGAGTTCGACTTGGTAGATGGGATAACAGTGAGGGTCGCGGGGGTAATAAGTGCCGATAATGGAATTATCCTATTTATGAGAAAACCGAAGTGTTAATTCAATTCGTAATCAAGTTGAAAACCCCAGATTTGTATGAAAAGGTGAAAGAAGGGCAGGTTACGCACCAAATCAATAGAGCCATCATGGCCCCAACCTTGGCTTTGATCCAGAATTCCACACTGGTAAAGCTCATGATGCTAGTTGCCGCCGAAAACATGGCATCTAAGCCGTCGATAGATACTTCCTTGCTTCTACTGGTTACCCAGACTCGCTGCTCAAAGGCGATGGCCACAGAAGCGGCGAATAGAGTCTTGGCACCAAACGCAAGCGCAGTTCCGTATCGAAGTTTCCACTCTTGCCCATCTTGATCCCATCGAGATGCCGTATTGGCCACTACCTTTCCGTCAAGGGACTGATAGTAGAAGTGATGTCCGACAGCACAACCAGCAGCACCTAGAAAGAAAGATATCATAAGTAGCGGAGACCGCCAGTGCACACCCCAGGGACCTTTAGGCGGCCCGCCATCCACCTCGTGGGCAGCATCAGTGCTTTCATTCTTGGGATCGTTGCTTGGGAGTGAATGCTGGTCATTCGGATAATCGAAAGGGTCCTGGGGTACTCTTTGAAAACGAGCTGAATGATCTAAGGGTGTCATTTTCTCGGGAAACCCCAAAAGGTGAAGCACCACGCCTTGAGCGAGACGATGCAGTCCGTTGTTGCGAGGAGGCTGGATGAAGTTTGGATCTGGTTATCGGGGGAAAAGAAGCGCCAAGGCTAGTGATTATATTGCTCGGGCTTAGTGGAGACAGGCAGCACCCCCTCAGCCCCTCAGCGGCTGAAAAATTGTGTGGCTTTTTACTTGCAAATCTTCTGGTGCACTTTGTCGACCAAGTGCGCGGCTCTGTAAAGCTGAGTGGCAGAATGTACGCGAGTGGATCATGGGGTGTGTAGTCCAATAGTCTGGCCGCTTAGCCGCCGCTTGCATGGCCTATCTTATCCCATTTCGGAAACTAGCTTGCTTCTGCGGCTCAGCTGATCTCTCGCACGAATTCCGTGAAGCCAATGTCATCCCGGCAGCCCGCTGATCTTACAAGCGCGCGTCATATCAGTACTCTGCAAGTAGCTTTGTCCTTTTTGGGATGAACCAAGAAATATGTCACCCTTGTGGAAGTTGTTTAGACTATCTATCCAATAGTATGAGAACCAAAATAGGAATTCCTTAAAGTACGCTCATCTCAATATGAGGCTTGAAGATCCATCTCTATGCTCTTCGCAAATGCTCGTTTCTCACCTCTGAGGGCTGCACTGCCACCCTGGGATTGACTGGAGGGTGTGAGGGGTAAGCGCAAACTGTGGCGGTCTGTGCGTGCAGCGCCTGGGCTATGAAGGTGCGTGGTTTCTTTTTCGTCCGATTGCCACAGCCTGATCAGGCTGTCGTATTCGGATAGTTGATAATGGCAAATAATTGCAAACAAAGGCCAATAGAGAGTTAATATATTCAGAGTAGCCTTAATTATATGCAGCTTTACGCTAAAATGAGATAACTCTAAAAGAAAAAGGCTATGTATGGTGCTTCTCTGACACTTCACACGGTGGATTTGTAACTGACCACCGCCATGGCTGAATCGTGCGACAGCCTGAGTCGGGCTGTGTCGCAATATATAGCTTTAAATCTACTTCCCTAGAATTGAGCTTTTTAGGCCATTAATTTACGGAAATAGCCCTAGTTGTTTCTGGCGCAAAGAGCTAAGAATTGCCGCTAGAACGCTGCTGAGATAAGCATCTTGACAGTTAGGTCATCGACAGGCGACAGCGAGGAGGCATGATAATATGCAACATGGAAAATGCCCTGGTAATTACCAACTGAAGTGCAAATTAACCACCTCTCGCCTATTTATGGAAGAGCAGACAGAGTTCTGTATTTTCTTGTGGGACTGTAATGATTGATCGGCAATGCTCCACAATTGCCTTGCAGTAGCTTGCACAGATAAACCTCGCTACTGCTTTAGCGGATAAATAAATCATGTGGCCTTTCAATCAATTTGTGTGGATTAAACGATTTCGTTCGTATTCCTATGTAGTGAATGCGAGGATAGGTGCTAGGAACTCTGATCCTCTGTTGCGTTTAGCCTCAATGGCCAAGGATCAACAATTCTCCTCCCTTAAATAGAACGTGGCCAATATATTCATATAAAAGTAATCAATCTCGGTTCGAACACAGTACCAAAACCTAAACGGCTTCCCTTGTGCGCACTTGCGTAGGATCTTCATCTTGAGGTTGATCCCCAAAGTGAATCTGCTTCTCAACAGCAGCAACTGTCTTCTCATTATACTTGTCATCTTCAAACACTGCAGAACGATTTCATCAGCCATCATGTCACAAGGGAAAAGAGGGCAGTGATTCTTACAGAAAGTGAGCTCTTCCAGAGTGCGGCCACTTGTCTCTGGGTACAAGAGGAAAACGACGCAGAACTCAAAGAAGATCCAACCACAGTAAATAGCGAGATATTTCCACTTGATTGCATCAAGTGCAATTGAGTTGACATTTGTCGAGAAAAAGCCCGCGGCCTTCCCAAAGATCTGCTGAACACCGATACCACGGCTTCGTTGGGCGTAGGGCCACAGTTCGACAAGATAAGCTGAACAGGTCAGTTAATTATTGATCGAAGGTCATGCATTATAGTCACTTACTATAAGTGAGAGCATTGTTGCCGATATTATACGTAGGGTTGTAGGCAAAGTAGAAGAACAAAGCAGCAATGCCTGCGGCTGAGTTTTTGTTCCCTGCACTGGTGGCAGCCTGGATTTGCTGCAATGAAATAGTCATGCTAATGAAAGCAAGTAGCATCAGAGTAGCCGAGAGCATGTACATATGTCGACGCTTAAAGCGCGTGACGACAAGCGCGATTATAGTGGCGTTAATTAAACCCCAACAGCCGTAGGCAAGGTTGATGCGAGTCTTGGCGTAGTTGCTAGTGTAGCCCATCATCCCGAAAAGAACACCCGAGTAATAACTCAAGAGGGTATTGCCAGAAAGCTGGGTGAAGAGACCGATGAAAACAGTCACCAAAAGACGGCGGCGCATACCAGCTGTACGGAAGAGTTCAAGCCAAGACTGCTTGGAAACTTCCATTTCGGTTCGGATCGTCTCGCGAATTTGGACAATTTCGGCCTTGACAAGCTGAGAGTCAGCGTCGCCTTCTGCGTGGTATTTGACAAGAATCGCAGCCGCGTCTTCGACTCGGTCTTTGGAGATGAGGAATCGAGGTGATTCGGGTAGCAAGCTAATAAAGAGCGTCAGCTCTAGTGATAAAGTCTGTACCTGGTAGGGTATACGTACAATACAGTAGCAATTTGAAGTAGGGACGGGCAGATCTGGAGAAGCGAAGGAATACGCCAGGCCCAGTTGTTCTTGATGTTAGTTGTACCAAGAGCAATGGCTGAGGCAATAATCTGTCCGATAAAGTAGGAAGAGTTGAAGAGCGAAGTCAATGTAGCCCGCTCTTTGGGATGACCAAGTTCTCCAATGAGGGCTGCACCGGAAATGATACAGAAGAGGATCCCGACCCCAAGAATCATTCGAGCAATGATGTACATGGCGACTGTAACGGTCAGCAACCTAGTTCATCAACAAATAATGAGGAAGGAGGTTTTTATCCCTACCGTGTTGGGCAAATCCCTGCAAAAGAGCACCCACAACCATGATGAGAGAGCCCAACATGACAGACCATCGTCGTCCGTAGCGCTGAGCGAACCAAGGCGCAAGTGGCACAGCGAAGATCGATCCGAGTTGATAGGAGGAGTTGATGAAACCGAGCATACCCGGCTCAATCGCATAATCTCCATCATCGTTTTTTCGTCCGTTACCGAAGACTAGAGAGGTTAATTAGAAACTCGATTTCGAAAGCATTGATGGTAACCCATACACCTGTGAAAGGTTTGAGCGAATTGTAGCGTGTTGATGAGTTGCGAGTCAAAACCGGATGTCATTTCAACGCCCATGCAGCAGCAGAAGAGCCAGAGGTACATGAGACGAAGGTTTCGCTTCTTGTACCATGGCGTCTTGTCCTCTGCAACGAGGCGAGTGACAATGGGATCCGCGGCTGTGCCTACGTTCACCATCTTGACAATGGGCTGCAAGAAAGCTGCGTGATTTTTGAAAGGCAAGTCCTCGTGTGCCGCATGAGTTGGCGGCTAAAAAGGGCAGGACGTGAACACGATAGGAAGCTTTAGCATTCCTGGGAGGGATCCAAAAACTATTATACCAACAAAGTGGTCACTTCGTGTTGTCAGAATCACTAGGGCAATTGTTTCCTGGGACCTCTAAACAGGCTATTTCAGGATCTACAGCATTTACATATACGGATTGGGCATCTTAGGCGGGTTGATTTACCGTCGTGTAGTGCTTGGCGTTGAGCGGGCAGGCATTAAGGTTGCATTGCAGCGTAGCATTGGCGAGTAATTTATGGTAGTGGGAGCAGAATCATCACCACCTGATTCGCCGGCCGAGCACCCCAGTCCATTTACCCCAGAACGGATTGGTGAGTGCGTGAGTTTTACTCGGTCGTACTTGCGGTTGAACGGCCCGGCTGACTGGGCATTTGTAACAAGTTGAATAACGCAATTACCCTATTGGCTAAGCTTATTATAATGTTATATTTGCGTCAATCGTCATGGAGCGATACCGATAGGCTGGGCCGGATCGGAACATCTGGAATAAAACGTGTCGGGCACGAAAGCGCGGGGTTGAACCCGAAAAAGCGTCGGACTCGGGCAAATGCTGACCACACCAGTTTGTCATTCTGTCGATCGCGGGGGAGGATCCCAAGACCAGGTTCTCTGCAGACGGTCCCAAAAACCCGGGGCGTCCCAACGCAGCAGCTGAGCGTGGGGGGCTGGGTGCCCGAATCCTTGCAGTTTCTCGCTTTCAAGTAAATACGATGCCAAGGGCCAAGTAGTCTGACGTAATGATTCTGTTGTCCAATCCTCATTAAATTTGTTTGCTGATTTGCAATGTTCCTACTCTTGCTGAAGTGGTTGACTAAATGAATTGACTACGCGGGGGAAGCGTCGACCCAAGCAGCGGCACAGCTGCGGGTTTTGCTGCTCCTAATAACCTGCTCTGAATAATTTCGAAGGCTTTGTTCCCTCTTAATTCTAATTGTTTCTAAAAACTGTGATTTCTGCCGCTTCCAACATAGTCAAGGGCCATCATCTGAGTACCACTTTTTTGACACTGACAATTGGATTTCGGTTGATGAGTCTTCCTATGTGTATACGGACACTTTGCTAGGTGCACGCATGAATTGTTAATCCAGAACATTTATAAGCAACCTGGACAAATGAAAATAAAATGAATATTTTATTTATTTACGAGATTAATTTATTATTATTTGCTGACCTGGTTGCGTATGGAAGGCGTATCCGATGAAACCACCTCTGCTGATGTCACTGTGTGAATTCTGATATCAGAAAACGGTTCTACTTAAATTGCAAGGGTCAAAGATCGCTGCGGTATTCTGAAGGCATCGTCCTTGACGTTAGCCCTTTGATATACATACGCACACATCGATAAACTATGATCTGGAAGTCACGATAAATTCAGGACTTTGGAGGGTAAGATGGCATCAACATTTACAAGGGCTGGTGTTGTGGATCCATGTAGTGCTCACGGGTGGACGAGTGTGATCGTATGGTCTTGGCAGAACGTAAACAACGCTAAATTCAATAAATTTCCCCAATATTCTATCATACATTCTTCATCAAGCAGCTCATATAATAATCTAACAATCCATCACCGAGAAAAAAAAAAAAGTTGTTGTATAATGCATCAAATCAAGAAGTGGCTGCAACCAAGGTTGAGCAGGCGCCCTGTATCTCGGCTAGCTTTGCTGGTAAGCCGGCGGTCGCCATCGCCGTCAAATTGGAATCGATCTGGTTGCTGACGACCTCAATGCGCTGGACATATTCCAAGTGGGCCGCTAATAGCGCCTTGATAGCGTCAAGGCTTTGGTCTTGCTTGGCTGTGTTGAGGAGTGGTAGTAGTTGGTCGCGATTGCGGCCGAGAGACGAGATGGTGGTGTAGAATTCTTGGTAGAGAGAGAACGAAACGCCCTCGATCGATAGGCTTCCGTACTCTTCGCGGTTGTTGTAATGAGCGGCTTGCCATTTAGACCATGTGTATAGCGCATCTTTGATGGTTGGTGCTGCGCTGTTGATCGCCTGAATAGCTCCAACTCGTGCATCGCCAGCTGGTAAAGAGGTCGCAACGGCTTCCAAAGATTTAATGGCCGCAGTCAACAGTGTGTCTTTGGCGATTTGCACGCCGACAAATGTGCCAAACGTCTCGTGACTGGTGCACATCTTCTCGGTCTCAAACTGCTCTCTCCACTCCTCTTCGACTATCTGTGCTTGCACAGAAGCCGACATCTCTCCCTCTTCAAATCTCTCCACAATGTGTTGGATCTCTTGGAGGCTGGTGTCGATTCCGTGCTGGACATCTTCCCCGATAGAACCCCCGCCTTCCACTTGTTGACCCTCTTTGTTTTCCTCTTCGGTGATCAGATTATCGATAACATCTTTAGCTCTGTCCCCGCCAAGGATGGTTGTGATTGTTTCGAGGAAGTCGGCCATATTTTCTTTTTTTCTTTGTGTCAATCGTCCGTTAAAGGTCTTAGTTCAGCGTTGACAACGGTGAGTGGATATGATCAGGAATTGAGAGTGTGGATGATTGTTTTTTTTTTCTTTTGGGTTCGTGGTAGAACTCACACATTTATTTTCGATACCCCTGGTGGCTTCAATTGTTCTCGATGTAACTTTACCATTACTCGGTCTTTAGTGGCTTGCACTAGAAGGCTCGGCTACACTCGTTAGCGAGGTCGACATCTGGTGATGTGCGATGCGCGAACCACATTCGAGCTAGGCCGACCAGTCTAGACCCGCTACCTGTAACACGAAGCCCATTTATCAGCTCATTTTCCCGCCTCTTAAATACCAGTCATTTGTGAAGTACCAACACTAAAAAGTCGAGATCCTACCATCACGTTTTTTTCAGGCTAGCCAAAACACTGGATCAAAGCTTAATACTACATTCAGTAAGACTGCACGAGTTGATGCGACTCGAGACGAAAGGCCGGTCTTGTTGATTGGCTCGGAACCTGGATGACTGACGCCAGCAGGACCAGGGGCAGCTTACGCACGTGCGACTCCAGGGTACTCAGGCCAATGCGCAGAAGATAAGCTAACCAGCGTACGTACTCGTTCAAGGGGGTTTACTAAGCCGGCATCACTCCCCGGGAGCAGGGGTTAAATTCATGATCTGTGTGTTCATAGCAAGACCTGGATCTAATTGCCAAATGGCAAAGAGAAAAGGCTCCTTTTTAAATCAACCAGTGAGTGAAATCAAACTAGTAGCCCTTCTAGCAAATTACAGGAAGCTCAATAAAGAGGCGGCTTTTACCTTCTATGCAGTGGTCTAATAAATGCTATATGTCTGCTTATTTGAATGTGAATCCATTGCTGCCCTGCTCACTGCCTTCCCCCAGGCTCCGTAAGGTCCTCTAACCTAGTCCTTTGGTTATTTATCAGGGCCAAAACAATAGGCGCGCACCTGTATAAAAGGATACTATTGTGCATGGTCCACTCTAGAGCCTTAGCACTCTTCAACGATGTGAGAGCATTGATAAAAAGTTCTACCACGTTTCGGCCCGCTCCGGCCATGATGGTCCGGCCGGCGGCGTTGTGTAAGTGGGTCATCTTGACCTAAGGCGATGTGCTTGATCTAAGACATGTTGGACTTGACTCTTGTTTGGTAGAAAGTCTCGTTCATTCGAAGAGAATTTACAATAATTGCATTGATACTAATGCATACAAAGTAGGTAGAGATCCTCCCCGAACTAGAGGCAGGTTTCCTAATGGTTAGTTCGGACTTGATACTTACATTCTCTTTCTCACATCACGACCACTTCCGGTGCAACGACCAACTTGTGCCGGAAAATACTACGAGTGATACATTACAATTACTCTTTCGGATCTTGAAAATCCTTTGGATGCGTAGTTGCCACTGAGACCACTGCTTGAAACGGCAATGGGGGCATCGTAACATCGGCTGGGATACAGGGCGGAACACTAACTTCCAGACGCACTCAGTCATGCCCATCTTGGTATTAGTTTATATAAGTAGATCAATGTTCTTCATGTCAGATATTCATTACGAATTTAATGATATCTAGTGCTGCCAAGATCACATTGGGTATATTGTCGTTGTTATTAAATAGATTGCGGACGCATTGCTCCTGTATCAAGGTTTGACATTTCGTTTCTAGAAAAAAAGCAGACAAGAGTAGGTTTCATTAAACTTCGTGAAAGAACCTGAAGGACAACCGTGTTTTAAAGAGCTTGGTCGTAGGTGCTACGACCACTTATTACTATCGTCTATGTGCCGATTTTTGGAAGCGACCATTCCGATGCCATAGTCCTCGGACCTGCTTGGAGATATTTTGCCATCAGACCTTTTGTTCTCATACGTCACACCTCTCCATTGTTGTTCCAGGCGCTGTGTGTAGTTTATGCATTAGTTGTTCCATCAATTAACCCAACATCTCGTAGATAGCCTTAACCTCGGGGACCTTTGCCTCAAGCTCGGCCTTGGTCTCCTCCCAAACACGCTGCTGGGCCTTTTTACCGCTCTGTCGCACCATGAAAGGTGGGTATCTAGCATTCAGTTAGTATCGCAAACTAAGATACCTCCCTCATCTTGATTTCTGGACTTACGGTGCAGTGTCAAAATCTTGCATAATCTTTCCATGGCCGTCTGCCGCAGCTGAAACTCCATTGACCAAAGCAGTAGCACAGATTTCTGGCTCTCGTGCTCCAAAGTTCATGATCAGTCTGGGAATCAGTTTTGACTGGTTTGGGTTGGTGAGGGGCGTCCAAGCAGAGCCAGGGTCAGCGCTGTTGATGGTGACCTTACGTTCGCCCTTCTGCTGGGCTGAAACGCGGGCAGCTAGCTCCCGTGCAAAGTAGAGAAGAAGACCCTTGGAACGACCATACTGATGAGCTTGCTCCATACCGTCCTTGTTATTGCTGAGCTTCTTGAGATAAGAGCCTGTCTTGGGCATACCCATGGTGAATGAAGAGGGATAAATGCCAAAGGTGGTAACGAAGGTCAAGACAGGAGGGTTAGGGTTAGAGGGCGAAGATTTAAGCAATGGTAGCAAAAGTAGTGCAATGAGGGCACCAGACAGGAAGTTGACCTGAATGGCTATAGGATTGCAGGCGGTGGTTAAAATTTATTCAACAATTGAACCATGCAAAGGAAGGGTACTCACAGGTTTCCCAGCCCTCGGGCGACTCCTGGCGCTTGAAAGAGAGAATTCCTGCAGTCATCAAGACATGGTCGAGGTTCTTCAGCTCTCGTGCCTTCTTTCCGAGTTCCTGGCAGCCAGCAAAGGACATCAGGTCGGCCTGCCAGACCAGAATGTTGGGCACGGCTTTTCCCTCGGCAGTGAGCTCCTCTTCGATTTGCTGCTTGACGCCTCCGCAATCCCTGACATCGACGAGAACGAGCGTCTCCACCTCGCGACGGGCGAAGAGCTTGGCGGCCCTGGAGCCGAAGGCGCCGTTTGCGCCGGTGATGAGAGCAGTCCTGCCCTTGTACGACTTGGTCGTCACAGTCGGTCTGCCATGGCGCTGCTTGTACAGACTCTGCCAGGGAAAGTACTCAGCCAAGAAGAGTGGGATTCCAAATGTCAAGCCGGCAATGATGACGGCGCCAGCCACGGCAAGCTGGATGGTTAAATTGGCCATTTTGAGGGAGAATAAGGATCAATTGACGACCACCTACGTCTGGTCTTTGAAGGCGGTAGGGACAGATTTTAAAACAATACAACCTCTCGTACGATGGTAGGTCATGTCATGTATGTGTCGGATCGGAACATTGTTTCCCCACCAGAAAAAGACGAAGGCGAAAACGAAAACGGCGCCAAAATACGGGGACACTGGGGCTGCTGGAGCCCTGTGGATCTCGGTTAGTGGGCACAAACGTGTCCATTTTTTGGGCCTTGTCCCTAAAATTGAGGATCCCGTGTTATCTGGGAGCCATGATCTTATCTGATGGAGGGAACATCGCAGGTCAAAGGTGGCCACAGACAGCCACTATCCCTCATTTGAGGCCATATCAAAGCCATCTCTTCTATACCTTTTTTTAGAGCTGCCGCTTTCTTCACCTGTAGAAAGCTTCCTCCGGCGTCGGAGCTTCAATTTGCTATTACTGCAGGGGGTCCAATCTCAATTTGGCCGGCCTCGGCGGGGTCTGGCGGTCAGGTTGGCCAACAAGGCCATCCCACCTTTTATTATGGCGTTTTAGGGCCGATTGCGGTCAGGCACATCTGCCTATCAGTTTAATTGCGGCACCGATTAGCCAGGACATTCCGATCTATGCAACAAAAGTTTGTTGCAACGACTCCCTAGCGTGATGAGACGATCAAGATAGTCATTACAAACACGTTGGTGAACGTTGTAAGCTGAGATGCAGGACTCAAATACTATTTCAATAATCATCACAAAGGAAGCGAGTCGCTGTATACTAAAACCATTGAATTATACTACATAGGGACGACTAAACTACAAACTATGATTTCGAGGAAATATTTTTTTCAGGGCCAGAGTCAGATCTTGGACTGGGGCGGCAGGTGGAAGGTCTTGGCCCAGTCCTCCAGGTTCTTGAATTCGGTAATCTTCAATGTCTGAGCTGTCAGAATCTTCTGCCCGGGCGCAATCCATTGTGAAATCGGATAACCCTCGAAAAGATCCATCATGAGGGCGAACTCATTGGCCCAATAGGGCAGCGGCCACAAGGCATCATATTGCTGCTTAGGGATCCTGATCATCTCCACCTCAGCGCCTTGCACCT
Organism: Calonectria hongkongensis; assembly: GCA_017140755.1. Taxonomy (NCBI): domain Eukaryota; kingdom Fungi; phylum Ascomycota; class Sordariomycetes; order Hypocreales; family Nectriaceae; genus Calonectria; species Calonectria hongkongensis. The sequence goes on from JAACJA010000006.1 coordinate 1,125,266, forward strand.
TGGCCCAAGACTCGACCCACTCCTTGGCCGTCCAGGTGCCCACGCTGCCAATGACCATGGTGCCGTTCTTGGTCTCTTCAGGATTCTCGATGATTGCCTTGACAAAGGGCGTGACATTGTCGACTTCGCCAATAAATGGAATGGGAGTATCCGGTCCATAAGTGGTAAACTGAACATATTTCTTGGCACTCTCGACCCAGTGAGGTCGGAAGGAAGCGAGCTGCAGGTTATTGGCGTAAAAGCAGATCATCAAAAAGGTTGTCTTTGTCAGTAGTGCGGCATCCTTCTTGATGAAATTGTCAACCGCATGCTTTCCCTCGAAATGCGGGACCGGGAAGTCCTTGCTATCGCTCGGCAGAGTGCTCCAGATGTAATGTTCCAGTGTCGAAGTCTCGGAGGCAGCCTTTGCCATGTTGATGCCCTGCTGCATCTCAATTTCCTTTGCCTTTTGCGGTCCATATTTCTGAAAAGGTTCATAGAAGTCCGTAACGGCGTAGATGACGTGTGAACCTGCAAAGGCCGACTTAAGAGAGTTGAAGTCCCCAATGTCTGCTTTTACAACTTCAATTCCCTGTGAAGCCAGGGCCTTGGCCGATGCACTATCCGGGTTGCGGGTGAGTCCTCGAATGCGATACGCCGGTTTGTTGGCGAAAGCAGCGATAACTGCCTTGCCCTGCTGGCCCGTGGCTCCCACAACGGTGACTAGCTTCGATGACATTTTTCTTTGAGGCTGTTGGATGAAATGTGTGTCGAGAAAAAAAGGTGTGGATAGTGCGAATAATGGGGTTTTGTATTGAGCAGTAAGATGATGGGTTTATGACGATAGAGTGTAGTATCTGAGTGCCGATATTCCGTTCTGCTAAGATGCCACCCTTCTTTTATACACTTTGCAAGTTGCATGCATATTGTGTGTATCCCCTGCGATTAGAAAGCACCCCAGCACCAGCCAACTGATGTCACAGAGTTGGCATCAAATTACCATTTTAGTCCAAGTGCGTTTTGCTTTTGCTTACCCGCCAGCTTTGACTAAGCAGCACAACCCCGCGTGGTGGGGACGTCTGCATGGCGCACCTAATTAGCTTCCACGATTGGCAACTTGCAAAACAATACCCGGCCAGGTCCACGTAGCTGAACTAGAACTGGAGTCTGGCATGTTCCATTGACCCACGAAGGAACGAAATTCATTGCATGGAATTTCCAGCGTAGATTTGTCAGGTGTCGCTGTTCAGTAATCTAGTTCCTGTATCCATTTTGAATGCAATTGAGCTCACACTAACCCGACCTAGAAGAATGATATCCATCCTTTGAGCCTAAACCAGAGCAGAGCAGAGCATACGGTAGCAGTAAGCATTATTGGCTGGCTAGTCCTAGCTATGTGACCTTGCTGATTATTTCATGCATGCCCCTCATTTCCCAGACCTCGGCATATTGGTGATATGTTGTAGAAATTTCAATCAGTCGTATCACTTTCTAAAGTTCATGCACTGAAACATTCCTTGCAGCTAGGAAATAGTCATCCCGAGATTCGACCCTAAAAAATACGCCAACCAAATGCGTTGAAAATATGCGATAGATCTTTTGCTCCAAAACCAAAAGGGCAACAATCTCTCTGCAGATGCCCAGTGACGCCTCCATAGCCTAAAAGCACTAAAGATAATGCACAAAGGGAAATTATACCAGACGGCAAAAAGTAATTTACAAGTTTGAGAATTGCAAAAATAAACGGAGCCTTGCGACCTGCAATATCTCAATGAAACAAGTTAAAGTAGTGTATAGACTATTCTATTATTTTTATTTTACAATGCAATAACCATAAATAATTTAACAAATGGTTTCGCCATGCATACTAATACAAACGCCATTTTAATCGACCTGATACTTCTCCATTAGCCGCTATCGCCTCTATCTCTCTTCCCACGCCAATACCTCCATTGGTGGATATTAAGTTTTGTGCTTTCAATTGCCATTTAAGCTTTGACTCGAAGGACGAGGCCTGTCTTCGCAAACCTGGCCGCAGCCATGACGAATGATGCGACCAACATGACCACACCGGCATAAATCTTGGCGCTGTCGTAGCCAGCCGACTGAACAATTGCACCGGTGACCGGGCTGCCAATCAGCGACCCAAAGGCCATTGCCAGAAATGTAATGCCTATGCGTCCGCCAAGTTCGTTCATGTTGGCCGTCATGCTAGCAATAGCAGTGGGAGGGACAGAGACGAGTGTTCCCGAGAAAAACCCGTAAAGAACTGCGATGGCGACGACAGAACCCATAGATTCAGCCGGAATCCAAGTGAAAACCAAGATGGCGGCGACCATGGTAGCAGGGGCTTGAATGTTGAGTGGGCCAAATCTATCAGCGAGGTAGTTTGGAAGAATTCGTCCGAAGCTGCTGGCTCCATTAGCCATAGCTAGGATATAATAGGGCTGGACGCCATCAGTGTCTAGTCTAATAGAGATTGCCCAAGACTCAACAAAGGTGTAAAAAGTGAAAAAGCCCAAGAAAGCCAAGAAAATGCTAAGAAAGTAGAGACCAAAATCCACTTGGGTGAGAGATTTGTAGTCAATAAGGGTTTTGCGCTTGTTCGCTGGCAAGCGCTGTCGAGAAACGGACAGGGGAAGGATCAGAATGGCCAGGACAATGAACCCAACCACGCGAACTGCCCAACCAAAGCCGATTTGGGGAATCAAATGTCGCAGGGTAATGGGGAAAATTATGCCGCCGATGGAAGCACCGGTGCTACCCAATCCAACAGCGAGGCCTCGGCGCTTGACGAACCATGTGCCTGGTGTTGCAAGTGCTCCAAGAGCGATAAGGCCCATTCCGCTGCCCGTGCAAAGCGATTGCGCAAGGATGAATTGCCAATATTTGTCGGCGAGTGAGGTCATCATGAGCCCAAAGACCATGAAAAACGAGCCAAAATACATCATGATGCGAAAGTACCCCGCGTCGTAGAGAGTTCCAGTAAAGGCTGCGCCAAACATGAGCAGAAAAGCTTGCAGACTGCCGATCCAGGCAATGGTCGAGGAGGATTTCTCATCTATAATTCCGCCGCCGCTCGTATAATACTGCTGAAACGTTCCATAGGAGACAACGGTCCCCCACGAGGCGAACATGAGACAGAAGGATCCAACAACCTGGATCCAAGGCATGACACCAACATCTGGAGGAGGGACGGCCTTTTCGCTGGTACCTTCACCCTTGTTTGACTTCTCGCCATCGCGCCTGCTGTTGAGCGCGGGCAGTGCGGCGTACATGTCATCCATCCAGGAAGAATTCTCCTCAAGGGTTGCAGTCTCTGAGGGAGAGTTCATCACAGCTGTGAGTTTGCTGCGCAAGCTTGTTGCTTTTATTTGCAGTTGTAGTAAGAAATTTGAGTACAAAATTATTGACAAGAATGAGAAGCTAAGTTGATCCCGCTAATTGTGCGAATAAAGAATCGAGTCGAGGTGAGTTGGCGTTCAAGACAAGACGCAAGCAAAGCAGTTCTAAAATGTGGCTGATGGTTCGTATTTACACGTCTTATGTTTTGGGTTCAATATTTATCGGTGGTCCAGGCTGGAGATATATAAATTGAGAATCTACGTACTAGCACATGCACAGAATAGTTAGCCGCTTCCAGACTGCTGACTTTGTGTTGCATTCGGTGCGCGCTCGCGCTCGCCTTTTGGTTAATGATCTTGGTCGTTTCGAGGCCGAGCTATTGCCGGCAGTGGACACAGACGAGGCTAGCTTGAATAGGAAAACTGATGCCACATCAACTCGCCAGAACGTAGAGCAAATTGAACGAATTTATGTCTATTAGGCGACTTAGAATTATTTAATTGCAAAATTTTTCTTATGAATCAGAGCCTCTCCTCAAAAATATCGGTTTCTATTGTCGTATTACTCAATCATCAATCAACCCCATCCGTCAGACAATGCCAAGAGGCAACATACAAAGGGATGAATTTCAGTCTGCAATGGATCTACTGGAGTAGCAACGTGGGATTGAACCCCAAGCTCCCCCCGCACGGCAAAATATCTTACTAATTGCTAAGCCAAATGCCATCCTGATCTGCCACATTGGGAAAACCAGGTTACAATATGGTTGCCAGATGGGGTTAGCGCCATTTGCACTCCTTGTGGCTTGAGCTATGACGCACGAGTCCACAACCATCAACAGTGATTACTGAACAAATGTCTTGGTCATTTGTGGCACAGGAAAAAATCTCTGGACCAAGAAAACAATGGGTAAGTCCCCAGTAATTAATAATATTTAGTCCTGAAACTCATTTTTATGAAGCTACCACATCTATTGGTCAACACTTGAGATTTTGATGAAGAATTGTTCATGAGATCCGCTATACCCAATAGAGCGTAGGGTCCACAAAATATCGTATATCGTGATTACTAATATAAGTAAGCAGCCAGTAAACTGTCGCCCTGACCAGAAGATGTACAATAAACGGGGAAGATGTCTACAACATACAATAGAGCTTCTTTTCTACATCTGATTATTAGTAGGAAATTTTCAAACAAGAATTAAAACTACAAAATAAAGAGACCTTCAAATGCGAATTTTCATATGAATGGTCAGTTTTTGGTTGATATGTTGTTAACCATCGTTCCTGTAGGGTAGCTAGGGTTCCACTAGGATCAGCACTTAGTCACAGTGACCCGAGTTGTGTGCTTGTAGTTTAGACTTTTTTATCCTACTAGATATTCTAGTTATAATTATTTTCCATCTCGGCATGCAGATTCATGTTACAATAGTCCGAGTTCAAAAGTAATGATATGCTGACTAGCTTTTGACTTTTAGATAGCTGTTACTCGTTTTGGCAACCTCGGTAAGAAGTGACAATTATTAGCTAATGATTTCTATTCATTCACACCTTCTATCACCCAACCTGAGAAAATGCCGGTTGCAAGCTCGGTCTCGGTTTTGGAGATTTACCATTGGTCCGTAGGTTTTGTAATGAGCAATAAACATGAGAGCGAGGCGCAGTAACATCGACAGAAAAGAAATGAAGCTGTGGCCCAAGCGTAGACGGTCCATCTTCTTCCTATTGGTAGAAATATAATATGTGGGTCTTCCAGGCGTTTTGGATCACACTGGTTTGGGGCTAAATCAAGAGTGAAGAAACAAGTGCCATTCAGAGTGGATGCTTCCGGCAACGCTCGGCACCAAGCGAAGAATAGCTTTACTTCTTGAAGTCATGATCAGACATTACGCGTACTTGTTTTATAATTTTGTAGACCGGTGCCTAATATTTGAATCTATTCATGGCAATTGATGAGGCGAGTCCCGCCGTGAACCTCTCCTTGGTTCAATCAGCACTCAAGCTGCATGCATCGTCGTCCGGGATACCCTGGGCTGCTGCATCAGACAAGCACGTCACCCTCAATGACCTGGAAAAATCTCACAGGCCAGTTTGCATGGGCCAAGCCAAGCCTTCTGTTAACTCAGTAGCATAGGGATCGACAGCGGGTGCATACCCCTATTGGCGTGATGTTTTGGTCATATATCTGGGAGCTTCCACGCTCAAGGGAAGGGAAATTAACACGGCATACAGCAACCGCGATTCCACCATGAAGATTCCTTCACTTTGCCTATTCGCAATTCTTGCGTCGCCAACAGGCGCCGTTAGCTTGCAGCCTCGAGCGAGTTCCGACCCTGTCGTAAAGACCACTTATGGCTACGTTCGTGGCGGCGCATCCGAATATCGCGAAGGCGTCACAGCATACAAGGGAATTCCTTTCGCTACCCCTCCAACTGGCTCCAGGCGATGGAAGGCTCCCCAGGCGCCGTCAAAGTGGTCAGATGTATTCAATGCAACTTCCTTTGGACCCCAATGCGCACAAGCCTACTCCTCAGCCGGCATTTTCTCCACAGGCAAGAATACAACCAGCGAAGATTGCCTTACAATTAATATCTGGACTCCTACATTCGACAGCACCGAGGATCTCACATCCAAGAAGCTCCCAGTCTATGTGTGGATTTTTGGCGGTCGCTTTGAAGGCGGATCCGGAGATGTAAAGACATACGATGGATCCGGCCTTGCCAGCAAGGATATTATTGTTGTCACACTCAACTATCGACTTGGTGCTTTCGGGTTCCTTGCTCACCCTGATCTATCTACCGAGTCAGGCCACAACAGCTCTGGAAACTATGGAATTTTGGACCAGCAGTTTGCCTTGAAATGGGTCCAAGCCAACATTGCCAACTTTGGCGGCAACCCTGACCAGGTCACTGTTGGCGGCCAGTCAGCAGGATCTGCAAGTGCCTTGGACAGCATGTACAGTGCCTTGACTAAGGGCTTGGTACATGGTGTAATTGCTGAGAGTGGTGCTCGTGCCCCTCACGACCCTCTGACCGGCAGCTTAGCCACCAGCTACCGCACCAAAGATGATGCCGAGGCTGCTGGTGTCTCGTTTTTGAAGACCCTGAATGTTTCTTCAATCAGTGAGCTCCGAGAGGTATCCGTTGATACCTTGATCACATACGGCCAAGAGAGTGACACCACCTTCGATGGCACTGCTTTTGAGAATGTCACGCAGGCATTCATGAACCCTCCTCTTTGGCGTCCGGTTATTGACGGATACGTCTTCCCTCATGGATATGGTGAATCTCTCAGCCTGAACTCTCACCTCGATGTCCCTATCATGACTGGAAACAACAAGGATGAGTCTGGCGCATCGCCTACCACCGACCTGACTGTTTCCGAGTACACGACGACATTCTCCCAGATGTTCCAAAACTTTTCATCTGAGTTTCTCGCTCTGTACCCCGCCGAAAATGGTACCCAAGCCAGCAACAACAGTAACAGCTTCTTCAGAGACCTGAGCCGCGTGTCCAGCTGGACCTGGGCGTCCGAGTGGGCCGCTGGCGGAGCTAAGAGCGATGTGTTCACCTATTACTTCACCCGCACCCCAGCAGAGAACTCTGCCAGTGGCGCCTACCACGGATCTGAGTTGTGGTACACGTTCAACAACATTCCGTATGCCAACTACGACAACGCTACCTGGAGCGCTGAGGATTATGAAACCGAGTCCATCATGGCTCAGTACTGGGTCAACTTCATCACCAACGGCAACCCCAACGGTGGAAACCTGACTAACTTCCCTGCTTCGACGAGCAGCAAGCTCCAGACTATGACTCTAGGAAATGCATGGGGAGCTATTCCTCTGACCGACTCGGAAAGCAAGTTCACCTTCATCAGAAAGTGGCTCAGCACGCTTCATGAGTGGTAAGCACCTTGTCGTACTTTAGGCACCGAGGACATGATGATTGTATGTACCTACTAGTATTTATGATTTGTTGAATGCACAATTTCGGCTTCAATCTCAATAAAAGTCATTATAGTTCTCTCAATCCGTGTTAATTTTGATTTGTGATACATAAAGTTAAATGTTGTGAAGGGGAGAGTTAACACTGTCCTCAAATGTCTAGCCATATAATTCTATATTGACCCTAAATGATTGGCCTCCTGAGCACATACAGGGCTACTCCTATTCGGTCCCATAAACTACTTCTGTTTACCAAGGCAGCTCGCTGCCATTAGGCCCAAGAAATTTGCCCTGTGTCTTGTCAAGAGTAGCTTGGTCGACCTGTATCAAGAGTATTAGTATAACCTTTATATTTAGGCGTCTGAGGGCTATATGTCCACGTACTACTGTTGTGATTGCTTTAACAGAATCTTCGATGGATGTCGGCTTCAATCCGCCGAGATCAATGCCCATTTCAGCGAATCCTTGGATCGCAGAGTTACCCATATCAGTGGCAACAAATCTGTATTTCGTCAAGTCAGACTATTTTCTTGGTGTTTTCCAATGGACAAGAAACATACCCAGGATGCATGGCCCAAATAATCACGTTTCGGTTTTCTAGGGCTAGCCATTTGACAAAGTAGTTTGCCAGGGCTTTGGAAGCTCCATAGGCTGCAGTTGGAGCTGTCGTGTCCATAAGGCCGAAGGACCCGCCAATACTCGTGATGGTGCAAAACTTTGGGTTAGTAGATTGGGAGAGAAGCGGCAATGCCCCTTTGAAGAGCTGCAGTGGACCATACGCATTCACGTCAATGTACCTCTGCATGACGGAAAGCGGCGTGTCAACCAATGTACCAGTGATTTCTCCCAGGCCTGCGTTGGAAACAAGGATGTCAATGACTTTGATACCATGCAATTCCTTAATTTTATTGAATGCATCTTCAATCGAGTTTGCGGAGCCAACTTCCATTTGCACAACGATAAGCTCACTTTCATCTCCCTTGGGCAAGTGGAGAAGAGAGTGGGCACTTTCATGCGAAGTGTCGCGGACTGCAGCAATGACGATGGTTCGAGGCAGTGCCAGGTATTTGGCAGCAAGACCCTTGCCGAGACCTATCAAAAAAATGAATCGAATCCTTTTGGTGATACTTTGTGAATTGCATACCTCGGTTTGCACCGGTAATAAGGTAGGTGGTCTTGGTAGACATCGTATTTGGTGTAGAAATATTTGTAGTTGTGTGTATGAGTACTGAATTGGAGATGATGTGATTCGTAGATACAGAATTGAAGTATTCGTTTTTTGAATCATTTTTATATTCATGCTGATGTTGTTATAAAGCAATTTTCGTACTCTTTTGGTGACCAAGTGAATAGAATATTCTCAGTAAGCAACAACGCCAGTAACTTCAAGGTTAACGCTAGCCTCACACACGGACGCACCCAAGATCAAGGCGTTTCTAGCCTATGCCCAATAAGGCATTAGGCTCTTGACACCACGTTTTGAGTGTAGGTCCATCGTATTTAAGCAGAAGACCATGAATTTCCGTCAAAGATACGCAAAACTTCCGCTCTTCCACGCACAGCGCACGATCTTAATGCACTCTCCCGCCAGGCCTTCGATGGACAACCCTTGACCCACGACCGGGATTTTCTCAACTGCTGACAAATTTATTCCGAAACCAATCAGTGTCACGCCAGTATACCCGAATATTTGGCCCCGAAGCCAAAATTCTACCGTTGAAGAGGTAGTATGAGCTCCGCTGGAACGGCGATAGTGCCACTGGGCATGCGGAAAGCTTGCTTGCCGTGTACAAGAGCCAAACGGAAATGCGATAAGCGAGCGCCAATCTGCGAACGATGTGCGGAGAAGGAGCTTGAGTGCCAATACCCAACAACACGGCGATACTTGCGTGTTCGCACAGGCTCAGCCCGTCTTAGCTCGCCATCGGGAGGCTCAACTCAGCCTGCGGCTATGCATCTATCCGGTGGAAACTTTTCATTCCACCCTGCCATGATGAATATTGCTCAATTGCGTGGATTTCAAACCAGAATTCAAAGTCCGCTAGCCATATTGCAACACGGCAGCGGCGGACAGGGCGAAACATCGGCGGAGTTTGCAGTGGATACTTGCTCCACCGTTTTCCGAGCCGCTGATGCGTCTTGGTTCCTGGACGTGGAGACTTGGACAATTGAGCATGTGATCGCCAACAGAGATTGTTCCCGTCCCACTCACCTAGACCTATCACTTCACAAGCATTGGATTGCCCTAATAGAACAGTGGCTACGCCAATGGGTGGAGCAAGGCCACAATACCTTCATTCATAGGAAGCTATACTCTGATATAGGACTACCTCGGTGTCTCCAGGACGCTTGGACTACGCTTACTGCGTATTTTTCCAAAACGCCACAAAATGAGGATATAACGTTGAATATCGTGCAAGACCGAGCCAACGATCTTGTGAAGACTCAGCCAATGGACGACGAGTCCTTCATGTCGGCTCCTGGGCTTCAAACAATTGAGCACTTGGCACGTGTGCAGGCGCTGTTTATCTACCAGTTTATTCGTCTTTTTGACGGATCTATTCGCCTCCGCGCTCTTGCAGAGAAGGATATCCCGACTTTGTCGTCGTGGTGCCAACAACTCTGGTTATCAGCATCTTTAGATGCTAATGTTCGGGCATGGCCTTCGGACAAAGCGGATTCCAACTTTAGAGCTGTATCTCAACTTTGGAGGACTTGGGCACTGACAGAGAGTATCCGGCGCACATGGCTTGTCGTTCAGTGCACCATAGGAGCTTACTTGCTGATGAGAGATGGATGGGCAGAATGTCCTGGAGGAGTCATGTTTACAGCAGCTCCAGGATTGTGGGATGCTGGCACCCCAAGCGTCTGGGCTAATATGGTTGAGTCATTAACGGTGGAAAACCTATTGGTCAAGACTTTACATCTCGATGAGCTATTTTCCACTACCAAAGCTACAGAGGTGGACTTGTTTTCGACTGCTATGATGAATCTGGTACTGGGGCCAGAGAAAGTTGACAGCTGGATGGAGAGTTGAAGGCGGTTCACTTTGTGTTTGAAGCACTAATTTATTTCATCAATCGATAGATTTAAGACAAGTCGTGACTTGATCCCCTTGTAAACCGGTCCATCGTTAGCTATGAGAAGTGCACCAACGTGGGACCCCGGCGGCAAGAAAAGGGCATTCCATGTATCATCGCATTATAGATAGGCATTAACAATCTGCATGGCGATAATTTCAGATATATAAAGGTAGGGACTTTATCAAGACTCTATCTTACATCAATAGGAACCCGCTGTTAGTCTCAATCACAGCGCCCGTACAGTTCCAATCCTTCAGAACTCCCAGAAACGTTTCGGCAACATCCTCCACGCTGCCGACCTCCCCAGTTGCCGTCTTGGTTTTGAGATAATTCAAAGCCATCTCCTTTTGTTCATCTGTCATCCTCCATAGCGGCGTGTTCACAGGTCCAGGTGCTACTGCATTGACTCTAATTGGCATCATCTCAGCTGCCAATGCTTTTGCCATACTGTTGATACCACCGGCGTATGAAGCTGGAAGAACCCACCCAGAGCCGGGCTTTTGCGCTGCCACGCCACTGGTTAGAGTAAATGAGGACTCTCGGGACTTCTTGAGATGCTCAATTGCGTGTTTGGCAATGAGCATGGGGGCGAAATAGCGGACGACTCCGGCTTGTTGAGCAAGAGCCAGTGTGACATTTGCAATGGGCATTTCGGCCGTTTTGTCGCCAGCAGTGAAAACAATATGATCCAGCTTTCCATCCTTGGATGCTTCTTGGAAGAGACTGGCGATGTTTGCCCCCAAGGCTGTGGCGTCTTGGAGATTGCAAGATACAGCGCTAATGCGGTTGGTGGCGGATGGATGGGTATTTTGCAACTTCTTGAGAGCTTTATCGGCGCTTTCTGGCGTAGATCCAGAGACGATGACAAAAGATCCACTCTCAATGCAAGCTTCAGCTACACCGTAGCCCATTCCCGAGGAGCCACCGATGATCAAAACTCGGCTTCCTTTGAGCCTGTTGAATCGCTGCTTTGGTTGTTCTGCCATGGTTGAATTTTCTTTTTCAAGTGTGCAAGTTTAGAGGATGAACGGATTGATACAGTAGTTGACCTGATTAAACCGCGGAACTTTGCTGTAATAAATACGCCTCCAATGTATTCGTATTTACGTACTTTACGCTTGGTGTTTTTGGTCAGGTAACACCCGGCTTACAAATTCCAATTCCATGTAGGAACTAACGGAGTTAATGGGCAGAGAGAACATCTTTGATCATCATCATGTACTCAATAGCTTTGATGAAGTGGAAAAAAGCGTTGTTGATTTGGACGGCCATAATCAGGTTTCTACTAACCTCCACAATTTGAGTGGATCTTGGGCGGAGGAAGCGGAAGATTTGCGGAAAACTCAATGCGCTAGAAAACAAGGTGGGCCTGACGTGATGATTATGGGTGCGAGGACCATTTTTTGGGCAGGGTAGTCGCGTCTAAATTTGAGTTCCACCTATGAGACTAACGTTTTTGCTACTATGACGGCAAACATGGGAGCGCCCTCGGTCCTCTCGGTAGTTCCGATGAAAGTTTAATGGTTGTAGGTAGGTATATATAGTCAAATCTCGAGGGCAAGGTACTGAATGATTATAGCTTGGTTCGAACTTCTGGCATTCATTTTACCACGTCAAATATACAAAGAACGGAGGCTATCAGTCACCATCAATGTCAGACTTCAAGCTACTTCTTGTGGGTGCGACAGGTTACATGTCAGAAATTTCTGCCCTCACCTACTGAAAATGCTTTGACACCAGATCTAGTGGTAGCAATGTTCTTGACCAGTTTATATCCTCTGCCGATGGCAATATTCGAAAGATGAGCATTTCAGCACTTGTACGAAACCATGACGCGAAATCCTCTCTTTCTTCTATGGGGATCACCCCCATACTGTTCCAAAGCTATGACGAATTGGAACTATTGGGGAGGGCTGCGAGCACGCACGATATTGTGATCTACTGTGGCGACGCATCGAATGTCAGTGTTTGCTATGCCTTGATCCAAGGCTTAGCCACAAGGAAGCTTATGACGGGAACAGAGACAGCCTTCATTTTTGTGAGCAAACCCCGCCATTTAAGCGAACTCTAACAAGCTAAGCCGGTATATAAAGACATCTGGTGCAACCTGCTTAGCCAGTTTTGATACCGAAAGCGCGCTGTCCGACCACGATGACATATATAGCTACATGCAGCAGCGTCAATCAACAGACCCGTACTGGGGCCGAGCAGCAACTCTTGATGTAATTACATGTGGCTTGGAATCTAATGTAAGAACATTCATATTTGTACCACCTACAGTATATGGCCAAGGTTCCGGAATTTTCCATCAAACCTCCATGCAAATTCCCATTCTAGCTCGCTCTGCCGTTACTGTCGGATATGCTGAGTATATCGGCACTGGTAACAGCACTTGGAGCCGTGTTCATGTGTCAGATTTGGCTGCTTTCTATGAATTATTCGTCTCCAAGCTCATTGCTAGTGAGAACTTGGAATTTGGTAAAAAAGGACTGTATTTCATTGCCGGTGGCTATTTCACCTGGCTTGAAGTCGCTCAGGGTGTTGGAAACGCTGGATATGCGCTAGGAGCTCTCAAATCAGCCACCCCGCAATCTGTGTCACTCGAAGAAGCGGCCCTCAGGTGGGTCGGAGGGGATGAGGTCACTGCAAATTTAGGATTTGCATCCAGGTTTGGCACTCACCATCTATTAATTTGAACTAAGCTGATGCAGCGTAGAATTGTTATGAAGGCAGAGCGAGCTCGTAATTTGGGATGGGAGCCAAAAAGAGATAAAGCGGAGTGGGAGGATACATTTATACATGACTTTAGAGCTGTTCTGAAGGAGTAAAAAGATGCAGATTAATTTTATTTAGTGTATTTCTCGTCTCTGAGGTAGGAAAAATCCAGATTATTTTGACATCTAAGCTTCTTAAATCCCTATTTACTGAAAGATTGCGGAAGCTGCGGAGTCTTCCCTTCCTCTCTGTAGTGTTGCATGGCCTTGAGCTGGTGGAAGTTAGCACCTGAATGTTATAGCGTAGTGGCGATAAAGTGTTGTAAATCTTGAAGGGGTTTGGGAAAGATCTCTTCCGCTAGTCACGCTTGTGAAAGCGAATTCAATCACGAGCTGGAATGCGGAGTTAAGGCGGATGTGCTCCACTTTGCCAATGCCGAGCTAGAGCACCATTCAGGATGAGGCCTACACTTGAAGTTGGCTATGGGTTGATTTTGAAGGCCGTGATGTCGATAGAGATAAAAAAGCCCCTTTAACGCGTGCTTATTTCTATTCAGTATTTTTGGCCAATTTGACTTGATCCAATCCCCAATAAAATATTGACCTACATTCTCAGCCCAATCTCACCCATCTTCAACATGAGTCAATGCTGCATCAAAGGCTTTCAATGGACAGCCAACACAAAGGGACGCGAAGAGAAATACGCAGAACTTGACTGCTATATCACGGGTTCCAATCCAAACGTGGCTATTTTCATTATCCATGATCTGTTTGGGTGGACTTTCCCAAACACACGGATCCTTGCCGATCATTACGCGGACGAGGTGGATGCTACAGTTTACGTGCCAGACTTGTGAGTTGATCCAATGCCTACTTCGGAGAATTCTGTCTAATATTTATCCGTATTGCAGCTTTGAGGGTGAAATAATACCCACAGACAACCTGATGGAGCAAAGCCGTTGGACCAAGATTGACCTTTCGGGATTCCTTAGCCGCAACTCCAAATTCATTAGAGGACCCGAGATACTTCGCGTTGGTAAAGCACTACGTTCGGACTATAAACGCGTCGGAGCCATAGGCTTTTGCTATGGAGGCTGGGGGACCTTTCGCCTGGGGTCGAAAGATAACATGCTCGTTGACTGTATTTCCGCTGCCCACCCAACCCTCCTGGAAAAGCACGAGATCGAAAGCGTAAAGGTTCCGATCCAGATAATTGCGCCCGAGGTTGATCCTATCTTCACTGAAGAACTAAAAGCGTACTGCAATAAGGTTATTCCTACGCTGGGTGTTGCGTTTGATTATCAATATTTCCCTGGGCTAGAACACGGCTTCTCTACCAGAGGAAATCCCAACAATGCGGGTGAAAGAAAGGGTATGGAAAGGGCCAAAAATGCAGCGGTTCTTTGGTTTCGCCAGTGGTTGCATGAGAACTGATTTTGTTCTCCAAAGAGAAGGGATTATGTTCGTCGCTAGAGTCGATTGGTTGATTCAACAGAATGTTTCTTCAAGACCGTGTAAAATGCTTGAAAATCTTATATAAAACATATTGTATTATTGTTCAAATTGATCAGTTTGATCCTTCTCGGTGTATTCACTAATCCTTTTTTTTCCTCATCCGAAAAATGCCTAATGACCTTCTCGACTCTTTATAATGCAAGCCTAACCGAGAATTCTGGAAGATGAGCTGGTGCAACTGGCACCACAGCTCAAAACAATGGAATAACTAACCAATTGCATTACTTACATCAAAGCTAAGTGACATTTCCTCGAGCTGTGACAGATATGGCAAAAACGGCCAGTTTCCCGTAGCATCTGCCGCTCCTAAATCGCCAACCAGAGCTTCTAAAGGGTATTTATTCAAATCAGAATCGATGAAGAAGTTCGTCTGCTGTTGTTCCGTCTGGCTTTGCTGTGGTTCGGAAAACCTGGGCTTTTCCGTTTCAGTTTCTTGCCTTGCGATCCCGGCATTACGGGATTGCGGCATGGATCTGCCATAACCACATGAATTTTGAAATGTCCTATTTTCTGGAGAATTGGGTTGATTTTGAGTGTTTTTTTCGAAGTTGGCGGCTGGATTGACATTTGAGTTGTTTAATTTTCGAGTAGAAGTGCTCGGTATCAGTCGCTTCATACTTTCCTGCAGGAGACTAAGGGACTTCCTGCAAATACTACTCCTGTCTGTGTAACGAGCCAAGCATTGTAAACAAAGCTCCCAGCTGTTGAAGAGTGATCCCTCAAAATGATTTCCATCTCCAAAAGTGCAAAGCTGGCCTATCAGGATAGTGCTTGCGCAGGCATGTATGTCTATTTATAAGAGTCAGTATGAATATTAGCTAATTTATATTTACAACTCACAACTAATATTATACCACCAAGCCTGGAACTCATGCGATCTTATCTCACAATCAAGAAATGTGACGAGTGTCTGAGCGGAGCGGACGCACTGCGCAGCAATGTTGCAGAGCATCAAATCTTCAAGCCTCATTTCAGTTGGTGGTTTGTTACGTCTAGGATGATCGGCTCGTTGTTGTTCAAAAAGAACATCGAGCGCAGGTCGGAGAAGAAGCATTCGGACATGCAAAAATCTACAGTTGTTAGAATCATGACGTTTAGTGTTTGGGGTTCCCATTACCTTGCATATAGCCGTTTTGCCTGGGCTAAGAGCTCTTTATGTGGAATCTTGAGCTCCCCCGTGGGAGGAGTATCGGTGTCGTATTCTGGAGAGTATTGGTCGTACTGTAAATATTTTGGTAGAGAATCCCGCCATTCCATGATTTTTGTGTCGAGATCTATTAGTGCCCGTATGTTGGACGGAGTCTCTGGTAGCGAGACGTTATGCTTCGAATCGGAACATTCGTGAGAATCCTCCCTGGCGAATATTTCTTCCAGAATCTCGTACAATCTGTTTGTTTCAATAAATGAATGTGAAAGACTTGGCAGGTTTTTAGGTTGCACATTGCACTTGCCAGGTTCGTCGCTTAAATGATGCTCGTCAATAACAAGCGGTACGCTCGGTTTTTCTCCCGTAATCGGAGGCATCAACTGTCTTCCGAAAGACATTGAAACTTCTCTATAAATAATAGGTGTTAGCTAAAGTACTTCTGCCTACCAACGCACTGTTGCTGCTGGTGGAGTCACCGGAGTTATAGCATGCAGGATGGTGTCATAAGGGTTGAGCCAAATACCTTTTTAGGACGAGACATCCCCACCACACCCTGGTTCGCATTTCACAAATTAATTGTGATGGGCGGGAATTAAGAAACCCCCTCTTCTGGGCCTCTTTCGAGCTGAAATTTAATCCCATGTTTTGGGCTAACCGTATGGTGAGGCTGGTAACGTTCCAACATTTTGAGTATCTTTCGGTGCTCTGTAGATAAAATCCCATGATGAGGCCAAGCTGGATGAGCTCAATCCCCATATCATCATCTAAGATATCCAGAAAGTCCAAAGACTGAACTTGACGAAAGTACGCCTCTGCCCTGGAGGCAATTTCTTCTGGATGCCCCGGTTCGAACAAAGTAGCTGTGGCAAACATGGCTTGCAACATGGCAGAAAACAACTTGACTGCATTTTTCTTCTTGCAGAATCCTAAGCACTTCGACTTTTGAGTTGAAAACGTCGAGAGGTTCGTCTCCCACAGACTTTCATACTGCTGCCTGAACGTGGGTTGATGAAGGATGGGATGCATACGGTGGATTCTCGAAAAATAGCTGTTTACTAAACCATCCGCAACTCTTCGAAGCGGCAAACACCACCCTGTAGAGCTCAAAACCACGTTACATGTGCAACCTGTTGACGTGGCTGAAATGGGAACTGGCACGGACGGTGCCTTTGGACTGTTACTCGGACCGACAACTCGCTGTATCGGACGCATCAGGTTTTCCAAACTGCGAGGCTCGGGGTATCCTGGTGATAGACATTTGTCTGGTGTAGTGACCTCCCGGTCGTGGATGGGCGCAGAAGCCTTGGCGGAAGATATAACTTGTTGATCATTATTAGGCGCTTCAGTGTTGATAATTGGTGAAGGAGCTTCCGGAAAATCGATACGTTGTTGGAGAGGGCTTGCAGGAGCTGTTAAATTATTGCTTGTCTCAAATTCTAGTTCATCCATGAATTGCAAATGTGGATCCTGGGTATTGTGGTTGGTATCGTAACTTGAGGTTGTATCTGGAGCGTCACTGGTGTTTTTTGGCGCTGCCCCAGGCAAATTCTCGGTCCCTTCTAAAGCTTCAAGACGGCTTTTTAGAGACTGAATCATGCTGAAAATGGAAGGTCAATATATCGTACTTCGCAGCATGAAATGGCAATAAAAATGCCATCAGTCTTACCTGTTCTGCCACGCCCGAGCCTCTATTTCGGCTGCATAGATACATATTGACATACGTTTTTCACAGCCGCTGCATACTGGCATGGCGCCATCGCATCGCCGCTTTCGTACCCGGCATTCTTCACAGGCTATAGCTGCCCGTTTTCGCCCCATCCTTCTTTTGCAAGGGAGCGAGTCCGGATTCCCGTTATCTGGCGCCCGAGCCCGCTTGGCTGGCTGCTCTACTGCTGGCGCCATATTAGCTTGCATGTGAGTTCCCAATGCGATTTGGCTCAGGATTGTCTTGGGTTGCTCAATAATGTCGATAAACGGAGCGTTTATTGTTGACCGGTTGAATGCGCTCGCTAGGCTAGATGTTGGCCATGCTTACGCAAGTACTCCGATGCATCTTGGATCTAAGAGATCTCAACAGTCAAGGCAGGTGACACCGCTACATCAACTGGCTTACCCCGCAATGCACTAGGTAATTTCCCTCCAATTTAGCGAGGCATTTGCAGCTTTCCGTTGCGTCCGATTGGACCCCCCAGATGAAGGCCAAAGCTTAACAGAAACAAGTTGCCGGACATTTTGAAAAGTCCGTTAGTCCGCCACTTCCGGGCTCGCCCCAATGCCCTCGGGCAGCGAGTAAATATTGAAAGTCTGGCTCTCTGAAATCTAGCTTAATTATACAGAAGCTATATGACATCATTTTATGGTCACTGAGGAATATCACTTCAGGGTGAAAGAAAATTGAGTGGAATTAGGACGCGAAAAATACACTAGCGACAGGTGTGACAAACAAATTCCTTCAGTTAATCAGAATCTCATCCAATCGAAGCGCTCTCGCACATTGTTTGAGACTTTCGTCTTGCAATTGCGAATACAGCCCAAATTCATTCAAAACTTTGCAGCCCATTGCTTTTTCCAGTTCCGCCAAGCCGTTGATCTTCTCCTCGATTAAAATTGGTGCTGGCCCCTCCTTTAGGTTGGATTTGAATATGCCAGCTGCTGAGAGAGGCAAGAAGTCCTCATACGTAATTGGTTCATATTCCACAAGCCCACGCGATATTAACTCGCTGAGGCGAACTCTGCTGCGGTCTTGAGGCGTCCGGCTCTCAATTACACTGAGAATTCCCGCTGGTGTAATCTGGTACCGAAAGTACACTAAACCGTGCTCTCGAAGCTCAGACCAACTATCTGGGTAGTCCAAGAAGACATCGGCCAAACAGTTGTCTAACTCTGACAAATCTCCGAATTTTGTCAAGGTTCGCTGTGTCGCAAGCTCCAGGAGTCTATCATACAGAGCACGTCCCTTGTAGGTAACCGCAGCGCCACGTTGTTCAACCTCCCCAAACCGCGCTGTATGGGTACCGACAACCGAGTTCTTATCGGTGCTCGAAAAAATGACCTTCTCTTCCAGGGCTTTGAAGCTTGTCTGCCGTAGTAAGATCGGACATTGACGGCGTGGGGGTCCTTCAATCCTATCTTTTGCTGGTAGGCCATTCTTCCCCATGTTGGATTGAATAAGATCAATATCGAGAGTTCTAGGAGTCAGATGATTGATATGGGCGCTAGGAAAGCAGACAATATCTGCAATCATCATGTGTTCCTCTTTCAATTTCAAATAGTCTTCAATTGAAACAGTCGATTTCGAATGCCATTTGAAGATCTTTAGGCTTTCGATGATGAGATTGTCAGCATCTTCAGTTGACATTTCGTTACCTACTTCGGCTCGACTGATGATATCAAGTAGAAGTGGGGTGAAGAGTTCTCTTTGTTGCATTATGTTTTCCATCATTGGTCTAATATCTGAAGACACTTGATCCTTGCGGAGAACGGAGGTAAAAACCCGAAATGGATTTATCTTCAAAGATTTCTCTGAGACTGGCCGAAAAGCGGTGGCATGCAAGGGGAAGCCAACAATTCCTAAGTCGTAGTATCCCACTGCTTGCATGCCAAACAGAGAAAATAGTCGCTTAATCACCCCCAGTTCATGATCTGAACCAAGTCTGATGGCTCCGTGGCGTTCAATTTGGTGTCTGGATGGTAAGTCATGCAAGAATTTCCCTTCCATTTGCAAGACTGATTTATTGACCTCTCGGACTATTTGCACGAGGTCTCCGTATAATGGAACTTCTTGCCTGTACATTTCCGACAAAGCGAGACTGAACTTTGTTCGAAGCTCATCCGCGTCCCAACTAGAAATATTGTTAGTTCTGGGAATTGTCTAGGATTCTAAATAATCCATATATTTATTTGAAATAATTTCTCCATGATACGTACGGCTTGGTCGTCATTTTTAAGCTCTATTGAATGATTCTTTCTGGATAGAAGAAGGATTTGTGAAACGCGTGTGATTCTACCGCGACTGTATAGGCATTAAGCTTCCACGAACAAAAGTTATGAAAAGTGCTTGATCTAACAATGATCAGAACTAAAAGGTTATTTTTGCTCCTTTGATATCGGTAATCGCTTTGGAACTGATGTTTCCAATTTTGCGGGTAACTCCCGATGCATTATCGCTTCCTAGAACCTCAAAGTATTTACGAGACTCCAGTGTCCGTGGTGGACCCGAACCAGGCCGACGACATCTTGCATCTAGGTTCTGCTTCTGCAAAGAAGGCAGCTATGTTTGTCAGCAATAGTGACCCGAGAAAACACGACGTCAAACAACATTTTCCTGAGCGGAGAGGTGAATTGCCGCATGCTGAGCCGCCAGCGCTAAAGAACAGTGGAACCATCCATTGCGGCGAGCGTCCGCCTTAAGTCCGCACACAAATGCACCAGACTTGGCTTTTCGCGACATGAGAACATTTCATGAATGACGGGAGTTCATAACCACATGCCCAAAATTTGGCCCCGAATTGTACCGAAAGGGCTGTTTCTCCGTGTTGACTGCGCGGTGCTAAAATTGCAGTGAACGGATCCCGCCTGCACTAGTTCGCCTCACTTTAGGAGCCATGTGTCCTCATAGGCTGAATTCTTCCTCTTACCATGCTGATCAAATGCACAGCCCTCCTGTAAATTTTCGGATAATAGAGCGATAGATTCTATTGGAGAACGTGATTTGCAAGTTGTAAAGTGGGATCGCAGAAGTCCGCCAAAAGACCAGTTTGTATGCTCCTAACTATATACCTATTTTTTTGACTGACTTTCGCGACCCCACTTTAAGGATTATTTTGGGGGTCTCTAAGCTGACCCCTTTACAGACATGAATAACAAACTGTCACAGGGGAGGGGCCATTAAAAATCCTTGCAGTAGATGTTTCCTAGGATAAGCACAATGTAAGGGTATTGACGTTAGCCACGCCTAATCAAACACAGAATTCGCATCCATCAAAGCTTGTGACACGCTCCATTTTGTGCAGGTACGCTTGAGAGTAACTCAATTATTTCTCCAATGGTTAAATTGTATCTTGTTATGGAGCGCAACACCGTTGGTACTTTTTTTTGAAGCTCAACCAACGTGACGAGAGAGAATCCGGATGGTTGAGCTGATCAACAGGCGAATGATCAACTTCCTTCAAAGCCTGTCGAATACACGTATATGTGCATCTAACAGTACATAGCTTATCCTGACACTATCCTGAACCCAATCAATACATTTTCGATGTAGCTCTAAATCAGTCTGGTTTCGAGCCTGTACCTCCCAGCCTATTTTACAATTTCGACCATCATTGGGCAAATATTGGTTAGAAAGTCTACATTTAATTGGTACTAGTAGACTGGATTATCTACAAGGGCGATATAGTAGGCATGGTTGCAGACCCCCCACGATTGGAATCAAATGCCACAGATTTTCGGAAGAAGCCGCAATATCCCATCTAGGTATTTGTTTTACATTCCCTCTTGAAAAGAAATGTGGCTCTGAAGGTTTTTTAAGACCTAAGCAGAAGTCTTCCCGTAGTTGTTCGACTCTCAAGGTCCTTTCGCGAAGTTCGGTTAGCACACGAAACATATGAAATGAAGAGAGCTCATGCGAATCAAATATTGCACATCATACCTCATGTGCCTCCTTCACGTCTCGAAGATCATATATTTTGTGAATTATGACCTTTAGCTGGCCAGAACGAAGCATTGAAAATAGCTTATCCGAGTAATGCTCAAATTCTTCGCGTGTTGCTATGTATCCGAACAACGTCGGGCGTGCAACCTTGACGCACTTTGGTGAAAGACGACTAACACATGTAAACATTTCCTGTTGCGTAATATTGTTATTTGGAGTGTGATAGTAACTCACTTCAGCGGAAGGGGTGGGACAGGGCCACTTGAATTCCCAAACCAGACAACCGAACCTTTTCTCTTGACCACACTGAGGCTACCCTCCCACGTATCTGCTCCAACAGAGTCATATACCACATCGACTCCCTGATTGTTGGTAATTTCTTTGACCACTTCTACCCAGTCCTTGTCAGACGGATCTCGGTAAGTAATGACGTGGTCAGCGCCCAGGTTTTTGACCAAGGCCACCTTTTTTGCATTTCCGACTGTTCCTATGACCTTGGCACCAATCGCTTTGAGAACCTGAGTCATTAAAACACCAACACCACCGGCTGCAGCATGCAGAAGAACCCAATCACCAGCTTTGACCTCGTAAGTTTCATGGACAAGCGCCAGAGCGGTCAAACCACCCATAAAGCTGGCCACTGCCTCCTCGTCAGAAATCCCATCAGGTATTTTTACCACCTTGGCCGCCGGAACCGCGGTATACTCTGCATAACCCCCAGTGCCGAGCCAAACAACGCGATCGCCAGGTTCGAAGTTAGTGTCAGCGACGTTGGGACCGAGGGCTACTATGACACCCGCAGCTTCGCGGCCGAGAATCTCCGGCTTTGGAGATGGGTAAAGTCCTGTACGGAAGTACGTGTCGATAAAGTTGATACCAGAAACATTGTTTTTCACGAGAATTTGGCCTTCCTGAGGTGTGGGTACCGGATAGTCAATTCGGTGCTGGAGGACTTCCGATCCGCCGGTTTCGTTCACAAGCACAGCCTCCTGTGTTAGTGGCGGAAGCATTTTGAAAGACTTCGTCATCTGTCAAGATTAATAATAAGTAAGTGAGTAATGTAGCCGAATGATGATGATGTGAATGGTTTTTGGATTCATTTCTTTTCTTGTGAAGAAAACGAAGATTAGGCTATCAAATATCTCACAATTGCATATGATGACTAAACTTCTATTCAACTTTCGCCAAAAACAAAATGATAGCTACAAAAGAAAAAGCGGCGCATGCTGCGGAGTTAAGGCGGCGAGCGGCATATGAGGACCGAGCTTAGCGGGATATCCGCTGGACTAGTTATAGTGTTTCTACCCCTAACCCGAGACTTCAAAATCCAGCATGCATGAATAAATACTGGAGCGAGTAAGGGAGCGATTCTATTGTAAGATGAATTGTCCTGAGCCTAACTCGCTAGTAATACTAAGTAATACAGCCTGATGGCTGATGGATCAGGCCTTCAGCCCAGTCAGTATTGACATACCTCCTTCAAAATGACGTGCATTACCACGCAAATCTTAATAAATATTGTCGCACGTTGTATGACTACCAGATCTGGAGCGAATTAACCCTTAATCACCAATAGCTGAGTGTGCTCACTGAGTACAGGCTGAAAAGAAAATTTGACAATTGGTATGCTTATCGTTGTTATCCCTTCAGCTGCGGTAAGGCTCCACCTGGATATTAGCCGATATTGTACAGTGAGCTACAAGCCCAAATCAAGAGTAAATCAATCATAACTTAGAAAATATGATATTTGATGTTTTAATAACTCTTAGCTTAGCTAGAATTGTATTTTACCTCGTACATCATGCTCTAGCTAAGATTGTAAATGGTGAGGTATTTAAGTGGAGCCTTACCGCAGTCAAAGGGATAGAAATAGGTCGAAGTATGTGTAGCGGAGTTGATTCATGACCAGGGTGACGCACAAATAAAAGTAAGAATAGTCTTCTGATTCGCGCTGTTATACTTTCGCTTGACGACTTCCGAGTTCTCGCTTGCAGGCCGTTATGTGTGTGGGCGGTAGCCCTCGATGTCTCACTTTGGTGTACGACTCTGGATTGGAAGCGGAACTAGCCTGGCACTCGCACGATGTAGGACAACATTAAAGTCACACTGGGATGGCGTAAAAGGTGTTTCACTGTGTTGTTGAATTTCATTTTTAATGACGCCCAGAATTCTTTGTTTGCGCAACCGACGGGAGAGTTAGGCGTACCAAAAGTGCATCGTGTTCAGAATACAGATTCAAATACGTCTTCAGTTAATCCCAACACAGTCATTTCTGACCCGACATGAACAATTGCCATGCATCAACCAGTGTATCAAACAGATGCTCAGGCACTATTTTCTGGATAAAATCTCTGCGACCGGTCTTTTCGGGCTTATCCTCCGAGACGAACTGAGACTCATCGTGATCACCCTTCTCTGGTGCATAAAACACCATTGACCCCGGCGCCTCATCGCTCCGATAAGCCGGCCAAGGGTCAGCTCCATTGACGAAAGCTATGATACTTTTTGCGTATTTCTCTGCACAAAGACGTTGACCTTCAGAGAGAGTATCATGATAATTTTGCAGTACAAATGCAATATCTTGGACATGTGTGGCATGGCCTTTCCATGGGCCGTCCCATGGGTTTGGTGCGTTGAAGTAACATAAAAACGCATCGGAGCCCGGAATCTCCGACCCCGAAAAAGCTCGGATAAACTCTGTGACGGGAAGGGCAAACATGAGATCATTGCCAAAATCTAGAATTGGTTTCAAATTTTGGGAAGTGTTTGACACTGCGGAGGTGTCGATTCCATAAGCTAAGACGATTGCGGGGGCAATATTTGGATCAATAGCATCAAATACTTTCCCAAGACACTCCGCTAGTGTTTTTGGCAAGATATCTGTTCGTCCTGCGACACGCATACTGAAAGCCATGCCCTACGAATCATCAATTCTCAGTGACCTGTCTTTTTCTGTTGTTATCTTACTCACATCCATTTGACAATCACCAATCATTATTCGTTTACATTGAAGTAAACCTGGATACAATCCTAAAAACTTGTCCTGGTGGTGCATAGTCTCGAATGTAGTAGTATCCGGAATGATTTCGCCATCTATTAGAGGCCCAGTGAGGAACTTACGCTTTACCGTGTCGATAAAATCTTGGCCTGGCGTATATAACAGTGTCTCCATCTGTTCTTTTTGTGGAAGTTCGTCAGCGTGAAGAGCTTTGACTATAGCATCGTATATCGGTTCTGTGTGTTCAGGACGCTTCAGCCGTTGTATAGACGAGCCGCTCATGGCTACTAATTGATGGAACAGCGGATCCTTTGAATGCAGGTGGAAAAATCCCGATACTAGATACCTTGATTAATTTGATTGATTGATCGGCTCGAAATTGCTTACCTGCACCCGCACTCTCTCCAATCAGTGTGACCCTATTAGGATCTCCACCGAACCCCCTAATGTGATGTTTAACCCAGCTTAAGGCAAGTCGCTGGTCATCGAGCCCATTATTTGGTTTGTACCCGGCTTCTCGGAGCACAGAGGAGTTAAGAAATCCAGGGACTCCTAGACGGTAGCTACAGAGGTTAGAACCATTTTCGTAGCAGGGGATAAGAGAAACGAAACCAAATGATCCAAATGAAACGGCGGCTTACTTGACACCCACACATATTACCGGTGTTCCAACCTGAACGCTTATCTTTGTGATAGGGCCCAGATCACATTGTGGGAATGAGCTACTTCCAACCGCAAAAGCACCTCCATGTATGAAAACAAGCACCGGGAGAAGGCCAGTCGCTCCTGCACTTGGAGTTGAAATGTTTAGTGTTAGGCATTCAGTATCTGATTGGCCGAAAGGAGAAAACGGAAGCTTCTTCTGTATGAGATTTTGCTCGTGGTCGCAGGCATTTGGGAGCATCAAGGGAATTGGCCTGAATAAGCTAAAGGTTAGAAGGCAAGGTTCAAAGTCATTTTCAGCCCAAGCATTGTTTGTGACTGTATAATCTAGAAGCAATTAGGATGTACCTACCCGAATTTTGTAGCGTCCAAGGGAGCATCGTTAGCAGATGCATAATGTAGAAGCAATTCACCACGGGCGAATCTGTCGCTGAGAGATGCGTATTGAACTCCCAAGTACTGGTTGATCTCTGGATACCGTCGAAGGCCTTTCATAAGACCAATAGTGGGATGATTGATTGTCTCATGAGCTGCATTTTCTTGACCAGACGCCATGGTGAAGTTAGAGCAAATGTTGAATGCCAATTGCAAAAGTCGGATCCAAAACTTAACATTTGGTATCAGAGTTGGATTTTAGGAGCATAAAAAGCGATCAATTTTCCATCTCTGATCACGTCGGGTGGGGCTGGTCTCGCGTGGAAACTTGATGAGCGGCAATTCCGCAACTTAGCTAGCTGCCTCATCCGCCTAAACTCCGCATCGAGACACCACTGGCAGACACCCTCAAAGCAGAAACTCAAAAACGGTAGGAGAAAACAAGGCAATGAAATCTCATGGTGTTAATCTCTTGAAAATAAAATTGGGGACGTCCCACTCAATTATTCTCCGTTCATAACACTCCTGGTGTTGAATTTTACTCGTTTTTGCATTGCATAATTATTCCATACTCAACCATTCACAAAATGACTTCCAACTCTTCTGAACTCGGGGAATATGAGAAGCTCATTAGCCCCTTTAAGATTGGTCACTTTGGATTGCGAACTACTCCCGAGAAATTCGATGCCATGGTGAAATGGCACCTCGCATTCTTTGGCGGTCGTCTTGTACTCCGCGATAAGCGGGCTGCCTTTATCGCCTTTGACGATGAACATCATCGCTTGGTCATTGTATCCAACCCCAGCCACCAGGTTCTTGAAAACAAACCTAAGGCTGCGACCATTTATCATATTGCGTTTACGCTCCCTTCCCTGGCCGATTTGGCCACCAGCTACGAGCAAAAGAAGGCGCATGGAATCTTGCCCCACTGGCCTGTCAATCATGGCATGAGCACTAGCATGTATTATTTTGATCCCGATGGCAATGAATTTGAAATGCAAGTAGACAATTTTGATACGGCGGAGGAAGCACGGCAGTTCATGTCGACTGAGGAGTACGCCAAAAACCCAATTGGCGTGGACATTGTTATCGATGACTGGCTTCAGAGGCTCAGGAGTGGGGAAGATGAAGCAAACCTCAAGAAGCGGCCGATAATTGGATGGAGGCAGTCACGTTGGGAGAATTCTATTTATTTCAAGGAGTCTGATTTCAAGGCATCCCAGGCGGCGTAACCGCCCGAATCTTTACTTGGTTAGCTGTAGTGTCACATAACTATTTGTCAATCCCAACTCTCCCAGCTTGACTTTTTGCAGCTTGATATGTCACAAGTAAAGAACTTTCTTTTTTTTCAATGATGATGCTGATTACGTGGGATGATTACGTGTGTCCGTGAGGATAGGCGCAGAGCGCTTTTGAGAGCGTATTACCTATGACGCACGTCTCGTAGTACAATGGCTGTTATCATTGATGTGGGCGAATGGATGCCGCCAATGCCGTGTCGTAGTGCAAAGTTGTGCCTTCAACTCACGTCCAGTGACCACTGCAGCTGTGGCCCCGTGACCATTGTAACTTTTGACTTTCCGTACCGCTACCCCACAATACCCCAGACTCTTTAGTCCGCCCGCTTCCGCATTAACTCCATTGTACGCTCCCGCTTCCTCCACACCAATTCCCGCTGGTCTAATACCGGTATAGTCATTACGGGTACTCAGATCTAAAACTATTTCTCGTATTTATTTGTAGCTTTGTACTTGCTAAAGTCGTTTCATCTCAAACAACTCTGCTCTCAATCCATCAGCATTCCACTTCATTGACGTACACAAAAGAACACCACCAAGCAACACCATGGCACCAAAGATCGCAATCGTCGGAGGTGGTCCCGCTGGACTCTCACTAGGAGCTCTCCTCGAAAAGAATGGCATTGATTACATCATTTATGAGCGCGGCAGGGAGAGCGAAGCACCGCGTGGAGGCTGTTTAGATCTTCACGTTGGCAGCGGGCAGCGCGTCATGAAAGAGGCTGGCGTTTTTGATGAATTCAAGCAGAATTCTAGAGATGGAGATGCAACTATCCACTTGCTCTATAACCACCATGGTGAGAATTTGCTTGCTTGGGGAGAGGGCCGTGACGCCCCGGAAATCGATCGATGGCAGTTGCGTAATGTTCTGCGCACCAACATCCCACCACACAAAATCATCTGGTCTAAAGAAATCGCCAAAGCTGTAAGAAATGAAAAGGGCCAGGTAGTCCTGACATTTACCGACGGGAGCTCGGCCTCTGGCTTTGATCTCATTGTTGGAGCTGATGGAACCTTCAGTAAGATTCGACCATTGGTCAGTGTCCCACATTCCCGAACGGTCTTCCTATCATATCCTAACTTGTACGCAGGTTACTTCGGCTGAACCCAAGTACGCCGGCCACAGTTACATCATGAGTCAAATTCGCCCAGGTAACCCATTTTACGACACAATGCAGTCGTGGTGCAAACAAGGTTCAATGGTTGCCATGGGCCAAGGGAAGCACATGTTCAACTCGCGCCAGGGTGACGGCCATTATCGAGTCGATATGGGGCTCCAAGTACCACAGGACTTCTGGGATAAAGCCGCTATCGACTTGGACGACGCTGAGGCTGTCAAACAGTTCATGCTCCAAGAAAAGAATTTTGGCTCTTATGCAACAGGTCTCCAGGACATTATCAAAAACAGCGAGGGACCATTCCGATTTTGGCACATGTACTACATGCCGCCCGAGCTATTGAACTGGCCATCTGTCTCTGGTGTGACCTTGGTTGGCGACGCAGCTCATTGTACTACTCCTTACGTTGGTGATGGAGTAAACTGCGCCATGCGCGATACCATTATTCTGGCTGAGAAGTTGAAAGAATTTGGTGTAACGCAAGAAGCCATCGTGGAATATGAAAAGGAGATGTTCCCGTATGCCATTGACGTTATTACGAGGAGCAGACAAAGTGGAACCCAGTTTTACGCTGAGGATGCACCAAAGGACTTCGTGAAGGTTATGCAGTCTGCAAACCCACTGATTGGAAGCTCCGATGGTCACTGAACGTTACATAGATGACTGCAAGCCTGTTGAACATTTTGTCCTATTCTATTTGCATATTCTATTAACATGTAGGATGTAGTATTCTTCGAATATGTGTGCATGCATCAACCTGCCATTCTTTCACCATTGTGCCCCAGCAACTTCTTCGACTTGGATATAACGAAGCTCAGATAACCTCATGTTGAAAAGACAACGTTGAACAAATTTATGACTTCGTCATGGATGATAGGGAAAAGTAGAAGGGGACAAATCCTTCAAGCATTAGACTTTAATTGCGGGGTAGAATAGGCACCGTGTACTTCCAGCCTAAGTGGTCTTCTGATTGGTTCAGACCAGTTACATAATCAAGTTTCCCATTTGGGTTTTGCAGCAGGCAGTCAGTCATCTGCTTCTTTCTGTATGCCCGTGTTCTCTGAGTCACAAATGATACCGTGGTTAGATCCTTAATGTGTGTTTCTTCAAAGTTGCTCTCACAAGCGAAAGATCTTCAAATCACTTGCGCTTAATCACAATGGCTGAGATAGTAGCGGGCCTCGCCCACGCTGCAAAGGTCCTCTACCTTCTGGAACTTGGGCGAGAGGTTATCAGCTGTGCCGAAAATGCTCACCAGTCAAGCGAGGAAGCAGTCACCATATCCCCCACAGTGACGACCACAGTTGATCATCTTTCACCAGTGCTGGAGGAAATAGAGAATTCGTCTGCAACAGCGCTACGGACAAATGCTATCAGGCCCGAAACGGGTGGCATTTACCGAACGACCCAAACATGCGCTCAGATCACTCGACAATTGAAGCGCTTCTCTACAGAACTGGAGGTTTACGATAGCGTTAACATTGATATTTTGAAGAACGAGGTAGCAGAGCTCCGACAAGACCTGCTACATAGTGTTTTCGCATTCATTAAGTGAGCTTTCCAATATGACTATCTCCATTCGTCTTCAATCGCAAAGGACTTACACCTACCTAGCCTTTATGCTCAATCATCTCTGACAAAGCAAAAAGCCTTCTTTGAGCAATTACTTGCGTTGACAGACCAAGACGGACACCAGAGACGGGAGATAGAGTCAAGCGGTTGGCCTGGGGGAGATGGATTTGGATGCAAGATAATAGAGTGCCTGGCACCTCTCAAAATTCCTGGCGATCGTACGATGCAATTGTATGATTTACATATTGATCTGATTCATGCTGTCTATGCAAACTCAAAGATGCACGGCGATGATACTACCTCACTTATTGTTCGCGACGCTGGAAAGTTTTGGCTCATAAACCGCTTCCTCAGTATGGAAGAACACAGAGCACCAGAAGAAAGGGAGATGCGGGTCCCCGAAGCTCATAGGCTGGCTTTGACCGCAATCTTTGAGGAGCCAGGGATGAGGAAGCGATCATGGGTCAACCTTCGCCAATGGCTGGAGTCTGACGAACAATTATATTGGATTACGGGCGACCACCAGACCGGAAAATCAACCTTGCTGAAATTTATCGCACATCGATCAAATGGATTTGGTGGAAACCAAATGCAATGCGCGCCGTTCTTGCGTAAGAAGAAATCTGGCAAGCCGCTAATAATTGGGACATTCTATTTCGACGCACTAGCAACATACGTGGCAAGTCCTAAAGATGCAATGCTTCGCTCATTTGTGTTTCAAATATTGATCAATTGTCCTGATGTTCTTTCGACAGTATCACCCACTCACTGGAAGGCGCTCTGTCTGTTTGACGATGCCTGGGTTGGATTTAATGAGCAAGGTCTTCAGGACCTTCTCTTGAGTACGCTCAAGGCTCTAAACGACACTCACGAGATCTGCCTCTTTCTTGACGGCCTGGATGAGTTGGACAATGCAAATGGAGAGTTGGCGAATCTATTCCATGACATAATTACGACGACCAAGACCAGATTGTGTCTTGTGAGCCGCCCGTCTTTGGCTTATGAGAACATCTTCGGATGTAAATCTCATTTTGAAATGCACTACCTCACACAAGACTACTTGACCGCGCGTGTGACGGAGAAGTTGGAAGGCAGCGATGCGTTTATCGAAATCCGACTTCGGGTCCCCGATTTAACGAATGAACTCATCAACGGCATCGTGACAAAAGCAGCTGGTAATTTTTTGTGGGCTCGCGTCACAACCAATTTAATTTTCCTCGCACTCCGCAACGGCGACAATGCCTCTACGCTGACCCAAATCGTGGACGGGCTACCTTTGAGAAGAGAGGATTTGTATCAAGATATTATCGATCGCTTGACTGGGATTGATCGCAAAGAGGCAGCGCGATTCTTTTTATTGATGGATTCAATTGCTCAGCCACCACCAGCTATGCTTCTCTCATTTGCAATGGAGGACAACCCAAAGTTTGCTATCGAGCTGCCTATGAAAACTCTGCCGCCACAAGATGTGGACACTCGGATTGAGGCTCTATGTGATCTTGTGAGGATGCGATGCAAAGGACTGATTGAGTTTGACAAAGTGGAAAGAACATCTAAGGCTTCGTGGCTCAATGGCCCTATAGCTCATTATTTGGACGATTCAGTGAAATCATTCGTTGCAGGATCTGATGTGCAAAGCAGTCTCCGGACAGCAGCTGGTTCAGGATTTGATCCGCATCTCCAGCTCTGCGCTGCATATCTGGCTTTACACAAAGTGTGTAGACCCGACACAAAAGAACTTTTACGTCGATGCCAATCGACTCCTACGTTTGCCGACAAAGCATTGCTTTTGTGCATGAGGCATGCGAGCCGTGTGGAGCCACGGCACATCCCTCATATGATAGACTTGCTTGATCAAATAACGATCCCTGGCACGCCGAATCGAAGCCCATGGTGGCAGGTCGAGGAGTGTATACCAACATTTCTTTGCGAAATGGAGGGTTTGAAAGAGTTCCGGGTAGGCGGAGAAGTGTGTGGTCCAAGCCTCCTGTCACTTGCTGTAAAATGCGGCGTCTCGGAATATCTTAAGGCACGAGTGCCGGCTGGAGGATTGGTTCCTCTTGACGATGTGTATCCTCCCAACCACCCGAATGATCCTTGGCCGCTGCTCTTGGACGCAGTAAAAAACTCATTCCCAAATGCAGAAGTAGTCTCGGTTCTGCTCCAAGGTGGCGCAGATCCTAACAGACCCGCAGGAACAGTTGCAACTCAGCCTCGAACAGTATGGGGCGCACTTCTAAGCCACGTACTCTGCATATTCGCGAAAGAGACTGTGGATACCGGGAGAAGAGAGAATTACACCGAAATCGTGCGTTTAATGGTGCAATACGGTGCTTCTCTTGAAACCGTTGACCTAGAGTGGGCAGTTGAGAGGCAATATTTGCGCGTGCACATGTTGGAGTCCCAAATGAAAGGTCTCGCGAGGGTTCTCAAAAGGGATTTTGAGCAGATTAGGGCCAACCCACAAGCTTCATTGGAATTGGCAACAATAATACCCCGTGCCAGAGAGGAGTGCGAAGGAAGACCTTGAGCGCATTCAAGGTGTTGCTCTTTAATAGGAAACGACCTTTATACAGTATACTTATTTGATAGTAGATCAGATAGCAATTACGTTCTTAATCTTTTCTGGAAAGGGTGACTAGTTCAGTCATCATGAGACAAAAGAGCGAATTTCGGTGTCTATTTCCCGGTCTGGAGAGACCGGAAGGCGACACCAAGCCAAGAAAATGCGGTTGCAGACTATCTATCTCTTTCTCTTGCCTTCCATTCTGACAGGCATGGGAAATTTTTCACCGTGTGTTTGGTCCCGAAAATAGCTGTGCCGCTGGCGGCCTCTCCGACGCGTTCCTGCAAGTGGCCGGATTTGGACTGATATGGCACAACTAACACCCAACACAGCCGGTTTGAAACGCGCTAAGCCCATTTTTTACCTTGGCCAATGCAGCTTAAAGGTACTCGGAAATGGCCGTTGTTTCGTTTTATTTCCCCTTCCGCTCGGGTTCGCCAATCTTTTTCCTTGGCTGCGCATCTGATAAATAGTGCAGTCTGCCACTCTGGTTATCCCTTGCAGCTTCCCCTGTCTCTAGCTGCAGAGGCTGAATGGTTTGTGAGTCACATGGGCCATCATAAGATAATAGGCAGCAAGCTTCGCGTCAGGTGAAAAGTTTCGCGTCAGATGAAAAGTTCACGTCGGGTGAAAAGCTTTCGGCCAAGGAGCTTGCGCAGAGTTGTACTCAGCTATTTAATAACGAAGGCACTCCCTGAAATGTCTTCCTGGTAAAATTTATGCACACTTCTTGTTTCTCATATTTTTCCATATACTGATTGTATATTGCATCTCTATGACGTCCACATCTAGTGTCTCACGACCCCGTGGCCGCCCCAAGAAACTAATTTCCACACTCTCAACTTTTTGGGAAAATGATCCACCGCTATCAGATATATCAACACTTTACCACGAGCTCGGATACCCCGAGTCCAAAGAGCCTCGTCACACTAATTTCTATGCAGACCTAAACACATTCCTTGAAGCTTTTATACCGAGCACTGGAATATCTGTCACTGAAAAGCTAAACCTCAAAGATCAGCAACATCTTGATACCTTGATTGAGATAACCCACAGCTTCCTCAATAACAATGGAGGAGGTAAACGATACTGGCCAGATGACCCCACAGGCCATCCGAAACGGATGCCCAAGTATTCGAAGAACAAGCTCAAGTATGCGAGGGTTGCATTCGGGCTACACCTAAATTGAAGCTGACATCACATCCAATAGAATTACAAACAGGGTCTTCCAGTTATTCCTCCTCTTAAACTGGGATTTGCATCGGCGCACGCGTTTATTCAGGATCCAAGAGGAATCGCGCTTAGATCAAAACACAGCTCACAATCAGCCAAGGGTAGCATCCGTTGATGGAGCCGAATCCCATGAGGTTTTTGAAGGAAAGATTAGTGATAGCGAAGTGCCACAAACTAGTTCTTTTCATCAAGCACACGTCTCGTGAGTTACAGCTCTACCAACCTGGCCTGACTTGTCCTAATCTTCAAAGTAACCCGGCTCCATCATCAACCAAGCGCACTTTTCGCACACCCCGCTCCATGCAACCATCTTTTGAAGAGGTAGTAGATGATTACTATTTGTGTCAGAATATGACAAGCCAAAGCGCCTGCTCAGACTATCCTCGGAACAGAGCACAGAGCCCGGATGAACTCGCCCTAAGCGTATGCACTATTTTATTCAGCTAGATTAAATTTCGAAGGCTAACTATGTGCAGAGTCCAAACAGACGTAGGCGATCATCACGAACCGAGGTTCATGAACAGGCAGCAAAAAAACGTCGGAAAGGTAAGCAGGTGGCCACACAGCATCCTGCTAGACCCACCACGACCTGCAAAGGAAGAGTCCAAACCCATGTGAACGCTGGCCCATCTCGGGAGCCCGATTTGCCCAATGTACTGAACAGGAATTATGAATCAGATAACATTGTTAGATCTCAGGCATCTAGCAGTCATGTCTTGCCATTTACCGAATCATCAATGGGATATCGAGCCCATGAAGTACCAAGCAGTTCCCAGAATGACTATCAACCCAAATCACCAGACCATGTCGACCGTGATTCCCGAGGTAAAATGCCTGATAAAGGTATCGTTTTTGACCGCGGGCTAGAAATCGATGTTGATGGAGCCGGTCCATCGCGGAGACGACTTTCCAATGACTCAGCAGAAGCGTTCATCCCGATGCCTCCATCGCACCCTCAGACTTTTCAAGAAAACACCATTTGCAGTGTGTTTGTGCGTCCCTTTCATAACGAGATATGGACCCCTAAGAAGATTGATTTCACATCCCTATCTCAACTGCGTCAAGCGATACCAATTGAGGTGGCTTACTACGGACTGGAATTTACCTTGCGAACCCCTGAAGGGAAACTGAGACATGAAATTCTCAATCATGATGAAGCCGGATTTCGAGTTCTCAAATGTCGTTTTGCCCAGCGGGTTCAAGATATTCACAAAGAATGCGAGTTCTTCAACCAGTCCTTCTTGATTGAGCTAGTCATTGCACCCATGATACAAAAATCGCAGAAATTGCGACACCGAATAGCCCGATAACGAAAGTCCAGGGCAGTGGAAGAACATCATAGCTGTTGCTAACTATTACATTTTTTTTCGACATGGTATGGGTTAATGCATGAAATTAAAAGAGAAAAGAAAAGAAATAAACAAAGCAAGGGGGTTGCTTATTAGAGGTTTATTGATTTATCGCAATAAGAGCATGACCTGGTTTAAATCGACTGAAAACTCCTAATTACTAGAAATATTTCTACTTCAATCACGAGTTCAACTGAGCTCCATGAAAACCTTTCAAGTAAAATTATTTGTAATAAAATTATTTATCTAATTCCTAAAATTATTGAAAGAAAAACTCGATTGACATCTTCGATATTGAATGCAAGTATACCAGGGTCGCCCACCGCGGTATTGAGTTTATACAGCCTCACAAAGAGGAGGATAGCTATTCGGGTACTTGGTCTGTCTGACAACGATGGTCTTAGTCGCAGTAGTACTCTTGCAAGGCAGCGTAGTAGTGACGTGAACTGTCTTTGTGGGACGAATGGTTGTAGTGATGCACGACCCAGATGCTGTTGTAGTAATGGTGGCAGGATAAGCCGGGATCCTCTTGGTGCTGCTCTTGAACACCGTCTGAATCGAACCGCAATCGGACGAAACCACCACTGTAGGTCGCTTAGCCGTAGAGGTAATCATCTTGATGGTGGTTGGGGTGACCGTGCTGGTCGCCTTCACGCCTGAGCAGACGGTGGTGGTAAGAGGATGAGGAGTGAAAGTTGATGTTTGAGTGCTCGTGGTGGTCTGGTAGTGGGTTGTATCAGTTGTTACAGTGCTGGTGGGGGCAGCAACTGTATCAACATGTGTACTGGTAACTGTGACGGTCGTTGAGGTTGTATCATAGTAGTCGTTGCATGTGGTAGTTGTAGCAGGGTCGGAAAACGAGGAGATAGTAGTGGTTTGGAAAACAGTATCTGTATCAGTCGTCACAATATTTTTCGAAGCAAAGAGAGTTGTCGTGCCGGATGTAATCGTGGTAGCGGTTTGAGAGTAGCAGTTTGGCACTTGGAAACCAGGGGTCTGCATAAGGCCTTGTCGCTTGAAATTGCGCTTAGTATTCTTGACGGCAACGCATCCATGATGAACCGTCAGTGTAGAAAGCACAGTCTTTGTATTGACACGTGGTGCAGGTGTGATAGTCGTAAACTTGGTAATGGTCTTGGTAGGCCCGTACTTGGTTGATGTCTTCTTGGATGACTTAGTAACCGTAACCGGTTTGTCGTGGATAGTTTTGACCAGGTACTTGGTTTTTGTAGAACGTGCGTTGACAATCTTTGTAGATGTAGATGGGCGAGGCGTGACAATGGTGGTGCTGGATTTGGTAACTGCTGCAGCAGTCTTCACCAGGGTTCCGGTGAAACAACGCTTTGTTTCGGACTTCTGGGGGATACTGGTCGTGACCGTAGTCGTTGCAGTATTGGTAGCAGTCTTCTCAATTGTGCTTGTGATAAGAACCACGTCTGGAGTTGAAGTAACCGTTGTTGAGGAGGTTTGCGTCTCCGAATTGGTAATGACTGAGACCAAACACGGGGTTGATTCCGTCACCTGTGGAACGTCCGTCGACACTGTACGCGCCGCCGTAATTGTAACTTCCGTTCCTAAGGTGTTTGTAGTCGTCGAGGTTGTGGTAGCTTGTACAAAAATGTTGACTGCTGTCGTAGCTTGGATGAAGCTAGTGGCAGGATACGTCTTTGTAGTGCCACCTTTGACTTGTCTTCCAACAAATGTCACATAAGAGCCCATTTTAATCGAACTGTATGGGACGTAGTAGTATATCCCGGCTGTGGTAGTGTAACCCGTTGGCGCCGCAAGACCCCACTGTTGGGCTGCAGTTTTCGGCACGTCGAATGTATCTGTGTATGTGACGTCCACATAAAATACCGCGGGTACATCACAAGGGCTATGGGTTATTAGTATAAGAGACTGATGATCCGTATTAGAAGACTCACCAAAGCAATAGCGAAAGCTCGAGAGAATCATGATTATTGGGGCTAACCATGCAAATGTTGTCTGACCCAGCAGGAACATCTGGGTCCAAGAAAGGTGTCAACATGGTGTCGCAGGTGTAACCAGCGCAGCTGTAGGAGGAGGCAAGCGCTGGGCCGAAAAGGCCCAACGACAGAGAAAGCCTCAAGAGGTATGAGGCTATCATGGTATTGCGTAGAGTGTCTCTGAGTTGGAATTACAAGAGCAAGGGGAGCTCTCAATTTAAATGTGTCTACTAAAGCGCATGTTCAATATCTTCCATTCGTCCAACTCCGAAAGATTTATGCAACTCAAGTCATGCCGTGAACAAGTTATTGCTAGTGTTCTGATAGTCTGATCCAGAGATTGCCTGTGGAGACTTGGATGAACTGGTTTCATGAAGGATCTCGGCCAGACCCACGATTTAAAACACACTCATCAGTCTTGGTGATAAAGCCCACACCTAGAAAACGAGTGGATTAGATTTTGGACAAGAACAGATTAGCTAGTGAACCAATGGTCTCAATAATAGCTCCCAGCCTTGCTACCTAAAGTCTAGAACGGTTTTGACTCGATAGTTGTTGTACCTTACAGATGGAGCTAGTCAGTTCGCCAAGTGGATCCGGCTCGGCGCTACCATCACCGACAACCAGATCTACCCAGAGCACTTCGCTCCATACGGTCAGGCCCATTCACAAAATAAAAAAGGATCAAATCCAAGTTAAAAAAGAAAAAGAAATAAAAAAAAAAAAAAAGGCCCCAAATATGCTAAGAGGCTTGATTTATTTGGTCATGGACAGTATAAATTTGGAAACTTGGTGGTCTTTTTACAGCGAGTCAGTCTCCAGCTGCTGAGTTCTGAGGGCTAGCCGGTTCAAACAATCGACTACGTGAGTCAGCAAATTGGCCATGACCCATTTTATGGAGTCAATCAGATATAGTTAAGGCAGATTCGGCAATATTTTTCCTTAGCTTGGTTAAGATTAGCATGTAAAAACAGGATCTCCGATCTCCGGCGGCCTAGTGAAGCCAACGCGCGTCGTGAGTCTTAATTTTACACAATGATCCGCATCTGTGGGGCGACACCTCGACTCGGGAGCTCCATAGAAGCTTAACAAAACCCTAGAAAGAACGCTATTGAATGATTAGCAAATAGTACTGCGGCTAGAGGTCGTTCCTGCAGCCAAAATTCTTCTCAAACGGACTAATCTGGCGAGGCTAGCGATACCTGCTTCGCACATTTTACAACAGTGGTCGTGATGATCAATTAAGAGGCCAAGCCAGATTTGCACCCCTAGGATGGGTATACAAATAAGTTTGGGAAGATATTATTGATAACAATCGTTTACTTTCCTGCTTCCTTGAGAAGAACCAAAGTACCTGCGTTGAATGCTCGAACATCCCTCGTGATACAAACAAACCTGTGAAGCTCACTCGTTATTACTTCAATTGACTGAAATTCCCTTGGTCATGTTTTCAATGGCTGCCGAAAACTCAGCTTATCATCACAGGGATAATTTCACACTATTTGCAGGAGGAACTGCCGCTGACCCCTTGCTGAGCCTTTACCCCTGGCAGCCCTAAATGCATTGTCTAGAACGAGCCTGACTCCACCCAAAAGGTAACAGATTTCAGCTGGGATCCGCTTCAATCACAAACTAAAGTGAACCCATTTTCTGGCTTATTTCTAAGCTTACGCGGTAGACCATTTCTTGAAAAGGAAAAGTAAGAAACAAGGCAAAATTGAAGACTGCAATCCTACTGTGTGCTACATGAATGGCCCTCCTCACCGTCGCAGTCTTCCAGGCCGTAGCCGCCCACAACATCGTTCTGCCCCGGTAGGTATCCTCCAACAGTGCTTTAACACTCAGGTCAATGCTTGGTCCAATTTTAATTCATCATTTTCTGAACCTAGCACAATCCCTTTCTAAATATCCAGCGCGAACCGCAGAGTAATAAAACGATATATGCCGGTTTTCGTGCCAAAATTTGCACAATTTTAAGCCTCTCCTGGGTTTTCTTCTGGCTTCTTTCCGTAGATGGAACATCTGCTCAGCTGTTAGCACCTGATCCGATAAAGTGAAATTTTCTTACTTACACTGGCGTGTATGCATGAATTGTCGGATCAATGAGATTTTTGCGAACTTGAGTCAGAAAAAGAATGACCTCTTCCTGTGACCACCCATGGATTCTGGTGAAGGGCGCCATCGTAAGTGCCTCCAATGCATCTATCCAGTTGACCTTGTTCCATGCCCCAATTTCCTTGTACTTCTTGTCCTTGGGCCAGGGATTTGTCGGCCACTTGAAACGGTTGAGGCTGACATCGACGAACCCAACTTCAACCATTGCCGCTTTCAGGTTCTCGAAGCTCTCGCAGGGTCTGCCAACCTTGATGGACGCATCATTAAGAAGAGTGCACCATTTTAGAAGATGATGGTCGTTCTTGAGAGTACCATCATCAGAAGTCAGCATGACATCTATTTCTTGGACCTCGACAAACCCGCCGGGCACCAAGTTACTATCCGGGTTAGTTCACGTGGGTTACTGTGGAAGTGGCTATTTCTACTTACTCGTATATTCTTTGGAGATAGTCTTTCCAATTCTTAACACTGAAGTTCATCGCTCTACTGTGAATATAGTCGAATGGCGCCGAATAGGTCCACTCTTCGTCAATGTCGTCAATGATGAAGCGAACATTTGGTGGAACACTATCAGTGTCAGCCTCGCCCATACAACAAGCTTGGTAACATACAGATCTGGTTGAATTGGTGAGAGATCAATGCCGATGACCTGAAATTTTATTAGTTTGTCCATTTCGAGAATCAAGTTTCCTTAAAAGGTCTGTCTTACCTCAGCCTGTGGATGTTCATCGGCAAAATCTATCACCCAAATGCCCGTACCACAGCCAATATCAAGGGCTCGTTTGACTTCCGAACCCTTTTTATTTGATGGCGCCAGGCCAAGACCATCGCCCAAAGTAAGGAGCCACTGATGATGTTGGAGATCTGGACAAAGTCAGGACCAAATTACAACCCGCTTCCAACGGCAACATTTCTACCTAGTCGTTCATTTTCGGTTTCATCATTTGGAAGGTTGTATTCTGCAACTGTTAATCACAAGAGAATCAGTACAGACAGGTTGAATTGTCTCACTTCCATCTTTGTATCGATGATAGGTCCTCCCATTTTCACGGCGGTAGTCTAGAATCGAAGCAGAAATACTCTGAGTAGATGAAGCCGCGTCCTAAAAGTAGGTATTGTCAACGATATTGTTTTGACGAGGTAATCGCACCGAGATATTCATACATCACCAAGCGAGGAGTCAAGATCCTCCTAAGGAACTGGCAGTCAGCTTTAGTTCATTGGGTGATTGGAGAGGTGAGAGACATCATCATCTGGGTCCACCCGGGGATCCGCATTGAGGCCTGCTTGGTCTTCTGGGCACATTTTTGGCAATTGATCTTCTGTGCTACTTTTTCATTGAAAATTATTTGCTCACGACATGCTAAGCTACCCCTCTTTCAAGAAGACCAGTCATTTTATAGCCGCGATACCCCCTGTGGATAAACCAGGATGCGAGCCAATGGCAGGGTGGCAGGATTGCATGATACCACGGTCAACCAACACAAGGGCAGTTATCTACCCGTATCGTGGCATAATTTTCTGTTCTCGAGGTCAAAAACGAGCTCAAATAGTCTTGGGGAGACGGGAATGACTCCACGATTGTCCAGGGCGAATGTCTATCATGAACACAATTAGTTATTTTGCCCTACTGAAATGCTGGAGCCCTTGTTTTTTTTTCACTTCTAGTTATACTATCAAAAATAAATGCTTGCGATACATGTTAATAAAAAAAATTGTATGGATATGGTAATGTGGTAAGTAGGAACAAGAGCGTTTCGGCGATCACAGGTGATTATCAGTCCGGCGATACAACGGGGATGGAGCTCATTACTCCAGCAAGCGTTTCCAGCATGCCCATCTTAAAAATAGAATTTTTTTCATGACGGAGCCTCTCCAGAAGTGGATAAGCGTGGGGTCGGTGGTGGGTTTTGATCCAAATGAGCACCTACCCTAGAGACCCAAAGACTATACCCGCTGCATCACTCAACACTGAGTCCAAGTTCAAATTTAGGTGAGCAATATGTGCTAAAAGGAAAATGGAATTAGAAAAATCAATAATTTTCATTTATGGGATGTATGAAAACTCAAGAGACGCTGATAACCTCCGCATTGGCATGTTGGGTGAAGGAAGAAA
Organism: Calonectria hongkongensis; assembly: GCA_017140755.1. Lineage (NCBI taxonomy): Eukaryota > Fungi > Ascomycota > Sordariomycetes > Hypocreales > Nectriaceae > Calonectria > Calonectria hongkongensis. Next base: position 1,166,014 of record JAACJA010000006.1, read on the forward strand.
GAATGAGACTCGGATTGGAACCCAGCCACCAAATTAAACAGGAAGCAAGCTTCAAATACTAAGTCGAAAAAACACCAAAAAACACTCGCGTTGCTACATGATAAAATTGAAAACCAATTAATTCTATAATGAAGCCTTTGAAAATTATCAAAGTAGCATGTACACGCACTCTTGTGGCACAAACGCGTCGCGCGTTAGGACTCATTTAACCACCAACGGAGACTTTTTGGTGGTGGGGTGTCAGTGGCAGATTTCACGTGGCCTGTCACATGATCAAGTTGATTTTCCAAGTTTTGGACCACGTCAAGTGGGTGCTGTTAATGTGATTGAGAAAAAGTCGCTTAGCTATTCTAACCTAGATGCAGCTAGCTCAAACAAGCTGTTAAGGCGCAAATTTACCTACGCAACGGAGTTGACCTGCAGGCGACGCGTACCAGAGCTGATTTCTTGTGTCGCCCATCATCTCATCTGTGGAGCTAGGATTTTTAGTCCGATGGCCTTAACTTGCGCCTTCGTGAATCCGCCAGGTTCGCTTACGCAGCTGAAGGACGAAGTGGATTATTTAGCGCCGGCGGGCGAAACGAAGCTGATTGTGATGTAACCGTTGTGGATTGATAATATACATGAGGTAGACCGGTTGATGTTTGATCGTACGAGGAACCGGCGCTTGCGAAGTACGTTTGCATTGGTAATGGTGGGCCTAAAACGTGGCCGTTTGGTGCGTGGGGTCTGAGAAGCTGCGAATGAAACGTTATTTCTGTTCATCATGATGGTGTTGCTTGTAGATAATGCTTGGGAGAACGATAGCTTCTCCCAGAGGTCGTAAGCCATATGTAGGAATACTTCTTATATACTGCATGTATACTTCTTATAATCTATATCTCATGGTGTTATATTGAGAGAAAAAGAAGCGTGTCTAGAGAAAACTTCTGCTTTAAATTAGAGATTACTTTGACACAGTGATGTAAGCGAGTAATGGCCCAGCCTCTTGACCTCACATCTAATCGACCTGAGGGGATTCTGTCGGACACTGCGGCCGATGTTTAATAGAAAATAGTGTGAATATTATGAAGATTGGAATATAGTAAAGATTCTGATCAGTCTGATTCCTAGGATACAAAGCAAATGTTTATTCTAGGTGGGATTGCCAATTTATACTCGCCCTACCACCCATCTATTCCAACATTTGACAATCCATACTAAACTTTCTCATAAATACCACCATAACTCGTTAAATTACTCCGAAAACTCTTGGCGCTTTTTTCGCCATCGGATATCCGTAAGCTAAAAAAACGGCATGCGCCGTTGGAGACCGAGATGCGGGGAACACGTAGCAGCAACACCTCGGCAATCGCCGAACGAATGCGATTTGTTTCTCGACGATGCTCTTGGCTAGTTTAGGATGGCTGAAGATCGCAATGAGGTAGAAGGAGCTTATTACAAGCTTTCATTGAGGGTGATCAAAATTATGGGCCAGGTGGGTCAACGAGACTTCGTAAAATCTGCTCCATTCAAGAATACACCCACACATCAACACAACGAAAAAGAGTAAAAACATAGCTGGGCAATATTTTTTTGGGGATTGCCATGTTTATCGAGTTTTTACAGCTTGAGCTTTGACCATGCGTGGCGATAATTATACCCTGATTAATATCCTATCATTTCGGTACCTAACCACGAGTAGAATGTCGGCACCGAAAATCCGGGGACACGGCATTCTCCGGCACATGATTCCCTGCGACCTCACACTTCGGCAGTTTCGTGGTGCATCGCTTCGCGTACGAAAATGGGTTCACTTTCTAAAGCTTTCCGGTAGGTTGCCTGACCGTCCTGCTATCATATGAAAATGCAGGGAGGGAAAATGCTATATATATCATGACTTAAACATCCGTCAAAGGTTTGTTCTCACTGCTCACTCCAATATCTGAATAAACCTCGATTAATTTCTTATAAACTCTTATAAATAATTCCTATCATATCACATTCAACATGGGCTTGAACGGTTGGTTGGGGCGCAAGACAGAGACTTGGTCCCGCTCTTGGCTTCTGAGCAACACGGCCATCCAGTATTATAGCGCCTGCTGCGGTGCATTGTCCGTCATCTTTTTCGTTGTATCTTTTGCAATTGCCGACTTCATTCCCCCACCCAAGCCCTCCTGGGGTGCTGAGAAAGTTGCCAAGTTTTACCAGGACCATACCAAACGCATTCATGCTGGTGCTGCCATCAACATGATTGCTGGTGGCTTCTATTTGCCATTCTCTGCCGCCATCTCTTACCAAATCCGCCGTGTGCCTAATGTACCCTACATTATTCATCAGGTTCAGCTCGCCTCGGCGGCCGCCGGCATTTGGACTTTTATGCTGCCTGGAATTGTCTTGGCCATTGCCTCATACCGGCCAGACCGACCGGTTGAGATTACTCACGCGCTAAACGACTTTTTTGTAAGTTCCTATTGAAAAGATCCCCAACCTTTTGTTGAGATTTAGCATCGTGACTGGGTTGTATCCGCGAACGCCATATCACAACAACACAACACAAAGGCAAGAATACTGACCCATTCACAGTGGCTCGTTGCGTTCATGCCCTGGCCAACTTTTATGGTACAGAACTTTGCTTTTGCCTATGCTATCGTGGTCGACGGACGTAAGAAACCTTTGTTCCCCAAGGAACTCGCTATTGTCAATATTATCATGCCTATTATCTTCTCATTTGCAACCGGAGCGCACACTGTATACAGCGGTCCTTTTGCATGGGACGGAGTTATCACTTTCTACCTGGTCGGTTTCACGTTCCTTGTGCAGGTGTGTGTGGACTCATACTGTCTGGCCATGGCCGCTCGCGACGAGGAGAGAAGTGAGGAGATAGACAAGGGTATCCTGTCGAACGGTGGCCTCGACACCGCTGTTAGATCTGTTTAGAGTTGAAATGGCGACTCAAGCCTGGCTCCGCTCTATTCTAAATCTCCTGTTTGCTGCAGCTAAATCTGAGCATGATGATGCGGTCAAGGCTTCCGAAGTCGCTTTTAAAGTGGAAGAGACTTTTGGCAAGAAGTTCTATGGAAACTTAGTACTTCATCGGAAAGATACCCTCAGTGTGAAAGCTATTGCGGTCGAAGCATTAGTCTTCACATTATATTTTGTTTACATTCGTTTCTCGCTGCTCTTTTGGCTTGATGGCTTGTTGGCAGTTTTTCATGGTTGTACTTTGTGTATGACAGGACAAGCTTCACACTTAACCATTGTGGTTTGACGGAGTAGAACCTCTAGCTAGCTAATTTTAAACAACACAGATATTATGTGCGCTTTTAAGACCCATTATTTGGCGACAAGGGCGGCTTTCTGGTTGGAGAATTGTTGTACCTTCATCGCGCATACAATAATTGTCCGCGTGTTGTTCCTTGAGTGTACGTTTCCGTTTCCCTCAATATACTTGGTCTAGAAGGCATGATATTGTCGCCCGCTCCTTTTTCGCAAAGACTTATGATAATTATTCTCGTGCCTCTGTGGACGGACTTCGGTCTGTTTTCTCAGCGGATGCACTCGTCTTTGAAGGAAAGAAAACTGCAAGTAGAAGGCCAATTGCTGACATCGCAATTGCCCCGTAGTAACCCGCTCGATAACCATCTAAGAGGGCCTGGGTGTTTTGCTTGCCTCCTTCATTAGACGTAACCGAGTCCGAGATGACCGTGAGAACGGCTACACCCAGCACTGCACCACCAACATTCAAAAACATCTAAACATGTATTAGACGGGAAAGTATCAGGAGAAATTTGTTCTCTTACATTATAAACTCCAGAAACTGTTCCCTGAAGCGCTTCCGTTGCTGTTGCAACAACTGTTACATTACCTACAAAATAGACTGTCCCCACACCGGCGATATAGATAATCATACCAGGCAGACACAATCTCCAGTAGTCATCACCAGAGTCCATTCGGCAAAGTAATATCAATCCCACTGCACAGAGGAGCCAGCTTGCAAGAAGGAGGTTGCGGGAGCCTACTGGCTTTAGAAGCAAGGGAATAACGAAGTTGACAACACATGCTGTGATTCCAAGGGGGAGAAAGCGAAGAGCTGTGGACAAAGGCGAAAACCCAAAACCTTTTATATCAGTGGTTAGAAAGAAGTATATCTAGGCGTGGAGTGTTTAAAAAGAAAATATGAGACTGACTCTGAAGCTGCAGTGTAAGGAGATAGTTACTCCCCTGCCACACTGCGTAGGTCAGCGCAGCAGCTGCGCATCCTATCACACGGACTCTGTCTTCGAACATGTATGCTGGTAGGATAGGATCCGAGGATACTCTGCATTCAACAAAGACAAATGTTGCCAGCAGACAGACAGAAATAATTAGAGTAGCAATGACATCAGGAGTACTCCAACCGTGAATATTGCCTGTGGTGACACCGTATACAAGCAGGATCAGACCAGAGACGGAGAAGAATGTACCGAGAATGTCGAGGCGAATATGAAGATTGGACCACTTGGACTCGTCGGGTTTAGAGGCAGTTGGTGTCGGGAGGTTGTGAGTAAAATAGAGAGCAAGGGCTGCAATCTCCAGAGCCCCTTCAACAATGAGGCTCAACCAAAATATCTATCCATTTTCGTTAATAAGCGTCAAGACTGAATGAGTGAGGGGAAGAATACCCATTCCCAGGTGACGAGAGAGGTGAACAGTCCGCCGATTATAGGGCCGAACCTGCGACAAGGTTAGCGATGGACGAGTTTCTCCATGTCCCGATAACTTACACAAACCCAGTTGACCCAGCTGCCCCCCAAACGCCGAATGCTTTGACTCGGGTCTCGGGATCTTCAAATGACAGAGCGACGAGGGACTGCGCAGCGGGAATTGAGAATGCTGCAGCGACGCCTTGAAATGCTCGGCCTACGACAAGTCCGATTCTATCATCCACCAGGGCGCAAACCAATGTCGCGATATTAAACAATGTCATACCGAAAAGGAGAACGTTTTTGTGACCGAAGATGTCGCCAAGGCGACCACCAGCCATAAGAAAACCACCAAACTGCCACGAGTCAGTTTGTACTTCTCATTCGAAATGATCTGTCCACCGGGATAACATCACTAGCATACCGTTAATGCATAGGCTGTGAGAATCCATTGTAGAGCTCCATCGTCGTACCCCAGTTCCCGTTGTATTGTCGGAAGGGCAATGTTTGCCATGCCAATATTGGCAATATCGATGAAGAATACGAGGCATCTGCAAGTATCACAAAGAATATAGTGATCAGTACATTGTAGGAAGATGGATTTGGGTTCTGTGGTATTTGTGGTTTTTGTTGTGCTCACACTATAACGAGAGTCGCGATGGACGCTCCTTTGCCTGGCTTGTTCACTGCCATCCTTCCATTAGAAGTCGTTGCGGTGATAGAGAGGTGGAATGAGTGATGAAGCTAAAAGGCTGCCTGAAACAGTGTGAAAATGCGGAAATAATGCTTGAACACAGGGCTAAGGCCGGATAATTATCTCATCTAGTTCTTTTTGCACTGAAGGCCGCAGAAAATTGTTAAAAGGAGCATTGAACTCGACCGGGGAAACTTCCCCGATCTATAGGCCCTTGTGATTGTGCTCGGTACAAGGTGTGTTTAGTGACGTCGCATTTTGTGTGGGTATGTAAAGTGGCACCACTAGCAACTTTGGCTTTAGCGGCATTTAGCTATGGGTATAGGTTTCATCAGGGACGGGATTCGCGGACCCCGAATGATTGGGACCTGAATTTAGGGGCATGATGATGTACACGGCACGGGAATGATCTTGAGGTTTGCAGCACCCCGGAAACATTAATTAAACACTTGGATAAATAACAGCTACATCGTCACTATAGCTTAAAAGTTCTATATAAGGCCTTTCATTGTGGTAATAGACACGAAAGTTTAATTAGTATTACTATCGTACGTTTAAAACGGTTCCTAACATCAACTACCGCCTAATTCTAACCTGTAACAGTATTTCAAGCCAAATTTGATTCGTTTTTCTTTTGGCAAGGGATGGTAAATGTTTACCACTTTGGTGATTAAATTCACAGATAACTGTCAATGACAAACGCCATGCTAGTTAAGTGGGGGAGTCATGACAAGGGATAGTAAACGATCAAGCTAAAATGCATGCATGATTACGTACAATTTAAACTCAAGCATGACTCATTTTTCCAATTATTTCGGCCCCAAATAGTGGCGATATTGTGTTTTTGCTAAGGAAAATAAGAAATCCTGCCGAGGCTTGATACGACACTGTACGCGTGTTTAGGTGGGTTGGCGATTGACATAGCCTGAGCAGGTCGGAAAATTAGAGGGAGCTACAAATCATTAGCTAAGATCCCCATATTTGATCTATTAATAAGACAGCCGGCAAGCCGGCTTGATGAATCTTGAATGCTATCAATGAATCTGAAGATGTAAACCCTTGTAAACCATTTTCTCATGAACGCACGGTCAGTGTTCCATTGATCATTCCAGAAACACTTTTCTTTGTTACAGTGTGATTCCGTTAGACTCAAAACTCAATTCAAATGTATGAAATAAAATATACTCCTCTTTCCTGTTTCATTCCGCAATGATTTTCTCATTTGGGAGGACCGATATCGGGGTCTTGGTAACTATTGATTTGGGGCATCCGATATGAGTTGAGATCTGGCAGGAGTTCTTGTATAAAATGAGCTCTCATTGGATGCACTATGTAGCGTGCCTGAAACAGTTGCAGATGTAATTGGCGGTGAGATCGACATCCCTTAGAGGCGGGATTTAATTGCCCGATGCCCCATTACTACATCCCGCGTGCCAAGACATATTGATGAGGATATTTCTGATAATCTAGACCAGTTTTTGACCCGGGTGGGGCAACCGTGGACACCGTAGATTATCTAGCATGGAAGCGAACCACTCACTGTGCCGGCATCGTACTGTACGATGCCCACTTCCAACTCCCTGTCTGTTCCCCACCAGGGCAAATCAAACATCGGATGCCCACCCGAATACACTGGTCTCGGAAGCCGATCTTTTTTATCCGTGTACTTTGTTGAAAATAAGCTGTAGCCTCGCCAGATTGTTCACAAATAAATTTACTGAATGGAATAACTCTTCCGGACATTGCGTGTTTGAAGAGATTATGCGATAGCTGTTGGCTTATTCGTAGTCTTGGCGACTCACTCTCATGATACTCAATGATATAAATTTGGACGCATGAAAGGAATCTGCCATATTTTCCATCCCGCCGAGGCAAACTGTGAAGCCTAGAACATCTGCCGGTAGGGTTGCACTGAAGCCACGCATGACGCAGAGATCCCGCCGGGAGGTGGGGGAACAAACGATCTTTCTCGACTCTCTCATCTCCCTAACAGAGTGGGGGTTCACGGTCAATATACCTTTGGCTTTTTTCACGTGAATTCATTGTATAGCCGGCAAACCTGCCGATTGTACCGCTGTGTACGAAGACCCTTGTCATCCTCTTGAAAATATGTCTCGACAGTCGCCAGCCATGACAAATTAAGGTTTGTAGGGCGTAACTGCTACCTCGACGCCCTACATTGCCACTTTGTTGGACAACACACCCTGATTTCTACTTAAGAGACTTTTTCCACTTGAGAGGTGACAGTGGATAGTGGGGAATATTCCATAATATAATATCAGCAGATGAACTTCGCTGGAGACGGGAATCATCGAAAACTAATTTTCTATCACTTAGTTCTAGGTTGGTTTCATACGCCCTGGATGTATCATATGATTGATGGACATAATAAACTTTATTCCCGAGTTGATGCATGGATCGTAAATGAGGCAACGTGGGATCCCTTTTTCCCGCTCTTAGCGTCGTCCTCTCTCCATCATATGTGGCACCACTTTCCAAATCCCTGAAACCATGTGTAATCCAGTAGATGAATTCGCAACTTGTGGTGAGCGCTAGGTTATTGTTGGCATCGTGTTCTATGTGTCAGTAAGCGAGCTTCTCACTGCCAATTAATGGCTCACCCAAAAAATAGCAAGGCTGAAATCCCGTTTCACTGATTACGAATGACGTTTTATTCATTCCTCTCTTTTGTAGAATTGTCTATATAAAAACTTCTTTACGTGCCAATGAGCCTCAAAAAAACATTGCTACATCTCATAGCCAGGACAATCGCTATCGTACTTATTTGCTCTCATCGTACTTGGCCTTGGCCTGTCGGCACGATGCCTCTTTATCAAGATGATATGTGCCTTCTTTCAGGCCCGTTCAGTGATGAAGGAGGTCCTAACTCTGCAAAAAAGGCGCAAATATCAACACCGCGATGTGTTTACCCAGCCACAAAGAGCCAAGAGGGAATGTGGGTAGAGTTTCAATCTAACCCATCCAGTACCAAGTACAACATTACTTTGGAGTGGGATCTTCTCAAGAACAGGTCTGAACCTCGACCTAATATCGAAACAATACTCCGAGGTCAGTTTTGTTCCGCAATAGTTATGGTGCGTAATTCTTACTAGGCACAGTAATCAGAACCTTGACAAAACGACATGCTGTTCTTCGGTCCATGTTCACAATAATTGACCACAAGCCCCATCTCGAAGAATATGCACCAGACAGTGCGGACCCTAAGATCCGTATCGTCTACCGCGATGATTCTGCCATCAATGAACGTGAAATGACATCAATTCTAAGAAAGCCGTTTTCTCTCGACCTCGAGTTTCCTGCTCGGTGGACAATTCTTCAGGATTCGGAGGTTTTTAGGGTGTATGTTGTCTGTCATCACATCGTCGTTGATGGCCAGTCTATGACGAATATCTCTGCCGAATTTCTTGAAATTTTAGATCACCCAGAAGCTGCCCTACCACCAGTCGTGCCATTTCACACCATGCATATGACAGAGGTCAGAAACCTATGACAGAAGTCGATTGCTTCATGCTAACAAAAATTGGATTTAGAGAGCTTGGGCTAGGTCGCCTCAATATTTAGATCATCAAAAAGTGCTTTTGAACCAGGCTCGGAGAAAGAACAGTACCCAGTGGCCAAGGGCCAGTGGAAGCAATAGCAAAGGCAACTCCCACTATCGTCAAATTGACTCTTGGTGCTCATTCCAGAAGTCGGTATGTAGCTCTTCACCATATGTTCTTCTTTAATCAGCTCACCATCAATCAGGATCTCGAGAAATGGAGTCAAACATTCAGGACATCGTGGTTCCGTGTAGCCACTACACTCGCAAGTTTACTAGTGATCGATCAAACCAGACCCCAGTTCGGCAGGGATGAAGTCATCTCAGTTGGTTTTGGCAGCCGTCCAAAAGAAATGGCGGCCTGCGTTGGCCAGTTTGCTAACGCGTTGCCCGTCAAGATCCCACTTTGGGATGTGCTTCAGACTGGTGATGGAACATTCAAGGCTTTGGTGGCTGCCGTGGGCAAAAACATCAGTGCTGTCAAAAAGTCCGAGTTATTTCCAGCTGTGGATGTCGTGCGATCATGTCGGCAACTCAACATTGACTACGAGCCGCCCAAGGTTGCTGTGACATATTCTCCGAAATTGGCAAAGTCCGAATGCAGGTTATTCCCTGTGGAGGGCTCATGGGACCTCTTCTTTTGCTTCCTCGAATATGAAAACGACGTCAAGCTTGGTGTAAGTTGTACAATTACTCGCTCCTCGGTCGCACGTTTTGTTCTACAAATAACACAAAAATAGGTCATTTACAACCCTCAAGTGTTTTCTAGTACCGCCATTGCGAATATGAAGACACAGTTTGATAATCTGTCTACTCTTTGCATGGTCCAAGGAACCACGCTAGTGGAAATGCTTAAATGGCTCCCTAGACACCCAAACTTACCCAAGGTCCTTACTGAAGGACAAACAAATCCTTTGAGACACGTGCATCATTGGTTTGAAGCCCATGCAGAGTCCCACCCACAGGCTTTGGCAATGCTCTCCCGAGAGCTGGGCGCATCCATGACCTACGGCGACTTGCAGCTATCAAGCAATAAGAAAGCTAATTGTAGGTTTCAAAATTGTATTGGTGAATATCGGCTAACATGAATAATAATAGTCCTAAAGTCACGCGGCATTAGTCGAGGAGATAGGGTTCTGCTTCACCTCCCACGCGGTTTCCCAATACTAGGGTGGATTTTAGCCACCCTCAAATGCGGCGCCGCTTTTGTATATCTGGACCCAGACTTTACAGAACACCAAAAAACGGCAGTGATTGGAAACTGTAAGCCAAAATTGGTTGTTGACGAAGCACTGAATGAAACCGCGACATCCATTGCAAATGGCCCAGGACCCACAGATAACGAAGAATCATTTTCTACTGCAGATAATGATCTGGCCTACATCATCTATACCTCTGGCTCAACAGGTGAGCCCAAAGGTGTCATGGTTGAACACGGCAGCCTGGCCACGTTTGTGAAAGCTTCTACCAATATATTTGAGGTTGGATTTGGCACTCGTGTGCTGCAGTTAGCGTCCTTTTCATTTGATGCATCCATATTAGAATGGACTGCTGCACTCTGCACTGGAGCTTGCCTGTGTTTCGCCCAGTATCCTAAACAGCTTGTCGGGGAGTACCTTGGAGAGGTTATTGAACAGAATGAGGTCACCTTCATGGAAATTACTCCAACTGCACTTGAGACATTGCCTCTCAATATGAACCTACTAAGTCTTCGGCAAATATCGATTGGAGGTGAAGCGCCTTCCTATGAGACCTTTGCTAAATGGCATCCCCGGGCCAATCTTATCAACGCATACGGGCCTACTGAGGCCGCGATCGCAGTGTCTTTCAATAAATTTGACAAGTCAGAAAACCTGCCATCAGTTATCTCAGCAGGCCTTCCTAATCCCGAGGTAGATGTGTACATCTGTGCTGCTGGATTTGGATCAATCCTAGGAAGAAACACTGAAGGCGAGATCTGTGTTTCTGGCCCTCAAATTGCGAGGGGCTACTGTGAACAGCCGGAGATCACAGACAAGTGCTTCTCTATTCACCCTGCGACGGGAGTGCGCATGTACCGAACAGGTGATCGGGGAATGCTCCTCGATGACGGATCTCTTCTCGTTATGGGACGCATGGATAGAGAGGTCAAAGTTCGAGGGTTCCGCATTGCACCAGAAGAGGTCGAAGGTGCAATCATTAACGCAGGCGTCGGTGTACAAGAAGCATCGGTACAGCTTTCTGAGTCTGGCCTCGAATTGATTGCGTTTGTCGCTCCTGCGAGAGTCTCTTCGGAAGCTTTGTTGAACGCCCTAAAAGATACCCTTCCAAGTTACAAGGTGCCTTCGAGGGTTTTTGTTGTGGGCAGTCTGCCTAAAAATGTCAGCGGAAAGATCAATCACAAGGCGGTATTGGCCATGAGAAAGGAGCTCACTGCTGTTGGGGTTCCAAACCCCTCAAAGACAGTGGAACTTGAGAGCGACGAAGAAACTGACAGCTCCGGAGACTGGGATCCTGCAGAAAACGAGAAACTAGTTGTAGGAATTTGGCAACGTGTGCTGGGAATTACCTCCCCACCACTAGACGTCAATTTCTTCGACATCGGTGGCCATAGTCTCCTCGTACCCAAGCTGCATAACGAACTCAAGGATGCCTTCCCACTTGCAGGAATCCGGGTCGTCGATCTTTTCCACAAATCCACGATTAGAAGCCAGACATTACTTGTCGAAGGCGAGCGAAAACCTCGTGTTCCGCGGCGTGTAGCAAGGAAAGCGATCAAGACACCGTCATCTACGAGATCTGAAGCCTCAGAGGTAAGACAATTATCCTCATCAACTGAGAAGAATCCGGTTGTATCTCTCGACGCTCATCCGACACCCGACGTCGCGGTTGTTGGCATTTCTGGGCGTTTCCCGGGAGCCCACAACGTCGACGACTTTTATCAGATGCTCAAAGAGGGTAGATCTGGGATCCGAAACTCGGCATCTACATCTGAGCGACACGTCCTTCCAGGAAACATCTGGGTTGCCCGAGTCGGAGCCCTTGATAATGTTGAAGATTTTGACAACGAATTTTGGAACCTTACAAAGGAAGAGGCCACAGAAATGGATCCTCAACAACGGCTATTCATGGAAGTGGCGTATGAAGCACTCGTTGACTCTAGAACAGATATTAAAACAATGTCTGGTGAGCGCATCGGTTTGTTTGTTGGAGCGGCGAATCCTGGCTATCATTTGCATACCGAATCGGTTGTGAAAGATGCTTTCCTACGAGAGAACCGAGGTTTTGTGGCGCCATCTATCTCAGCTCGGACTGCCTATCACCTAAATATTAGAGGGCCCAACGTCACGATTCAGACCAATTGCGCTAGTAGCACCATTGCCCTGTCGCAGGCTTTCGATGCAATTAGAGCGGGCCGGTGCGATATGGCGATTGTCGGCGGTGTCTCCGTCCAACTCTATGAGTAAAGCTCCACACATTAATTCCTTCAAAATGTTCAATTACTGACGACTTTCAGAGGCGGATACATCACTCAAGACGGTCAAATATTTTCCCCACGAGGGGAATGCAATCCATTCGATTCTCGTGCTGATGGAACAGTACCTGCTGACGCTGTGACCGCCGTTGTGCTCAAACGCTATTCGGATGCAATTGAAGCGGAGACTCCTGTATACGCCAAGATCCTCGGAACAGGAATTGGTTCAGATGGCTCTCTCGATAAGGCCGGATACCAGGTTCCGTCCCCACGAGGACAAGCCGATGTCATCAAATCAGCTTGGGGAGTCGCAGGGCTGACTTCAAATCGACTAAAATATGCTGAGTGCGTATACACCCATCAATAGTCCACGGATGCAATGTTAATAAACCACTCCTAGGATTCACGGAAGCGGAACCCCTATCGGCGACGCGCTTGAATTGGAAGGTCTAAGCCTTGCAGTCAAGGAGCTGGGGGGTGACCAACACTTCACTGTTGGTTCAACAAAGGGTAACATTGGAAATGCTCAGGTAATTCATACAATCGACTCATTCAAAAAGATTAGTCTAACAACTAGTTAGCACTCATCAGGACTCGTTTCTCTAATCAAGCTTTGCAAATCAATGCAAGCAGGCGTTGTGCCTGCGACAAAGGGCCTCGAGGAAACCAATAAGATGGTAAATCCCGATTTGCCTGTTATCCTGGCCAAAAAGGAGACGGTTCTGAAAAATGACGATATTCTTGCCGTCTCAGCTTCTGGGTGGGGTGGAGTCAACTCGCATATTGTGTTGGGATTTCCAGATGCAAGGTTTCTCAAGCAGTCCACAACAATGGTGCCAAATGATACCTTCAAACGCAAAAGCCTCAAAGCCCCTCGGTTAAATCCACCAATGAAGCGCGGCGAAAATGAGGAGACTTCAGAGGCGGCAGCTGTGTTTGCAAAATGCGCTTCTCAGATCCTTGGCATCGACGTCAAGCCAAACACTGATTTGAAACGAGTTGGCCTGGATAGCAAACTCTTCATCGCACTAATAGGAGACGTATCTGAAAGTCTCCCAGGGCCGTCTGTCGGGTAAGTCTTTTCTGAATTGCCTTCTAGTCTACAATATTGACTCCTCTGTAGTGTTCAAGGCTATCTTCTTCCCACATGCACCCCATCCGCCCTAGCTTCAATCTACGAGGAGCAAGTTCGTTCCTCAGTGACAACGGAAGTCTCGTCTGCAGTCATTCCGGATGGCAATTAATGCTAGATTGATGCCAATCGCCCACCCCGATATGGAAATTTCGGGTGATAAATACCCGTTATCATAGCTGTATATACTCTACTTGAAGGCGTAAAAAATGAAAAAGGAACCAGATTGATTCCAAACGCGTGTAGCATCGTAAGGGGACCCATTTCAACTGCAATATCGTAGCTAGTAGTGCATATGGCGCGGTACAGGCAGCATCAGAAGTCGGTCCGATGATGCATTGGTGGAGGCCACGACATGTACCTGGGACGACTAACTATGCAAGTCTCCTCATTTATGCAGAAAAACTTCAACACACGACACCTACAAATAAGATACAAAATAAAATAAGTAATTTCTATATGTATAAGCTGATATTTATAGAATAAAATTAAAATATACCTTTAAGTCTTTATTTAGACTTTTGATAAAAAGGCCCGAGTGAAATGGCTTCATCTGAGCGCCTAGCAAAATGAATGTCTGCGCACACAAAGACTCTGAATTAACTTCACATTCCGAACGATCCGCCAAACCCAGATTAAATGGGGCATGCGATAAGTCTGGATGCGAGCAATGGATTAAAAATCTACATTGAATGAAACGAGAAATGAACATGCTCTCGCATCATTGAATAGGAAAATGCAGTCTATTACAGAGCGACAAAAGTAATTGGTAGAATCTACTTATCCTATTTCAATGTGCCGGTGCCTCGGAGGTGGTTGCTTCCGCTGGTGCTGCCGATGTCGTCGTTGGTGCCACTCCAACCGCTTCGATCAAAATGTCATCCACATCAAACTCAATCGTGACAGGGGTGTTGTCGGCGCAGCGAAGGCTAAAGGTGAAGTACAGATCCTCAGGAAGGGTCATGTCAGTGCTGGTGTATGTGTGATATCCATCCGATTTAACTCCGTTGAGTGGCCACGAGTAAAGTACGTTGCCTGCGTTCGAAGCTTCCATAACACAGGTAGTGCCACCAAAGTCGGGAGTGCCGATCATAGAGCCCTTGAAAGAAAGTCGGTAAAGCATAGTGGTATCGAGGCCGTTGATGGTCTGGTTGATATTATTGCCGCCGATTGCCTCCTGATGGTTGACGACGTAGCGACTGTCTCGGTCAGCGATGGACAATTGGCAATTGCACCATTCAAGTAACTCACGCAAACCATTCACCCGAAGCAGCCATGGAAGCATCTTTCACAAGGGTCACGGTCCTCAGGTTCCAACCTGAACGATCCTCATCGAAGTTACCGCCAGGTACTTCGTTGACTGGCGTTGGTGTCGGCGTGGTGGTTGTGCGGGTAAGCGTAACCAAGGTAGTTGGAGTCTCAGTCGGGGTTTGGGTCGTGGTTGGGATCGTGGTCGGGGTCTCAGTTGGGATCGAGGTTGTAGTCGGGATCGTGGTGGTAACGGATGTCGTCGTCGGCTTCACGTTACAGAGCGGGCGCGCATTGGCGGCTGGGAGCAGCGCCGCGCCCAAGATGGTGCAGACGGAGATCCAACGCATCTTGGCAGAATTAACGAGCGTGGGGTGAAGAAAACACGGGTATTGCAAGCGAGTGAATGCCGTGAATTGGAAGCGAGAAACAGTTGCCCAGGGAATCTGGGGTGATACTTATGCATTCCTCTTTGGGACCGAGGGGCCAAAATCAATAGCGCAGCTGCCAATCCATTCCCGTGGTAGTCAATTGCCACCATGGAACATGGCTTTCTCAAAGGGGGTTCGAGACTCTCGATGTGCCGATGCCGCTATTCCCATCTAGGTTGGGATTTACATGCCGCCCTAAAGTTTTGCTACAGCTAACTCCACCACCGTTAAACCTCATCACTAAAGCTAAAGGCGGCAGCAATATTTGTCTCAACTAAGTATAGTGGGCTGGATAATTCTGCCAGGGGAAGAATTCGGTAAATTACGCTGGCGTGTTCTTTTGCTAGTCGGTCAGGGGCGAAGCAAGCTTCATCAAATAGTTCCAATGACGCAGTTGGCTGCGAAAAACTTCTGCGTCTGCCGTTTATTCGTTTTCCCCGCACCTCAGCATTGTAAAACATCATGAGACGACCAATCACGCGGATAATCTTGTGGGCGGGTGTGGCATTTGTCACAATTCAGATAGCTCTCTATCTGTTCCAAGCTCGTTCAGTGGAACCCCAACAAGCAACCCAGCAGGACGCGCCCGTCAAACCCGCACGGGACAACCCTAGGGCAGCCGCTGTCAAGGACACATTTCGATTCTCATGGGATCAGTACGAAAAGTACGCCTTCCCTCATGATACCCTACGCCCACTTGAGAAATCCTACGAGAATGATCGGTGAGTTTCACACTATCTACCTCAAAACTAAGCTATGCTCCCAGCAGCAGCTAGGCTGACTGAGGCTGTATAGAAATGGGTGGGGCGCAACCGCCGTGGATGGTCTGAGCACAGCCATCCTCATGAATGAAGCTGATATTGTGGACAAAATCTTGCGGCACATCGCCAGGACAGACTTTACCGTGACTGTAGTTGACGATCAGCTAATTTCATTATTTGAGACAACCATCCGCTATCTTGGTGGCTTGCTGTCAGGTATGGTATCTTCTCTTCTCCGATTACATCGCCAGCAATGGCACCGACCCTCTGGTTCGCCCAACAGACTAACCATGCGCTATTCTTGACACAGCCTACGACCTTCTTTCGGGTCCATTCAAGCATCTCGTAAACGAAGCGCATTTGAGAAATGCACTGTTAGAAAAAGCCACGAATCTTGCCGACAAGCTCACTATTGCCTTTGACACACCAAGCGGAGTCCCAGATGATGAAATCATTTTCAACCCAAAACCGCGCAGACGCGGCAACATTGACAGCTCTATCACATGTATCGGAACACTTGTACTTGAGTGGACTCGCCTCAGCGACCTGACTGGAAATAAAACATACGCCGCACTCGCGCAAAGAGCCCAGTCGCATCTCATCCACCCCAAAACTGACGAAACCTTCACTATGCCCGGTCTCGTGGGCACGTATGTTAATCTACGCAGCGGAAGATTTCAGGATTACCAGGCCGGCTGGGGCGGTGGTTCTGACAGCTACTACGAGTACCTAATCAAGATGTATGCGTACGATCCTGTGGCATTTGTCGAGTACGGCGATAGCTGGCTCATGGCGGCTGAGTCCTCGATACGATATTTGGCATCGAGTCCAACAACCAGAACCGATCTTACTTTCCTGGGAGAATTCCGAGCAAACATTACTGTTCCAACATCTAGCCATTGTGAGTTATTCCACATTCATGCGCTCTTACCCATCAATCGTGCTGCCTAACCTCCGAGTGGTGAAATAGTGGCCAGCGTCTGTGGTGGTTCCTTCATTTTTGGCGGCCTACTTTTCCAAAACGAGACTCTGATCAATTTTGGTCTTGATCTTGCGGAATCCTACTACGAGGTCTACAGCAAAAGCCCGTCCGGAATCGGCCCCGAAGAATTCCGCTGGATGGACGATCACCAGGCGTTGACCATAGCAGTAGCCAACCGCCCACCACCAAAGAAGTGGGAGACGTTTTACGAGTCCAGCGGCTACTGGCCCACCAATGGTGAGTATATCCTGCGGCCTGAGACAATAGAAAGCCTGTACTACGCGTACCGCGCCACGGGCCATCCGCAGTGGCAAGCGTGGGCATGGGAAGCCTATGAGACCCTGGATAGAATGACCCGCGTCGAAGGAGGCTTTAGCGGGCTACGCAACGTGATGAACAAAGACGTTAGTAAGGACGACAAGGGGACGCAGCGGATCGATAAGATGGAAAGCTTCTGGCTCGCAGAGACGCTCAAATATTTGTATCTGATATTTGCAGATGATGCAGAATATCAGGTCAAGAGCGACGGGCAAATGAAGTATGTGTTTAACACTGAAGCACATCCATTGAAAATGCGACATAAATAGAATCGGTAGACGGGGCGCAGAAGAACTTAAAAGCGGTTGTTATATTTTGCTATCAAATAGAAAATGCATTGTAATGAAGGATAAAATAATGCAAAAAACAGGGAAAGAGAAAGTCCATTTGATTTGGTAATGAGGGATACAGGAGTGCAAAGACAAAGGGAGAAAATTAGCACATGGGTAAACGATTACCAAAATACTGCTTAGCTAAAGTACCTCCGAAATCAACATTGTCACAATTCTGAAAGTCAGCATGCTCTAGGTTAAGTGGCCAGTAGATTGAACAGTGATTGAAAAAGGGAACAATAAAAGTGAGGACACAAGTTATTGTTCAAATATGAATGGTATATGGAACATCTATAGAAGTCCAATGTGTGAAAATGATAATTACCTTGTTTAATTTATTGTAGAACATGAAAAAACAATTGAAAAAAACTTGACAAAATCTCCTCTAGGGTGAGTGGCGACCACAAAGGTCACAGCGCCATCCTAGTAGGAAATGACACATTTCATCTCATTGGCCCTTGCGTAATGTGGGACGGATGGATCGACCCCAGATCAGACGCAACCCGATCCACCAGTAAAGGATCTTTCGTAATAATTTTAAAATCTTTTGCCAGATCGAGCTTGCCCTGTCCTGGCAACGGCATGCATCTTGATACTCGCCTATTTAGACTTTGACAGATGTTTTTAAATAAATGAGATGCGTTAGAGATGGCAAAGGACTATTCAGGATCTGCCTTACCCGTAATTGATCTCGATCCCCTTGCTCAAACGTAAAGTAAGACCAGTCTCTCATACGATGGCTCCAATAGGAATTGGTTGGATTGGATAAAATTCTAAGAATGCTCCTAAGCATACAAACAGCCTTTTGCAAACGGTGATGTGCAAAGGCTTCTCCGGAATACCACAAGCGGTGTGCTTTGCGTGTTCATAGAGGTTGATGCTACATTGGCGGAGCACTGTGGAGCGGGTGCACGGAACGACTCCCACAACCCGACGCGTTATCCTATGTGATTACGAGAGTGGAGTTGTGACGAAGACTCCACTGAATATCGAGGCAGGCAAGGAGATGTGTCAACTAATGTTTCATCCTATCTGCGTACGGATGAACTCTTGCACACGCTGCTGTTGTAATGGTTTCTTCCGGTTTATTCTGCTACAACACTTCGCTTGCATTTCGGAACCCAACTTGGAAAAGTTGGTTTGATACGTTCTATCTTCCTGGAGGGTTCCTTGCAGATATGCCCGGGGGCTTTGGGTGGCGACCTGAAACTTGACCCCTGTTGTGTATCCAGTTCATGGTTATCTTTGGAGCCATGATTGGTTCGGACGACGGTGCGCGATCTTCCCATACCATGAAATATGCTTGATAATAAAGAGCCTCGTAGTGACCCACCAATATGACAGCCCCGATCCACGACGCCAAGGTGAATTCCACGTCAGCCGAGCCGGAGATGCGAGATGAGCTTGAGGCTTTCAGGTATCGATCGGCAGTTGTTCTGTCTACGGAACCGGCAATTTGCAAATGGAGGCCCCGTGATTCGTGCTTTATGATTCTTTGCCGCATGAATACTCCAATGCTATCCAGATTCCGTGGGGGCGTTTCGTCGTAATCCACTCGATACCACTTCCGTGGTCAAGCCACATCCCGATGGCATTGGCATTGAGATGGCTAGGACGCATATACGGTTGTTCAGACTGAAGTTTAGAAAAATGGTTGAATATAAATATTGCATCTTCTTTTGTGAAAAGATAATAATTCCTCCAGGCACTCCTTCACACATCACAATTCCACACTACCCCCTTCATAAATACACTCTTCACCATGAAGCTGTCAAGCATTGCCCTTCTTGGAGCGCTCGCCGCCTCCGCCGTGGCCCATGAGCCTCCCTCTCCCAGTGTGATGAAGCGACACGCAGGCCTCTCGAAGAGATGCGCTGCCGGCGCTGCGAAGCTGAACAAGCGCAGATACGAGCGTCGCAGTCAGATGAAGCGAGATCTCGAGCTTGAGAAACGATCTGGCAACACCACCTACGAGATTGTCACAGAGGCCCCATACTACGATGTTCTACAAAACGACACCTGTGTCCTGGCACCCGACGTCACATCCGGTCCTTACTACTGGCCAAGATCGCAAACGCTGCGTCAAGACATGAGCGAGGATCAGCCTGGTGTGCCCATGGTTCTTGATATTGGAGTGCTTGACATGGCCACTTGCGAGCCCCTTCCTAATGCGCTCGTCTCGCTCTGGCACTGCAATGCCACGGGAAGCTACTCTAGTTTTACTGGTCGCAGCCCCAACACACCCTTTGTTCAGCTATTGCAAGAGATGAACATTACCGAAGGCGAATTTGCCATTGGCACGACTGACCTGCACACTGATGATACTACCTGGCTGCGTGGAATGTGGCCCAGCAACGATGATGGAATGCTTGAGATGAGGAGTATTTTCCCTGGCTTTTATGTTGAGCGAACAATTCACATCCATGCCCAAGGTGAGCCCAGATCCAAAGGAAATGTCTGAATCGCACTCGCTAACATTTATTCAACAGTCTTTACTGACTACGTGTTGCATTCCAATGGCACTATCTCGACCGGAAACCTCAACTCCATCGGTCAGCTGTACTTTAACGAGACCATTTCCCAGGAGTTGATGGCCCTTGAGCCCTACGTTAGCCACACCGAGATCAACCGAACCACCAACGACGTCGACACCATCTACGATGCCGGCTATGCTGGAGGATATAACCCCGATATCGAAGTCGTTCCTTTGGATGGAAAGGACATTCGCAACGGTGTCTTGGGCTACATCACCATTGGTGTTGACACCACCAACTTGCCTGACTTGACTGGCAACTAGTTGGCTACAGCTTGAGCACCCAGAGAAAATACGAGGTTGGTTAGAAAGAGTTTGTACATAGACCCACACTCAAGATTATAGAAATAGAATACAGTTAGAAATTGACACCTAGCAATGATATGGGAAAAATTTCAGCCCGTGATATGGGCATTAGAGGACTTTGAGACTATGCAATAGCTAAAAGCAGCGCGCGAACGGTGAGTATCGCCATTGTTAAACTTGATTTCATACTAGTGGCCATGTCTAAGAATCGAGAACCGCTTCCTCTCTTGGTGTTTGTCGGCAGAGTGCCCCACAACGGGATCTTTTTGACCGCCATAAAAGCCGCTGGGAGTTCACGTGTACAGACTTTAGCCAATTGAAGCGGAGATAAGAAGGTGCACTCGATTATAGACTAGGTGTTGCTGTCGAATAGTCACACTTCTCTGCGTCAGACATTTTGAGGGGGCAACAGACAACGCCAAGCCTATCCTATCCCAAGAAACCCTAAGCGAGATGAACTGTCACTCAGAATGCTTTAGCTTACCCACTTTGGATCAGCGTACTAGTTGTGCAACTTCATCTAGTGTAAAGACGGACTTGTCTAGGCATTTTTATTTCCACGGAAAATAAATTCGATTCGTGGTTTGCCGAGTGTCAACTGAGACAGGACTGGATGATCACAATGATCTTGCCGCCACCCCACCCATCATTAGCGACGTGATCCGCACAGAGTTAGAAGTAGCGAAAAGTATATTTCGCCACATCCGCACTCTCTCTTTCGTTCTGTTTGAATCGCAGTACTCACTTTTTGTTGGCAGCACATCACATCGCGCCAAAGTTACATCCCCGCAATCTGAGCTCAAGATGAAGTCCGTGTTTCATCTCGCTACTGTTTTTCTCGCTACATTTCCATCGCTGATTGCTGGTGCACATGTGGCGGTTTTTTGGCACGTTGTGAGCAAAGACGACACTGTTGCAGGCGGCAATATCCCCGTGCGTTGAATCATTTTATGTCTACCGTGAGAGCTGACTAACCTTTTTAAAAGGATGAGATGATACAGGATCAAATCACTGTACTCAATAAATATTTCAATCAGTCCATGTCCATCGAGTTTTATCTGGAACACATCACAAGGACCATCGATGCAGGGATTTTTAGCAACGTCAGACTGCGCAATAGCTATGACGACTCAATGAAATCCAGGTTACGAGAGGGAGGTGCAAATAATTTGAACCTCTTTACTGCAGATGGACCCGATCTTGGATATGCCACGACTCCAGAAGATGGTGCATTTGATACCGAGAGGGACGGATGTGTCGTCAAGTTTAGTACGTTGCCCGGTGGCTCGTATCCAGACTTTGACAAAGGGATGGTTGCAGTCCGTGAAGTCGGACGCTGGCTCGGATTGCTTGATCCATACAACTCGAACACTTGTGACGGAGACAAAGATTTGGTCGACGATACGCCTGTGGCCTACAATGCTACTAACGGATGTCCTACCACTCCACGGGACAGTTGCCCAGACCAGCCTGGAAATGATCCAATCCATAATCCAATGGCCAATACAACTGAGTGAGTTTTTCTTGATATGTTCTATTGTTATTGACGTTGACGCATACTGATCGACTTTTAGCGTTTGTCGAGATGGTGTTGGTTCGGATTATGGATTTACGTCTATCCAAATTGCGCGTGTGAGAAGAAGAGCAGATGAATACCGCGGAATCTACAGGAATCAGTTTTCGTAAACACCAGACCAAGTGTTGACCTTTTCATCGGCGATGGGATGTTCGATGTCATAAACTTCAAGTATCCGCGCATGTAAATAGCACCTAATGAGTAGAGATATTTTTGGAACGAAGTTTGTCACAAATTCGGTCAAAATTATGAGGTGATAACGCCAATCCAATCTTTAGTCGTGTGGAAGTGACTATCTGCCCTGTATACAGATGGCCCGGCTTAGATCTCCCAACAGCCTCATATCAAGCGTGCGTGCTGGGCGGAGTGGTATCTTGGGGCTATGGAAGTGGATGAGGCGCAGCTCTGTGTGAAAATGTGCAAGCTACGAGTTGTCAGCGAAGTGGGTCGGCATCATGGCGTTTCTGAATTAATAAACCCCCCTCAAGGTTACATTCGTCTCCAAATCTGACCATTTAGATCCTAGCTAGACTGTCCTATGGCACGAAAAGAGGGGTGAATCTATTTGCACACTCCCCTTTTTACAACACAGCTGAGGGGCTGCGATGCTGACAACGCACTGCCATTCGTCGGATAAACCAAAGCAGGAACTCCATCCTGGCTCGCCCCCCTGTCTGATGGAACGTCATCACCCAATCACCTGCCAATCAGTCTGTTTCTGATCCACCACAAAAATCAGCAGCATGAAGCTCTCGGAGGCATCTGGGCTGACTGGATGAACGCGCATATATAACATGGCTCAAGTTTCTTTTCCATCACCTCCCACTTCACTCATGTTCAGCTTCATTCGATTTCAACTTCATTAACTATCTCGTTTTCTTCTCGCTATGCAGTTGAATTTAGCACTTGTCACTTTTATCTTTACGTCCTGCGTGCTCCTCGCGGCTTCCGCATACCAAATTCCTTTGCAGATGGAACCGATTTTGGATGAATGGATGGAAGAGCAATCTCCTGAGGAGTTAATCAATACCGCCATCGCGTCTGCATCTCAAGAAGAACTTGACATGTTCAAACAGACTGCTAGACTGCAAGAAATGGTCGAGCCGATCCTTGCTAGAGCTGATCCTGGTGTTGTGGCCTTGTATAGACAGGTCGTGTCGCAATTCATATGGGAAGAAGTCCCGCTCAGTACTACATATGACACCTTCGGAGAGATCATGCGAACATTGGACCATGCGGAGCTTCGAGCCGAGTTTACTGACTTTCTAGACGCCCCTCTGGAGACTAGCGAGGACGAACAGAAGTCTAGAGCGGCTTTGTGTAAGATTTTTGGTCTGCCTGGCACATCGAAGATTGCACCGAATGGGAGGGAGATTATGGACCGGGGAATGGCTTTACTCACTATGATTGAGGTATGGTGTGATTCATAACCCGTATTGTCGAACACGTTACTGATGGTGCAATGGCAGAAAACTTGGAACAGCGACCCTCAAAGGATGAAAGAGATCGGCAAAAAGTACACATCACTTATTTGGGCCAGGCCAGAAGCCAAGGCGGCTTCTATTTTCAAGGAGCTTAAAACCATGGCGTCAGATGAAAAAGATTTCGTGAAGGAATTGGAAATATTCTACAAGCTTGTGCACGGCAAGTCTGATATTGGAATTATGTAACACATGTGCAGGAGAGCAGTTGAGATGGACCTGAGGTAGAAGGGGACGTGTGAGTTTGTTCAGACGATGGGCCTAGGTACTGAACAATCCTTGGCCACCCGGGCGTGGCTCTAGGCCTATAGAACGAGCACGCAAGATGATCGATATGATTCTTGCACACTAAGTTATATTGATAATGCAACCGACTATTGATATCTCCCTCAGCTATCTGTCGAGTGACATGAACCGTGAACCCGGTACTATCATTGACTAATTTGCCGCAGTCCACAGAGCCGGCCCGGGGTATGGGTAGCTAGAGTAAGATGTGTACAAGTTGAAAATAATGCCTGGTTCCGAGCGAGTATAGAGACTGGTGCCTGCAACACCGCCTGTGGGCGCGACGGTACCACTGCCACCAACCTTCAAGTTCAAGCACTGAGGGTACATCTGTGCACCATTGTCGTTTTGGGCGCCGTGCAAAGCGATGATTTCATGTCGGAGCACGTAGTTTCCAGGCTTCAAATTGCGCGGAATAGTGGTCGTAGTCGTAAAGTTATTGGCGATAAGTGTGTCGGTGACCCAGGTCGTGCCGCTGACGATGCTGTTTTGGCTAATCTTCGACCAGGAGAGGCTTCCAGCCGTGGTTTCACCTATTGAAACATTAGATGACAAAAGTAATAAGGTACGAATAATTTGTCATACCGTTGTAAGGAGCCAGATAGTTAATAATGGGACCCTTGTGAGAATCTGGCCATGTGTTCCAGTAGAGCGTCATTGTTTCTCCAGCATTGACGTTGATGAAGTTCTTCCCAGCCGTGGCACTCTTGTGGCAGGCAATGTCGGCTGTTCCAAATGCGGCTGGTTCGACAAATCCGAGATCCTGATTGAGGGAGTTCCAGCCGGCTGTCGCTGGGGATTGTCCTGATGGGTAGTAGTACCAGACTGGATCTGCGCCAGCTGTCCAAACACCGTTGACAGTGACACCAGCAACAAAACCATGTGCAGATGCCAGTTGTGGCATGAGTGCCGCAAGGCTAAAGAGCGCTCCGAGGACGGTCTGCATTTTGGGAATCGAGATCTCGAATGCTTGGATTGTACCGTAGTCTACAGCTTGGCTTGCAAGATGCCAGGAAGACAGATGACTGGATCTGTTCATTTATTTATAATTCAAAAAATCGCTGCTCGTCACCGTTGCTTCGAATGTGCTTAGTTTAGAATTTGTGGAATAAAACCAGGCCCCTTTCACCAACCTAAGTTTATCCACCATTCAGAAATTTTGAAGCCTACTAAAGCAGCCTGCTGACCATTTGGTGAATCTAGTCTACACTCATTTGTGTCTTGGCTCATGAGGTCAATTGGTTGCTCTCACGGAGGTTGATCGTCCGTTACATGGACGAGCATATGGAGTGGCTTGGCAAAGTGGCGATTACACTTGAAGACAAAATCATTTCACTCAAGCTTTGTGCAATGTCACGTACTTTCTGAAAATACGACTGAAAAAAAGCCAGCGTTGAAGCACCTGGTGCAGGCGGAATAGGTCGCTCCATTTCCATTTCTGGACCGGATCTCCAATAAACATGTCAGTGGCGGTTACAAACGAGAGGCTTCGAAAAAAAAAAAGAAGAAGGCAAAAGTAGAAAGTCTTATTCTTGAAGACTACAGCTACTTGCCATTGCAGTGGCATGGTTTCGAACTACTCTCGTGCCTTGGATGCAACATTCTGTATTGGCGATGGCGATTTCATCTGTACTGGAAAATATCATCATTCATTAGACGAACAGTAATCTTCTGATGTACGGTCGGTTCAGATTGAAACACGGCATTAGGAAACCTTATTACGAGAATAAATTTTGAGCTTTCCAGTCCCGCGCTTATTGATCGGGAAATATGTCGCCGCCACAATGCTTGGCCCGGAGCTTGATCCCGGGATATTTACCATTTGCTTCCCTGAGTACAAGGATCTCGGTTTCAAAATCTAATCGATGCCACCCATTTTAGGCAAACCGGGCCAAAACCCGCATTTCTCGCTCTTCCTTTCCGGCACTTCGGGCCATCAACCCTCAACCTTTCCAGGTAGACGTTTTGCAGGCTAAAAGATGTCTCCGCGGAATGTCTCTAGTCACATAAAATTGGATAAAATGCACGGTGTTTTGGGGAGACCTACGTAGTTTACAGGCGTTAGGTTGAAAACCAGCCTGGGAGCTTTGCTTGGTCTGGTCCATCCTGACACAGGCTGCTAGGGAAATTTTCTGTTATTTATTTAGTTAATCTCTTTGTCCAATGCTTCTGAATAATTCGATCATATGAATTTTAAAATTGCATTTTATTATCGTTCCGCTTCGTTTTTATTTCAGTCGTAAAATTTCTTCACTCTTGTTCAGACTGCTCTTTAAACTAAAGGATATTGGGGAAATATCACATAAAAGCATGCACAATTAATTCGTAAAAATCGACGAATGCTACAAAACATCAAAAACTCCCCTACGCAGCCGCCTTGGACTCGTTGGTCCCGAGATCGGCACAAACGACGCGCTACGGTGGGTCTTGAGAACCATCTAATCTTATCAGATTCAATCAAGCGACGCGAGCCATTCCTAAACAGCTCGCGCCACACTGCCGACAGACGGTCCTCTGCCGAGATTTGAATGATGGATGCGCGGTATAAATATCGTGCTCAATGTGGCATCACCCCGCAGATCATTCTTATTCAGGACAAGAACCATTTTATGCAGCGCAAGTGACGGCAATGGAGCATGCCCATCTCCCAAACACCTGCCAGTACACGGCAGAGACCGATAGAGGAGACTATGTCATCCAAGTAGGATGGCCCTTGTGCTGGAGCAAAGATAGGGTGCCTCCTAAGAACGATGCTCCCCTCTCCATTGTGTAAGCAACGCGCGCCATTTACGTGCAAACCTGGCTTCTAACTTTGTACCTTGTCAGTTATGTGGTAGACGGCAATGCATACTTCTTCACAGCCTTGGACATCACTAGACGACTGGAATTTACCGACACAGCCAGAACAATCGTGGTTGGCATTGGCTATCCCAACACCTTCTGTGTCTATGATCACCGCAGGGGACCCGACTTTACCCCACCAGCAGCGGATGGGAAGTACGACATCCCATTGGATGGCTATGGAAAGCGGCAGGACCATCTTCCCTTTGGCGAAGCATCCAAGTTCCTCGACGTAATTGAAAACAACATCATGCCTCACATTCAAGACACCCTCTTTTCAAAGGCTCCACTGAGCACTGCGCGCAAAGTTCTCTTCGGCCATTCATGGGGCGGCCTCTTTGCCTTGCACGCGCTCTTTACGAAGCCCACACTATTCAACACATTTATCGCCGGGAGTCCCAGCGTCGGGTGGAATCACTCTTCCATTCTCAAGGAGCAGGAAGTTGCATTCCGAGAACGCGAGCATCCAGCTGATCCAGCGCCATCCTTGGCCATCGCCTGGGGATCCGCCCCGGACGAGTTGGTGAGAAAGCCAAACGAGTCCGACAAGGCTTGGGAAAACAGAAAGGACACTGCCGAAGAGCCTGATATGAGGGAAGTTGGGCAGGCTCTGGTGGCGCGACTGAAGGTGTGCCCCAGCGTTCGAGATATTTGGGTGTGGGAGTTTGCGGGAGAGGATCATGGAAGTGCATCAGTGACGTGTCTTCAACAGGGGCTTATTAAATTTCTAGGAGAGAACAAATAAATAAATAAAAAGTTTTGTAGTGACAGAGAGGAATTATTAGTAAACATTTGCATGGATTTTACATCAAAAAATGCGCCAACGTGAAGTCGCAAAATATTTCCACAACCTTGCCATGTAGCCGCGGCACCTATCGTGATACGAACAGACGTCTAAATGTGATTAAAAATCGCATGATCCTATGAAAGCCTTGTTACGGCCATCCGATAAGCCCAAGGGTGAACTTTTTGGTTTCCTCAATCTCCTTTGCCATTGCTTTCAGTTCATCGACGTCCCAGTTTGCCCACACGAGTTTTCCGTTCAAAAACTTCGCTTCGGGACTCACCGCCCACTAGGTAAGCAGTAGTCAGCATTTCACTTCACAAATTCGAAATAATCAGCATTATAGAGCCTCGGGGTTTAGTACTTACAACGGCGAAATTTGCTGGGAGCTCAGCTATTTTATTGGATTAGTATTCGAATTAACAGGGCCATTAAGTAGCTTACGAGAATCATATGCCAGCGCATTCGGGTTCCCCGATATGCCAGTCTTGATCAGTCCAGGGTGGAAATTGAGCACAAACATGTTTGGATGCTCATGGTGCAGATAGTCAAAAATTTTGGCAGCGGCCAACTTGGACGTGTGATAGCCGGAAAAGCCCGGTAGGTAGGGTATGTGCGTCGCGCCAGCTGTCACGTTGAGGACTGAAGCTGTTTTTGATGCAATCGGAAGAAAAGCTTTGATGAGATGCAGGTTTCCCTTGACGTTCATCTCAAAGGCACTGTACCAATCATCACAGTCCGAGTCCTGGAGGCTCAGCAGCTTCGGCGAGTACCCGGCATTCGCGACGAGGATGTCCACAGTCCCAATACTCGATCCAATCGTATCAAAGGCCAATGAAACGGCATCACGATCAACCAAATCTGCGACGTAGTGAAATATCTTTGTATCTGGGTACGTTGCTTCAAGATTGAGTTTGGTCGCCTTCAGCGCCTCCTCGTTGCGTCCGAGGATGGAGATGGTTGAGGCGCCCGAAGTCGCGAAGGCACGCGCAATCGCAGCGCCAATACCTGAGCCTCCACCAGTAATAACAATATTTTTTCCTTGAGTTGCGAGGTGAGGCAGAGATGGAGAAATTGCAGGGTAGGTGTCTGTTCGATAAGTTTTGACTGGGCAAGGATATGGCGGCATCTTGGCGATGAAGGTTGTGTAACTTGGGGATGGTCTTAGGACAACTAGAATTAGAAGATCGACTCAACACATTATATAGATCTTCCAGCAAATTAGCTATCAGCTAATCGGCAATTATCTACCGTGCCGTCAAAAAGGCCCGGCGATAGCCGTTTATTGCCCGAATCATCCATGAGCGATCTTATTATTTGCGTGCTCTTCCTTGAGGCTGAACTTTCCCCGTTAGATCAACTAGGTCCATCCTCAACGGGTCCGCGTCGCTCTAGAAATCCGTACGGGAATGAGGCTCTCCAATGGCGAGCTGCTTGTGGGGGTAATTGTGGATGAAATGCCGATTAGTGCTGAGATAACGCGCCAGGATACGCACCACTAAATTTGCCTGCTTGTATCGGATCCTACTTTCTGCTACTTTTGGCTAACTAATGTCATCGTGGGCACTGCCCGGCTTTAACTACGACACCGAATTAGCGCCCCTGTCACTTGAACACAGTGGAGAATCTCGGCATTACGGCGTCACCCATAATGCCGATATTCATGTCATGGGAATACGTATTCATACAATTTCTTTTTGAACTCTTTGCTTTCCTATCGTTCTCCCATATCTGTGGTCTCTTGCTCCGATACAAACCACTACTGTTGCCCTCCAAATTCTGTATAGACTTACAATATTTCCGAACAAGTAAGCCAAGTGGTGTACGTGTCCAACCAGGAAAAAGGTCAACGTGGCCCACAACAACCCTTTCAGCCAGAAATCCAACACTCTTCATCCCCGTGATGCCCAAAGATTCCCCTCTTTCAGTCTACCCACTAATCATCGTCAATTTGACTGTCATCCCCACTGTCTTCCAAATCGTCGTCGGTGCTCTTTTTCGAAATTCCATTCTGGTATCCTTCGTAAGCCAGTGGCTGCGTCGCACATGAAACGAAGAATGAATGGCCCGCAGTGAGAGCCCGACGTTGACAAACAAAACCCATTGGAGTCTGCATGATATCCTGACCGTTACGACAATACGTAAGCCATTCCAACAAAAACTGCATCGGGCGCCGAATCCTGAATCCAGAAATCGCATCCGAATCATTCGAGGCCACACCCGGTCCATCTTCGCCGAGCCATGCCAGTAGAGGTCCGTATTCGTTGTAATCAAAGTAAAGACGCCCCGCAATTAGGCCAACCTCAATCGAGAGCCAGATAGGAAGGGGTTGGCATTCATTCTGGGACGGGATGGGAAAGTACTGAAGGTTGTTGAAGGCACGCATCGATTTGGTTATTGACGCAGAATAAGTTAGCAACCAGACGCGTGGTTGCGCAAGCCCTTGCAGTGTCGGCATCAGAAGTTCGGCTTCCTCGGGAATCACGATGACAGCTGTATTTGTCTTCGCGCTCCACAGAATCCATTCAACAGGACGCTGTTCTTAGCGTTAGTCATGTCATTGAATATGAGGGAATATAAAACTAACCACAACTTTAAGACCATTTTCAGGGTTGTCATTGATGACAGCCTTAGAAAACTCTTGGGAGACGAATAGCCTCGACGCTGTCTCCTGTACACCAAACTCAAGGCCGATGGTCGTGGTACCCAAAAACGCAAATGCTTGGATAAATGGTCCATCCGACTCCATATCGCCTGCTTGAACGAACCGTAAAAGACTCTGGTTCAGGCCCGGAAACAGGCATGGCGAGAACTTCACACGGGATTGTTTCTCACGAATCTGCTCGACCTCAAACTCGACCTCTCGTTCCTGTTCCACCTCCGCCATTGCCGACGGCTGGGACGATGTCCCACTACCGTGCATCTCAAGCTGTTGTTGGCGGAGACCTGTGTGAAACTCCCTTAGCAGAGCGAAATCGAATTGCGCATGTTCTGTGCCTAGAGCTGCATCCCTCGGGCCGTAAAGCTCCTCGAGTGTCTGGTTTTCTCGCTGGACTATGGCCTGGAGAAGCTTTGTGGCATCTTTCTTTTTCTGGGCGCTGCCTTCGTAGCTCCGCAGTGCATCGGTGCGTCGACAAAAGTCGAAACCTTGGGCGAGATGAAGCGAATTCATATCCTCTGTAGCTTTACAGCTCTGTTCAAGAAGCCAGCGAACAACGTCGACGGAGGTCACTTCTGGGCGCTTTGAGATCGACCCTGGCGGCTGCAAGTCAATGATATCTTGGTACACCTCTGGGGGTGCGATAAAAGTAACCGATTGTGTCGATCCAAGTTGTCGCAGCCGCATCGCCGCTGTATTTTCAGCTATATTAGCGTTGATTTCACAATAAGTCAATTTCAGTGCCTACCTTGTACAGTTTGATCCTTGCTCTGACCCATGCTGAGAGTGACGGCCCCCATCGCGTTAATGGGGAGCTTCAAATCTGTACCTCTCGTATGTGCCTCGTCGATGTATACCACACAGTCTGTCATGTCATCAACGAATGAACTTGCCAAAAGGGGAACCGGATGTCTTTGAAAACGAGCCACGACCATGGCCTCGCCGCTGGCGTTGAAATAAACGGCTCCCTGGGCGAAGGTGTCGATTCGAAGCCATTCCTTGGCAAAATCAAGATTTTCCATTTCTAGAATGTGCGCACCTGCATCAATTAAAATACGGATCCCTTTCTTGTTGAGAAATTTCAACAGTGTTATTTCAGTTAAACTGCGGCCACTGTTATCAACAGCTTGATAGCATGTTCGATTTCGCTCCTCGAGAAGATAGCACAGGACCTCAGCATTGGTATGGACGAGACCAGGCAGGTCATGCTGCTTGATGGTCCACGGCAACATCCTTTTGTTGTCGTTGGTCCCACTGAACCCTGTGGTGAGATTTTGCTTCTTTTCCTGCCCAGCGCTTCCAGGCAGCGATGGAATATCCCAGCCAGAGGCTTGCAACTTGACTTCAAATTGCTTGGCGTGTTTTGGAAAAACAAAGTGATTCATGTAATAGTTCAATGCATGTGTCGAATAGCGGAGATGTCTCCACAAAGCCTCCATCTGCGCTTCATCCTCTGCGTTTAGAATGTTGACTAGTCGAAGCTCAAGCGGCAGGGTCGTACATCCGTGCGTCCAATGCTCATACTGTGTGGTAGGATCATCTGACTTAATAACGTGTAACAGGCCCTCCGTCATTTGAGTAAGTGTTAGCCCGGCTTGATAGAAGGCGAGGCATGTCAAGACAAGTGTAGTGTCGGGGTGGCCGTATGTGGCCGTCTGTGAGGGAACACCTTTCGCTTCAAATGGCACAGCGATGGGTGGACGTGTCGGGTGCAGTCCAAACTGGACATTCCAGCGTTTCTTTAGACAAAGTAAAAGAATGTGCTGTGAAATGAGACCTCGGAGCAAGTAAAGGCATTTGATGCCAACCGTCTTGTCCACAAGTGACTTCGCTGCTCGTTTCCAAGTTGCACGAGGAACATCGGATGACCCGGACACAACAAGCCTCAAGTTCTGTTGAGCTTCAAGGTTGGATGGGTTTCTCAGCTGCACCAGTGAAATGCGGCCCTCGCAAATGTCCTTCACCAGCAGCTCGTTGAGAGCATTTTCAACTTCGGTGTTAAGCAATTGGATGATGGGGAATCCGCTGTGACGCTGTATTGTCTGAATCTTGTTCCCGTACTTTGATTTGAGCACTGAGCAGTGATTCTGGACTAGAGACAGCAGCTCTTCGACTACACCCCATCGATGGGGATGTCCATCCACCACGACTGGTGTGCCGCCGGGGTAGATTAGCTGGGTTTTTGGAGAAAGCATCAGATCCGACTCGTCAAGAACATCGCGACTTGATGCATCGAGCCACCGCTGGATATCAATCATCCTACTAGCTGTTTCCATGTCATTATCCTCGAGCTGCTGAAGGCCACTCAAGTGAAAAGAAAGGATATGTTCCGGGAGAGTCAGCATGATACCTCCCGAGTCAAGCGTGCCGTGATGTATTCTTTCGTATAGATTCAGTGCGTTTTCTCCCTTTGGAGATCGTCGAGCAAAGGGAACGTGTTGGACACGGCGACCGATGAGCCTGCCGATACGTCGTTGCATGACTTGGGCAGTTTGTGTCAGCAGCGCGCGAGGAACGACCAATCTACACAAGTTGACTTTGTCTGCGAGTACTGTCGCTACCATTGGCATGACACAAGAAGTTTTGCCTGTATCCTCAACAGTTAGCAATTAACTAGTTAACTTAGTGTCTTCAAAATGCTGACCTTCGCCCATGTTCATTTGTAGTACGGAATTGGTTGCCGATGAAGGGGAGATGATAGATAGGGCCACCTCTACCTGCGATTCACGAATTAGAATGTTATTGTCGATTTCCAAAAGCAACCACTCAGGCTGGTCTGGAGGACTCCAATTTGAATGTCCTGCATGATCATGTTCCTGCTGGAGCCGCCTGGAGTCGTGGCATTTCGATGCTTGATCCATCCGAAGCAGGCGCTGTAACTTTGTAAGGAGAACACCGTATGAAACTAGAGCTTTCATCATACTGTCGCTAATGGACTGGCCATTCCGAAGAAGCTCCAATAGTGCGACAGGGGAGAGACAAGGCAAAAGACCGCCGGCGTTGAGCCATTCCAGGGTCTTGCTCCCGTGCTGAATGCGCTCTGTTATCAAGCTAACTATTCTTTTAAGAGATTCATTTGCAGTCTGAATATCGTCATAGATTTGTCTGGCATCCGGACAGCGCTGGGAGGGAACAACGCGTCGCTGTTGGCTCAACTTAGCGATTGACTCTTCAAGGTCGCTTCCGTATTGATGGCGTAAAGAGTTCTTCGATGTTGTGAAGGATTTGACAATTTCTTTGAGAATTCTAATCTCCTCGGGCAAAGAAGTGTCATCCTCCTTCACAGGAATGAGACTATTGCTGTTGCCTGTCACAAGGAGGGGCTCTTCGTCAAATGCGTCTAATTCCATGAGAGACAAACCACCCCCAAGAACTGGAGCCTGGAATTTGACTGCAGTGAGGTTCGAAGGTATACTTATCCATGGTTGTAGTCTGATACCTTTGGCACTCAGGTCTGGACCAGGGTTTTGTATGGCGATGTGATCAATAGTTTCCTGTAGGCGGTCAAAATAATTAGATAGCTCCATGTTGCCTCGAAGACGTTGCAGCTCAGGTTCCAAGCTCCCCCATGCCATATCCAGGTTGAGATGCTCGATCTTCAACGAATAGGTCATTTGAATGAACTCAGCTGCTGAGCGAGGAGTGTTGGGCCACTTGGCGACTAAGAGATAGGATATTTTGTCTGCCTCGAGTTTCTGGTTCACTGCATGCTCTTGGTTCGACGAGTGTGATCTCTTCACTCGCCGCCGATGGTTGCGACAGGCTGTTTGTTGGTTGTTAAGCACCAGTAGTTTTAGAGATTCCTTGCGAGGCTCCTCGGAGTATTCATACTGGGTAAACAACGCGTGCTGCGGAAGGTCGATGTCGCACAGGCTAGAATTCTTCATGAAAGCTAAGAGCCATGCAATCAATTTCATGTTAGCTCTCTCTCGGTATGCTGCCAGTGC